>CM021765.1:89640244-89738736 GCA_011076525.1 Nettapus auritus
AGAGAGAGAAAGAAAGAAAGAAAAAGGGAAAGAAGGAGAGAGAGAAAAAGAAAGGAAGAGAGAAAGGAAGAGAGAAAGGAAGAGAGAAAGAAAGAGGGAGAGAAAGAAAGAGGGAGAGAAAGAAAGAGGGAGAGAAAGAAAGAGAGAGAAAGAAAGAACAAAAGAGAAAAAGGGAAAGAAAGCAAGAGAGAAAGAGAGAAAGAAAGAAAGAAAAAGAGAGAAAGAAAGAAAGAAAGAAAGAAAAAGAAAAGCGTGTATCATAGTGACATTTTTCACAGAAACAAACCCATTTTCAAGCTTGACCGAAATGTGAAAGTGTGATAGTGGTTTTGCATTTCATCATGAATATTTCAAACACATCTTATTTCTACACATGCTAAGACTGCTAACGCGTGAAGTCACTTAATTAAGTATATGTTTAACCCTTTTCTTTGCTGAGAGGTTCTCATGAGAACTTAAGCTTATTAAACTAAACCAAAGCTATGGTCAGCAAATACAGTCACCCTACTCTTGAAAAACATGTAAAAAAATCCCTGAAAACCACACTGTTGGATTATTCATTTTATCTTTTGTTTTTCCTACTTGATGATATTTTTATATCCAGTTACTACTATTGTATATTCTTCAGCAGGCTCTAGGCGTGAAGGTCAGAGATAAATTCTTCCTGCTGCGATGTTTTCTGGGCCCTGAAATCACATATAATGTTCATTTTCTTTGCATTATTTTGTGATGTTACTTGGTTGAACTAAAGATTGATTTGAAATTATCTTTGTTGGGAGTTGAAAGGAAAGCATTTTTTATTTTTTTTTTCTTTTAACTTGCAGCTGAAGAGGCTTGCAGATTTGGCCTTGCTTTGTTTCTGTCACTGAAAATCTTTTCAGAAAGGCACGTGAGCATACCTCCATTGTCCTGCAGTTGGGGTGAAGGATAGTTGGTGGAGGCTCCTGGGAAATACAGGGATTTTTTTGTGTTAGCCTCTGCTGCTGTCCCACTTGAACTAGACATAGTAACATCCTAGGACCAGGCTTAATGACTCCAGGGGCCCTTGGATCAGGCGGTCACATGATTGTTTTGTTAATTAGTCCCTCGTGACTGCAGAGGCCTGCCAAGCCAGCAGCCACGCAACTCGAAGCTGGGTGGCCGTGCCTCGACCTCGCGCGGTACAGGGGCAAGGCTGGCACATCAATCGTTCACCTGGGCTCCCTTGAAAGCGACTGTGAAGTTGAGTTCAAGTCTTCAGTAGCAGTTGGAGGTCACTGAAATGCCCCTCTTCAACCTCCTCGTCAGCAGGCTGCAGTCTGTTTATTAAGAGGTTAGTGCTGATGTCTGCAGTGTGTGAGCCAGGGGTAGGCCATGCAGTGGGGCCGTTTTCTGCTTTTGGTCGCGCACATCCAGTCAGTTGGCAAACACCAGGCCTGGCAGGCTGCGTGAAGTATGGTGGGAAGACTACAGGGATATTTTCATTTCCTCTCAACCACTTCTGCTTACCTGCACAGGAATTAGCCAAAGTCCTTAGCTAATTAACCACTAATTAGCAGAATTAGCCACTGTCATTTAAGTCCAAGCCTTCTCCCATAGAGCTGCAGTGTGACTCTGCCTCCTCCAGCATGCAGTGCTTCCTAGGGTACTTAAGGCAACTGGTATATCTGTCCCAAAGGAACTGCCCCTTTTTCTGGTAAGAAAGTTCTTATCCTGCTTCAGACAGTTCTTCTTAGTTAAAAGTGAGTCTAAAAGCCTGATGTCCAGGCATGAGAATATTTTCCTCTGAGCAAACTTTGTAGATGAAAGCTGCAGTATCTCCCTCAGGGGAGCCACAGATGGTATAATATAGAGTTGTACTGGGAACCAGTCTGGGAAGAGGGAAGTAATGCTGTTGAAGAACGTGGAGAGGTCCTTAGGACTCTCCGTGTTAAAAAAGCCGTTGCTAATCCCAATAGCCATTCAGATTTGAGAAGATACCAAACTTTAAAGGTCATGGCCTGACTTCTCCTTCTGCCTGTCATGTCTTAAAGGTTCATCTCTTTGAAGGCATCTCGTATGCCTTCCTGGGGTCAGGCAGTATCTTTACCCACCACAACCAACAATGAGGAAGTCCTGTAAACTGTAATAAAGAATGAGGCCTTTTCAACTGTTACATTTTAACCATGCTACACAATTCAATGCAGAATTATATTATTATCTGTTTTGACAGCCTGAATCTAAATGACCATAGGAAACTCTCAAGCTATTAATCTCAGCATGATTTCTTTATCACTTTCTTTGTATAAGAGAGTGAATTGCCTAAGATTTCATGGGAATGAAAAGGACTTTAAAAAATGTTATGCTTCTTTCATACCAGAGCTTTTCACAGGTGTAAAGTTGTGTCGTAACAAACTCTAGCCTTGTGAAGATTCTAGTCTGAACGGTCTGACCAGTTAATAGGATTATTCAGATGTTTAACTTTATTTATGGCTAAAAGTTTTATTGGGTGGCATGGTTACTCCCGATGAAGCAAAGTCCTGGCTCTTTAGTGACTGTGTGCTATAAACCAGTAGATAGAAAAATAAACCAAAAAACAGTAAGGTGCCTGTATGTTATTAAATGTTTATGTAATTACTCAGGGCTTGTTACCACTAGATCAAGATGTTCCGTGCTTGTTGAAGATGTTACTTCCATGGATAAGCTAGTGAATTGGTAGGGATGTTTCTCTTTTTAGCTTTATTGTGAGGTTCAAAAGGTTTGCTGTTTTTCAGGGTTGCCGTACAGTTGTTTCTTTGTCAGTAATTCTGCGACTGTTTAAAGGGACCTTTTAATGAAGACAGCTCAGAACAAGGCATTTCAGATATCAGCCACAGACTTTTTCAAAAGAAAAGCAGAGCAACCAGAAAGACTATGCAGAAAGCCTACAAGAGTAAAGGTATTTTTGGATGCTGTGGATTTGATAGGGCTGGAAACTTGACAAGTGTATTATTCCTGAATAATAGTTTAAGCAAAACAAAAGTGCAGAAGGCTGTGGAAATTTGAAAATCTGTTAAAAATGAACATTTGGGGAAAACAAAAAACAATCAAAAATCCTTGAGTCTAGTGAAAGACATCTATGAGCTGTATGTAAATTGCTTTTCTCATCTCTTGTGTGTATCTTGATGTTACGGTCGGTTTGCTGGTTTCGTATTATCACTGCTTTAGATTGAGTTTGTCTGTGCGATTGAGAATGTAACAACCGCTTCATGTTAGCAATACCAACAGGGCCACATTAAGTCATTTTGAAGTCAAGATCACTTGACTTCCATGAAAATTCATGGCAACAGTCGCAGGGGCAGGGTCTCTTTTGGGGTATTTTTAGCCTGTAATCTCCTATTATAATGATCAAACAGGTTTTAGATTGGCTACCTAAATATCCAGAATTTTACCCTGCAGCACACCCACACAAGTGCCATAAGATACAGCTGTGAATATTTATAAGTTACTCATGTGGAATGTTATTCCCCTGACTGTAAAGGTTGTTAAGCTAAGCTTCTGGGTAATGGGGGTTATTTTGTCACAAAGGATGGGTACAGAAGTTCTACACTGATTATGTAAAATATAGTGGGTGTGTGAGAAGTTTTAAATAAACTGGATTTTAACATAGATTTTTTTTTTCTTATACTGAAACCTTCCAACTGCATCATATCTCTGGTACCAATCCCTGATAATTTGTTTCCTAACGAAGCTAAGAGATGCTTAGCGTATCAGTTCCCTTTGAATAACCATACTAATTCTAAAAATGGTTGCTTTGTGTGCTATTTATGCCATACGGAAAATGATAGCTGTCCTTGCATCTTCTCAACTATAGAATGGTGGTGTTTTTTTGTTTTTCCTTTTTTCCCCTTTGGCTTTAGTGATTTATTTCATTCCTGTATAACAAATAGATTTCTGAGTTTCTCTGCAGGACATTTAAAATGCCAATTGATGTACTTATTGTCCTCAATCAGCACAACACCTCACGCCTTCCTTTTAAGAACAAATTTATTCTCTTATACTGTCTGGGATTTCTATCTAATTGTTATTCCCTTCTAGTTTTCTTAGCTCTTACACTCTTGCAATTTATTCATAAGTAATTTCTTATAATAGATTGTACCCTTGTTACTTTCTTTCCATCCACACTACTACATTACCCTACAACCACACACTTTTTTTTTTTTTTTTTTTTTTTTTTAATTTTTGTTTTTGGAATTGACATGCTGAATTTCGGTGTTGCTGGTTAAATTAACCTACACCAAACATGAACCGGTAGTAACACAATGGCAGTCATTTTAGTGCTGTGGTGACAACCAAGTCTGAGATCAGCATTTCTGTATTATTTAGTATTTATCTATTTAAAAGCCTCATTATCATAGAAATGAGCATCTCATTTCCTGCTATCCCATATCAGATAGGAAAGCGTCTCAATTTTACAACAACCACATGGAGTTTTAGGATAGATTACAAAGTTTGATGACAGCATACAGTGAACCTATGTTTTAGATAAGGATTGTATTTCGATCTCCAGAACCAGAGTGTTTGTTTAGTATTTAGTATTCAAATCTGTCCTACTTGATGCAAACAGCGTAAGTGGACGCTATGCTATGAAGGGGCTATTCAATGAGGAGATCAGCTCAAAACAGATGAATTACAGTACAGACAGTAACAGCTTTTAGTTGTGATGGATAAGAAGATATTAAAAAAAATTATCCACTCTCCTGGAATAGGTGCTCTAAAAACATAAAATTCAGGTGAATATTGATGTATTCACAGCTGTTGCTTCTATTTTGGTGCTCTGTAATGTATAAAAGGTAAACATGCCAATACAGAATCTCACTAACCACTGGGATATGAGCATACAATTATGCAAATGGGTAAAAAATGTAAAAATGCCTATACATATTGATGTTACACTTTTTTTTCTTTATCAAATGAGCTACCAAACTCTAGACCTTAATAATTTTGCAGAAACAGTTTGGCTGAGGATGCTGACTTCCCTTTATGCTGGAGTCGTGCACATCTGTTGGTGCTACCTGGCACATTTAACAGAAAAAAAAAAAAAAAAAAAAAAAAAAGTAAAAGTCAGAAAAGAGCTTTATCCCTAGTCCATGTCTGGAATCCAGCATGGATCATGTTTTATAAAAAAAGTAGATTGCACAATGAGTGGTGGTAGCACAGAAATCTAAGACACAAAAGAGAATAGATAAAACCGCTCATAGGATTCACATTAAATTTGCAATGAAGCTGGCAACCTAGGGGGAATTTAAAGCAGTCGTCAGAGGCCAGCAGGTTAATGTCTACTGTAAAAGGGAGCCGTGGCTACTTTAAAGCAGCTAAACTCACACTGCAATCTAGTCTTCTGGTCATGAGCAGCTCCAGAGTAGGAGCTGTAAGGATTGCCGGAGACTCCTGTATAATTTAAGTTGCTGAATCATACTGGGGTTGATGGTTATCGCCAGGAAGCTCCAAAGAGCTTAACTAGCCCTAACTCCTGAGAGTCCAGGACTTTGCCTATATGCTCCACTTGACTGTTCTTTCTTCATCCTATTTAGTCTTTCACAGTTGTCCTTCAAGATTGTGTCCTGTGTCTGCTTTGTTGTATTTTGAGAGTGGTAACATGTTGTATTTGCTACTTGGGGGGACCCCATAGATTTCAAGACATTCCTACTGCAAAATGTAAATGAGTAATAACAGCTCCCCTCAGAAATGTCACTGCAAATCATTTTCTCGGGAAACTTAGAACTCAAGTTTAGGGACTCAGGTCAGATATTACTGTAGGAAAGCCCAGCTGTTCTGTGCTGCAATGTGAGTGTACAGAAAGTAGGAAAACAGAGGACTGGGAATATCTTTGGCCACATGCACCAACACTGGCTGCTGCAGCAGCAAGTTGTCTCAGAAACCACCACATGGGGAAACTTGCTTATCAGCAAGCCTCACAGGGCCCCTGGGCTATGCCTGGTAGCCAGGCATAAGCTAAAGCTAACATGCTGATGGGAGGTCACGCTAACTCTTGGAACAGCGTGACAATGCGGAACAACTTTGCACGAGGAGTGTTTCCACTCTCTGTGCATAGCTTATTTCTCTAATAGTACTAACATATAACTCTGCCCAAGGGAGGTGAATCACAGTGTAGAATCACAGCAAAATTGTGGTGGTCCCAAGTGTTACCTGAATATGAGCGGGGATCTGAATTTGAACTGTTTGTCACTGCATGAAGGTGACATATCTAAGGTGAATTCATGTTCCTATTGAAGTCTGTCACAATGTTTTATTTATTGGGTTTGACATTTCTCACCAAATGTTTTGTTTGTTTGTTTTATTGGTGTGTTTTTTAACCAAACCAAAGACCTCCTTTCTGTGTTTTCTGTGCTTTCATCAAGCATAATTAAACAATGAACTGGGCCCCAAATCTTCACTGGTTTTGAGGTTCCACTAAGACCCAAGATACATTGCTTTTTAGTTGTTTTGACAGTGCCTGTATGAAGCAAGTTTCATGAAAAACAAGTTTTGTTTGTTTTCAACTGTGAAAAACTTACTTTTGATCCTTTGCTTTCATTTTCTTATCGTTTAATTTTTTGAAAATACAATATAGTACAGTCTACATCAGAATTGAAATTGCTTACAGAGAATGTTACAGTAAATTGATATCTAGGTATACTGTATTTCTGGGAAATAGTCTATGTATCTCAGGATCAAGGCAGATGTGATAAAGATATGAAACGTGATCATTAAAATTCTATACCACAGGCCTATTTCAGTTCAAGGCTAAGTAGGAGCAAATCCCACCAACTTTCCAGAGAACTACATTGCTTTACACCAGACACGTTTTTATTCAGCTGTGCTTTCTAGTAGTATATAACATACATTTCCTATAAAATGTTTCAGAAAAAAAAACCTTTATATTTCCATGCAGCATAGCTCACAGAAAATGAAACCTCATGGATTATATCAGTACTAAAACAGATTTTATTATAGCATGTATTCTTTGACAAGGCAAATATTTGCCTATAGTGGACATTTTACTAACTCTAAATAGCATTAGTATGCCTATAATCATATTGTGCCTGAAATCTGCCTCCCACCAGATAATCCCAAGAAATACTTGTCACAGGTGGTTGTATATATGATTTATATATTTGCTTTCTTGCAAAAATATGATACTACTTCTATCTCTGTTATCCAAGATTTTCTACCTGCTCATAATTTTCAGAACTAGTTTTTGGAAAATCCACTGTTTTCTCAGCTAGGGTATCACTCACTTCTATAATCTGTTGCTTTATATGGAGCAGGAGGAAAGACTGTTCCTGAAAAATAAATAGCAGGCTCCAGTCTTAAAAAGTCTTGTAAGAGTGGTGTTGTTCACTTACCTATCCTAATCTAAATGTGTGTATGGATATTGCAAAGTTCTCTGTGACACAGTAACTCTGGATACTATTGATGTATCAAGTCCAAACTTGAGAGGTCTAAGGGATTCATGGTGGTTAAAGTCTGGAGGCCTAACTCTTAACAGAGATCCTCAAAATCCCTGAACTACACACCTGTTTGTTTGTTTTTGTCATTATTGTTGCTGTTATTTTTAGCCACAGAGCATATTTGCATAAAATTCATGTTTCCATACACTGTGTGCATGAGCCAAGTTGTTCGGCTTGCTGTCACCTACCATGACAAGCTGAGTTTCAGGAATGCATCGACCTTTTAGAGTGTGTTTGTGGAAGACTTCCTTTGTGCACAATAACCTGAGAAGCAACTAGGAAATGATATAGGACCTCAGCACTATGGGTTTTAAACTTATGTCTCTCACAGCAAGAAAAAAATATATATTCTAACTGTAGGACAGATCTGGGACGGGGATCAAAATTTGCAAGTAAAGCCGAGCCAAGAGACTGCAAGAGATGAAAGATGAGTTTGGGTCTGAGAGTTAATTAACCTGAGGGAGTCTGACTGGCAGCCTTGGTGCCTGGTGACCAGAGAGCACTGCTAGCAGGGGGACTGAACATCCATGTCATTACCTGTGTTTTGTTTGAAGTTTTTTAAAGGGAATCCAGCTATCAGCCACTGGGTTTTACATGGAGCAAAACCTAGCGAGACCCAAGTGTAAGGCTGTTCCCATTTAGGTTTCTGTGTCAGACTTCTTGGGGCAGAGCTGCCAAACTCTGTGTCTGTGTGCTAATGTTTCTGGGGCATGTATGAGGAAACAGACAGTAGCTAGCAGCAAAGATTTTTGTCCTTAATGATTCTACAGACTTGTGCAATACAACCCAAAGCTCTGGCTTCTGCTTACTACAGTCTTATTCTGTTGGAACTCTGTAGTTTTTATAGCAGTAACTCCTGATTTACAACAGCACAGGGATTACCAGATATAAGACTTGATGTTCTCTGATGGAAAAACCTTATCAAATTTAATAGCATATAATATGATTTCCTTGGTTTTCTGCATTTCATTTTTGTTTTTCTCTCTACTCCCTTTATTGTACTAATTGAATCTTGTCTGAAGAGATGGTTAGAGAAAATCACTGTGATTTTTGTAGGGGTGACTAGTTTGTATCCAATTTTCAGAGTCTTTTAGATAAAGATGTTTTTATTTATTTTTTTGCCTCAATCCCTTGAAAATTCCTTAAGATTTTATTAAAAAAAAAAGTTGATAAAGTTTATTTCTGATCAGTTTTTGCCCTTGAAGAGTGCTCAACACACACAGTTTTAACTGCAAGACTGAGGCATTACAAAGCAACATTGCCAGCCTGAATTTTATTCTTACTTAAAGTACTGTAAATTCCTTCTTTTCAGTGTCTCTATCCCTTATTTACATCAGTGTAAATGAGATGTGATTCAGTCTTGCACTGTGTTGAGGAATTGTTTTCCTCTCGCTTAGACATTCTATGAAATTGAGGGCTAATCATGTACCAGGCGTGCAAAGCAAACAAAAAATAAGCAATTTCAGGTCTGAGCACATGAATTTCTGTAAAATCACTGCCAAAATAAATCTTCAAAACAAATGATTTATGAACTCAGTCAAGCCGATGGATTATTCAAAGAATTACTTGGTAGTAGAGGAAGTTTGAGCAATGATACTTCTTAATAATGACGCTGCCCAAAGATCCTGATGCTCAGGAAGATTATGAGGGATTAAGATAGGTTCTTCCTCATTCTTTCAGTTCTGCCACTATCCTGTTGAAAATGCAGTGAGTTCTGTGCCTCTTACGTGATGAAAAATGGGAAAAGTTTTTTTTAGGAGACATAGTATTTATGTCTCCATTAGGGTTGTGATTTAGTACAGTTAATCTCAGAATGCAAGCATATAGGTTACATTTTTGAAGGTAAAAGCTTAATTCATCGATGTAAATCCTTGCTAATTAGATCTAAGTGTGTCTGGAAACTTTGGATGGAGGAGGGGGAGGATTAAAGTTTTTATTTATTTATTTATTATTATTGAGTCTCCTACAAGCTCATAAGCCTAAAGGGAGCTTAAATATGTCCAAAAATATAGAAGCAACTAAGGGACTTAAACTTTGAACGTTGTTCTTTCTGCTCAGCTAGCTTGCTTTAGATAAAATAAGGAAATGTCCAAGTATAAGTGTTTTTAATGTTGATAATTCCCAAGAGTGTGTTCCTCCCATAGCCTAGCAACTAATTCATGCAATTCTATTTCCCTTACCCCAGTTTTCAAATTTCTGGTGAGCAAACCAGAAAAAGCTGGCTCTCATTGCCATTCCTTTCAATGAAGCTGAATTAGGTGTAAGACCTGTTACTTATAAAATTGCAAATGTAACAGTAAATCAAAGTAATCTGTGATGACTTCAACAGTTAATGTTCCTGTATGATGATAATACAGAGCTCTAAGTTGCAGCTCATAATTGTGATGAGTCTAATATAAAAACATAAAGGGAAAGACCTTGGAATGGAGACAGACAGCTCTACAGATATTTTTTTTTATTATTATTATTCAGCTGCTCACTGAATAATTAACTAATGAACCATCAAAAAAAAAATCTCTGCCCAAACTTCACAGTTATTTTTTTTTGTAATCATTTTTTATTTTTTTCACAAGATACTTAAATGCCTAGTTAACCTTGTAAAAGGGATAACTTCTAATAGCAGGCAGTGTCTAGATCTGGAAAAAATCTTCTGTTGCAGACCCTGTCCTAAACAGAACAAGTAACATCACATGGTTACCCATCACTTTTCACTACCCAGTCCTGCGTGCTGACTTTTTCACACCCACAAAAAATATGACAGTAACCTCTGATGGGTGGATCTGAGACAGCTGAAGTATCGAGGATGTGTACTATCCAGTCAAATACTAGTTTTGATCACAGGGTGCCTCACAGGGTAGTTGGTAGAGTAGTGAAATGGCCCAACAGTCATCATCTCGTTGCTGTGGCACCAAAAGTGACTGGGAGACATCGTGGAGGCAGCAGTCTGGGAAGAGCTGGTAATAAAGGAAGGTGCTTCTGTGTGCAGGTAGCAGGACCACTGACTGTAGATAGCAATGGCACCAGTTTGAGAGATACAGACTGATAAAGCAACTCTAACAGGTAATCCTTGCCTCTTCCTCCTCTCTGCAACTGCCATCTTACTCAGTGGTCTGCTCCAGAGCTGGATCAGGGATGGCTATGCAGCTGTACACGTTCAACTGTGTCCAACCGTACTGCGATTGTAGTAAAAGCAGTTCTTATCCATAAGATGATGTGCTTTATTTATTGCAAGGTGTGTAATGAGGAACTGAATATAGAGGACTGTGGAAGAGAAGGTGCAATGGAATGGTTAAAGGATACTTAAAGGTCCTGAAGTAATGGGTTCTCACCTTCTCCCTGTCATGGAGCTCAAGTCATACCCAAGTCACTTCAACCAAACCTTTCAGGCCGCTGGTCATTAGCACACATCTTTAGAGCACCCTTGCTGCAGATGGGTCAGGATTCTGCCGTGACACACACAGCACTGGAGATTTCCAGTGCCTCAGGAGCATAAACTTTCCATGTTAGATGCCTAGACCTAGTAAGTACTACCTAGAGCTTTAACATCTTTTGGGAACTGTTGTCTCACAGGGACATTGTGAACATCTATTTCTACTTCATCAGGCATTTACCTTTCAAAGCTGGGTGTGCTGGACTTGTCATTTCTTGCTGAGTGTGGATTGAAGTGGCATAGCTTATGGTGAGTGGGGAGTATCCTCTGCTGTCCTAAGGAGAGGTGGAGATGGGCATGTCCATCTGCTTGTTTGCTGTTGGTCACTGGCTCAGGTAGTAGCAAATCAGGACATGCAAAATCTCTCTTATTGACCTCACAAGTCTGGACCTGGTCCTTTTTCCAGAGGAGAAGACGAATGGAAAGAGTCAAGAGATCCGTGATCTTTACTCACATTTCCCTGCACTGCAAATAACAGCAGGGGAAGATCTTAAGGTCCCCTTTCTCTCTTGGCAAAATGTGTCTAGGTGGGATGTGATGCAGTTCTTCCCTCAACTTCTGAAATCTGAGAGCAGGGTTAGGAACTCCAGGGAGTGCTGGAGAAATGCTGGGGCCACAGGGGTAAAAGGTGCTCCTGGGAAATTAATGAGGACAAGATTAATGAATTGCTGCTCATTAACTGAGTGCATTGCATCCTGCTCACTGAATGAGGCAGGATCCTATGGGGGTTGGGAAAAAAAAAAAAAAAAAGAAAAAGAAAAAAATACCATGGGATTGTGTTTATTAAAGATTGCATTATAACACAACATGCATAAAAGAGCTGGAGGATGTACAGCAGTTTTTAAATGGTATTTCTTAGCTGTGAGTACCCTGCTGTTGTGGTCTTAATGTTCTTTTTAAAATAGTGCGTTTTTCTCTAAGCTTTGAAGAGGTGCTAAATAAGCAGCTATTTGTAATAGCTAATTGGAAAAAAAAACATTTTTTTTCTTTTGTGGAAGGACAGTTTGTTTCCTAAAGGTGGATGTTTCCCCTAAGAAATATTTCTCCCTGGGGAAGAACTGTTAGCTGAGGGCAGTACTTCATTTGTTTTTAACACTCTAAGTTATCCTCCTAAGGCCATCACTGCAGACTCTTCACATACTCATTACTCTAAATGTTCTTTTCCCAAATGTGTTTTTGTGCAACTACTTCTTCCTGCATTTTAGTCAACCTTAAGGTTTCATTTACACGCTCATAAACAAGCTTAGCGTAGAAAAGAGGCACCAAAATATCTCTGCTTTATTTTTTTTTATTTTTCTTTTAAAGCTTGTTATAGGTTTTACCCAGTGAACATGCTTATATTTTGCACAAGTACCATCCACTCAAATTGATTCTTTGTGGACATATAAGTTAAAAGAGTAATAACAGTCTCCCATCTGGCACATAAGGAATGGAATGTCATTGCTCCTTTGTTTTCTCAACAGCAAACAATGCACAGAAATGTTAGAATCATGTTCATGTTAGAAGTCCTTAGAAAATGCCCATCAAATCTTACAATGAAAGAGAAAAAATACCTCTGGGAGAAATTATTCATAGCTGAACTTTCCCACACGGTCTATAAAACATGTAGGCAAGATTAGGTATGTAGTAAATAACACCCGTGTCCTACCGTGTATTATGTTAATGGTCATATCAGAGTGTATGATGTAGTATAAGTTTATAACTGCATATGAATTAGCTTTTCAGTAACACAAAATACAGTTTGGGTTTTTTGAAGACCTACAAGCTGGGGCGTCTTATAAAGATAGACTTCTCATTTTTTTCTTTGTAGTTAATAAAATTATATTCTTTGAACAGATGTATTGTATTTGAAGTACAGGGACAGTTTAAATGTGTTAAAATACATGAAGATTGCTGGCTTTCATTTGAAACTCTTAACCTGGTGTAGGCAAAAAGAACCTAGATGCTTATTGAATGTTTTCTTCACATAAATGAATGTGAAGTGAGACTGTCAATTTTTACGCAGCTCAATGAAAGACTTCCTTACAAATACCATTATCACATTCTGAGCATCAAGCAAGTATCAAAATTAGCAGGTCTAGTGTACAGAGGCAGAGAATACTTGCTAGAAGTCTACATAATTGCACAGCATGACAATAATGAAGCCCTTAAACTGATTAAGTATGAAAATACTTTTTTAATAGAAGCATTGTTTTAAATGTTAGCAATAAACTTGGGAGGAAAACTGCCCTTGTTTCAATGTCTGGACTCTTATTAGTAGCTTTGCTTCTCTGTAAGTAGCAAAAATAAGTCTCTTACCTTGGGCTCATTCAATAAGCTGTTCTAGCCACACCAAAATGAAATGTTATATACTGCAGTTCATCCTGTTTCCTTAGCCTTTACAGAGTTGACATGCTGTGGTTAAGATTTGCTCTGTCATCACATAAATTCTGTAAATCTTCGTATTTCTCACTTCCTTTGCTTGTTAGATAAGCCTATACTACCAAGTTAGCAATGTTTCCTTCTCTTATAAGCTGTCAAGTACATTCTCAGAGAATTTAATTATAGTATCAATGAAGAGCAAAAAATGCATATTACCTTATTGGATTTTCTCCTGTGTATGCCATAAAAACATATGGACAATACCATCTGTGTTCTTGTGACTACAGATTTGTGTGTTTATTGGTTTTAATCTGGAGTTCAATGCCACCTGAACCCAGATCTGGCATCAGAACTTACATGCAAAATTCTGGCTTGCATTTGTGTATATTATGTTACGGCTCCAGCTTCATCTGAACATCTGAAGGCCAGGAATTTGTCTGTTCTCTTCTGCAAACTTGTGTCTGTAGCAAATGAGCTGTATGGAAAAAGGCATTTTGGTGATTCAAAGCTGGCTACTTTGGAGTTCCAATTTCTTACCTAGTTTTGGGCATGTTGAGGGAAATCTTCAGTTAACTCTTCATCTTCCTTCCTTCTGTAACACAATGACACTTAGATATAAGAGGACTTTTGACAGAATTAATTGCGCAAAGAATAAGCAATATGTGTTGTATTTAGCTTGTAGACAGATGTAGTAAGATGTGTTTGTCTCTAATGTCTTGTGTTTTTTTTTTTTTTTTTTTTTTTTTTTTACTTGCACTGGAATCAGGGAAGTTCCTGCTGTTTCTCTTAGATAATAATGCATGTGGTTGCTCCAGATTGTTTAACTTCGGCTGCTGCTGGGCTGTCATTTGCACATACAACCATATGTACAACAGTGCTGGGAGCTGTGCACATGCTTAGCATTGTTCTTCTCTTGTTGACTGGAGTATCTCTCATTAATAGTATTGGTCTTCCCTGGAACATTATTGATTCAAACCAAAAAAATATTCTTCTTTTGTTTCAGAGTTTATCCTTACATAACTGAGAAGCTGATAATGAGATTTCTTCAGAACTTTTCCATCATCCTATACAATCTGCTGACAGGAGTGCACAGCTGATTGATTTTTAAAAATGGTATAAAAATCCTGTAGAAAAGATAGTAAATGCCACAGCATTTTCAAAAGATTCCTGTGTCACTTTATCATGTTGCTTTAGAATTTCATTTCTTTCTCAGAATCTGTATGAGTTTCCTATAGATTTTTCTAGAGGTGAGTTGAAAATGTTTGATTATTCTGTATTAGTGTGCTCTAATACATAAGCACATATATCACTACATAGCAAACATTAACACCACTATTTCAGTCAGACTATGTCCTGGGCTCTCCCTTAAAAAATCATGTATTTAAGCAACTCTAAACAAAATTAAGGGCTTTGGAATGATTCCTCCCATGAACAATGGTGACAGGGAGAAAATGAGAAGTACGCTGCTTAAACTGACTATGTTACTTCTGTCAAAAGTTTATGTAGACCCAGTCCTGCAAAAGACTGGGAGATTGCTGAAATTGCCAGAATTTGGCATCTCCCGGGTTGGCAGGCTAAAGGAGTAAACAACATTGAGACTCTCCCATCCATCAGGAGCAGCATATAACAAATACTTGAACTGAAGTGACCAAAAACTTTGGCAAACTCTATAGCTTTCTCATTGACTGAACGAAGAATGTAATACTTTCTTCTGTGACTTAGCAGAGAGAAGGAATAGAATCGTCTACTCTCTAAATAGGATGACTGGGATGAATTAATAATTAATTAAACAAATCTAAAAAAGATTTGTTTGTTTATTTTTTCTGAGGTTGGAATGCCATGTGTTTTGGCTTCAGCCTCCTTCACTCTGCCATTTACTTTTGTTTAGTTGCAACTTTTTCATATAAGAGGTGCTGTATTAGAAATACAAATATTCTTAATGTTTTTACTGGAAGCATGAAAAACAGCAGAAAACAACCCAGTCTTCGGATGGGATTTTCAGTTTCTGGTTTCAGTTTCTATACATCCATACTGTTAGAAGTGCTGCAGGTGTTTTTTTCTAAAATGTCTTGTCTGAGTTTTCTGAAAAAAGAAAAAAAAGTCTTCAGAGCCTTATTATGCAGAAGATGTATTACTCTGGTCAGGAGATGTAACACAAACACCTATTTTTAATGTTTATTTCAGTTTTGAAAGAACACAGACACTGCAACACAAGGAGGGTACAACTTGGCATCAGGAGAATCTATAACTTCACAGGGCGTTTTAATACTTGTCTTCAATATTCTTAAGAGGAGATGGTCATCTTCTACTTGGGATCATTAAAACTATCTTCCAGGCTTTTGGGAGGGTTTTGCCAAACAAAGACCGGAGAATTTAATTTTGCATTTGGATTTGTAAAAATACCCAAGACATGGATTTAATGGTTCTCTGTGGGGAACTGTGCTGTTTGGAGTTGCTCTTCTTTGGTAAAACATAAAAGTGAGGATATCCTCAGGTCACTTTGTATTCTTTGGTGCCCATCAGGAAAGTAGCAAGAGTAACTTCTCTGTCTTGGATGAACTCCAGTTCTGTTAATGACTTAATTAACTACTTAATTTACTACTTCATCTTTCTTTTTTTTTATTATTATTATTAGAAGAGGTACAATTTTTTTCACAACTTTCTACAAGCTGTGAAGTAGTATTTGTGTAATGTTAAGCAATGGTTGCACTTCAAGTCCCATGTGACTGCGTTTCAGAGTTTATCACAATTCTTCTACTGATTTGTAGATCAGTTACTTTACAGCCCATCTTGGGATAATTCATGATAAAAATGTTCTCTGTGTGGTGCTCCTTCACTGTCCAGTTAAATAAAGACTTTTGCTTATTCTGTTGGTTTATGGTACTAGTCCAGAAAGAAGCACATAAATTGAAACACAACTTTAATGTAAATGCTACTGTATGTGTTTAAATATTTAACTAAATTAGAATTTAGTTGCTCATACTTAAGAGTTGCACTGAGTGGCTCTTGCATTTCATTTCACAGGCTTTAAAAAATAATAACTGAAAAGGTGATGTAAGGTCTATTTATATGGGAGACTAGAACATAGGTTATCTCAATAATTTTCATGGTAGCCGTGGCCAAGTTCTTATTTGACTTCACAGAGCCACATCACTTAGGTAGGTAAGTCCAAACCACCAGTGCGTCTAGTAAGGACAAGCTGACTTTCCTGTAAGTCTTTGTATCCCATCACAAAGCAACATTTTAGGAGGCCTCCTTCTCCTGATTTCTTCCTACATACCTCACAAGAAAGCCTGGAATCCAGCTTCCCCAGGCTGGAAGGGCGCTGGGCATGTCTATGTTGAACTAGCATTAACCTAAGTATCCCATGCTGGATGGAACAGTGTAAACTGCCTCATAAACTGAAGGAAAATAAAATGAAAAGGAGAATGTATCACTTTACAACTGCATGGAAGAAGTGATTATGTCTCCCAAAATCACTAAAATTGTGTAAGTTTTAGTATTATCTTAAATACTTTATTTTATCTATAAAATTCAGCTGCAAATAGTTAAATGTATATGTGTAATCTGATAGGGGTAGGAAATAAAAGCATTATGATTTGAACTGGAAGTTGGATAGATCCTAAGTCTAGGTCTTATAAGATGCTCTGTGTTCCCAGCTTCTTCAGAATTCTGAAAGTATGAAGTGTCTTGTGCACTCTAACAGCTGGAATCTCTGAAGAAGTAGCCAGAATAAAACCATATGGATGAATTCTGCTTGTGCTTCCACCATTAATGGGTTGCCACTTCAGTCCCAGTTCCTTATCTTTTCCTCTAACCACTTGAAAGCAGTTTTTCATCCTTCTTTTTCTACTCTAGTCTTCCTCCTCCTTACCTTATGACTTACTGTGGAACTATATCTCCCTTAAAAGCTTGCAAGACTTGCAATAACTTCAATCAACCCAGTCACTTCTCGTGCTCATGCAACCCTTTCACACTGTCTGCAAAGCGTTTTCTCTGAGAAAAGATTTCTTAGTGCAAATTATAGAACAGTGAATTGACACCCTCTGATACTGATACTCAAATTACTGCAAACAAATGAATCCTCAAGCCCCCAGATAAGCCCTTGCATAACTGTTGTCTTTTCTGATGTGGATAAAAATATAAATTTATGTAAATTTGTGGTATACAGGGGTTTTGGATTACTTATGCAGCTGTTTTGGGGGCTTATGCTGATACACATTGTACTGCATCCAAAAATCCTACACTAAAGGAATGCTAAGACCACAAAGTCAACTATGTTGAAATTGGGAAGTGCTAGAATTAAGTTTGCCAGCATGACCTTAATCACCTTTGCACATTTGCTATGATAAAGTGTGTGTAATTAAAGACTGTAGTCATTCCTTCTCTGTCCAAGATGGCTTTGTTCAATGAATGTTTTATTTAATATTGTCTTTTTGGCCCCACCTCCTTGGTCCTGGTATTGAATGCTAAGTTATTAATTTATTGAGGAACTTTACCAGGAATAGCTCACCACAGAATCTGCGTGTTCTGCAAACATTCAGGGATTTAACTCCAAGATGGAGACTGGTTACTATTAATATGCCTTTTTATAGGTCCAAGAGGCTGAAGCCACATTTGTGTGGCTAACTTAAGACACGAACCTTCAGACTATTTAGCATACAAGATGTTTCTTACTTTCAAACCTTACTTCCAATATATTAGTTAAAGAATTTATCCAAAAGCATTCTCAGGTATCTTAACAGAAAAATATGAATACTTACTAGTGGGTGACCTGTGACAAATCTGTTTTCAGTAATTTGCTTCTAATAAGCAGAAGTGTTAGGGGGCAGCACTAATGGTTTACTGTAGTAGATTTAACAGCCCTACCCATCATATAATGCTTCTTTTTTGATCATCTTTCTTCAACCCTGACCTCAGACTTTCTAAAGTGGTTGACAAATACTGCAGGACTTTTGCAAAAAACAGTCTCCTGATACATAGTCCTGATTCATTCTTAAGTGGTCCATTACGTGAACGAATGAAGCAGGACCCAATTTGGCAAAAGGTAGTTGTAATTAAGATTCTGTTATCCCAGAACTATTCAGGGGAAATGGAAGAGCGTTATAGTCAAACACATTCAAAGACACCTGAAAAGAGAGCTACCCTGTAATGACGATCTTTTGCAGATTTGAAAACAGAGATTTTAGGAGGCTTGTTTTTTTTTTTTTTTCATGTCTAGATGTGGAGATGACAAAGGAGACAGCTACTACAGGAATACATAAAATCCACAGGTCTTAAGCCATTGCCCTAAACCTAGCCATTAAGCCATTCCCTCTGGAGATGCTAATGTGCCTTTAAAAAAAAAAAAAGTTGTAACCACCTGAAACAAGGACATATGCTGGGGAAGTGTCAAATATCATTAATAGGACTACTAGCTCCATATAGGGCATTATGCTGTTCTTTTTAAACTTAAATTAGCAAAAGGCTGAAATATAATTCAGAAGTGCTTTTGTATGGTACAAAAAAAAAAAAGCTTTAAAGCTGGGCACAAGGTCTAGACTAAGGAAACTTGTTTCTGCAAAGCAATGTGCAACTTGGTCGAACCTTTCAAGTAGATCTCAATATTTCATTTTTTTTTTTCCTTCCTGCGTGCAGATATTTTTAGTTTTCAAAGATGGATATTGCTGTTTTAACATAAAATGTTGAAGTAGCAAATTATTTTTCCACATGCTAAAAGAAATATGCTTACTTTATTTAGGAGAGCATTTTGAGAGCATTACCATTTGCTAATTCTCTTGGTGCTGGTGTTTGGAGGGAATCATAGATTGCAGTGGCTTCCAAGGAAGAGCTTCTGATCCCAGTTGGTTTTGAGTCTGTTTCAGATGGTTTCACTTACAGTTCAGCTATATCAGTTTATATTAGGAATTATATGCCCAGTAAAATGGAGCTCTCATGTAGGAAAAAATCAGGAGATGACTGAATTTTATATGTGTAATTAGGGTAGCTCAAAATGGCGATGTTCTTCACAACTTTTTTGCTATGAAGATTGACAAACAATAATGAGATCCCAGGTATATGCCTTCTGGGTTGGAAGTCATTAAGTTAAAAGTCACTATGTCACATGGAAATCTTGAATCTCTAAAACAAGTATTCCTTTCATTATCAAACAAAACTACATTGCAGTTGCTGTTAGTGTAATTTTGTCTTTAAGGACATGGGCAAATGTGAGAAATGAGATAGCAATCACACTACTTCATACAAACTCTTTAATTCCTACAAATGCTTACTCTTGCCATTATTTTTTGCCTATTAATTCACACAAACTCATACTTTACAAATAGCTTCTTCCAGAAATACTGGTCTCTGATCTTATGCTGTGAAAAAGGATTGCTTGGGTCTGGATGCCTTATTTTGTCAGCCAGTTAATATTATTTGTAGGCTCCATAGCTATATAATAGCATAAGCACTGCAGTATAACAAAATCACTTTGAAAGAAGGTTTAGAGAAACACACAGATTCCTAAACCCCTGGATTATTTGGTTGGCAGAGATAAAAACTAACTCCACCTTCTCAAATGCTTATGATTTTTTTTTGTTGTTGTTGTTAAGAAGGAGAATGAACAAACACACAGCATACCGGTATATATGCTTTATCCTTCTCTAATCTATACCTGATTATGTCCCAAGCCACTAATCTGCGTTCTGGACACTTAAATGAAGAAAAAAATAAAAAGGCAAATTCGACTTCAAATGAAAAAGCTCTATTTAAGGCATAAGAATATAGTTTACAGAAACAGTAGAAGCGTTTGAGACACAGGATTTCAGCAAGGAGGCCTGGAGTAAGACAGAATTCCTACCTTTCTATTTTTTTCATATTTGCTAGAAGTGATGTTCTGGTAGTCTGAAATAACCCCATTAATTTTAAGACAAGTTGGAGTCTAAAGAGGAGTTTTTTTCACACTTGAGTTACCATCCCTCTGAAAATGATGACTTGTTAAAGAAATGATGACAGGCCCTTACCTTATTTGTTATTTGAAATATTTATGGAAATGGTTTAGCTTTGGTATCTATGCCCATTTCAATCTCTACAGCAACAGGGAAAAGTTATGCTACAATCTTAAAAAATCGGCTGTTAAGCCTATTTTTATAATGTTCTGTAAAACATGAAAAGACCTGCTTTGCATCCCCATATGTAGAGATTCATGAGCATAATACAAAGATATTTCCACTTTTACCAGGGTCATAAATTGTTCTGATGTCATAGCAACATTCAATTACAAAAACAAACAGAACCTTTTATGTCCAAGACTTATGCCTAGCTGAGTTATAATGATGTATTTTTCAAAGACAGTGGAAATGAAAAGTTTAGGGATAGACATGTAAAATTACTATGGATAATAGCTTATGGAAATATTAATGAATACAGTATTATGAGTATAAAATGTAGTTGCACTAAGGATGAATAAAGAATTATTTTGGTGAACTGAAGGATAAATATTTCTCAAACAACTAGAAGCCCAGCTATTGGAAACGATATTTATGAACCAGCAATAGATTTTAAAATTATCTTCAACTTTTGTGATGCGAATTTGAACACCTTGATAAAAATAAAGAAGAATCACAGATCTTTATCCCATGTCTTCCATCACTAATTTATTAGTCCAGGTATAATGAACAGCAGGACTAAGGTTAATCTCAGAATAAGTTTAAATGTTTCCCTGATTTTCTTGAAAAAGAATTATCTTCACCTTTGGGTCCTGGTAGGCAGCAAATTGGCTGAGAACCAGCATTATGCCTGTGCGTCAAAGCAGGATAACAGCATCTTGGGTTGCACTTAGGAAGAGTCATCAACAAATCTAGGCTGGTCATCCTTCCCCTCTCCTCAGGACTTGTGAATCTGGAATGGTATGTCCAGTCCGGGGCTTCCCAGCACAAAAAGAGGCATCGACATATTGAAGTGAGTCCAAGAGAGGGACAAGGAGATTTTTAAGGCACTGGAACATCCCTTATGTGAGGACAGACTGACAGAGCTGGGACTGCTTTGACTTGACAAGAGAACATTTGTGTATAACTACATGATGGGATTGGGCAAGAAAAGAGAGAGCCAGGTTCTTAGTGGTGCCCAGTGAAAGGACATGAAACAATGGGCACAAAAATAAATAAATAATAAAATTTAAAAAATAGTTATAAAAAGATATCCTGTTTAAACATAGGGGAAAACTTTTTTCCTGCCAGGATGATTGACTACTGGAACAGGCTGTCTAGAGAGGTTGTGGAGGCTCCGTTATTGGAGATGCTCCAAATCCAACAGGACACAGTTGTGGGTAACCTGCTTTGGGTGGCTCTGCTTGTGCAGTGACTTGCACTAGATGACTTTCAGAGGTCCCTTCCAACATCAGTTATACTATGGTTTTATGAATCATCTCTGCTAACATATATATATTTACTTTGATTAGCCCTTAATGACCTGTACTATCTTCTCATATCAGCAGACAAAACAATCAGTCACGTTTTTCTAACACAAATGACTACATCATCATGAGTGATACCTTTATGTAACTTCAGTGTCTCAGGAGAATTTGCTCCATATTTTGTCCTTTGAACATGTAAGTTTGATTTCCAGACTTGCTGAGTTTCAGAACGTTTTCCCATTTGTTTCAACAATCCCCAGCCAGAGCTGATACTTCCTAAAGTCTTTTTGGAAAGTTTTGTCCAAGTCTTTTATTCAGTAACTACAGGAATGTATTGTCAGATCACCTTTTTATTTATTATTCTTAGTCTTATATAAGCCGCTGCTCATTATCATTTTTATTGAAAAATGCCTTAGTTTTTGCCTATCTCTTTTCTCAGATTCGCCTCTATTTATTTGTCCAATTTCCTGACATCTGACCTTTTGACCTCTTAGAAAAATGTGTTTATAGTCTAATCTATTTTTGTCCACTGATGTAGGATTTCTAGCGTAAACTTAATTCACCCTAGTAGTGTTCTAAGATTTTACTCGCCTCTTTTGTCCATGGCCTGTGTGCTTTAAAAATGTTCAAGTTCTCAACATTAAATCAAATCAACTTTAAGCAAGAGGAAATGGCTACATTATTTTTCTCCTGAAATGTTGGTGAGTTGGGTTGCTGTCCTAACCTCCATTTCAATACTTCATCCAAATTGCTCAGGAGAGAGAGTATTTGGAATTTCTTCAGCTTCTTAGTGACTAAACCTCTTATCTGTTGTGATCTACAGATAAATCTGAATCTCTGGAAGGTAAATGCAGGAGAGATTCCATCACCATTTGTATTTCCTACATTGCTAGCTGTATGACTAAATAACTTACAGATAGACTAATGACAGCATATTTTTTATATCTAAAATTAAACTTCTTTGAGCTGACAAGAGGGAGATAAATAAACTCAACCCTTTCAAAACAAGCATTGTGAACAAATAATGAAAAACATTTTCTAATAACATCCTACTGGCAAACTGAACTCCCACAAGTAAATGATCAGCAAAACAATAAATGAACTCAGCATGTCCTTAGTATTGTTCTGATGTATTTTTGCTGGAGATTAATGTGACTTTTTTTTCCCATTTGGTTCAGGTGCAAACATACACCGTAATGATTAATTAGATGTCAATGGGACTACACCATTTAGTTACTCTAGGGCAGAGCTTTGTGTTTGGAATTTGGCAAGGCTTTTAAATAGGCGCCTTACTTACAGTGTATGAGCAACTATTCCAGGAAAGGCAACAAAGCTGTTTGTTGGCTCAAAGGTTAGGGGTGTGCTAAATTGTGTGGCTTAACTATAGCTTTATATGAATAGCCCACTAATTCTAGTGAAGACTCTCAGCAATCTCATCAGGATTGGGTTGAATAAGTATGTTGACCTTATCTCTTCCTGCAGTAGTTAGCAAATTCAGGTTTGGGCAATTCCATCTTTTCACTTAACTTGCTTTAGAGTGTACTTCACTTGCCTAGATGTTTCTGAAAATAGGTCCCCATACTTACAGGTGTGGGCAGTCTGTGGTGGGGCAGGAAGAGCCTATGGACGGAGAGCTCAGCTGCACAGGTCTGCACAGCAATGTCAGGACAGCTGAAGGCCAGTAAGTGTGTTCGGCCCAATATTTGGAATGGCCAGTCCTAGGTCCCTCCATGTCTGATTCACAAAATGCCACTACATGTGGGTGTTGCACTAAGGATTTTAAGAAAATCCTGGTTTATCCCTACTACTTGGATGCACAGTTTACACCATTTTCTATTGCCACAGAGATCAAGTACAACCAACCCCCATCAAGGTAAATATTTTATTTCTTACACCAACACAAAGATGTCCAGTGCAAAGGCACCTCCTCTTTTACAGGCACAGATACGAGGCAAACGTACCTTGGTGTATAGACCACTCTCCTTCACATCACCATCACTGGGAACTCTGTACTCTTTAAGGAAATAAATTTGTTCTGCTTTTTTTCTCTCAGATTTGCACCCTTTTTCTTTACTCTTTTCATGCAAGAATGGCATCTTGACAAATTACTTCACTATATATCATATCTATTGCTTGAGCAGTTAGCAAGACTGTTCCCATTAGGTGGTAAAGCTGCTGTGATGAGTCAGGTGTTACTTTGTAAAGAAAGTACTCATGCTCTTGCTTTCCTTTATGCAGTAGAAATAAAAGAATTGGGAAAGTTTCCTTGCATAGCTATCCAGTTCTGCAAAAGGAATGCTGTGCCTAAAAGAAACTGTTTCTTTGCTCCCTGGTACTTACTAGTAATTTTCTAGTGGCTTTCTCCACTGAGCTGCATGGCCCTGTTGGACCCAGCCAGTGCTCTGACCTCTACCTTTGCATTTGTTCTTGTCCAGTTTGACATAAACTCTCTTGCGGCCTTCCTTGTTGATCTGGTCTTCTGGCACTGGTTACAGTTCTTTTAGCTCTTCCCACATTAAATGTATTTTTTCTTCTTCATTCATCCTAAATGAAAAGAGCTCAGTATACACATCACCCTAAAGCAACTTAACAGCTTCCTTGGTGACACCAACAATTTTTGTTCATTTCCATCAGCGCTTTAAGATACCAACCAGAATCAGTGCCCAACTGCGCTGGTCTCTGTACAAGCCCGGAATAAATTAAAAAAAAAAAATAAAAATAATAATAATAATAATAAAAAAATCTGTCCCCAGAGGGCCTGACAAACTCAAAGAGCAGTGCAGGCAAGGTGTTCATATGTAGATGTACAAGTAGGTTGGTGACTGAGAGAGTTTTAAATATTGTGTTTTTGTTGTTGTTATTTTAAGTCATGGCAGGCGCGATAGAACCACTATTACCCAGGTAGAATAGTTGTATCTCCTTGGCTATTATTTGATTAACACTGAACAAGGAGCACAGGTATTTTCTCATTACCTTTCACCTTTCTAAAAGATGAATGTGTGCTGCAATTTCTTTAGTTTAAGCAGGGGAATTTTTATTTACGCTCATGCTGCCACTGTTTCACTTCACTCAGGACCTGATGCTATTATCATATTCTAACTAATCTTCCTTCATAAATAAAAGGGCCTCATATTTACCTGTGATCAATAAGAAAAATCACACCAAAAATCAGTCTGTGTATGTTGTGCAAATTTAAAACCAGCTATGACTCAGAATTCCAGTTGTTTTTTGAAACAAAACGATGCAGTAGGTGTCTGCTTGTGAACAGCAATGTAACTTGCCTATTCCTTAAACTCTGCCAGCTTTCTCAGTCTTTTAAGTTTCATTAAGCAAAATGATTTCTGTACGCATTGAGAAATGACAAGTGAGAAGAAAACCTCGGGAACGTATAAAATGGAATTTCAATAGCATGTTGTTTATATGGCGTATAATAATAGTGCTTGACCTATTGTTATCTAGGTGTCAGTGAAATATCAAGACAACTTGTTACAAGTTTAGTAGAGGGTCTGTCACATGTAGGGGTATTCCATGCTTAAAAATGCAGATTTTGAGAGGTAGCTTCCTCATTTATTCTTTAACTCTGTTAGACTTTGTATTTAAAAGACAATTGTCAAGGAGGTAGATAGTTAATTTTATTTTGCATCTATGGAAGAGCCTCTATGTGTTAGACCTGCTAGAAAGTGACATCCACAACACCTCTTAACAGCAACAGCAGTTGCGTGTGTGACTTGCTGTGAACTTGAATGGAAGTTTAGTTGCCAGTGGCAAGCTGTGTGTTCTCTATTTGCTCTCTGCCTTTGAATAACTCCATATAAGTTCAGCTGGAAAGAGAAAACATGTTTTACACCTTTACCAGGATATACAGCTCCTACTGGTTTTGTTTTGTAGCTCAGATTTGGGCTGTAAAGTGGTGGCCAACATAAATTTTTATCGACTGGTTTTAAGAGGCTCCTGGTTTTTAGTGCTGATTGCTGTCTTTCCTCAGAGCACAGTCCTGCAACTGCTTGACTGGTCACAACTGAAGTCAAAGTACTGGGGAAAGACAAGAACAAGTGGCAACTGTGAGGAAACAGCAGCGGGGTATCCTGAAGATGATCCACATCAGTACAGAAGAGGACTGAGGCATACTTACTGTTAAGTTTTGTCCTTTATTTATAAATTAGATTAGCAGAATCGGATGGAAAAAGACAACCTGCTTGGAGGTGTTAAGAATGGCCTCAGCAATTTGTGAATGAAAGCGGAGGAGGAGGTACTGACTTGTAGACATAGACTGTCAGTGAGAAAATGTTGAGTTCTCTTTTGCCCTATAAAGGTAACTGAATATGTGAAACAATCCTACTTAGTGATGTTATCATAGACAGCCCACACCTGGAAGTTAGTGGATATTTCTTAGCTGTTGTGCATGGACTTTGAGCTCACCTTTATCTGTTCTCTTCTATAACTCCTTCTAGCAATCTCAGGCATGAGTTTTAGAAGTAGGAGAACTGTTCCAAAGAAGTGATCAAATGGCTTCAATTTCATCCTTCTCTTTGTGAGCAAATTGAAAGACTCTTAAATGAACTAGGCACCTTTCAGCTTTTCTGTATTCATGTACCACTCATCATTTGTGACATTTGTGAAGTCTGCTGACCATTTTGTCATGACATGACAGTGCAGTCTTAGAGGGTTAAAATGCCATAATGGCATAGAATATAATTAGGAGAAGACTTTCTGATTTTGATGAGCCATGGCTGAGTCTGTTGTAAATTAAAATGTGCACCATTTCCTGCATGTTAAACTAGCTGCAGATCTGCGATCGGCATTTACATTCACCCCTGCAATTGGAGCTGATAGAATGATTCAGATGGGATTTGTGAGTAAGTGTGTTGAGCTGATGTGCTCATTAGTGTGGTTATGTGGTATCAGGAAGCCTGGAAAGTGCAGTGGCAAATGGACAACATGGCATGCAGCAATGTTACTTCTCCTTCAGCAGTTATACCCTGTCTCTGATAAAGGTCAGCACAATTTAGCTTGTTACCCTCACTGCTGAAGTGAATATATAATGGCGAAAAAGGAGAAAAAAGGCTATCTTCCTCCGTGTTACCTTTGTACTACTTGAAACCGTGTTTAACAGGACAGTTCTCAGTATTTCTCACCATATTTGAAGATCCATACAAGCTCCCCAATTTGATTCTTTCTTTGTATGTCCCCCGAAACTCCAGCAGACTCACGTCTGACAAATTTGTGAGACTGAACTCTGCACATCTGTTGTATATGGAAAAGAATAGTCTGTGGTATTTAGGTTAAGGAGTGAAATGTACAGCAATTGTAACAACTTCCAGGTAAAATGCTTCTGTTTGTTGTTGCTGTGTGTTTTGTTTGTTTGTTTGTTTCTTCCCCAATCTGATTTGAGTGCATCAACAGTGCCTTTTAAAATGTCTTGGGTGTTAAGGTTTTCTCCTTCTCCCCTACCTACTAACTTACATCTTATAATTTTAAATAATGCTCAGTAAACAATGTTGCCCATCTAAACATCCTGGCCAATAGATTTATGGCATAGTATTACCTGCTGTTTTGGCTCAGTGTATTGATGGAAGTGTGTGTGTGTTGCATCAGTATAAGAAGAGCTAGAAAAAAGCAAACAGTGCTGCGTCCCGTTCTGTTCTGAAGCAGTTCAGACAACTGTGTCTGGAGAATTTCACAGATATGGTCATCTTACAGTGGAGCCAGTGTCCTTCTGACAGGTAAATGCTTAACTCTAAAGCAGTTTCCACAATTATAATTTAACTGATCTCTGTTAGTTTCACTGAAATTGATGAAACTACAGAGATTTACATCAGATCAACGTTGTCTCTGTAAAGGGGGAAAGTTAAGAAAATACGTAATCCTGTACATAGAAAACTTGCAGAAAATATAAGGCTGTGGGCTTGCAGAAAATATAAGTGCACTGAGAAATGTTATCTACTGTTGGTTGATTCCTGTGCAGTTCACAGTAATGTGACATTTCCAGTTAAGAGCATTTGCCATCAGTTCTGTAGTAAGCCACCTGTTCACATTTTGAAAAAGGCTTTGACCGGGTATTAACAAATACATCAAGCTTCTTAAAGCAAAAGTGGAAAAAAAAAAAAAAAAAAAAAAGATTCATCTTCTTTTCAACTTGTTGTCTGTTTGTTTTCATGTGTGTGTTCTTTGATGGCATAAAGAGTTTGACAAGATTAATGCTTCCCACTTTCCTCAACGTTGTGATTTTTATCACCTATTGTTTTTTCAAGTATCATCTGCAGGAACAATTGACATTATAGTGACTTTTAAAAACATGCTGTATTTGATAATTACCACATTCAGAACATAGAGTTTACATTGACAAATACAAAGTAAATCTCCGTTGCTAAATCAACTAACAAACTCTCTATAGTTTCAGTCACTCCTACGTAAAATGATGGATTTTACTTAGAGATTAATACAAAGTAAAAGTGACTGAAGCAAAGAGCATGGGAAATCTTTTAGGACCTATCTTGAAATGCTCAAGTCCTAGAGTTTCAGTGCATATAAATATCAGCCCCAAAGGAAAAAATAAATGGACAAATGAAATCATGATGAAGGCAGATGAGCAACTGTGGAAAAGACAGCTTTGCAAGGCTGGTAGAGACAGCTGTTGGTTAGAGCAATGCATCCCTCTGGAGCATGTATAAACAGAAATTATCTGGAGCACCAGGTAAAATGTTGTAAGAAGATCATATCAGTTGAATGGGGAAATTTGTTTTCCTCCTGGAGAATTTCCAATGTTTTTAGTGTTGGTGTCAACCACGGATTTGTCATTACTTCCAAGATAAAATCCTGCAGGTGAAGATCGCTCCCCCCGCTCCCTCCACCTTTTCAGCAAGGAAGGACCAGTTTCTAAACCTTTATCAGCCTATTTTGCCACCAAAGAGCTGCCATCTTCTTACAGTAGATTGTTTGGGCATTTCTGGAGAACAAAACAAGCTTTGGGGAATAAAGCTGCTTTATTTTGGAACTATACAAAAAGATAATACTATTTCTGCTGTAACCTATCAGCCACTCTCTGGAAGTGGCTAGTGGATATTACATCGGATTTCCATTTATTTACCAAGTTGTTAACCTATCAGTCTTTCTCTGGATTTGGTTAGTGGATATTGCATTGGATTTTCATTTATCTGCCAAGTTGTTAAATGGCAGGCCTGTGAGAGATGGGATGATAGCGTAAGTTTTGAAGTTTCTCCTGTACTCAACTCTGTGGACTCACATGCTCTCCAAGTTTGGTGCTTGTCTAAATCAGCCTCTGTTGGTGTTAGTAATGATTTTCAATTTACCTTTCCTATATAAACCTTTTTTCATGGCTTTTAGGTCTACTCCGCAATAGTCTACTTGTGTTTATGTTGAGGTGAGATAGGTTTCACCTGTAACAGGGAGAGATGCTTCTTGAGTACACCTAATGCTTAGGAAAGAAGAAGATAATACAGCAAAAAGAGTTTACTTATAAACATCCCAGATACTTTCCCCCATCTTTCACTGATGAAAAATGTCATATGCTGAAAATAAAACAATCAAAAAGTAGCTCTTCTTTTTTTTTTTTTTTTTTTTTTTTTTTTTTTCTGAAATGTCTTGACCTACTTAGCCCAAAGCTGCATGAAGATCTTGATAGAAACAGCATACTAGAGAAAGAAAACTGGCTTTATATATTCAATCCTGTAACTCTCTTCAAAGGCAATTTTTCTTAAATTGCAACTAGTGGATACAGACAGATCATGTGAACCTCTCCAGATTATAAAATCCTGTATTTCACTACTTGTTTTCAAACCCTGGCATCTGATGCCAGTGTTGGCAGCATGGTGTAGAGAAATCCTGTCTGGTAACAGAAGGTGGAATTGTCAGTATAAGGGTTGGAGACAAGCATCTGTCTTTGTGCCTGCTGCTATGGTCTCCTTTGCCTCAAGAAAAAATGTGCATGTGTTGGAAGTGGGAATTGGTCATGTACATCACACAAGTAATGCAAACTGTCTTTCACACTAGAATTAATGAATTCAGTTCAGATCTCTGGAGAAGATGTAGAAGGGAGAGGAGGTCCCTTCGCACAACAAATGAGGGATAGAGGTGCATTAGAAGGCCTCATGGTTATTTATACTAGTATGCAAAACCATGCAAAAAAAAATATTGGGCACTGGAATTCAATTACACACACTTCTAAGTCACTAGCATGTTTTCTGGCACTATTCTGGACCATGCCAACTAGTATTATCACAAACAGTTTCCCGACCTCTTTTTGGGAATTAGTATGGACTAATTAAGTCCATACTAAGCCCATAGCTTTTTTTTAAAATGTGGCCATCCTATTTGCATAATATTGTTTAATATTATGGATGTAGGACCTTCTTTGACATTTGTCCTTAGTGCCATGGAGAGGTCCAAAGCTCATTTAATTTACATGCTAGTATAGATGTAGTGTCTATTTCCAGCTAGGAATCTACCATGCAGTGACCAATGTAGATAGTCCCAGCTCAGGTCAGCCGTGTGCCTGCTGAGGACTGTACTGCGAGCCACACCAATACTTGTCAAATTTATACGTTGGCTGAGCTGCTTCCCTTGCACCTTAACACTTTTTCAGTGCAACCGAAGACCTGACCTTAGCCCTATGGTGTAGAAATAATACTGAACTCTTTAACCTTTGTGAAACCTTTCAAGTCCAATTTGCAAGATCTGTAGAATCGAGTTGTGGGTTGATGGCTTGTGGTCAGAATTGCATATAGATAAGTCATTTTAAAGGCTTAGCAATGTGATCATATTTGTTCAAGAGGATTGAGCTAGCATCGAAATAAATGCTATTTATTCTTAAAGAGGTTGGCCCCTCTGAAAGGAGTTCTTAAGAATCTGGTGACTTACCATCCCTTTGTTACAGAGGTCAAGTGTGATTACTGTTTGCATCAGTGCATTTAGTTGCAGTGTAGGTCACGATTCAAATGTTCTGCCGTGGTGTTTTTTTGGTACTTCTTTCCTGCTAAAAATACAAGAATAAACTCAAAGTTGCTAACACATCTAAGTAAGCCATTAATAAAGCCAATTATATAATTTTAAGTCTGAGTTAGATCTTTTGAATCACACTTTTCTGTCAGCTGCTGATCAAGTTTCATAGATCTAAGCAAGGTCAGGATGAGATCTAAGCAAGGTCAGGATGAGTTTCTCTTTGGATGCACAAACAAGATAAATGTGTGAGAGAGGAGAATGAAGAGGTAGGAAGGAAATCCACTAATAGGTATATTTTCCGGACATCAGTGAGATTCACTGTTCTGTTACTGAGGTCTGAAAGTGACTTCCTAGTATCAGTAAAGTAAACTATATTTAGTAGCAACTGTTAGAGATGTTTGTGCCTGGAAAGTGAATAATATTCCTTGTGAACCTAATTTGCCTACACACTATATATCTGCATGGTGGCACTTGTAGTGTACTTGAAGGACTAAATCTAGTTCCAAGACTACTACTGTGGAGAAAAAATGGTAAAAAAAAAAAAAAAAAAAAAAAAAAAAGGTGGTAAAAGCCCTCTAATTCAGTGTTTTGCAAGAAGGTATAATCTGAGAGCAGCTTATAAGAATTCTATTTTCTTATAGGTTAATGCTAAAAGAATAGTTACTTTTTCATAGGAAGAAAAAAATGTATATATTGTAATGCTACAATATTATATAACATCTTTTTTCACTTGGGGCATTCAGTTTTATTATTATTATTATTATTATTATTTTTTGCCATCATAATTAAGTTATTTTCTCTCTTTGTTTTTACTAAGAACATGACCTAAAATTCCCTTGTGAATATTCTACTACAAAAAAGTATTTATTAGAATATTATGTATTAATGTTGCTGACATAGTTCTAAAGGTTGCACTTAATACACAAAGCACTGTGCCTACTGTCTATTAAATAGCATTTAAATTAGTGGATAGTTATGCCAAGAGTGGGATTCCCACAATACAAACCATATGGCTTGCTTATACCAGAAGATTCAGAAAAACCATCAGCTCAGACTTGGTGCATTTGATAGAAGAAGAGGTTTTGATCCCTCTGATGAAATCCTCCGTGTAAAGTAAAAATATTTGAGAGTTACTGAATCATACTAAGGGTAGCAGGATTCTCTGTCTTACATATACTTTTTTCATTTCATTATGTATCTTCAGCTGCAGCAACTGCAGAAGAGTATGGTTGATCCCACACATTATTTTGGGAAGGGAGCGCATTTGGGAATGCATTATTTAGAATGGAACCCAATACTGTGGAATTCACTGCAGAGATGTCTGCACAGACAGAAGCACATCTGATATAGCTGTTGGAAAGAGATTAAATGTTTCTTAAATTAGACTAAAATTATTGTAACAGCTACATTGTCAAAGGCAGCTGCTCTGTCTGTAGTGTGAAAAATAGAGGAAGAAAACATCGCTGTCACCACAGATTCTGATTTCAGTGCTACAGTGTCTTTAGTAGGATGGTAGCAACTTCTGAGATGCCTGTAATTTCAAGATAATTAACTACAATATGCATTATGAAACAAGTGAATGGGGGAGCCTAAAATATGACTCAGCCTGAATCTTCATCAGAAGTATGGGTGAATCCGAGAGTTAGCAAAGCTCGCACTTATTAACAGTTCTAGGACTTTAACCCACTGGTCAAGGTTGCAACAGCCAAAACCACCTCCAATCATTTAAAGACAACTGAATGGCTCTTATCCCACTCAGAGCTTATATTCCCAAATACAGTGTATTATAATAATTCATTCTGAAGGACAGAAAGGCATAGATCAAAGAGGCAAGTACTGCAGAGGAATTACTCTCTAGGACATGGTAAAAAGGCACTGCATGACAGAGATGCTATATGCTCATGAGCTCAGCAGTGGGAATAACTGGAGTCTTGGGGATCTTTTGCAAACCAGGTTACAAAAGACCAGACTAGCCTAAGGAATGTGACAACATACATCTATGTAGTCATATTTCCCTATTGTAACAGTATAATGACATTTCTTTCTAGCAACTGGCTGACTTTTGGGAGGAAAAAAAAAAAAAAAAAAAAGACAATTTTAAGGGTCTGTCAAGGAAGTAAGTGACAGCAAGAGTAATTACAAAGGTAAGAGTTTTCAGAAACTCTAGAGCAAAATGAAGCACTGCCTTTTTAATAGCTGAACAAGAAGGGAGACAAAATGGCAGTAATTTGTTGTGTCACAAGTCCATATCATTGGAAGAAAAATTCCAGCAATTATTATTATCATATGGAAACTCTTCCACAGGAAAAAATTGTGTGAACAAAACTGCCCATTTGATGGGGTATTAAGTCAATTAGTAGTAATAATAAATACTCATTTGATGGAACCATAACAAATGCCATCAGCAAGACAGAATTTAGATATTGTCACTAATGTAAACTGTTATTCCAGGCAGGAAAAAATATATTTAATGAATTAAGGGTGAACCCAGATCAGCTGGATTAAAGAGTTTTCTGGAGCTCAAGAACCTGAGAATGTTCTCAACCACCATTATGCTAAGAAAATTTTGTTTCCTTGACCTTGTAGCTTCAAGCATAGTGTTTTTGTGCCTTTGTACAGAATCGTGTCAGAGAAGAAGAAAATAATGTTGACTAGTTATAGTTATGCAAAATTTTATTAGCAATAGTGCTACCAGCAGGTCGTCACAAGCAGTAGACTCAATTCTAATATTTTACATATAAATTTTAAAATGGGGGTGGAGGGGAAGGAAGCAGTTAAACCTGCAAATGGAGAGGAAGCACAGCTGAAGTACTTCACAGTACTAGCAAATCTGGAGCTTGGATATATATGCACATACACAGCTATTTTTTGAGACCATGCTGTTCTTTCTTCTTATATTTTTGAAACTGTAAATACTAAATTCATGAATGTACACTGAGATTTTACTAGTGGAAATAGAGAGAGCAAATGGTTTCCCAAAATCAGTATCAGATTTGACAGAAAGTTAACACTGTGCATGTCCGTAGCAGGAATTGATGGTTGTGTTTCATTGTTGTTATGATTATTGTCCTTCTTAATTCAACTTTAATTTTACTTCTCCAATAAGAGAGATCAAAAAGATGTAGCTAGTGACCTTATGAAAGCAGCTGACCCCTCTTTTATAGTCCCGCTTGAGTGGTGTTTTCAATTGAACTGCTTTCGGTTGTAACGAAAAGAAAGGAGTAATTAACATAACTTCTGGATATTGCTCCCCACTCTATCCAACCTACCAATATGTTTGTTTATTTTACCTATGTTAGTACTTATTAAAACATATCACCATTCCCGAAGCCTCTGGGTGTATTTACATCTTTGGAAATATAATTAAACTTCAAATATTCATAGCTGTCTGTCCATATTTGATACTGCCAGAAGACAATCATGAGATTAATAATTTCCAACAAGCGTATCGGCGAAGGAAGCTGACACTGCTCTTGAGATGGGCTTTGTTCTGGGTGCTGAGAGCTGCTGATGTTCAGGTCCAGTGACTTAGCAGGGAGTGTGCACAGGGTGGGAGGAGGATAGAAAGGGGGCACGAGGAGACAGAAATGACCTTTGGTGATCTGGGATTTTCCAGACATGGTTACAAACTTTGCATTTCTCAGATTTTGGGTGCCAGCTTGGCACTTTGGGAAGGTCTGACTTTTAGAGAATGTGTAGGAGGTGTTCTTTGAAAATCAAGCTCCTTTAATGGCCTTCAGAATACATACTCTGAAATAGAATTACTGGGTGTGATCTACAGAAAATTTGAACTACATTTTTTTTTTTTAGGTGTTTTTCTGTTTGTTCCCCCCTCTTTTTTTTTTTTTTTTTTTTTTTTTTTTTTTTTTTCTTCATATATAGTGCCTCTCATTTTCCTCTAGCATTTCATTACTTTATGAAGATGCTCAGATAGGATAAATAAAAAGACTGAGTTACCTAAAAAAAAAAAAAAAAAAAGTGTATGTACTCTATAGCAATACAGGTTGTTATTTAAAGTGGTGTGCCACACAGGAAAGAAAATAAGACTAAACTCACTGCCCCTTACCTTAAAGGCTATTTTGTAGAATGTGTATAATATTCATCTTCTCTCTCTCTTAAATCTCTGCTTTATTTCCTTTTTGTTTATTCATTTTCTTCTCTTTTTCCTCTTCTGTCGTATGCCATTTCTTCTGATTTGCTCCCTTCCTCTTTCTTCTGTAGCAGGGCTTTGTTTTTCTCTTTCCATACCTCATTTTTTTTCCAGCTCCGCTAAAGGCTCTCAGGTTCTGGTGTGCTCTCTCTTCCTCCCCTTAACGCATGCTATCCCCCATGCTGTTTTATACTCTCACTTCTACATCTTCTTTCTGTCTTACCCTGTAATCTTCCTATTATTTTCTCTTCCCACCTTTTTGCTTAAGGCTTAAAATACACATGAATAATTTCTTACTGTGGCAAAAAGCCAATCTCTTGTCCAGCTACCCCTTGCTCGTGCTCTCAGGCTCAGTAATGGACCTCAGGGGGAAAACCTCTGGCCTTCTCTGCCAGAATGGCTCTGCTTCAGCTACATGAAGCAGTGCCGGCGGAGGCAATGGCCTCCTCCCTCTCTCGGTGTCATAGTCCTCCTTGGGCCCTGGGAGGTGCAGCGTGACCCAGGGGACTGCACGAGCACAGGGGTGCCACCGAGGATGCACGTGCCCCACAGCCTGTTACACAGTGCAACAGCAGTCCTCCGTCTCTCTCTGGTAAATCTGCGTTTACTCTTCTCCTATCATCAAGAGGTAAAACATCAGTGAGCGAGATTGTTTGATTCCTTCCCTTGGCTGATTTCTTGCTTCAGGTCTCTCGGTGGGGGACGGTTAAAGCACAGGCAGCAGCCAGCCTTCGACACTGAGCTGTGCCTGGAGCTACAGTGGGCCCTGAAAGGCACAACTTCCAGCAACTGAATGCCCTGCTAAATCCCGAAGCCTTTTTGCTTTCTTGTTCAAAGCTCTCCTCTCCCAGGGGAAGAGCAGTTCAATGCTTAGGATGCTGGTCTGGAATTTATAAGAACTGCTTTCCAGTCCCCTCTGTGCTACAGGTGTTTTGTCTAATTGTAGGCACTTAAGTTCTCTTTACTTCAGTTTCTTGTCAGTAAAATCTTCCTCTATCTCCTAAAGGCACCCTTAAGGACAAGGATAAGATTTTCTTCCAGACTATGGATAAAGCACATAGCTGCTGCTGTAGCAGGATCCTGAATAGGCATTGTCTAGTTAGATGTGGTAACAGAGAAATCTTATTAGCTGATATGAAATCACTTTCTAATTAATACAGCCACTTTATTTTTTTTGTTCTTCTTCTAGTATCCTCATAAGAAATCATGTAAACACAGGTTGACTATCATTATGTGAAACAAATGCCATCTTGGGAAAATGAGATATGATAAACACAGGGAATACTTGTTTATTGCTCAGCTAACTGTATGTTCAGCACTTCGTTTAATTTTGATTCTGGCTGGGTTTTATTTGTATTGAAAGGTATGGGATTCCAGCAAAAAGGTGGGAAACAGTTGCAAGTCAGAGCTGGCATGTATGTGGTGGTTATGGGGTACTGCAAAGAATGACATGACCAAACCCATGAGAGGAAAGGGCTCTGCAGTAGACTGTTGCTCAGAGACCTGTCTGACACCAAGGACAGAGAAAAGGTGTTTAATGGAAGTGGGGAAGCTCTTCTGGGATCTTGGAACCTTTGCTTTAAATAATACTAAAATATCTTGACTCTACCCCTAAAATAATAGCAGTACTATTCATTGTAAAGATCAGACTTGTCTTGGAAAAAAAAAAAGAAAAGCCCTACTTGGCTCACATAATTTAAATCAAATCACATTTGAAAAGATTTATTCATTTATTAATAACATGTAATTAACTGAAAAACACTCTACTATACACTCAGGATCAGCATCAGCTGTACAACAAATCAACCTCAACAACAGACACAAAATATTAATGTACACCTCTGAATTTCTAAACATACTTCTGAAGTAACCCTAGAATTTGTCTCTAGCATTTGTCTCTAGCTTATAAGGAAAGCCTGTCTGAGCTTTTGCATATGAACTCTGAATTGAATCTCACTTTGTTCTCACAGTTTTTCAATATGTGTAGCCCATTCATTCTCCTGCCCTAAGCTTCTGTCTTGGAAAGACTTGGTAGAAAAGGATACATCAGCCCCTTCATCATTCCCTCCGTCAGTTCATAGTCTGCCTGCCATCATAATCCAGTCTTTCCTTCTGACCAGTAGAGAGGCTATTTTGAAGGCAACTGAGGAACGTGGTAATGTTAATTACCACCAGTTTCAGGATAAAGATGAACATATTTGCTGGAAGAAGTCTGATGAAAATGTGGTCAGCAGTAGCACCTTGAAGGACAAAGACAAAACAGATCTCTTATGCCAGAGCTTTAACTTGGCTTCAGTGAAGTGTAGCATTATATAAGATTAAGTATATATATGAACTTTAAATACTTCTAAAAACTAGACAATTATATTGAATTCTAAATGATGCCAGACAAAGTGCATATGAGTGTTTAAGTGAGAAGTGCATATAATCAGGGAGACCAGAAGGGAGGCACAGAACTGTTAGAAGTCCAATAACTTGGTGTCAAGTTGATATCATATTGGTATCAATGTGAATAGAAGGCAAAAACTGAGAATTTGGAAAAAATAAAATTCAGGGTAGGGTAAAAATGTTGCAGAAAGCAAACAATGCAGTCATTCTTTGTAGTTCTTTGTTCTCTTAGAGGAACAGAAGAGGGAAACATTGAACATGCTTTGGCTGAGCAAAGATGAGTTTGTAGATTTGTACAATGAATGAAGTAAAACTTGAAAGAGATTTTAAAAGACACAGCTTTCTTTTCACAGATGACAGAAGAAGTATCTTGTATACTGGAACTCAATGACAAAATAAGTGACTTGGCAGAGTAGAGTTACATGCTGAAACCAGAAAAACAAGACACAGTAGGAGGTCTTGTGGAGGCTGAACAGATCCCCAGGAGAGGCATGGATAAAGACGTTGAGGGTACCCAGCGACTGGAAGGGAAATTAGATGCTTTCTAAACTGAATTCTCCAGTTCACTGAAATGTTAGAAGTTGCCACTCAAAAGGGAAAACTGGAGCTGCAGAGATAATATCTAGTCATCCTTGAAAGGAACAGGGTTAGCCAACCAAAGGAATGAAGACGTGTTTGAATTGGATCAACTGCGCAACAGTCAGTCAGTAAATGTTGACAAATTCCATATGTTCAGCTTCTCAGGTGATGCAGATGACAAATGATCATCCTAGTATCTGGACAGGAGTGACAACTGATGAAATTTCTAAATGCTTTTGAGAGTAGTGAATTAGGCTGATATTTAAGAGGCTATTGGCCTTCTTCCTCGCTCTTTTCCACATCACTCTTAACTGTCTGAGCAAAATCGTGCATTAAAAGCAAAGTTTCTGGAAATTAAATAAGCATCCTAGCAGCAGATTAATGGCTGGCTACGTGGTAGGGAAATTAGGATCCTTAATTTGGAAACAATTCACAGATCCACAATGGACTGTTTATGTGCGCAGTGTCAAGTCATATGTTTATTTGAGGTATGTAACATCATTAACTAAAACTGGTTAACTTTAAAAATTAAAAGAAATTGAGAAATTTCAATATTCAGTATTTCAATATAAAAGCAGTTTCATTGGAAATAATGAGAGGAAGCAAACAAACAAAATCTTTAAAGTCTTTGTTTTTTCTTCAAGTTTTTAAAGCAGGAGTATTTCGTAATCATCTCTATTTCATGAAAACCTTTGTCACCATACATGTATGTACATATACATATAAATGATACCTGATAAATAGTTATATCCTAAAGTATGAACTTCTCAGGTACAGAGTGAGATAATTCATGCATGGTAGAACTTGCTGTACAGGTATAGGAAGATATATTGGCCTTCAGATAAGTAGTTTTGCTATGAGGCTTTTTGACTGCTTTGCTGCCATAATGACCAGAGAGAGCTGACCACCTATGCACCGATTCCCACCTTTTTATCAGAGATTAACAAAAGGGATTGACTGAGGCCCTGAATTCTAATGGGGATGAAGGAAATGGCTCTTGTCTATTAGCTCCGTAGGGCATTCCTGTTTTTATAGACAGGTTTGACAGCATGGAAGTACCCCCAGATAATGGCACATTACTATAGCACAGTGCACAGACTAATGAGCCGTGCCTCTTGGGGGAATCATTAGGCCGAGGGCAGTGCTACTTTGACATAAGTACTTTGCTCCCAGTGTCATAGTTAACTCAATGATGCTAGCCTGGTGGGAGGGGGTGAAGTCTTTGAGCCATCCTGTGTTATTACATGAAGTGGACTGGCTTGCAGTACCTCTAGTTCTGATACATAGGTAACACAAATTAGCTTAAATTAAATTTATCCCAAATTGAATTAAGTTAGATTGCTTCTGAAATTGTCTGTTATATACTGGATACGTTTTCTCGTCAAGTCAATGGATCGTCCCATGGACTTCACTGGGAATTAGGTCAGTCTTCAAATGTTTTCATATAACAGCAATAACAACAGAAAGAGAGGGAGGGAGTAGAAGGATATGTAGACCAGCCCCTGGCTCAGCACATTAGGAAATCTAGGCAGTTAGATATTGCAATAAGACCATGCTGTCTTATCTTCAAAGGCAAAAGAGAGGAGTCAAGGCTCAGTTATGACAATCTATGCAGAGAGAGCTCCAGGGCTGGTTAGATGATGAGAGACTGATTTTCATAAAGAAAGATATAGCTACTGACAAGAACATGGAATCATTTTAGAGAGCAGTGAGTAATGTGCTGCTTTTTTTCAGACATTTCCCTTGAGGTATACAGAGACAGCGAGGATGGTCCTGGGGAAAAGGGTGTTAGGTTTAGTTCTCAAGAGATCTCGCTCGAATTTCTTGTTCTGCCACAAACTTTCTGTGAAAATTTGAGCAAATTGCTTAGTGTCCAACCCCTAGGTTTCCTTGAGCCAGTTTCAGTTCCTTGCTCCCACTGATTTCCAAGTCAGAACGCTTTGTTATCAGTGGGTGCTGGGCACTTTGAGGAATGCAGTAGCCAAAGACCTTGATGGATCAGTCCCTTGGTTTTCTTTTCTTTCAGTTCTCTCCCCCAGAGAGGAAAAGACCAGCTGAGAATTACAGCTGCTATTCAGCCTAGGTTTAATTTAAATGCAATGGTTTTGTGGAATGATTGCAAGACTTTTTTTTTTTTTTTTTTTTTTTTTTTTTTCCCTCCTCCAGACAAATAGGTTAGAGCAAGATTTTATTTTTCAGTTGCTGTGGGTCCATTCAGAGCAACGGCAAGGCTTTGGAGGCTTTGGATCCAGTGTTGCACAGGCAACACTGCTGGGATGCAGTGATGATCAGTGTCTCTTAAGAATGTGAGATCACACAGGTAAGCAGCTGCTTAGTCTTATCCACCTAAGAGTAGCAAAGGCACAGAAATTGTAGAGGGCCAGCTTTGTGTAAAGGAGTTTCTCACTGTTGCCAGCTGTACATTGCACAGCACAGTGCCATATAGCCTGCAAACTTGGGCTATCTCATTCAGAGTGCAGGCAGCTGTTTCAGCATGCTAACAAAACCTTCTGAGTCCTACACTAATGTGGCTACCGGGTTTATTAGAGCTGGCTCCACTCACTCAAAGCCAGTCTGGGATCTTTGTCAGGTCCTGCATATATGCAGCTGCTCATAACTGATGTGCAGGTCAGTGTCAGCCCTGTTCTCAGTAGATTCCTCATGTCCAAAGGCAGTGTTTCATTGCTTTGAAACAATTACATTTTATTAGGACACTTGGTCCCTAAGCCTTCATTACAAGGGTCCTATATCCTCTAAAGAGGTCAAGAAACTGCTTTTTAATTAGAGGAAGACAGGACCTCTGCTGTGTAAATCGGTGCAGCTCCCTTCAAAACAATGATGCTATTCTAGTTTACACAAGGTGAGGATCTGACTCAAAGCCTAATGGAAGAGAGGTGACACGATGAATGGAATTTTTCAAAAGCTTTCAACCTTAGTCTGACTCTCTGCCCATTTCTTTTGTAATTATTTTAATTTTCTTTTGTCTTATTGAATTTGGAGGGAATAGTGTGATGCCAAGGCTGAAAGAGGCTGTTTGAGAAATCCCATCCCTCAGGCCAAGAGCGTCTCAGATTCCTCACAGGAGGGAGCTTGAAGGAGGAGCACAGGAAGGAGATTGACTGTGAGGGTTCAACAGTTTGGTAGGGTCCTTCTAGGCCAGCAGTAGCAAAGCTGAAAAAACTTGTACCACTCCAAAATCAGAAGAGGAAAACCAAATCAAAGTGGATGACCAAAAAGTAACATGTTTTCACTGCATCCCCAAGCAGTGAAAGAGACTAGCTATGAAACCTCACTCTTCTAGGAATCTAACAGTGGCTAATGGATCTCAGAAGAGCTTTTTGGATACCTGCTTCCTTGAGGATTTCAAAACTTGTCTAGGGCCAATCTGCTCTGTATTGAAGTTTTTGTTGCTATATGCCTAGAAGCACATCTTATGTGAGTAGGGCAAGTGAGGGGCTTGGATTTTTTTGAGGGATGGGAGGGAAGATGTCAATATACAGTGAAATGCTCAGTGTCTTTGCTGATCGATGAGTGGAATCTGAAAGCTTCCTAGTGTTGTTTTATTGTCCTTCACTGTCTTTGCTCTATCGAGCCTCAGTTCCGGCAGATGCCAGTATGATAAAAATAAGCCAAATAATTAAAGAAAACATGTCAAGCAAAGGGGCATGAGGGGACAAGAAAAAACAGCCCAAGCAAAAAAAAAAAATCAAAGTAACTCTCCACTCTCTGAAGACTGTTTGTGTAATGATACAAAAATAATTTAAGTTCATACATTAACTTCTAATGGAACAGTGGATGGGTTAACGTAACTGGAGAAGATAAGTGTCAGAATATTTTTTAAGTGCTTTCTCTGCTAATAGCACTGAGCCCAAAACAGCACCAACGTGTTAAGGTAACTTGATCAAGCTGATTATATAACAGTATAAAGACATTTTCCTTATCTGCTAGCATCATCATCATTCATTTGCAGTATGTTCCAACTGACTACACTATACATCAGTAGTTATGTTCGATACACAGTAAAATTACCACATTAAATGTTTGCATTGATGTATGTATATATCTATTCACTTCATGAGAACAGGAAACTTTCCATCATTTTCTAGCCTTGAAAGTGATTTCGTTGTGAAAACAGTTTCTTATAGCAATTGTTTCAGGTGTCATGACTGTGATCTTAGACTACTGTAGTTTTGACTCAAGCAGATATGGTTAGCTTGTCAATAAGTAGATACTTGACAATAACGGTAATATACCCTTCAGTAACAGCTGCTTAGTGGACTCTGACAGGACTTTCTGAAAGACTAAGGGCTCATTTTTCTGCATAAGGGTCTCAAAATGTAAGTCTTAGACATTCCTGATCCATGGTTCACAAGTATCATGCAGTCCGTGGGACCCTCTCCATTACCCACTAGCCTAGGGAATGAAAATGTCAAAACGGAAGCTGACAGGCAGAGAAAAATACTATACTGTCTGCAAAATATTTCTGTGTTAATGTTGATGGGCCAGAAAAGGGAACAGTATCTATGTGAAAGGGGGCTAATGTAGGACATAATTTGTAGCTCATAATGTGCAAGCAGATCCCCGTCTCTCTGGGGTTCTCCACAACATAGACAATCATGCTGGCACAGGCAGACATTCAGGAGGTCATCCTTAAGCACTGTAATTTTGGGAGCATAATGTGCATGCTATGCTTTATAGAAAGCAGACGAATCCCTGCTTTCTAAAGCACAATCCAACTCAGATCGCTCTTTGGAGCGGTAAGTGGTGCCTCCATATATCATTTTTGATAACTTCTCAGTTTGCTTCAATAATGAAATCTTAAAAGGGGAGAGAGAAAGGAAGAGTCTTTAGAAAGTTAGTAAATAAACAGGAAGTAATGTTTTGGGTAGGAAACTTTTAATTTTAGCATTCATATCAGAACACATGCAGAGCCAGCTCATTGTAATTATCAAAAAATAGAAACTGTAGGCATGAGGGAAAAATACGAAGTTGGAAGTACACATGATAACAGACATCATGTCTAAATTATTATTATTTTTGTAATTTCCCCTTTACTGTTCCTCTCACAGAGGAGAGCATATTTTCCACTAGTTTTTGAAGTTTCACTAATTGTTTTGTTTGCTCTGTTCAGATTCTGGAGAAGTTTGGTAATCCTAATATCACTGCACAACCCACAAACAGTAGCCCCAAAATGGAAGCATCTTATTATGAGATGTTATCTTCACATCGAGGGACATTGCAGGGAAGTAAATAGCAGTTTGTGGAATAAAGCAATTGAAAATATGCAAGTACACTCAGCAAACAGATGGTGTTTAGAATGAGCTGGATTCCTTTTTCAGAGCTCTAGCTCAAAATATTTGATTCAAAAGTTCACTTTGCAGTTTTTCCTCCCCTAATCCTTTCAAATTTTCTCCCCTAATCCTTTCAAAAACTGTAGCTGTCTTGAAGGTTATCTGTTGCCTCAGCTTGATCATAGACTTTTATTTCTTGAGCATGGTCTTACTTGTAATTAGGCCATATAAAATAGTAGAGGGAAAGGAAAGGAAAAGAAAGGAACTGCATACACCAGTCTTCAGAATCAGGGATTTAGACTGTGGTAGCACCAATAAGCCAGTGGGGTGTTTCTGCAAGAAATTATAAAAAATGATCACGTCTGGTTATGATGAATCCCATTTATTCATGGGAGGCTATTTATATCAGAAGTATGGAAAGATTTCAAACACTGTTATAGAGTTTAGAAGGTTATTTCCAGTGGAAGACAAATCCAGTAAAAAATGGCCAGGGTTGTCAACTGGAATTTGTAAATATTAATTCCCTTTCCTTTATCTTATTGCATTAAGGGCTGGAAATTTGTCTGTGGTCAATAATTAGTGTTTGCTTGAGCTATGGAAGGACTGGAAATGAAATAGAAGATGGTTTGTGGTGTGTATTGGATTGGGATGGGAAAGTTGTACCTTGCTTCACTGGGCCCAGAGAGTCTTAGTGAATGGAGTCAAATCCAGTTGGAGGCTGGTCACTAGTGGAGTCCCCCAGGGCTCGGTACTGGGACCAGTCCTCTTTAACATCTTCATCGATGATCTGGATGAGGGGATCGAGTGCACCCTCAGTAAGTTTGCAGACGACACCAAGTTAGGTGCGAGTGTCGACCTGCTTGAGGGTAGGAAGGCTCTGCAAGATGATCTGGACAGGCTGGACTGATGGGCCGAGGCCAACGGTATGAAGTTCAACAAGGCCAAGTGCCGGGTTCTGCACCTGGGGCACAACAACCCCAAGCAGAGCTACAGGCTGGGAGATGAGTGGATAGAAAGCTGCCTGTCAGAGAAGGACCTGGGAGTATTGGTTGACAGTCGGCTGAATATGAGCCAGCAGTGTGCTCAGGCAGCCAAGAAGGCCAACAGCATCCTGGCTTGCATAAGAAAGAGTGGCCAGCAGGTCCAGGGATGTGATTGTCCCCTTGTACTTGGCTCTGGTGAGGCCGCACCTCGAGTACTGTGTTCAGTTTTGGGCCCCTCACTACAAGAAGGACATGGAGGTGCTTGAGCAAGTCCAGAGAAGGGCTACGAATCTGGTGAAGGGTCTGGAGAACAAGTCCTACGAGGAGCGGCTGAGGGAGCTGGGATTGTTCAGCCTGGAGAAGAGGAGGCTCAGGGGTGACCTTATTGCACTCTACAGGTACCTGAAAGAGGCTGTAGCGAGGTGGGGGTTGGTCTGTTCTCCCACGTGCCTGGTGACAGGATGAGGGGGAATGGGCTAAAGTTGCGTCAGGGGAGGTTTAGATTGGATATTAGGAAAAACTTCTTTACAGAAAGGGAATAGGCTGCCCAGGGAAGTGTTTGAGTCACCATCCCTGGAGGTCCTTAAAAGACGTTTAGATGTAGAGCTTAGGGATATGGTTTAGGGGATGATTTGTTAGTGTTAGGTCAGAGGTTGGACTTGGTGATCTTGTAGGTCTCTTCCAACCTAGACATTCTGTGATTCTGTGATTCTGCTTTGTTATTTTCAGAGATGGTCACTAAGACAGCCAAGATCATGAAATGAGGAAGTGTATGAAAAGAGTGAAATAATGATTTTGATGGAAAGGTGTGAATACAGGCCCCAGTCTGGCAAACTGTCTGTGTCTGTGCTTTATGCTAGGTTTTGTTTATGAGAGAGGCATAGAAGCAGGTTCTAATTGTGCTGGTATGGGGGAGAGAACAGCTCAGGTGCGTGCCTTGTCTCTGTGGTGAAATTACCATGAAATGCTTGTAACTGGGACTTGCTGTATGCCTCATGCTTATTTACATGGTGTGTGGTTTTGCTTGTGAATGCTGAATCTGCTGCTGCTGCACCTTCTTTCCTTGGTCCTGTCATAGTGCTCCAACATCATCTTCAAAGCCGAACTGCCTGCCCATCAAGCCCAGACCTGCCCTTGCTCTGGAGCTGGCCAGGAGGGCACCACACGCACACAGTGAGATGTGGCCCTGCCAGCCCTTCCGGACACCTCTTGGGGTACCCCCAGCTCTCGTGGTGGCTCCCTGAGAGAAGCTGCCACCATCTGTCGGCACACCACCTGGAGCCTGCAGCTTTTCCCTGTTATACTGTGTTGGTGCTCAGTTTGCTTGCATGGTAACATCAAGACTCCATGTGCTGGGTTTGCTCTCACACTGGAAGAACTACATTTATAGCAAACAGGTCCTAAAGTATGAACATTTTGCAGCTCATCTCCACCACACATGCTGAATCAGTAGCCTGCCTGTGGCCAGCCTTAGACACCATCCATCTCAGCCAAGGACAGCTAGTACAGCTTTGCTGGCCAGATGCTAAGTCCAGGACTGTCAAGAGACCCTTGTATTGCCTACAAGCAGATACAATGGCAACATTCAAGCACAGCACTTCTTGTCATCTAATGCCATGTATGTGTATTTACCGGACACGTTTTTTATTCATCAGCCATGGCTAACACCTGCTGGGGTGTACTTTCCTTTCTGACTCTTCATCCTCCATCCCACTGTTGCTTCCAGTTTTGGCTGGAAACAATACTATGCTATTTTGAACATGTAATGGTACTGCTCACATCCTGTATGCACAAGTACACAGGCAGAAAACAATTCAATAAGAATGACATTTTATTTAGGAAAATATGAGAGGTAAGGGGGAGTGAGCGGGGGAAACAGAAAGAAAGGAAGAGCGTGGGAGAAAGAGGAAAAGGAAGGCAGAGAGAGAGTAAGAGGAAGAGAGAAAGGGAGGAAATATGAGAGAAATGTCATGAAGTGTCTGGGGTTTTCTTGGCAGACCCAAGGGGCTGGTCCTGCAGAAGGTGAAATATTAGTCTGGCAGAGAGTGTATTTGTGAGCAATATTACTTTTAAACTGTCTTTCCAGTTGATAGGAAAAGACAATCTATACATTTATTGGTACACAACACTAGAGATATTTTTTAAAGTATTGATCTGTTTGTTTTCTTGTTGTTGTTTTGTTTGTTTGTTTTCCATCCCTCACTCTTCTGTGCATTTTTTTTTTTCCTTTGGTTTTTAACTTTTCAGGAAAAAATAGCATCTGCTTCCTCAATAGCTCCTTTGTCTTGTATTTTTAACAAGCCAGTCTCCCAGCTGGAACTGCAGTACCCAAGTTGCATTATAGAGTTTGTTTTGGATACTCTTTATGGTAGTCACACAGCTTTACCACAGGATTGAATTCATACAAATGAACAAAATCATAAAACAAACTGTCTTCATGATATCATGATAATTTGATGCTGAGATCAAAGACCTAAGATAGGACAATAATCCAGAACGTTAACTGTTTGGAAAGCTTGTGTTTTACCAACAGTTTTCTAGTATAATACTTCCAAATTCTTTATAAAGAAAGCAAATAATTTCACGTAGAGAAATATTGTTTTTTGAGAAAGCTACTTTCAGAAGAAAATTTTTACTGAGTGGCATAACTCTCTTGGTTTTATTGATAATGCTTACTACAGATTTAGACTGGAAGCCCAGAACATTATTTTCATAGGCTAGGGAAATGTAGACAAATGCATAATTGTGTATTCCAATGTAATACTGTATTTTGTGGCTGTCAAAACTGGATCAATTAGACTCAAATTATTTTCTACTGATGGGTTTGTGTGATGTAAACACACACATGCCTCTTAAGGATACATTATTTAAAACTGGAATTAGCAATATGCAGTCAGTGTCACAAAAATAGGATACTAATCAGAAACCATGCTTGTAACTCACATGATCTGGGAGAAGCAAATGTGGAAATATATCTTCATAAAAAATTCACACAGTCACAAATTGAGCCATCTATTTCTGTACACTATATTTTTGTTACTCCTGGAGACAGAAGGTCTTTTTATTTAAAGTGATTGTTTTTGGTTTTTCAAAAGACATAAAGTATTCATTTTCTCCCCTCTCTTGTTGCCTTTTAGAAGTAGTCAAAGAACTGAAATTAATTAAGTTCTGACCTCATGTCAGCATTGTATACCATAATTAACAGAAAACAACATCCTTAAGGTCTAAGATCTGTGCAATTAAAGCCAGAAATCTGTGAAAAAGACAAGATTAAAAAGGGAGTGTTGGGAGGGAGAGTCTCTAAATGCTGAATTCCCCTGCATGGGAGTTGCAGTCACTGAAAAGTTCACCTAACATACCCAGATACATTTGCATAAATCCCTTTGTTCTTCTGTGTAATTACCTTTCCATTTGTCTCCATGGAAGTGTAGGCAGTTTCCTGTCTCTAAACCTTGTGAGCTCTTCTTGTGTATTTCACACTTGTGTGTTACAGCCCAGACCCTTTCAAAAACAAAATCTATTTGCAGAACAGAGGTAATCAGGATGCATCCTGGTTCCAACCTTGGTGTATGCAAAACAGACTTTCTGTACCTTATACTAGCTGTTATTGACTGTCAAAACTCAAAACAAACAAAACACTCGCAACATTCTGATAGCAGCACAATCTTCCCTGCCTTACCTTCCTAAAAATGCCAGTATGTTGGCCTACTAGCATAAGAGTTGATTTCACTGTGCCCTTTATTTATTTATTTATGTATTTATTTATTTATTTTTAGATTTGAGAGATCTACCAGAGTGGTAAGGCTGAAAAACTAGATTCTACCATTTTGCTGCTCGTTGAATGCCATGGTTGTTCATTCTTATATTCCAAACTCCAAGGAATGAAGCCTTTGCTTCTTTTGCTTTCCAAGTCTGGTAATTTTCAAACATGTAGTTAATCTTTAATCTCTTATATATTCATCTTTGTATCTCTGTTAGAAAGATTTTAAACATTTTACAAAAATTTTGGTTTGAAAAGTTCAGGAAGTAACCAGATACTCTAGTTTTAAGAATCAAAATGGCATTTTATTTTATTGGAAAATGCAGTATTCCTCCTTTTTGCATTTCCACCTTGGCCTTGAAAATAAATAGAAGAAAAATGATATATGAAAATCAAAAAGGTTGGCTAACTTGTTACTTAGTTTTACCATAAAAGGAAAAAAATAAAAATAAAAACTCTACCACAACAGAAAAAAAAAATAAATAATTAAATTAAGCTTTGATTCTCCTTTAAGAACTGAAATTCAAAAATCTGATCTTAAGTGTTTAATGTCTTCATTGCTTTTTATTATTTCTTTGGGCTTGTCTTTAATATAGTCTTTGCTACAGTCTCTCTTTCTATGGATTTCAGTCAAAACCCTAATTGTTCTCCCCGATTAAGGCTTCGTTTACATTTTTTCTTTCTATTCTTGTTGTGCTTTTGACTTCCTTTTGGCCAACAGTACCTTTCTCCTATAGTTAATTTATACTTTTTTTATTATTTCCTTGCTGTTCAGTCCTCTTCCAGTCTATCTTTTGGTTTGAATACCTTATTATTGCAATATTCTTTAAAGGATACCTGGTCACTCATGAATATATCGCCTCAAGGTACTTAATTTCAAAAGATGTTTAATGGAAGATGACAAGCTTGCCATTTTAAAAAGTCACAGTCTAGGTGCATATTACAGTCCCCTTTATTTTAAAAAACTCTGTCTTCCAGCTTGTCTTTTTGTTGAAATCGTGAGTGATCTCCTCTGCTTGTGTACTATCCCTGTGTTGGAAGTAGATAGACTTTTGTGTAGTCCTGATGCAAATCACCCACTAGCATGTCTTCATTCTAGGTCATTTTTCCCATTGACTTTTTCCTCACTTCTCTGCTATGCTAATTTCCTTAGCCTCTGCAATCTTTCCTTTCCAGCTCAATCTTTCAAACTCTCTCAAAGGCATTTTGAGTGTTACTGTCTTGCTCCTAACACAAAGTCTAATGCTAAAGTTTTAATTCTGATTTTCTTTCTCCAGAATCCACTCCTTCTTTAGTCTTCAGCACAGGTTTCTATTTAGTTACTCGAGTTCTTTCCAATTGAAATTTTACCTTATCCTTGTCTATCAGAAGTGCAAGAGCTCAATTCAGAAATTCTGTTCTGAATATATCACTGTCCTCATTCAGGCCTTCTTTCTTCAAGAAATTTAAGATAATGCTCTTTCTCTTCATTGCCCAGTACAGTTTCTCTTGTCTATATATACTTCTTATCTTTCTCTACTAACTTGTATATTCCCTATCTACCACAAAGTCTTTTTTAAACTTATCTTCTGTCTTCTGAATTTCTTTCATATGTAGTAATACCTAACTCCCTGCATTCAAACCCTAATTTCTTGTTTGTAATGCTTACTATCACTAATCCATTTATTTTAAAATATATCTACTTGTTATAGAACTGATTTTGCCTCCTTCATTAATATTAAATAATGCATTAAGTACCAAGTTCCCACTGAAATCTGTAGAATTTATCTCCAGGAAAGTGGCTGGATCTGACCCTTCTGTAATATTCTATACATTATATGGTCATGCTAGAAACAAAGTCGGTCTGCTAGAAGATTGTTCTCTGGATTAGTCAAGGTTTTGTTTCTGAATTACATTTTCTATTTTCAGTAAAAATTGCCTAGAAATGAGACCTATTTTTTCCTGGCATCTCAAATGTCCCAGAGCCCATTGCTCACCCCTATCAAATGTTCTCTACTACCAGTGGAGATGAGCATCGATAGCAGAGAGATCAGGGAGGAAAAAAAAAATCCATACAAAGGTTACAACAAGGACATTTTAATAATAATAATAATAATAATAATAAATAATAATAAATAAAAAAATAATAATAATAAAATCGATTGAAATGCATACTGTTGTTGTTCTGGAAAGGTAACCTCAAGAAAGAAGGCAGGAAAAAAAAGTTATTGAACTATTAGGTCACTGTAACCTGCCTCATTCTTGGTTTGAGATAGCAGCATGAAGCTGGCAAAGTTTGCACAAAATTCCAGGGAGATAAACCCTTAGGTACAACAGCATGAAGAATATCAACAGATGTCTGTCAACTGTTTGGGGTTTCACTTTGTCTTCAGCATGCTGCCAATTCATGCTGCCAATTCTAGCTGACATTGCTGCTTTCTGGAAGGGAAAAGAAAAGCTGTTTCTGTTGTTCAGCCCACAAAAATAGGACTAGCTACAGGTTTTGTTGTTCTGGTCAACAGAGGCCTTGGAAACAGTATGTTTACAAAGTATGAAAACGTCACTGAAGTAGCATTTTCTGGTAACTATTGCTAAAGTTGTCTTAGTAGTTCCTCTGCTCATTTTTTTCTCCCTCTCCAGTGCGTTATAGCACCATTATCGATCATTAACAGAATCACAGAAAAGTCTAGGTTGGAAGAGACCTACAAGATCACCGAGTCCAACCTCTGACCTAACACTAACAAATCATCCACTAAACCATATCCCTAAGCTCTACATCTAAACGTCTTTTAAAGACCTACAGGGATGGTGACTCAACCACTTCCCTGGGCAGCCTATTCCAGTGCCTAACAACCCTTTCTGTAAAGAAGTTTTTCCTAATATCCAATCTAAAAGACCAACCGCCACCTCGCTACAGCCTCCTTTCAGGTACCTGTAGAGTGCAATAAGGTCACCCCTGAGCCTCCTCTTCTCCAGGCTAAATAGTCCCAGCTCCCTCAGCCGCTCCTCGTAGGACTTGTTCTCCAGACCCTTCACCAGCTTCGTAGCCCTTCTCTGGACTTGCTCAAGCACCTCCATGTCCTTCTGGTAGTGAGGGGCCCAGAACTGAACACAGTACTCGAGGTGCAGCCTCACCAGAGCCGAGTACAGGGGGACAATCACGTCCCTGGACCTGCTGGCCATGCTGTTTCTTATGCAAGCCAGGATGCTGTTGGCCTTCTTGGCTGCCTGAGCACACTGCTGGCTCATATTCAGCCGACTGCCAACCAAAACTCCCAGGTCCTTCTCTGACAGGCAGCTTTCTAACCACACAAGACACATTAAGACACTGATCAAGAGTATTATTTCCAAAATATTAAGGAGAGGATCCTGATTCATCCTTCCCTCTTTTCAAACATCTTAAGTAAGGGTGCAGAACTGATAATAAATTTCCACTGTTGAGTTAGTCACCCATTGTGGATATGTGAAATCTGCATACAGAGTTGTATGAATGCAAAGGCAGTTAGGGGTGCCATGGAGAAGAGGACAGGCTTTGGATTCAGTGTTTCAGGCTGGAAGGAACCATTTTATCATCTGTGCTGTTATACTATCTCCTAACAGTTATTATGCTTCAGCCAATTACCCTTGTACTGAGCCCAGGGTTGGGGCTAACTGAATTATTATTCACATTTGACAAGAATGCAAGGAACATAACTAGTCATTATATGAAAACTTTAAGCATGGTGAATCCACTGTTTTCCTTTTTAGTTTGCTTTAGTGGGTTGACTTTTTATTTATTTATTTATTTTAAAATGTGTGATTTTTCTTTCATTTTATCTGTTTTCCTTTTCTGAACATTGTGTCTATGTCTTTACTTGCTTTAATAATAAAGATGCTGTTTTAATACACTATATTTTCTTCCCATTAAGGTATTTATATACTGGCATCAGATCAACTATCATCCTTGTGTTCTGATAAAGTAAACAGACTGAACTTAAGTCTGCTACTGTAAAACATTTTCTCCAGTCTTGAAGTCATTTGTCTGGCATTTCCCTATCCCCTCTCCAATGTTTGTGATATATTTAAATGTGTCTATTAAAAATGTATGCAGTTTTCTTTTATCAGCATCACAAATATTGCAGAGGTAAATTGTTTCCCTATATCCAGTCTCTATGCTCTCATTTATTCCCTGGGCAAAGGTGGTAAAGAGTGCACTAATACTTAATAACCCAGTTGCATTCACTCTGGTTTATCCAATATAACTCACAAAGTTATCTTAGAGTCACTGTGTTCTAGGATGCAGCTCCCATGACACAGCGCTGATATGGTCTATCTCTCTTCTCCCCAAATGTTTTTTTGTTGATTTCACTGCAGTATGTAGATTTTGTTTGGATGGACCCAGGACACTAAGTAACTCAGTTTGCCTGACTCACCTGTCTTCCTCATTACCACAACTTCAGCATACCCTCCAGTTTTACCATGTCATGAGTTCATTACTCATTTACACACGTTTAATGGAGGAGCTCCACAAAAGTCAGCAGAGATACTCTGAGGCTGGCTCATGGCCTCTGTATTTGAGAAAATGATTGGCTCCTGGGATATAATCGTCCGTTCTAATAAACAGTCAGAACATTACCAGTCCCAGTGTAGCTGCTGCATTCAACACCATCTCCAAACAATTTCTGGTCATTGTTTGGTTGTTAGGATGGTCCAGGGACCATTTCCAGTATGTGGATTCCTTGCAGTTATATGATAGCCAAGGCAGTTACTAACATAGGTAATATCTCTGCTGTGCCAACTGGCCATGGGGCCCGAGTGTGTGAATAAGCAGATATAATTTACTAGCGAAGACACAGCCACTGTGATGGTAAACAGAGCTGCACCAGTTTCTGCCTCTCTGGGAGTATTTATGTGTGCATGTTAGAAGGATGGTCTTTTCAGATATACCTGGCAGAAGTGCAGAGTCCAAATCCCTGGGTGTTAGATCTGCTTAGGAGCAGGAGCCACTACACATTTCCCAAGCTCTTTCCTAATGGCTCTTCATACCAGTGGTAGCAAGACTTTAAGAAAGTTGTACATGCAATAGCAACAGATTTTAATTTAAAGGTTGCAGGCAGTCTTCTGAAATTTCCTAAAATGGTTTTTGTCTCTGATCAACAGTTTTTTTAGGGGAGATTTTTTCCTGTCTATAAAGGTGAAACTCCTGAAAATTTGTCTTCTGTAGCATGCCCCTGTTGTCTTCTAATGGCAGGGAATGGTTGTGGTTGTTTCTATATTTCTATAATAACTCTACAAGGGTTATTTCAAGTCTGCCTGAGCTTCTCCAACCCTGACAATTGTGACCAAGGGAAAAATAGTATGATTGGGCATCCTCTTCCTGAAAGACCTTTGCTTGCCCTCAACTATAAAGGAAACAAACAAACAAACAAAACAAACAAACAATAAACAAACTGGTGCCAGCTGAGTGATAGAAGATATACTAGAATAGAAACAAACAAACAAACAAAAAAAAAAAAAACAGGGAAGGAAGTGAAAATAGTTCTATTACATTTCCTCCTAGCTTTTTTTTAATCCAGCTCTGTGTGGTCACACTTGAGGACCAGGACATAAATCTGTAGCAAGAAAGAGGTACGTTATCTAGAATCTTTGACTTCTTATTTAGCTTCTTTTCTGCCTGCAAATCACAAGCAATATTTGAATATTCATCCGTCAAATGTACTACACTCTATCTATATTGGTGCCATCATTCAATATCAAAAATACAAGAGGGAATTGGAAACATTTCCCAGAGCAGTTAGTGCAAACTGATACTACTGATAAACTGATACTACTAACTGAATTAAAAACTTGCATGGACTTCAGTAAGCTTTATACTATACAGCTCATCCAGTCTTCAGGAGTTGTAAGCTTCATAAATGGAAGGGAAACAGCTTTTTTTTTTTTTTTTTTTTTTTCCCCTGGATACCATGGTGACATCTAAACTATAAAATCAAATGTTTCTATCAACATTCCCAAAACTGTTTAATTTACTGATAGAGTTGAATAATGGGAGAGCTGGATTGTTGGAAAGAAATACAGTATGGAAATATAACGGAGTAGTACAGGTGTTCTTCTATACAAAAGGTGGTTTCATCAGGTGGTTCCCAGATTTCAAGCATCCAGTTGAATTCTGCTTTGAGGTTTTACTCTCTGAACAATTGCTATTCTTCTTAGGTTTTGTTGGTGAGGACAAATTTCTTCACTGCTAATAGCCAAAAATAAGCTACTGATGTGGAAAGTAGAAACAAACCAGAAAACAAACCAGAACTGTTTTTCAGTATTATCAATTGAATGATTCTGGTGAATTTCTAGAGGGCTTTCCTTCTCCATAAATCAGATTGTCACTTGGAAGTAATCTGGCCAGTGTTACTATCCCTGAGTTATATAAAGATACTTTTATAAATTACCTCATCTGAAAACATGACTCTTGACTCTCATCAGCTTCTAGTTGCCTTTGCTACATTTCCTGAGTATGTTGTGCTTTCTGAAGTTCCAGTTTGTCATGTAACATTCCAGTCAGTCCATCTCTACCTAATGGCATTAAAACTGTCTTCAGAGCTCAGTACAAGGGAGCTTTTTGCACTGTCTTCATCACATTTTAAGTGTTAAACTTTTCATCTTAGCTCAAATTACTTCATAACTCCATATCCACACATTCTTTTTTCCCCAACTTTTTTGTCATCCATGAGAAAACCTAATCAGAAGAAAGTTTGGTCTAGAAATAGGATCTCTGTGAATCAAAAATTGTAATATATCTACCCTCACAAGGGTTTTAATTTTATTTATGAAACATAACATTCAGAACTGTCCTGAAAACTGTTTGTTTGCCCTTCTCCCAGTGCACTTTTCTGCTAAATGCTGACAAAAGCAAACTCCTACTTTTCCTGCATGTTGGAGGGGAGAAGTAATAAAAGGAAGCAGCAACCACTTTGGATATAAGAACTGCTCCTTTTTTCACCCTTCCTCTCCAGGCTTTCATTCCCGCTGGCATTTGTATCTCCTGCAGCCTTTCTAGCCACAAACAATGCTCATTGCAGTGTACATATTCCGTTTGATTTGCTGCTTTGCATCTCAGCTCTTACCTGTTTCCTGGAGCGAAAATTCCTGCAAGAACAGTCTCCCTTTCTTCCCTGTGTTGTATCTGCTGCAGAGTCCATTCCCAGGGCTTGGTAAAGGACTCCTTGTGATAAGCAGTCATGTGAGACTAGGGTACATAATTGGGTGTGATATCTGGCTTCTTTTTGCTTTGTTTTTCAGTTGTGCAGAATTGTACACATCATGGGGACATTTTTTCTAAATGCAAGGGCTTCTGCTCATGTGTAAAAGCTTTGGTATTACACTGAAACAGTATATGTACAATATTATATTTTGTGTGTGCAAACAGATTGTGCTAATTTAAATAAGTGATATAAAAAGGCTTTATGGTACTCAAAGTCTCATAGAGACTTTTGTGCAACCAAAGAGCGTGAATAGAGATTGCCTGCTGGGTAATCTACTGTGTCTTGTTAAAGTTAGATTTGAAAGGAAGATGAGTACTGACATTCAGTGGTTTAAACAGCCCAAGGCACATGACTTTCAAAGGAATTTTTTTACAAAGCAAATTTCCATTATTATTTCTTACCTTTCAGTCAGTTTTACCTTCCAAAAATGTGGTTTGTTGCCTTCAGTGATGAAAATTTTAATGTGACTGGAGTTAACAAAGTAAAAGGTTGTGCTCAGGTATCTACTAGGCACAGAATTAATAACTAGCAATGCCCTAAGGGTGGAAAAAACAAACAACAAGTCTTGAACTTCTGTATACAGAGCATCAAATTTCATCACAATAACGCCTTTTCTTATTCTGGTATAAGTCACCATGAGAAAGGACCTACAATCCAAGGTTTAGTTAGAACCTTACCAGAGCTCAGATAATATTTTAAGTGATAGGGAGCTGTTTTTCTATTTCCTCAGATTCTGAGGCTGCTCAGTTAAACTGTTGAGTTGCTTGTTCTTTACCATGCATCTGAAGGCCTTCAAGGATACTCTAAATTTCACTGATGTAGGAACTGCATGAAAAGAGGTCTGTGGTCAGGTGATAACACTGAGGATACACGTTCATTGTTCATCTCTATAACAAAAATTGCCTCATCATAATACGGCATTATCTTACAGAATGATAGAATCATGGAACAGTTTGGGTTGGATCATCTAGTCTAGTCCTCTCTGCTGTGAACAAGGACGTCTTTCACTAAATCAGGTTGCTCAAAGCCCCATCCAGTCTGACTTTGAACAATTCCAGTGATAAGGCATTCACAACTTCTCTAGACAACACATTCCAGAGTGTCATTGTGAAAACATTCTTATTTTCTGGAAGGGGAAAGAAGAACTCCCCCTACCTTACCCAATATATTAATGTATCAGAAAAACTGGTGAAAAAAACAAAAACAAACAAACATAACAAACAAACAAACAAAAAAACAAATACAAATGTCCAAGATTTCAGTGTGATATTCAGGGTGAAAACTGGCCACCCTTGAAAGCTTATTTCCTAGTATGGTATATGTTCTGCCATCAGGATGCTGGATAATCTTATAGTACACAGGGAAGTCAAATATGAGCCTGTTTTGCCCCAAACAAGCAATTTAAATTTGGAGCAGCATGTGGCACATACTGGTTCTGAATACATGATTTCTGAGGTGAATGTATAAGAATGCCTCCTCTAATTATGCATCTTAAACACTAAACCTAGAACTCTTAAGAAATTAAACCTCTTAAGAAAAATAACATCCTGTAACAAATTATTTTTAAGAAACTTAAATGAATTAATTTCAAAAGGCAATTACATGCAAATACAGTAGAAGGAGAATAATTTGCACTAATGACTGGGATACCCATTGCAAATTACAGAGTTTCACAAATTACTGAGTGAATAAGCAAAACAAATCCACGCCAAGAATAATGCATCACTAAACGTCCAGCATTTTGTTTCTCCAAATGCAATTTAGTTTTAATTATGATATAGTAAAGCAATGAAAGGGCCACCCAGGGGAAAAATGCTTCTAAATGCATGAGAGACCTATGGCCCAAATTCTGTAATCTCAGTGTAGAATCCTAGCCAATAAACATCTCTTTGAGCTATTTAATTGTTTTTTGGTATTCCCTATAATAACATAGGGAGTAATATAAATGCTAAATTACTGATATTAATCATAAGGTATAAATGGGATGAGTCTAAAGAGCAAGGGCTATGAATGCTATAGAAGCAGAGGTCATCCTTAAAAATGAAGTACCAATGTCTATGTGCGTATGAATTGCTCCTCACCATGATATATGAATGTTTCACTGTCCTTGATGGATTTTCTCTTCTCATAATTTCAAAGCAGGGAATTTTTCCATTTTGCAGCTGGGAAATAGTAGCCAGGAATAGATTAAGGAGGTCACATACAGAGTCTGCAAATGAAGTGGGAATTTACCTAGATCTCTGGAGTCCAGTGGCTTATCTGTTAGAACAGGCTTTCATCTTGTGAAGTGTCTTGTGAAAGACAAAAGTAAAATTATTGTATTTGTGCTCAAATCAAAGTATACCTCAGTTCTGCTACCTGTTTATCAGGGAGGGTATACTGCAGCCAGAAATCCTCAAGGAAGATTCATGCATACAGATCGATGGCAATCCCCACAGTGAACCTACTGATCTGTATACAGCACAGAACAGTCACCAGGTAATCAGATGAAGCTGGCCTTCAACTTTTTGATGATGTGCTCAGCAAGTCTCACCTTGGTGGGAGCAAGAAGAGGCTGAAGGATGAAATCATAAAACACAGGGGAGTAAGGTTAAAGTTGAAATGGGATCAACTACTAGATTAAAGGTCCACCTAAATATGTTCTTCCAAGTGATCTCACAAACTCCATTGTTATAAATCTTTCAGCTACTGTAAATGAATCAAAGTTGTTAATTCCTGAACTCTTGCTCTTCCTTCATCCTCTCTTCCAATGTTACGGATTCTGTCTTTGCAGTTTCACTAGGAATTGTTCCATGTCAGAAGAATTCCAGAAACCAAACATTTCCCTTATGAGCAGAACTATGCAAAGTACAAGAAGGTTGTTATAATGTCTTCTAACAGTGTCTCTAACAGTTAGAAGTTTGTCCTCTAACAGTGACTCTGTAGTCAATACAAAGGGATTTTCTGTACTCAGAAATGAAAAACAAACAATGATTATTTGAAACAGTTTGAGTGACAGTATTATAAATTTTGTGAAACAGTCTTCACTGCAATTGTGTTAGAGCTCCAAGGCCATGATCAGGACGCTCTGGGCCCAGTGCTATACCAGTGTCGGCTGCAATGTAGAACTGGTGCCACCACTGTCACTTTTGTCTGCTTGGAAGAAGACTGGCTGCACCCAAATTATCCATGTTTCTTTTCTTGGTTTCTATTTTCATTTGTGGTAAGTAGATACCTGTGACATGATTCCTGTGGTAGTTCCCACTGAACCACCACACAATCCATCTTTAATGCCTTGGGTGTTGCTGGCACTTTCAACACTTTGCTGAGTTTTCCTCAAAAGGTTGAATACATGAAGGTGATTATAAGGATCAGAATAGAAATTTCTGTCTTGCTGCCAAATCAGCAGACCATTATATTGATTAGGCATATACTTTACTCTGTGGACCTCTGTTAGAGCCAGGTGTTTGATGACTGTCAAGATGGGCAGAGACAAAATAAGTTGAAAGCATCTCTTTTCCTCTGTGTGTATAAGTAGGAAAGTGTAGAAGGAGGAATAGCTATGCTTCCTTCTGCCATGTCACAAATATCTCACTGGAGTGGAGTCAGATAAGCAAAGCAAGCCTGGGAATGTTTGAGGGGACTGTGCTTCTTTCCCTTTAGAAGTGTATGCTAAATACAGGTATTTAGTCAGGAAGCTGATAAGGATTTTTTAAAAATGTGTATGCCTGTCTTGTTTTCTTTTTTTAACGTGAATTATTTTTGATTCCTCAGTACCCAGTCCTCTTCTTACCTCTACCTGGGGATTATGAGGAATTTGGAAAAAATAATAATAATAATTGTAAAATCCTAGCCCTCACTTTCTTCTTGCAATTAATCTACATAACAGTGTACAGAATCCATGGATTCTGCACCTGGAACAGAATAATCCAGGGTGTACGTATAGACTGGGGGACTGGTGGGTGGAGTGCAGCCATGCAGAAATGAAATAGGGGTTTTTGGTTGATTCTGAACTCAGTATGAGTCAACAGTGTGCCCTGGCCAGCCGTATCCTGAGATGCTTTAGGCACAATATAGCTAACTAGTAGAAAGAAGTGATCATTCTGCTATATTCAGAATTGGTGTGACCTCACCTCAAGTACTGTGTGCAGGCTCCACAATATAAGAAGGATAAAAAAATATTTGAATGGGTCCAGAGGAGGGCTACAAAGATGGTGAAAGGGCTAGAGGGCATGACTTTTGAAGAGCATCTAAGGGTACTTGGTTTGTTCAGCTTAGAGATGTGGAGTCTGAGGGGTGACCTCATTGCCGTCTACAACTTTCTTGTGAAGGGGAGAGTGGAGAGGGAGTTGCTGACCTCTTCTCTCTGGTGACCGGTGATAGGATGGGATGAAATGACTTAAAGCTGCAGCAGGGGAAGGTCAGACTGGGTGTTAGGAAGTTATTCACAGAGAAAGTAGTCAAGCACTGAAACAGGCTCCCCAGGGAAGTGGTCATGGTCCCATACCTGTTGGTATTCAAGAAGCATTTGGATAGCACTCATAGATATCTGGTTTAACACTTAGGTTGTCCTGTGCAGAGTCAGGAGCTAGACTCAGTCCTTGTGGTTTCCTTCCAATTTAGGATAGTCTATGATTCTAATTCCAATCAAAATATATCTTAAGAAATACACATTCCATACCCTAAGCTGTTCCTATCATATCACAGGTTATGGAAGAATCATTCTAGGTTGTTGATAAAGAAAGCAGAGAAACAGACTTAGTTTTAACTATGCACAGATCTTTTTGCTTATCTAATAATCGTTACATCTAGTCTGCAACTTAAGTTTTGCATATCCTTGCACACAGTTGTGCAAAATAATTTTAATGGAATCAGTGGTGTTTGTACAGCTAAGACCATACATAAAGAAACCTTTAAAGACTATAGCTGATAATCACAATTTCTTTTTTTTTTTTTTTTTTTTTTTTTTTCATGGAATACTTTGTCCAAGGTAAAAACAAAAACAAAACAACAACAAAAAAACAAGGTAATTTTCCCTTGGGAAATGGGTTTGAATAAATACAACCTGCTTTTACCCCAAGTACTGTCATGATCATCTAGGAAGACCTTTGCCTGGGATTTGTATTTGGAGCAGACCCATTAAATTTGGCAGGTTCAAGCAGTGACTGTTTCCAAGTAGCCACTTAGCAAGTGTGCTTGCAACTGTTCTCTGCTGGAGCTAGTGAGCTAAATTCATATTGTCTGTGTTCCCCCTTGCACCTTTCTCTTAAGTTTCTGTACAACTGAAGAGTAATGGTCCAATATCCAACAATGGTTTCTATTACGTTTTAGACTGTTGTCCCATGTAACCAAACTGAAGTGCGTGCACTTCATATAATCTCTTTTTTATCCTAACACTTGCAGTTCTAAAACAGTATGTGCTAGGTCTTTCTCATTTGAGAGTTTGTGGAGTCTCCTTCTCTGGAAATATTTCAAAACCTGCCTGGATATGTCATCCTGTACAATGTGCTCTAGGTGGTCCTGCTTGGCGGGGCGATTGGACTACATCATCTTCAGAGGTCCCTTCCAACCTCAACCAATGTGTGATTCTCTGATTCTCTGAAATCCTGGTAGTGACTTTTGTTGGTATTTTTTTTTTTTTCCTTTGATTTTAAAAAATATTGGGTTTGGAGGCATTATTTGACTTGGTAACTTGAGCTGTCTGATGTTTGTTTTTTGTTTGTTTGTTTTGTTTGTTTGTTTTTAATGCTGTTCCGTAGCCATGAACACAAGGTAGTAAAGAGCAGTAAAGCAACACTATGATAGTAACACAGCTCTGTGTGTGTGAAATAACAAAGTGGTGCTGAAAACATCAGGTACTGATATGATTGTATTGCCCAGCATTTTTCTGGAGCCCAGCAGACACCAACAGGAGTGGCTCCGTGCTGCACTGCCAGGATTTCTGTTTTCCCATCTCTTACCCTCTCATCTCTACCCTGGCTATTACGGTCTCACTTACATGTCATTATCTTATCATATTAGGGCTTCATACCTAGTAAAACATGATTATTTAAAGAGGTAGATAAAACATTCACCTCTGTCACCTCACAGGCTTTTTATCTCCTTTCTAACCCAAGTGAATTTTTCTCCTCCATTGCCTATGCCTCCTTATTTCTCTTTTCCTTTGTTATGATCTCTACAGTTCTGTTGACTCTGTGACAGTTCAGTTAACTCTGACATTTTGGGGACATAGTTTGCATGAAAGAAACTGAGAGAAAAAAACAAACAAAAAAACTACACTTCAGCTTCAGAGCCTGAGTTCTGAAAAACTCTCCTGAAGCAACATACTGAGAGCAATAATGATAGTAATTCTTACATCATTAATTATCGTTATAAAATCTCTTACATCTGAAGAATGTTATTTAGGCTGAACAATCGAACACTAGAAATGTTTGAACTAGAAGTTACCCATTCAGCATTAGCCCTGGTCTTTATGAGGATCTGTTCTGTGCACAAGCTGGTTTCTATAGGAAATATTGTTTGTTTCTGTAATTAGGTTGTCTTGATTCTTATGGGGACATAAATAATAATTTTGGAACCTGAAAAACTGAATTTTCCTGAATTTTCAGGAGGTCTCGGCAGGCTGAATTTAAATTAAATATACCCTCTGTCCGTATATAGCATGTTACATATAGAATATACAAGCAAGACTTTCAAATAATACAGATTGATGGTCAGTTTCTGGAACTGGATCACCCTGTTCCCACTTCAATTCCCCTCATCTCCATCATGCTATGTTCATTTGTGTTTTCTGTGCTTCTCAATATGCTGCCTCTGTTGCACTTTCACAGGAGTGGCATGAGCAGATTCAATGAGGAGTAACCATTTGCAATTTCTAGCAACTTGTAAGGCTGTGTTTGTAACAACCTCTTTATTTCTTACTGATCAGCTTGGTGGTGTTGTGGTCATACCCTCTTTACTTTCGCTACTAAGGTCTCTGTATACCGAAGCTACAGATGGCTATTTCAAGGGTTTTTGTCTCGTCAGCGTTAGTAAAACAGGTATTTTTTGCTTTCTTCTACAGACAACTAATCCAACAGTGCACTTAACGTTTTCTAGCTTAAGTTTCAGTTCTGCAGACATTGTAATGGAGCTACTTGTGAACTTATTTCAGTGAATTTACTCATGCAGAAAACTAATAATCTGCAGGTGGATTTGCAGGGTTGGGTCTTGTTTATATTCTGCTACGCAAATGTTGGGAGACTCTCAATCATGAAACCATTAAGAGTGCCTCCAACAAGCTGGTGATACTGCATGGTTGGGAAAACCAACTCAGCTACAAAAGGAGAAATACCATCTTTGGAGCTACGGAAATAGAAGAGATAGTGGGCAACCACATTTCATCTTAAAACTAGAGTATGATACTTCAGATTCTGCTTAAGTATGGTAAATGTAATGCTATCTCTCTTGTCTTTTGTTAAGATTGTTTACTTATAAAGTTAAGATAACAGTATTTCAGATAAAAAAGTGATAATTGAATCTTGGACCAAAATGGTATTTTTCTTAAAAGACAAACATTTATTGATTTAGTTAATTCTAGGAGATAACTAAAGTGGTTTTCCACCTATAATTTTTGATGTCATTGTTAGGTACCCAAACATATGCATAACGGACAGCCCATAAATCTCAGTTCATGCAGTTCATTCATCTTTTGCATCCTGCTTTCTCTATCATGTCCTTAGGAGAGGAAAAACCCTAACTGCATCTTCTAGTATTTCCAGAGGGAATATATCAAAGTTAGCAAAACAGGTACACTGCTTTCTAAACCCCTCCTCTGAGAGCAAGGGATGTGGCCTGCCTGTGGCAAAGTGCTTTCTGTTGCTGTGCATGTGGTGAGAAGCATTAAGTGGTTGTTGCTTTGTTCGTGTGCCCAAATGTGAGCTTATGATTTTTTTAGTTGCCCGGCCTCCTAAGACAATACTGCTGTGAGCAATCACAATGCAGGAGGTCACCAATTTTTGAGAGTGTGGCTTTTTTGGCACTGCCCAAGGTCTCTTGCTGAGTCTTGATTCCACGTTCTTAGGTCCAAGCACTTGTGAAAGCTGAAGCTGATCAAAAATTCACCTCAGGTTAAAATGTAGGAGTGGATAAGGGAACTTGAAAAAATGTTGATCTAAAACATTCCTCATACAAGCATACCCAATTTTTCAGGGTATGCTGATGCAAGCTCCAAATGTTGTGATTTGGATCTAATCCTAAATAAGAACAACCAACATAATAACACATTATCCAGAGCTATAGCTCTAAAAATTAAATGTTTGCTGAAAACAGGACTGGAGGGGAAGCAGTAGTTCACCTAATGCTTTTTAACGTGTTTAAGTGGAATCTGTACAGCTGGGGAGTTTGAGGTATATTTGCTTTTCATTGCCATTTTTTGAGCAGTGTCAGTAGACTTACAGCAGGCTGTCAGGTTGTTTCAGAAGACTCTGATGTTCCTCCTTTTATGTTTCATAACTGACTTCATTGAGACAAGTGTGGCACATAGGGAAATCTCAAATATCTTACTCAGCTTGAAATGGGGCAAGGAGCAGCAGTGGAATATTAACACTGACATGTCCCAGTGCAAAGAAGTCCCTAATGGCTTTTTTCTCCAGCAGTGAGAGAAGTTGAAACATCTTGGCTGTAGTAGAAAGTGATGCAGAAATAACAGCGAGAGCAGTAAGAGAGACCTAGAGAAGTCCCTGTTCCAGTTTGACTGCGTTATCTGGATAGCTGAACACCTCTGGGAGGAGTTCTTGTTCAGTTCAGAAATGAGGAGACATTTCTTCTCAGGAAGAGCAGTCAGGCATTGGAACAGGTTGCCCAGGGAGGTGGTGGAGTCACCATCCCTGAGGGCATTTAAGGAGAGGTTGGACCTGGTGCTTAGGGACATGGTTTAGTGGGTGACATTGGTGGTAGGGGGATGGTTGGACCAGGTGGTCTTAGAGGTCTTTTCCAACCTTACTGATTCTAGGATTCTAACATCCTTTGGGTGGATGCATGGTTTCATATGGTTGGGATGTACACTCTCTCATGCCAGCAGGGCAAGAACCAGCTCAACTTTGGCAGGTGCATTGCTGTAAGAGCAATTGGATGTTTCTTATCATGGCTATGTTGGGTGTCTGGCAGAAGAAGGCAAACTTATTGGATAGAGCAAAGAGACATACTTTTTCTTTTTCCACCCTCTCTTCCTAAAGCTAACTGATGCCTTCAGAGGAACTGCAAGTGTTTTTGATCACATTTTTCTGCCTATTTCATTTTAGTTCATGTGTTTGATTCATCTTCCATAGCTAAACAAAATGCTGCAGATACACTGGCACAGACAAAAAGGATGATCTAAGCATGATGGTGTTAGCACAGGTCTGGCAAGGTTGATCCAATTACTCGCTCTGTCACAGACTTTCTGTGCTGGCTTGAAAAATTCACATAATTTCTCTGAGCTTTAGCTCCTCATCTGTAAAATCATGATAAAATTAGGTGATGAATGGATTTTTTCAGTTCAATGGCCAAACTGTAAAATCAAAGGGAGAGGTGAGAATTTGGTTCAGAACAGAAACATTTCAGCAAATCAGACTGAACAAACATAAAGGGCACCCTGAGTCAACTTGGAGTGTTTCATTCAGCCTAAAATGAACTGTAGTGATTCACTTATATCTATATTAAAAAAAAAAAAAAAAAAAAAGCCAAACTTTTTTTGACAAAAAATATTGTATTGAAATGCAAATTTATTTTTTTTGACAAGATCTGAATGAAACACTGCCATTTCCAAACAGTTCTGTGCTTTTCTATTTTATACTGTAGGCCTTCTCACTGCTTTACAGAGCATTATTCACCAGAGCTGAAGAAATAGTTTTTCTATATCTGAAGCATTACTTTACTGTTTAGGAAAATAATAATAACAGTAATAAATTATGTAGTTTTATACAAGCTTGTGTTGTTCTGGAATAAATGTTTCATTGCCTAATACAGTGTATGTATGTGTGTGGAGGATGCAGGATGAGATCACTTGGATATCTCACAGAAAGGTATTCGTATCTGGATTAGGAAGCAGACAAATTATTTTCCTTCCAAAAGTAATTCATATTTTGGAAAGAAGCATGCCTTAATGGTGGAATAGTCAGTGCTGCTAATCCAAGACCTGGGTTTGATGCCAAATCTGAATTTGGTGTAAACTCACTCCTGTTAACTTCAAAGCAAGTTTAAGTGTGAGCAGAATCAGCCTCTTCTGTGTGACCTTGAGGAATCATTTAACCTTTCTGTGCTTCATTTTTCCCCTCATTGATTAAATAAGGAATCATCCTTCTTTCTTCACAAGGGTGTCTTTCTGTAGAATTCACTAAATGTTTGCAAAGTGCTTTGCGATAATCATTTCTCTCTGTAGACCTTCAGTAATGCAACATGCTGATCAAATTCAGATTGGTCAAACACCTGGTAAATCTAGAATATGGGACTCAGAGCAATGACCATTTTGCAATCTTTCCCTTCTGTGTCTTTTTCCTGCTACTTTTATGCTTTAATAATGAGAATGAGCTTTTATATGGACTATTAACGCTGAACAGGGTGCTAGGGAAATGAGGTGTCATTAAAATATAAAAGACAAATAAGTTGTCTTTGCTTTTTTTGCAAATGTAGATAGGTAAAATTAGTATCTAACATGCTCTAATAGAATCAGCAGAGCAACGTATCTTGTAGCAATGTCAGAATAAACTAATAACAGTCTGCTTGTTAAAAGGCTATCTTCACTGATCCTAAAAGGGCAGAGTTCTACCACTTCCATGCAGCTATTTTTGTACTAGTGTTGCCATGAAAAGCAACCCTGGAAATATTTCTGGAAAAATAAGGCCAAAGAAATAGTCATTCACATGAGCATCTGACACAATTACATAACTTTAGAAATCACCATAGTAAGTTCTGAACAATGTGTAAAATGAAAAAATGCTCACCAAAGGCAGAGAGCAGTGAAGAACTACAAGGCCATTTGGAAACTGCTGTGCTATAATACTCCATGTAAACACATAATCTTCAGCCTGGTTGGAGAGAAGAGTGCCTGGGATGCTGTAGATTGCCTGCCTTCCTCCGTAACAAACTCAGTTTGTTTACTGAGGGCTAAATGAGAGCTATGCATGCACCTGGAGGCTGATTCCCCCACCTCCTCCACCCCAGTTCTTTCATTTCTTTTGGTAGAAAAAGCATTGGTAGCGAAGATGTGTTATACAAGAACAGAATGTGTCCACAACATATTCTAAAATTTACTCACTTTTTTATTAAAGGTATTTGAGGATGCCTCTGCATCTAACTCAAAAGTAACTTCTGATACCTTCTTTCTGCCAGTGATTTCTCTGGTTCAAGTTACAGTAGTGTTGACGCTGACCATAAAACTGGCCCTCTACTGAGTATTGATAATTCTGATCATTTGTCAAACACATTTCTCTGAAATACAAACAATAAAAATGATAAAAAACAAAATTTAATGATGATTTTTGCATATTTTCCAAAGAGCAAAACAGCTTCATTTTATTTGTTTCCACTTCTTTAGTCATTAGGAGTTTTGTTTTCAATGTTTTCTCTCTGGTTTTCAGGACCAGGAGGAGGAGAAATCAGAGTTTCTCATATAATTATATAATTTCCCAACTCCTAGAGTTGAGTTGTGTAGAAAGCCCATTTACCGCATGACTTGCAATGATAAAAATCCCAAGATTAGTCCATGCTACTTACTTCAATGTGGAGTCTCAATGAAATCGGTGCTGCTTTTCAAAGAGGCTCATAGTTTGGCCTGGATCTAGCTGAAGAACTGAAGTCTCTAGTGGCTGTAAGAAAAGTGAAGGAGGTATCTTTTTTAACTAGAAAAATACCCTGTCCTATGTAGAATTCTTCCCAACACAAGAAGTCTCCTTAAGGAATTCAGCCTAGCAGTGCTGGATGGCTGGAATATTCATGGAAATGTCTAGGTCTTGGAACACTTCCACACTTCTTGATAATTATACTGATTGTTTTCTAATTTTGTAATATAGTTCATTCATGGGTAGCAAATTGCTTTTCAGAAAGTGGCTTGCTTAGATTAAGTGTCAACCCAAGCCTGTGATGCTGCATCTTTTTTAGCTGTGCTCTGGAGATGGTGTCTGTGAAGAGCCTTAGTCAACACAGTGTGAGCCATTTAATAATAAAAAAACAGGATTTTATTTCTCGGATGGTTCCTCCATAGGAATAAACCGTGTTGGAGTGAAAGCTGTGAGCTTCGAGCTAAAAGACCAGATAGGAGTTAACTTGGTGGCAGCCAGCAGCTCAGATCAGTGGAAGCAGTCACTTTAGTCCCCACTAGAGGGGACTAAAGACCCGCACTGGGTTGTCCTGGGTCATTTACTCGGTTTTCTCAGGAGCCAGGCAGAGCCAGAGGAGCAGATCAGAGCTGGTGGATCCACTCTGGAGATGAACTGCTGGCTGTACCCTGCAAGACAGTACAGGGAAGGCTTCTTTCCTCTGTCCCACACTGATGTGGAGTTAACAACGGCAGAGTGCATGGAATTGCATAGAACAAAGTCAAAAACTCAAAGAGCAAGATCAAGCCTGCGTATGTCTCCTAGGGTACCTCTGGGAGTCACCAGAATATGCTGATGGAGATTCTGTCAGTACCAGGTTATTACATTAATATTCATTTTTGCCCCATGTTCACTGATTGAAACGTGAAGCCCCGGTCTGTATTTTGGGAAATACACACCACAGAGCCTTCTTCCAGTTGCCTATTCTGCAACGCAGGGGGATAACATTTAAAGCTATAGGAGCTCTTTTCTGCAGAAGGTTGCATTCTGAGTTTATTTTATTTTATTTTATTTTATTTTATTTTTTTATTTTTGTGCAGTAGACAAACTACCTTACTACTAATGAGAAGAAAAAAAAAAAAAGAAAGAAAAAAAAGAAAATTCAGTCTCTATCCAGAAAGAAGGAATGGACTGCCTGTGAGCTGTTCTTTGAGTCTGAATTTTGTGTGGTCTTTACATGTGTGTCATACAACTGATTTCAGCAACAGCAACTATTTCCAGTTTCACTATGGCCAAACTGTTAGGCATTGGCTTGATAGTAAGAAAGGAGGTTGAGCAGTTGTTAGCAACTATCAGTGACTTTCTTAAGTTTTCTTTATACCTTCCTCTTCTTCCAGCATAGGTCCTTGACATGTTTTATGATATCCTATCTGCCTAGCATCCTGCTATAAAAGGTGGGATCCTGCACTCTCTAGAGGGCAGTCTCTTTTTCAGAGAAAATTACTTTCAGAGATCAGTATACAAACAGTAATGAGGTTTTTCTTTTATCAGGAGTTTGAAGATACCAGGAGAATGTACTGAGCTGCTGGAGGAGCCCAGTAAAGGGGATGCTATGCTCTCTAGAGGGCATCTTATGGATAGGCTTCTAGGTTTGCTGAATATGTGAGCAGGAAATTTGTTCTTGATAGTGGTTCAGGAGATGCCATGCCTTATTATAGATGTATGTTCTCACTGGAAGAAGGATATATGACTAAGTGCTTACTTAATTTCTGTATTTCAAAACCTAGTCCTGGTACTTGTGAAATCCAAAAGAAACTTCCCATTTGCAGAAATGGATTTGAAATAATGCCCCTATAGCCAGGTAAGAAAGGACGGGGTTTGTATGTGTACATTTAGGGGCCTAGATTCTAAATAGATCCAAACTGAAATTTATTGATGATAAACAATTAGACTGGAGAACAAATACAAGCAACATGCTTGCATTATATACAGATAAATCATATTTGAATTAAGTGTGAGTGGCTAGAAAAACTTGCTTAATTTGAATCTGGTTTGCTTTATGTTTTTTGATAACAACACATCTCATATTATGATGTGAAACACTCAAGGTTGTTAAGATAATGTTCACTCCCACAGCAGATGAGTCAGCTCTTCAAACCTACTAATTATTATCCTCATTGATTCCTACTATCACTCAGTCCATGATGGGTCATTTGTGGCTTCCAGTCTTCTGGACACAACCATATGGCATCCCAGTGGGATCCAGGGCACTGACCCTGGGCTATTACAAGGAATACATGGTTGGCATGCTAGACTACTGATTAAATATTAACCACAGCAGACACATTATTTCCACTCTGCTTTGAAATGAGTCTTTAATTAGAAAGAAAATAGCAGCAGCAAATGAAGTTTCATGCTTGTTGTCTGAAGTAAATATTTTGACCCATTGCCTGTGGTACAAGCTCAGAAAAGTCCCATGAGACTTTCAGGCTGCCACTCAGATAAGATAGAGGTGTCTTGGATAGTACACAGCCATCAACCATCTAACATGGGTAAGGAAATTTAAATAAGGGAGATGTCTTACCTAAATGAAAAAAAAAAGTAATAAAAAAAATAACTTCTGTTAAATTTAGCCATGTATTTTCCAGGACCTGTTACTCTTTAAGACGTAGTTGTATGAGTAACTGAAACTTTTTTTTTTTTCTTTTCCTGTTAATGTAAATTATTGTCAAAAAAATTACTAGGAGCTTTAATTCAATTCTTTATTTAACAGTCCTGTTTATTATTCTTACATGCCCTGAAAGAAGAGCCATCGGGTTTAATTACATTCTGGGGGAATAACTAGTTAAGGATGCACATTTTACAGTTCATGAATAATGTATGATTTTACGTACATAACTTTAATGTTTTATCTTTTATAAGATGATGCTGAGATAATCCACAATTTATTTTTTGCCCTCAGAAATGAAGACATAATTATTATTTTTAAATTCTTTATTCTTAAGCCTTTGGTTTTGTCTTTTGTAGTTTTTCAGCCCCTGAGAAACCTTTTCTAAAAATGAAGCAGATTCTTAAATTTTCCTTAAAAAAATAAAAAAAATAAAAATAAAAACACTTATTCATAGCTAAATAAAAATAGACTTGCTGATGGTTAATACTTATTACAAGTCCAAGGGAGTATTTTCTAAACATAATAATTCAACAATTTTCTTTGCAGAGAAATATATACTTCCTTTTTGTATCAAATAATGGGCATCTCCATGTTGTTGATACCAAGTTCATAGCAAGCCTGTTAAGCAGCGGTTTCTCATGCATAAATCCTGCCACTCCCTTTGGTGTTATAAGCCTTAAAAGTGACTGTTTCATCTTTCAACACAGTTTTCTGAGTAAAGGCTGAGTAAAAAGTCTTGATGTGTTATTATAAATCTTTCTTAGTTTGGTGTTATATTCTTCATAATTTAAGCATGACTGTGGTCTTAGAAACAGTTTTAGCTTTGCAACAAAGCAGAAGCCTATCAGAAAGCCTGGTAGTATACAGTAATAGGCTGTTCAAAAAGCATGTGTTATAAGAAAAGTATCTCAAAGTCAGTCTAAAACAGCTAATGTTTTTTAATACCCTAGGATGTCTGATTTATCATATGTCTGCCCTCATGCTAGTGTTTTATAATGTCTGTTTCTTAAAACCACTGGTGCTTTTTGGCCACAGTGTGTACATACTGTGGACATTATTTTCAGTAATAGTGTTTCCACCACATATTTTCATGTGATATCTTGGTTAATTAAGTTAAATTTCACAACAATCCACTTATTAAGTTAGTTATCTCAGGTGATTTCACATCACCTGATTTCAGATAACTGAGGTGATTTCAGATAACTGAGGTTATCTCAGTGGTAGTTTTGTTGAAGACCCTAAATCATAAAAACAAAACTTCACTCTTCCCCTGTAATCTACTCTGGGTTATACTTGTGCAACTTGAAAGCATGTATTAATTTTCTTCTTTTTAATGAACACTGGCTTCTGTAACAGGGTTTGAATTTGGTTAGTACACTTTAAAGTAGTGATGTCTTAATGCACAAATGAAAATGAATGTTTTCTCTGTAAACAATTAGGAAGATTGTCTGCTTAAACAGGTGAGAAGATAACAAACATAAATTGTGCATGGTGGTATTGAAGAAACTCTCTGCTTATTAAGTCAGTTATTCTGGAAACAAAGGAGCCTTGAATTAACAGGAGACATTCAGGAGACCACAGGAGTTTCTGCAGGAAGATTTTGCCCTCTGAAGTCCCACCTTTATCACTGGTGCATGCTGAACCCTGCACAAAGCTTTTCAAAAGTGGCAGCAATGCCTATTGTCAGCAATTTTAAGGCCGTTCCAACTCCTAGTGTAGCCGTCTCATTGCTTGAAGCCCTTGTATAGAGGACTTAGGCAGTTTTCCTCAGTTATGTCCAAAGGAAAGCTCTTTGCAGTTTCACAGTGTTTCTTCAACACCATAAACAATTAACAGCAAAAGGGAGAATCTCTTCCCTTGGTGTTTATTCATAGAGTAGGAAAGGTACCCATCAACATCCTCCCTTCAACATTAACAACAACTTAAAGACTGAAATCATTAGGGAGGTTCTTTGTGATTTCCCTAGGCTTTGGATCAGGCTGTGTCCACTTCTGTGTGCTCTGTCTTTTCCTCCTACTTTATGCATTCAACATTTCAAAGTTTCTAAGAAATCTATTTTGAGACTTTGTGGATTAATTTAATTTGTTATATGGTACAGAAAAATAGCTGCTTTGCTAAGGTGGTATTATTGGCAGTAGGTCAAATTCTGCCAGCACTTTCTCTCTTCTTGATGCAGAGTAGCTCCACTGAAGTACATGCGGATTCTTCTCATTCCACTTCTGAACAACTTGAGGCAGAATTTAGCCCACTATATTTAATTACATGAAAATCACCTTGTAAAGGTCTCATTAGTCTTTCCATTTGCGCTGCAATTTTTCTACATTAATTGTTCTACTTTGTGAGTGATATTGGATCTGGTGTTTACATACAGAGGGTTTATATTACAGTACTCCATTTGAATCCCTGACTGTGTTCATGGCGTTCCTTTTGATAGTGGTAGGACTTGGTTAACAAAGGGATAACTGATCTCAAAACTATAACGACTCTGCATTAGAGAAGACTCCTTTAAGTCAACATGTGCCAGTTGATTTTTTTCTATGCTTGAACTCTGCAACATGTGTGTGTGGTTTCCTTAAGGTTCCTCCTTCTTACCAGGGCCTTAAGTATTACATATATTGATGGCATGGCACTCATGTAGAAGTGTACTGATTTTACTTCAGGGTCATTGTGCTGTTGGAATTGCAAACATTAATGTTTATGGCAGTAGAAAGAAAAAGAACAAATTTTTCAGTCCTTGGACTTTCAGTGTCTATTTATGTTACCTGTTAGCAGATAATGCAGTGTCTGAAGATGACTGCCCTGGGCTGTGTTCTTGTCACTCCTTCCTCCTTAATATCTGATTGGATAATAGGAAAGAAATCCTCCTAGGGGAAACTGAATTAATGTAGGAAGTAGGCAACTATTTGGGAGCAATCTTGTTTGTTAATTGGAATGATATCTTAATAACTCATATAATTTTTCATACTCTGGGATGTAGGGTTCTATACACTAAGCCAAAAGTGATGTTTTCATCACTTGTACTTATGGATGTTTTATGACTTGTCTTTGTTCTGTAAGACAAATATCTCGATCTTACCCTTACACAATGAGAACATTTGTTCATTTATACTTCCTCCATCTTTCTGTAAAGTGTGCTGGAAACCATTTCCACCTTTAAACCTTTGGACTATTTGTAAACTAGTGCTGTGTGTTGTGGTAGATGGGTAGTCATTAGTACAAATGGGTTCCAAAATGCTTTGGGCTAGAAGAAGATACAGCAAATATGCAAACATATGAATAATCAATTATTTTCCCAATATTTTATTTTATTTTATTTTATTTTATTTTATTTATTTTACTGTCTTTCTCCCAGTCACATCCATTTTATTACTTAGAACTAGGGAACAACGTCTCCTGTATGGTGTATAACTTCCGATCCTGCCAGGTCATAAAGATGTATCAGTCCTGTCAAAAGACACTCATATAAACTTATCCAAGTTTTTCTCTGGCCTTACAAGGCCTAGAAAATAGAGCTTGTGAACCCTGACTACTGATGCATTAGACCTGCTGAAACACTAATAAGATTGCAGACTGACTGATTTCTACCCTTTTTCTCCAAGGAGTGCAACAGTTGCTCAGAAATGACCCAAATAATTTTTATTAATGGGCCCAATATTACTTTCATTTCAAAAGAGACAAATCATTTAATAAAATGTGTGTTCAGTTGTGTTCATTAGTGCTAATCAGTAGTTCATTAAACCTTAATCATATCAATTTCGGGCCACTAATATTCAGGTAGTTTAATAAAGGACCCAGCAGTAAAAGAGCACACATTGCATATTCAGGAGCATATTCATCCACAGCAAACCCTTCTTGAATACATGCTGTCCATTCAGCTGAGTATCAGGGATGTGATAATAACAGATGAAAGCAAGAAAAGGTATACACGGTAGAACAGAGAAAGATCTCTGAAGAGAGATCTCAACTAATTAGAGGGCTGTGCAATCACCAACTGCATGAAGTTCAACAAGAGTAAGTGCCAAATTCTGCACCTGGGATCGGGCAACCCCGGCTATACATACAGACAGGGTGACGAGATGCTGGAGAGCAGCCCCACAGAAAGGGATCTGGGGGGGGGTCTGGCTGACAGCAAATTAATTGAACATGAGCCACCAACGTGCCCTGGCAGCCAGGATGGCCAACCCTACCTTGGGGTGCCTCAGGCACAGCACTGCCAGCTGAGGGAAGGGACTGTTGTGCTCTGCTCTGTGCTGGCGTGGCCTCACCTCAAGCACTGTGTGCAGTTTTGGGTGCCATCATGTAAGAAAGACATTAAGCTATTAGTATCCAAAGAAGGGCTACAAAGATTGTGAGGGAGTCAGGAGGGCAAGTCATGAGGAGCATCTGAGGCCCCTTTGTTCAGCCCGGAGCAGAGCAGGCTGAGGGGAGGCCTCATGGCGGCCTGCAGCTCCCTCACGAGGGGAGCAGAGGGGCAGGCGCTGAGCTCTGCTCTCTGGGGACAGCGACAGGACCCGAGGGAACGGCATGGAGCTGGGACAGGGGAGGGTCAGGCTGGGGATTAGGGAAAGGTTCTTCATCAAGAAGGTGGTCGGGCACTGGGACAGGCTCCCCAGAGCCGTGGTCATGGCAGCAAGACTGTTGGAGTTCAAGAAACATTTGAACAGTGCTCTCAGACACATGGGCTGATTTTTGGGTGGTCCTGTGTGGGGCCAGGATTTGAACTCAATGATCCTTGTGGGTCCCTTCCAACTCAGGATATTCTATGATTCTGTGATTCTATGAAAACAAAGCTGATATAGTTTACAGCATATACTGTGCTTGTATGTTACGAAGCCTTTGTCCCATAGAGTCAACTGTTGACTTTCATGAGAGTGCAGTTTGATCAAGGAGTGGATGCAGGCTGAAAATTTTGAGTAAGGGAGTTAGGTGTTTTTGTTTGTTTGTTTGTTTGTTTGTTTTTTTGGGGGGGGGGGCGGAGGGGGGAAGCAGCAGAGTAACTGAGGGAAATCCCAGGACAAAACCAAAATATGTTGGAAAGGCTATGCATTTTGAAAGGATGATCTGTAAAATACCATATTGGAGAACATTGCATATAGTCTCTAGTGCATAAAGTAATTAATGTGTAAAATTTTAGGATATGAGCAGTGACATCTGATGCCACTGCTACTAATGTCTTATTCAATACTTCTCACTTTAGCATAGTCCTTTTCTGAGATTTCATACTATCTTCCAAGAAAGGCTGTTACTAGTTGAGTGATTTGCTCTGGATGTGTGAAGTCCACACAGTGCTACAGATAAAGCCGAACAAACATGCTTTGCATTTTACTATTTATGTATTAAAAAGTCACTCTGAATTTCATGGTTTGTGCTGAAGACTGGATAATAAGATAAGAGAGACTAGTATTGATACACTAATTTTGTGTCAGAGCACAGATTTGCCTGAAATATAATGAGTAGTTTTATTTCAGTTAAAATTTTAATTAATGCATGTTTGTAAAAGCACATCAGTTCTACTTCTTGAACCAACTAAGTTAACTGGTTAAGCTGGTTGGAAACACAGAAATTTAGGAGGAAGCCTGGAATTATTTGCTGCTTATTCTTAAGGTGTGTTCTTTGAAATCCAGTGGTAGTTTCTGAGATGCTGTTTTCTGTATTCTAGGTTATCATAACTGAAATAGGTGTAGCAACACATGAATATCTTCCCTCTGAGAAATGCACTGTACCATTTTATCATCTGGTGCAATAAGATGCCGTCATACAGTGAGATCATCCTTCTGATCCTGTCCAGGTAAGAAAATTATTGTTTAACTCTAATTGGAGCTGTACTTTAGTCCCCTTTTGCACTAACATCTTTCTGTCTTAGAGTGACTTGATATTTATATTGAATTTTCATCCTATATTAATACGTTTTGCCAGAAAGAAAACATGAGTTTGTCTTCCCTTCCTCTGTAGATTGAAAACCATATAGAACATATTTCCTTTTTTCTTGCTTTATAATCATCCTTTCTCCCCACTCCCCTCACCCCCTCCCTTTTTTTTTTTTTTTATCAAATAAAGAAAAGAAAATGTTATGGGAAAGTAAAGGAAAATGTAATGTATTCTATACCAATTTCATTTAGTAAATTAGTTTCCAGGCATATCAATGCAATGAGTCATAAATGTCTCTGCTAAGATAGCTATATTTATCAAGTGTGCTTTAGTAAGCACACCTTTGTATAGGTAAGTAAAAGGTATATTTGTTTTCTCAGTCTACTCTTGTCAGAAATGAGTTAAATGCATGTAGAACAATCCTGAATAATTTCTGTTTATTGTCTTGATAATTATTACCATGGTATTATTACCATCTCGCTGATCTGAGGGTCCCAACTCAGTCTTGTCACTCTGTTGACTGGAGGCTCATGTAGCGCATTACTTTACCACCTCTCTAAAAGTCTGCTTAAATAAAGCTGGTATTACAATAGGTTGGTAATGATTTTGCGCACTGGAATAAGAGCTTATCATGATCTCCAAGAAGCAGTGTGTGTTCAGACAGTGTTGTCAAACCTGCATTGTATCATTGGGACTTCCAGCCTGGCAGAGGCAGGTTAGAATTTTCGTACAGCATGGTATTTTCTTCTCCTGCTCTGTTGTCATATGACATGGATAGCAAACAATTCTAATGGAGACAGACATGTCTGTGCAGATAGGCTGGACTTCCTGGGGAAAAAATATATATATATATTCTCAGATGTTTTCCACGCTGGCCTTTCTTTTCTCTTCCTAAGAAACATAGGCATATAATGTGGCCAAGTCTGAAAGAGGAGGTTAGGTAGGACTGGAGGGAAAAGACAGCTCAGACCAGGTACAAATCATATTTGGCAAAGAATCTAACACAATAGCTTCTGAGAAGACTTTTGGAGGATTTGCTTAAGCCGTGTGTAATAAGAAAGTGCCTGTTTTTGTAAAGTCAGAAGAAGATGAAAGCAGAGATTTTGGGGATATCCTAAGAATCATCAGTAGTGCAAACTCTCTAACACATACATTTTGGGTTATGCTGTTAGTGAAATGAAAAGCAGTTCAGCCTATACAAGACAGATGGTGGACTGCCATAAGATTCTGTTGTACCTGAACTAGTTACAGTTATGAATGTGGCATGTTGGATATCAAATAATTCAAAATGCAATTGGTCTAAACTGAATGTGAGGCCTCAGGTAGGCAGAAGTTCTTCTGGAGTCACTGGATGTGCTTCAGCAGAAGAAATCAAAGCTGTATTATTGTAGGTGGGGTTACTTCCCTGCTCTTTTTTTTTTTTTTTAAACTGTCTTATGGAACCTTCAAGGAAAAAAAGAATGCAAAAGATCCTACAGCTTATCTATAATAGGCTTTTCCTCTGTAGCCTGGGATACCTGGGGTACGTTGACTAGTCAAACAGTATCAAAATATAGATAATGATATAATAAGAATCAAGGATGGGAAAAATGTAATTAGGAATGTATGTTGCTCATAAAAGTTATGTCCTGGTATTGCTCAGGGCATAAAATAATTTAAACATAGGATTTCTTTGCAAAATATTAAGTATCTTAGCTTGAAAGACTAATTAAACTGCAGGTTTAAGAATAACAGTAAGTATTTACCTGGAACAGATGAATCCCATGTTTTATATATATTAATAAAGTAGTATGATCAGGATATATTTCTAAAACTGTCACTATGGGGGACTAGATGATGTGAGGGATTGCTAATATGGTGTAGAACTGTTAAATTTCTTTCTTTGTAGTTCAGGAAATTTTAATAAGAAGTGAGCATTCTCTTTTTCCTTAATGACTGTTTGATGTCCTACATGAAATCTGTGTGGGTTGGTTTTCATTCTAATACTTAATAGGTAGACATCCACATCATGCAGTAAAACAGTGTGTTAATTCACTGTTGTGTTCCCTACAGAAACCAACAAGGGAATGGGGGCTGAGCATTGAAGCTGAGGGCTAGAGACCAAACCTCAGCAGATAGTTTGTATTATACATCAAACATATTTTAAATAGTTCAAAATTAATATTTTTTTTTTGTCTTTTGTTTTACTAAGGTGTGGTTGTTTTTATACGTTTTATCTTTATTTCTATAATTGCCTTTAGCTTGGTGTCACCTTTTCAGCTAGTTGAAATGAGTTCCATAAGTGTGGCAACCTGGATTCCTTGATTTTGGGGCATTATTTTCCCCATCTCTGAGACTTTTTATGGACAGCCTTCATTGTCCTTTTAGTCTCCTCCATTGTTGCTTGAGTTTTTTGAGTGTTTGTTTGTGTGTTTGTTTGTTATTTGTTAACCTGTTGCTTTTGGTGGACCTTCAGATGAGTTTTGTTCTCAAAAACCGTATCTTAAACCCCTGTTTTCAAAGGAACAGTTTTTAAACTAAACACGTTCTTTCTGTACTCTGATCAACAGTATGAGAGTCTAGTGAAAGAAGTGGGAAAATCATACTGAGATGAAGAAAGGTGTTTTTTTTTGTCTTTTAATTAACTGATAAAAAAAGGGGGGGGGGGGGGAAGTGTATTTGAAGTATAAATAAGACTTGGCTTATTTGAAGTATAAGATATTGAAGGAGAAAGTTAATAAAAAGATATAAAAAAAATATAAGAAAAATGTTAGTGAAGTGTAGAAACTCCAGGAAGGAAAAGCAGTAAATGAAACATGAGAAACCAAGTTAAGTTTGCAGAATATTAAAAAAATATATACAAGAAATCTGCAGTCAAACTAAGGGTCATTGGGACTACTGGAAAACCTGACAGGGAGGGGGAAGGTTATTAAATGAGGTTAATGTTGCTAAGGGCTGAAATGTGTTGTTTACAATGGTAGTACAAAACAGGACCTGGGGATCATACATTGGAGACTGTGATTGGTGTTTTGTCTGTGAGAATGTAAAATAAGCGTTACAATACATTTAACCTGGGCAAATTAAAACACCAGCTGAATTACATTCACAAGGATTCAAAGTAAGAAAGACAGGAAATTGGAAATCTAATGGCAGCATATAGAGGAAAGTACTGTAGAGATTAATCGTGTTTCCTGCATTGCTGGAGCTATAGTGTGGTAGTAGTATGTTGTCATAGCAATGGCTGATTTTAAGAAAATGGAGATTAAGTTTGCAAACGCTTCTTCAGTTGTTGGTATTGCTGCCTTTTTATATATGTTCTTTGGTAACGGAATACACAATCATAATAAATCAGCAGAGTTTGAAAATGGGCCTAAGGGGTTTGGGAGCAGAAATTACAGTGTAAAATTATAATGAGAAGAGTATTCACGTATAAACTAAAGTCCATGAAAATATGAGTTTGTTTTGGTTTGGTTTGTTTTTCCCGGTAAACCTGTCCACATGGGTTTTGGGAGAAGTTTTGCAATTGAAAAGCATGGCTTACAAGAAGTACAGTTGTCTGTGCTGGGTGGGTTTCAAGTAATTTTCATTGTCTAAATTAATCTTCTGTCTTCCACCCACTTGCTGCGAAAACTTTAAAGATGCTGGTGTAGGACCATTGACTGAATGGGAGAATTGTATCTGACAGTCTGAACTAGTTTACAGCAAGGATATAGTAAATAATATGAGGAAAAAGGGGCTTTGGAACTCACTGTGAAAGGAATCCGGTCTATGACTGTAGACATCATTTTAACTAGACGTTAAGCTTGAGTCTCTGATGCTTGGCATAGGTTGTTCATAGGAAGTCTACAAGGCAATCTTTGCATGTACATTTTGTAAAGGAAAAAGACCATAGGCAAATGGCAATGGGGACTTCTGTTGGTGAAGAAATCTTGAGTTCTTAATGTGTGTTTTAAATACACAGAAGGGGCAGTTAAAAATTTGCATGGATGGACAGCACTTTACTTAAGAGCATTTTCTTATTTTTCCTCTTCTGTGGTGATCCAGCTTAAGTTGTTCTTGGTTTTTATCTTACATTTGATTTTTATTCTAAGGATACTTTTCAAGTGATAGGTTTTAATGATATTTGGACAAAAAATATATATATATATATATATATATTTTTCTCCTTTCTGTCTAACTGACACTGCAGACAGATGAGAAGATGTGACTGAGTGGATCAGTGTATCCCTATAACTTGAATCAAAACAGTCCATGAAACTAAAGGCTCTGGCTTTGGTCCCCTCTTTCTGATCCTAGCCTAAGGCAGACTGAAAGATCAAAGCTTAGCATATCAACAGGTATAAAGATGATGTATTGCTTCTTTGCAGTGTTCTACAAATCTGATTTTCACTGCATGGAGCACAGAACTAGTTGGATGGTAGAGTTTAAATAAAGTGTTGGTAAATATTTGAATAATTGAGGATGACCTTTGGAGACGAAACCAGCTAGCTAGTTCTTTGGCTTGTCATTCTTCTCTCTCATGGCTGATGTAAGTAAATAAAAATGCATTGGGCCACCTTTACTCTTTCAGGTACAGCCATGAGTCAAACTGAATGTTTCATCATACCATTTCCCCCCCTAGCAGTTCAGGAAGTCCTTTGATAGAGGTTCACTAAGTTAAAAGGAGACTTCTTCTGAACTCCAATGTTTTCAAGAATGGAGTCCTCATCTAGGGCAGCTTTTTTTGATGTTTTCTTTAAAACTGACCCTAGTAATAATTAGCTGTGAATTACAGAAAGCAGTAAGGTCCATTTTTTGTGTTATGTGGGCTTGTTAGTAGTCTTTTACATCTTGGAAGGTGGAGGAAAGAGCTAGTGAATAGCACTTTTTACAAAGCCTCCATAAACATGTAGGTTTACTTACTTGCTTCTAGGTTTTGTTTCTTTGGAGGTAGAAGCAGGATTAGATACATCTTTGTCCCAGGTATAAATGCATTACGGGAATTTTAGTTCAGGAGACTCCTACTCTTGTTTCCTTGAAGCAGGTTATAGCTGGAGCATGTAAGACTTGTGAGCTGACTAAAGGTTGAAGGGAGGTCTAGTTGTTGTAAAAATGTAGTCAAGCCAGAGGCTGGAAGGAGAATAGGAGGCACTTGAACAGCACTTTGCCTGAGGTACATGAGTGATGCAATGACTTGCAGTTCAGTTTGGCTTAACAAGATGAGTATTCTGTTTGAGGATGTAATCATACTTTTTTTTTTTTTTTTTTTTTTTTTTCCCCTGTAGAGGAAATGAAACTTTGAATAAGATGGCCTTCTTCAAAATTATTATTTTGAAGGTAATGGCTTTGCTTATAGACATGCAATGGTTCCACCTGAGAAGTACAATTATATGATGTTACAACCTAGTGTCCTGTTCTCACAGATATTTTTTAAGATCCCCTTGATAGTCCAACAAAATATTTAATGTCATTGTTCATGTGCCAAGGGCTGGGTTTTCAGTTTCCTTTGAATCCAGATGTCCAGGGGAAGTCTGTTTCCACTACAGCATCAGAATAAATTACAGAGTAAAGGTATTGAAGTATTGTCCAAAAACCTCCACAGTCAGGTGTTGCCTTTATATGCAGGTACAAAAATTACACAGTCTGTATGCCCATCCTGCTGAAAACATTTAAGGATCTCTGGTGAATTACTCTGGTGCTTAAACAGAAAGGATTCAAATTATTTATGTAGAGCTCTTCTGGAATCTATCTTCACCATGCCCAAAAGCACATAGCTAAACACATCTAAAGCATGCATCTAAACATAGCTACAAACAGAAAATGTATCCAACTCCAAGATTTTGGTAACTTGTTGAACATCTTGGTTCATGTGAACCTAAAACATGATTTACTTTACTGTAACATAGTTTACACATGATTTACATCATGATACTGTAACATAGTGATGTGACAACAGTTTGTTCTCTCTGAATTTCAGATTTACTTGCACCAAATTCTTTTTGCTCTCCTCTCTCTCTCTCTCTCTCTTTTTTTTTTTTTTTTTTTTTTTTTTTTTTTTTTTTTTTTTTTTTTTTCTCCAGAGCTCACTGCCAGGTCATATGCAAGGAGGTATGGTTTATGGTAGAATTTAAATTAAGAAAAGGTGATAATCATCTGGTTTGGAAGATATTCCCTATATAAGGAGCAAAATGGAGTGTTTGAACTAAAAGATCAACTAACACTCAGTTGCTTTCTGAAGCCCAACTTTGAATGCTTTGACTGTATATCAAAATGTTAAAAAACAAACGAACAAACAAAAACCCTCCAAAGTAATGCTTTAACTCCTTTTTAAGATGTGATTTTCTCGGGGCATTTGGGGTTGCCAGCATTTTCTGAATGCTGACAGGTGCAGATCTAATGAAAACATGCCATAGCAGTAAAATATATCCCAAGTGCTGCCTTGCACTGAGCTGGCTGGATGGCTTTCCCAGAGGTCTGGAAGCAGCACAGGTAGCGGCACTGCTTTGTGAGAGTCACTAATACCTTGTGTCCTGCCAGAGAATATGGTGAGTGGGATTTATCTCTGTGAAACTCACAAACTGGGCTGAACTTGCAGGACCCAGGTTGTGAAACTTGACTTGCTTCGTGGGACTGCAGATGCCTTTGGCTCACCACATTATGTATGTGTATAAATTATGCCATGAAAGCCTGTAGTTATTCATTCCAGAGCTGCTAAGATGCTTTGATGTGCTTGGATTAGATGGTGAAGAAACCGTAGCTCAGCTGGCAATATCCCACAGAGGGTAGATGCATGCATATAGTATGAATATAAATTCTCTTTGAGGCCTTACAGAGAGGCGAGGTTTACATACAGATCTAACAAACTATTTTGGGTTTCTGAAAAGTGGAGTGTACAACAGAAAGACTGTACTTGGAGCCCTGCTTTGAAAATCACAGGTGAAAAACAGTATGTGCTCTTAAGAATAGGTAAAGCACCATTTTGTATGTGGTGAAAACAGGCAGAGAAAGGTTATGGTGCTGAATGAGGAGTTTGCAGTGGTGATAAATGAAAAGAACTGAAATGCTAGTGACTTCCCCCAAGTTTCAAACAACTGGAACAAGTCCAGGTCCATACCCTGCGCTCTGCTCTGTTGCATCATCTCAGCCATGCTTTGCTTATCTCTGTAAGTTGCTCATATGTGAGAGAGATAAGACATTTAAAACAGAGAAAAATCAACATTTATTTATTTATTTTTTTGTAGCCACGGGCTTATCCAAATGCTGACAATTGAGGGATTCTGTGTGAAGGAGCATTTGTCAATGTGTTTATGCTCTTCTAAGTAACAGCAGTAATAACAAGCCCACCATGAATTTTATTAAGCCATGTTAATTTTCTGTAATTTCTGGGAGCTATAGTTTTTTTTGGTGTTGTGTTTTTATTATTGTATTTCTTGCAATGATTTCTGTTGCAGCTTCAAAAGGAGAGAGAATTTCATCTTTTCGAACAACAATTAAACATGGTTTGAAGGATCATAGCCTGGATGTAATAGCCAGAGTCTTGAAATTAATTAACTGAGAAACTAAGTGAATAATTCAAAACAAATAGCTTTCTTGACAAATCAACCCTCCAGCATTCTTAGCAATTTCACTGGGCAGATCGTATTGTTGTTGTCATCTTTGTATCAGAATAGCTATTGCTGGTTTCAGCTTAGGTTTTCTTCTAGAGGAAGCTCTTGTCCTTTGAGATCACTGTGAAATGTGACTGCATTTATTTTGTGGGTATTTTGAGTTTCCTTTTGTCCTGATGTTTGACCTGTCATCCTGAGTTTAGAGGTTTGGTTTGCTTTTTGAAACACACCTGTTTCTGTGTATACAGCAACATCTTGAACTTGTTGAGGTGAGAACAATTTATTGTGCAGTCTTGGTCCAGTATCTCAAGAAAGCTATGCCCAAGCATAAATCATTTCTATCCTGATTTGTCAGGTATCTCCTTGTGCCAGAGAAGAACCGATCTCAGCTGTGATCTTCATCTGACCTTTTCAGTGATCTCTTAGAAGGGGTGCTTTGAGTCAAAGAGTAAGGTGTTTAGTTTCATAGTTTTGTAGAAAGTAACCTGTAGAGGGGAATTCTGATGTATTTGCAGTATTTCTGAGAATATGTACTGAAGAAACAGTATAAATAACTAGAGTATTCCAGGTGCTGAAGCCATCTTTTCATTGTTGTAGTCCAGAGATAACAAATGCATATTTGAAGCCACTCCTTTATCACCTTGATGAGGAATTGCATAGGAAATTAGGACAAGGAAAGCATCATCTCCATTGCAGTAGTCTACTTATGTATGATATTAAAGGTAACAGGTGAAAGGGGAAAAGCAGGAGGCAAGACTGACGTTTTCACTGGTCAGATATGCAGCATCTAGTGCTGGAGCAAATATTAAAACTTCATTCACCGACAACTCCCTTCAATATCAGAGCCATGGATCACTTGTTCTTCTTAAGATGTTTGTGGTTTTTACTGATACTCTTCCAGATTTCTTGGTTTTATCCCAAACTATACAAAATATTTTGTATACTCTCTATTGTTTTTTATTAAGCAATAATTCTTTTTGATTAGCTAATTAATTAAAATACTGTAGTTTGGATGGTTCAGGGGTATGTACTCATGTTTTTAAAAACATGTACTCGAATTTCGTATTCTGCTTCTGCAAATTTTGTCCATTCTTTCTGTGAACATTTATCCCTCTAAAGGTTGATATCCTTGGTCTTGGGGTTCAGTAAAAAGTGGTAGGAAAACACCTCAAAGACCCTTCGCCAAAGAAATTGTGGCAATTGGTGGGATTATTTATGTTGTTCACTGTTGTTCAGCTCTACCTAGGACTGAGGAGTTGGAAGCAGGGGAGTAAATTACTTATGATGGGAAATAAAAGGACAAAATAAAACTTTGAGTATCTAAATATTTTTAAAACTACAGCAAGAACCTTACGTTTGTCATGTGATAGTTCCATTGCAATCTTGGCAAAGACAAATCCAGGACAGTTTCATTTCCTCTGTACTTAGAAGCAAGGAGGAGTGTCATTTTGTGCTGAAGGTTAGGAGCTATTGATATGCTATGGGAGTTGGTGGCTCATTGTGGGGCAAAATAGTGCAAGGACCTCCAGGTTAGCACATAAACTGTGAAATACCTTTCCTTTCTGCTAAACCTAAAAAGAACCAACATCTAGTCTGAACTGGTTATTTATATTTAAGAATATTTGGAGCCTTTCTCCCACTCCCTGTAGGCCAGCTACTGACTGCTTGAAACCATTTAGGGGATGTGCAGTGAGAGAGCTCCCAGGTGAAAACAGAAAGCGCTAAATGAGCATGTGCTAGCTGTATAAGGAGATATCAGTCAGGGATTGTTTTTTGCCAATGTATTCATCTGTGGATCGTCCTCTTAAAAGCATTTATTTCATGATTAAGTATTTACAAATGATGTTGTTTTTTTTGTTGTTGTTCTTTTTTTTCCTTCTCATCACTTGCAAATCTTTACATGGAGTTTATTAATAGAAAGCTGTGACAACTTGCATGAATACTTTGAGGATGCATGTATGCTTATCTAAGCATAAATTCTGGCCAGAAGTAGTGGCAGAGCTAGCTACAAAATGAGTAGTCACTTAAGAATGTGTTACTGAAGGTGCCAACATCTAAGAATGCAGAAAATTAACCAGTGGGGCAAAAGCTGGGCCAGCATAAATTTCAGGATATTTTTCATTGCTTACTATTTTGAATATCCTGAATACTTGTGTAAGAAGCAACATCAGATTCCAAATGAAAGCAAGGGAAGACAGAAAATTCATTTTTAGACTAGAAATTATCTGAGTCAGCATAGACTTGTCCAGAACAGTTACATAAATCAGCCCTGCCTTTCAGTTCAGTGAGATCACACAAACACCTTAAAGTAAAGGGAGAGGGGGAGGACTGAATGACAGTCTTGATAGGTGATGGTAGAAAGTAAAGAACGGTTGCTCATTAGAAACAATAGTCCAAAATTGACCAAGATAAAAAGCCAGGTAAGTAAGACACATTTAATTCTAATTTGGCACACATTTCCCCTCATTAAATTTAAAAGCAAGATAAGCTACAAGTATTTTAAAGATAATGAGAGGATTTACATTTTTTTTTTTTTTTTTAGGAAAAAAAAAAATCATTTTATGATATCTGCAGATGACTAATTGTGTTGATTCCTGGAGGAACTGAGTTACTCTTCTGCTTTGGAGTTAGAAAGATAACAAAACCATTTAATGTTGTAAAATTTAAACTCGGAACAATATCTTTACCTATAATCACTTCAAAGTTATAGAAGCCTCAAGCTAGATGCCAATCAGCATTATCAGATTTTATGATGATTTTTGTTGCACATAAAAAAAGGAAAAAAAAAATATTTTCTCCCTGAATTACACTTGTGAAACATCACTTCTGAAATGTATCACAGACTGAGATTTATCTCTCTGCCTTTTGTTCACTGCATTAATCTTCAGGTCTTTTAATAAAGGTGGGGAACAAAGGGTCGGGATGACTCAAAGAAATGGTAATGGGATACACAGAGCCTTTCACCTATAGGTCATTGGATCAAGTCCAGCCGGGATGAATGTTACATCAAAGCGTTTCTACCCCTCTATTACTCTGTAGCTGTAAGGGAGACAAACTGAAGGATCTATTTCTGCTTTCTAGTAAACTGGTGGCCAGTGCTGGAAAAAGCTTCTGCCACTCTGCTCCAGGTCAGTGGTGAGGGCAGGGGTTTGGAATTGGCCTTCCACGTCCAGCTACTCTGACAAGTGGCTGAAACATGCTGAGGAGAGCAGGAGTGGAGCTTGCTTCATTGCTGCCTTAACTGCAGTGTTTTTCCTTTTGATCTATGTAAGATCTCAGTTCAGCCTCCTCAGCTTAGCAATGGCATAGTGGAAGGGAGAAGAGAGTATGTTAGTAATAATAAATAACAAACAAACAACAACAACAACAAAAAGCAGAAGTCAGATGTGTCTAGATCCCAACTGGCAAGAAAAAAGTGCAAAAATAAATGAGTCCTATTTAGCACTTGTTTGCGTGAAGTCTCCACAAACATACACTTGCGAGTAGGTGTGGCCTGGGAGAATAGGGAAGTGAAATCAATACACACTTAAGTTGTTCAGAGATTTCCAAGATTTACTACAAAAATGTATAATCTCTTGTACAACCTGCTTTAGAGCGATGCTGTTAACACAAGACCCTCTGGCTCCTGTAAACTCAAATGAAATAATCGACATAATTTTCTGCTGCAGTAGCTGAGTGTCTAATACTTGGTTTGTAAATGCTTGGAAGTATGTAGGCTTTTGTTATATACTCCCTACCTACTGAATAAAAGAGCTAAAGAGAAGATACAGAACCAGGAAAAGGATTTGCCGTTTCAAGAAGCGAAATGTATCATTTTACGTATTCTTGTAACATGAATGTCATACTGTCTGCTACAAAAAAATGGCACATTCTTTGTGCACATTTTCCTTTCTGAAACAGGTAATTGTGCTTTCATCTTCCCTTGGCTCATCAGAGAGAAAACTGCATGTTGTTTAATTTCTGTCCACTGTAGTAAGGTCTATCCTGTTCCAATTGCTCTGTTACCATCTCTCACTAAAACTAGCATAGTAGTAGAAATGTAAACATTCAGGCACAGGGGTGGCACATGTGTATTTTATTTGGCTCTATCAGATGAATTATTTAAATGAAATACTCTTCTGCATACATTAACAAAGAAACCAAAATAATCTTAGGGCAGGGGAAGAAAAAGCCCTCACCCACTTCTTTGATTCATTCATGGGTTTGTCAAAAACCTGAAGGAATTCAGAACCGAATATGAATGTGATGTTAAAAGACCATAATAAACTGGTCTTCTGATGCTTGGGAAATTGTACAGTAATGAATTACAAAAGTATTTGTGGGCATATTGTTTATTTCTTTTTAAGTGGTACCTGAGGGAAGGAATCAGTTGTTGACAAAACCATGTCCACTGCGGTGTTTCCTCTGGCCAAGGGAGACTGAACAGTGATTCTACTGACTGTAAAATAATTGGTAGTTCCTTGAATATGAGGAAAATCACCAAAGCTGTGTGTGTGTTTGGTTGTGTCCTTCCAGACAGTCTTCCCCACATCCCCCACTGGAAAAGGCATTTATTTCTGCCTTGATAACACCTAGCAGAGCCCAGCAGGCCACCACTGCCCCTCAAGGCAGCTCCATTTGATGGCGAGGCAGTAATGAGATTTAAGCACTGGGGGCTGCCTCTCACCACATCTCAGCTGCCAAGGCTGCAGCCATCCCACTAGCTTCCCTCAGGAGGAGGGAAAGCACTCAGCCGCACGACAGGGAAAGCTCAGTTGCACACAGAACTGGAGGTATCCACTCACCACGAACACGGCTGGTACATCACACAGCATGCACTCGCGGGGCCAAAAAGAGCCTGGAGCTTGCTTGTTGGGAAGAAAGAAGCTGTTGGAGACCGGTTTGAATTGTCCTTGCAGTGTCCGTACCTGACTTGCCATCCATTTTTAGCATTTAATCTGCCAGTGGATTTTTAGGCTCACAGTTAAGGTTGCTAATGATTGATTAATCCAGCTGAGTATGGACAGAGCACAACAGGCAGTTATAAATGAATTGCAACAATTTCTCTGATGCTGCCTTTCTCAATGTGCTCCGTCTGGGGCACAGATGAACAGCGGTGGCTCCATTTCTGGTCTTGACCCTGAGCTAATTAGGACAGATCCCACTCACTTCTATCCTCTGAAATAGAAAGGAGGATTTAGCAAAAGTTCTCAAATGAATAATTTCACCTATGTTTTTGTTGTTGTTTGGGCTTGGTTTGTTTGAAAAGCAGAACGTGTTTGGGGAATTTCTGTAAATTCACTGCACTTTGCAGCCATGAGGGATTAATAAGGGGTATGAGGTACAGTTCTCGAGAGGAATACTTTATATGTCTGACTGTCTGCATGCGTATGATGAGTTTTGTTCTGAGTGTCTGCCCATGTGTGTTTGTTTTCAGGTGCGGTACTTTTTTTGTTTGTTGTTTTTTTTTTTAGAGGAGGATAAGGTGGGGGTGATCAGATAAACCTATGCTTTTACAATCTAGCATGTTCTTTAGTGTGATGTGTGTCTGCTTGCAAAACAGAAATACATGCCTATTATAATGCTTGTCTGATTTCTAAATCAGGAAGGGGAAAAAAAGAGAGAGATCTGAGCTGGATCTCAAGCTGCACTGCTTTCCTGGAGAGTATTTTGTAAGGAACGTCTGCCTGTAGATGTGCCAGAGGTTCCTTCCTGCTATATCTTACTGTTCTACAAATAGATCTTGCATAATTGTTAGAAGGGATCACATGTAACACAGGTGAACTTGCTTAGATTTTGAGGAAAGCAAGCTTCAATAATACACTATCCATAAGTTTCTTATTATTGTCTATTCTTGATTATCACCAGGAACCTGTTCTGCACACTGGCAACAAGAAATATAAGATATTGGAAAATCAGTATCTAGGGAACTGGGAAATGTGGAGTGGCAAGATATTGTTCTTTTGTCATCAGCAAATCTTATTAGAGAAATTTTTAGCAAATAAAAGTCAATTTACCCTTACAACTGCATATATTCATTTATCCATACCACTTGGTGTTTGCTCCGTGAACATCTGGAAGGAAGATGAGGGTGGATGTAAGGGGGAAAGCTTTCAAAAGAAATGATCATCACTAGAAGAGAAATCAGAGCTTCTGCATTTAAAAAAGTTTTTCTCTGAAACCAGAGGCTAATGTGATTCTAGGTTGCTCAGATGCTAATGTTGATATGTCTCTAGGTTTTAATAGTTAACATAAATATTAATGACAATTTCATTAAATCTTGCTTTCATACAAGAGTGGATTGTTTTTATTTGTTCACTTGTGCTGACTATGTTCCGTGTTGAATAGATGCAACGTCATGTAAAATTGCCTCATATGACAACTACCTTATTACGTGCATAGAAAAACAAAACATTTTTCAGACTACAGGCATTTGCACAGAACAAGAAGCGGGTGAACCCACATCTGGTGTAATGACTGTCAATTATGCTGCAGAACAGGGTAAGGGTGCACAGGAGAAACTGCAGGATGAAACTAAAGGACAACTAGTATAGCAGGTGAACAGGAGGCTAGTGTATTCTTAGTAAAACATTTTTTCCTTTTTTTTTTTTTTTTTTTTTTTAAGTCTTTAATTGCTCTGGGTTTCTTTTCCTCAGATGTGTATATCATGACAAAAGTAAGATTAATTTCCAGCTACGTGATTAATATTGCATTCATGGCCTGCTTCTGATTTTGTGTATCTTGTTTGTGTTTATGTAGCACTTGTTGATGGGCTAGCTAGTGTTCTTCACTTTCTCTAATAGCTTTACTGTAAATGATTCTTTTACAGAAAACATATAAATACTATGATTCCTAGCATTATGATGTCATAGCACCTATAAATACTCAAAGAACAGAAATGCATCCTTCTAAATGGAGAGTTTATAGTACTCTTGTGGATACCTTCCAGCTAGAGGATGAGCAGCTCATAATTCTTTTTTGACAGAATAAATGGGAAATCCATGATTCCTATCAAGTTCTGTAGAACGGCCCAGATACCCGAATCCATATGCCATACTTCGCCTTGTACGCATTTGAAACAGTAGCAGTCTTAATTGTTATGCCCTGGGGAATCTTCAAAACTGCTGTTGGCAGATACAAGTGATATTAACAAGACAAATATGTCTTAATATATTTACCAGGTGATTACTGCTATTTTAGGAGTAGTAAATTATTGTATTTATTCAACTGTGATGCTTCTATGGTAACAGAAGGCGGGCTGGATTGTTTTTCTTTTTCTTTTTCTTTTTTTTTTTTGCTTTGAAGGAGGTTTAAGGATAGTGAAGGGGGAAGAAAGAGGCAGGTTTGGATAGTTCTGTGGAGGCAGTCAAGCTGCATAGTTTACCATTAACTCCATTTCAACAGCAACATTTAAAGTTGCAAGCTTTTAATTCTGTGTATACAAGTAATTTATAATGCCACATACCCTATGAGATAGCATATGTAGTCTCCAAATGTTTCATCTGTGTCTAGGCATTCTGTTTTTTAAATCACTGCAATATGTTGAGCAAGCAAAGGACTCACTGTATAACTTGTTTTTGTGCATGTTTGTTAATATTTATTAAATGTTAAATATCCCATCATGTTTCTCTCATCAGCACTTCTTTTTTTTTTCTCTGTTTCTTCTCGCCTCTTCCCCAGGCCATTATTAACTAACACTTAAATTGTGTGTCACTGTATGTTTTGACTTCGGTGGTAGCTGGCTTAATGAAGCTAAACCAACCATACCATTTTCAGCATAAATTCTTCAACCTATAGCTACTCACGAGAATGAAACAATATCATTCCCCTCCAACTCACCCCATTAGGGCAGAATCAGCCCATGCTTTTAAAACCTAAACTTTATTTGTGGATGAGCAAATGTAGTTGTGACATTTTGCATGGAGGCAGAGTGTGGATTATGTGACTGCTGACGTGCTAATTCTGCTTGTCCTTACTTTCTCTCCAGCTAGAAATTCACCCAAAAAGCGTACATAATGTTGAAACCTTTTTATGGGATTCAGTAATTTATAGCAGTGAGATGCTACTTTTCCCATAATATGCAGGAGGCAGCAACTGAAATTGCAGAATCAAAGCCTCTGTTCTTAGGAAATACCAGAGTTTAATTTAAAAATTAATTAGGCCTATTTGTATAATATGTTACAAGATAGATGGCATAGAGTAATGTGATTCCTTTTGTCTGTGAAGCTCCACCTCATTTGCCAGATGGGCAGTGCTTGGCTAATGACTAGCTACTTTGTCTTCTCCCCATCGTTCATTAAAGGTCTCTAAACCTCACCTGTTACATGATATTTAAAATCCTTCTGGGAGACTGAGGATGAGCAGCTCAGGGCTATTGTTTTTAGTACTAATTCCAGTATCCTCACACTACAACAAAATGCTCATTTTCAGAAAAATTATGTGAGCTGAGGTGATAGTATTGGAAGTAAGATATGAAATTATCTACTTTGAGTGTCTGACTGTATGTTTCAGAACACCTAAGGAATTATTTTTACTTTTTAATCACACTTAGCATTAGTTAGCACTATACATAGGCAACATGTTTATAACACCTTATATATAGAAGCACGATTCTCACTGAGCAGTTCCCCAAGTATAAGCACAATTTCCAGCTGCAGCTGTGAGGGCTCAGCACTTCTGCAAACCATTTCAAACTATACATGAAAACGAGGAACACATGAGCAACCAGCAGTAAACCATGCAATTCAAGTGTGTTATCTAGCTCAACGTAAGAACGTAAATTATTTCCAAGAGAGTAAGAACTCACATTGTTTGTGTGGTTATTTATTTTTTTTCCCCTATAAATCCCCCTCCTCCCCCCCCCTTTTTTTCCTCTCCCGACACCCATCCTGGCCATAGAAGAATGGGGAGACTCCAGGAAACTTTCATCCTAAATCTGAAGGGGTGAGAGCTCAGAGAGCCCAGACTTGGATGCTTTTTCCTGTCATATCCATGATTCTTCTTTACCCATCAATCCTTGCTTCCACCCTACTTATCAATTTGTGGTTTTTGTTGTTGTTTGTTTGTTTGTTTTTGGTTGTTGATTTTCTGATTGATTAGTTGAACTTTTCCTCCTTAATCTTCTTACCCAGTTACTTGTTTCCCTTTTTCAGTGTCTCTCTGCTCTGGCTGTCTGGTCTAACAAATCCACATTTATATAAAGAACGTCTTTTTTAGTTCTGCAAGAATTTCCTATACAACTATACAGCATTTTCAGCTAACCCAAGGTTCTTATTAGTTATGAAAACATTTAGAATAAAGGTCTCATAGCACTGCTGGAGACAGTGTAGTTGCAAAGGATAAAAATCAACACAGAGCTTGGCTCGGTGTTAGTGATAGGATGCCTGTGTTTGTTACTGGGTTGCCAAATGATGGGCCCCCCCCCCCCCTTTTTTTTTTTTTTTTTTTTTTTTCCCTACAATTGTGTTCCATGGGCATGGGCATGCCTGTCTTGAGCAGAAAAGAAGCTTGAGAAATTTTAAAACGCTTTCCCTTGTATGGGAATTGGCAAACCTTCAGGTTTTTGTGTAAACAAAATAGTATTAAGTGCATGCTGCTGGCAAAGTCTGGAAAATAAAGTCTGTGTTTATTGTTCAATATAGTATAGTACTCTGCTGGTGTGATTGGTGGGAGACTAGAAAAAGGGATAAAAGGTTTCAGAGAGTCTTATCTTACATGGTAATGCCTTCAGTCAAATCAAGTCCTTTGCAAAAACAAAGGATTTGTTGCTCAGAAATGTTTCTGGGAGCCTTGGGAATAAACAGTTTCTGCCAGAGATGATTTAGCAGCATCCAGAGGGGAAGTGATTCCAACTGATGTACTGTAATCAGTATCCCAATGATCCCTTTCATTTGGTTGTGGAATTTCAACAAGGCGATCCCACAGGGATGCCTCCCTGCCAGCACTCTGCACAGATACCCAGCCAAAATGCCACATGCAGCTTCCCGTTCACTGCAGCGTGTGCCTCTAGAGCGTCTGCTCTGGAATTGCACAGACGTACCCGCTAGCAGAGACTAGCAGTGGGCTTAAACAAGCTTGCATAAGCTTACCTGGTGAAACAGCCATCTCTTTCTATTCTTATGGCTTCTTTTTACTCCTTTTTTCTGATAAACTGGGGAGAAAAAAAAAAAAAAAAAAAAAAGAGAAGATAAAAGGAGTGAAATTGTTGGAAAGTTTTCTGATAACCACCTGGTATTTCATTTCCTTTCTAGGATACTTTTGTTAACTAGTGGATACCAAACAAAAGATTTGAAAAATGTGCTATCTTGCCACAAAGTCTTTCCTGTAACCACAGTGTTTCTACTGGGAAAACTCGTTCTGCATAACTGCTGTCATTTAGTGATCACACTCTTGCTTACCATCTGTCTTCAAAACACCAAGTTAATTGTCTGATATATCAGTCTCATAGCTCTGCTGCTGCCCATTTTGAAGATCTCTATCTTACATACTACTCAGTTTCCATCTATTGTCTCTGTATCTTCGAAGTCATACACTTCCTCTGGATACCTTTGACTGACAGTTGTGCATACCCTCACAGCACAGGGAGTTCTGCAAGAGAGCTGCAGCCAGCAGACCCACGTGATGAGAAATAAAACTGCATCATGCAGATTTAATCCCAAATGCAATGTTGTTTTTTTGTTTGTGTGATTGGTTTTGGTTGGTTGTTTTTAAATGTATTTCTGATTTCCAAGACAGCTTATTTGTATTCTTTTATTTTTTCCTCTTCTTTTTTTTTCCTCCCATGTATGATTTCTACCATGACAGTATTCCTACATACGCTCTTACTACATTTCCACCAGTATGCTTTAGCACACTTCAACCTTGCTGTTAATATTAAAACCTTGCCCAAGTTTTACATTGCTTGCCCTTTCAGCCTGGAGAAGGGGAGGAACTGCCATCCCTATCATCATTACAATTGGTCCTGTTTTCTCACAGGACACAGTGGAGAAGTTGGGAATCTTGATTTTGGGGATATTGATATTATTGTGAAAGTTTTGAACAGAGTGGTAAGCCTCATCATGCTATTAATGGGTTGTTTTATAAAAGATGCAAAAAGAAATGACTGGACTCTTGTCCTTCTTTCAGATTTTTCAGATTCAGTGGCTAGTCTGTGGTGTTGGAAATTCAGATACCCAGTGGCTTTGTTGAGAAGAGGGAGGTAAATCTGATTGTCGTGTTGGGTCTGTCTGGGGTGGAGTCACCTTTCCCTGCAGCAGCCCACACAGTGCTGCACTCGTAGCTGGAACAGCACTGGTATCGCTCCAGTGTTGTGTCTATTGCTGCATAGTGCTGGCACAGAATCAGGACTCTCTCCAAGCCCCAGGAGCCAGCAGGCTGGGGGAGGGCAATTGATGGGGAGGGGACATCACCAGGGCAGCTGACCTAAACCAACCAAAGGGATATTCCGTAACACCTGGTGTCACACTCAACAATAAAGGGGGCTCTCGTGGGGGAGGACACTCTCTCCTGAACAACCGGTACACGTTTTGAGGCCCTGCTTCCCAGGACGTGGCCGAACATCGCTTGTTGATGGGAAGTAGAGAATGACTTTTTCCTTTCTCTCTGTGCTTCCGCATGACCTTGTTGTTTCTTTTGTTACTTTTTCTCCCCATTCCCTTTCCCTTTAATTAAATCATTCTCATCTCAAACCTCGAGCTCTTTGTGTTGACTTTTCTCCCCCCCCCTCTTTGAGGAGGCGGGGAGTGAGAGAGTGGTTATGGTGGAGCTCGGCTGCCCATCCGAGTAAAACCACCACAATTGTATAATTGATGGCATTGTGTGTTTATTTTATATACATAACACCCATACATCTGGGCATCTGATAACTCTAACATCTCCGTTTAGAACATACCACTTCCACTCTACACAGACATAGCAGGGAATGCACTTTGTAGATATTTGGAATTTAGGGTCTCAGGTGACTGTCAGATGACTTGTAATTATTTTGTTCCTTCCACTGAAAGAAATCTGTGAAGTAGTTCATGGTAGCTTTTCTGGAAGCGTTTAAAGATTTCTCATCCTGTTTATTATGCATGGTTAAAACCAATGAACCTACAACAAGGCCTTTTAACTTGGATGTCTGTTTTCTTTTCTTTTGTGAAAATCAATCCTAAATGTCCTACATGGGTTTTGTGTTTTGTAACATTTTGCACTACCCTATTTTTTATTCAGCTTCACTGATATGAGTAATTCTCTGAATTAAACTGAGATAACGCTAGGTTTGTGTGGAATAAACATAGCTCTAGAATAGGAAAGGAAGAATAATTGAAAGAGATGTTCACTGACATTTTCATATCAAACAAAGTAATGCTCTGTGACTATGCCAGCAAATACTATTTTCCAGCTTTGTCAAACAATGCCTCTAATGTAGCTGTGAACTAACTATTAATCCTAGGTCAATAATTGTAGTCCTATTTTTCTTGTCTCTGTCCCTGGTGAGTCCAGTCAACAGTTTCTTTGGACCCGCACAGCCCTATTGAAAGAGCATGGCTTCTTGAGGCCTTATCGGTTTGCAACCTGGCAGAACAAATTTGAGCTTATCTGTGTTTTTCAGTGACTCCATTGTGTTGGATGTTTTCAGGATGTCTACTTTGGCATCCGGCTGCGTTTGGATGGTTCTCCCTAGTGTTGGCAGTAAGTAGTACACAGCCCTCTATTTCGGCTTTTCCTCAAGTGACTTTTTGTTTTTCTTGTTTGGGTGCCTACAGCACATCCTCCATAGCTGAACTGCCCTTGTACAGCTCCTGGTATAGGGAGCTGAGCTATGTGTTCATCTATTCTGGCATCTGTACTTCTCGTCTAATCTGAAAGTCTGTCCGTTGCTATAAGACTATGGTTTCTCATCCTCTAATCATTAAAAAAAAAAATCTTTTTGTCCTTTACTAACCAGTAGATTCAACAGTACTTATGTAAGTGACCATAGGTCCGTTTCTAATTCCTCTTGTATCAGCATGACCTATGCCCCAATTATATATTTTTATCCATCTTGACAATGGTTTTTTTTTTTTTTTTTTGTCTTTCGCAACTCACCAGTTTTCGCCTGTATAAAATGTTTGTCTTGAGAACATTTTTTCAACTCTTACATTTGCTGGAAAGCTCCTGCTCTTTCTCACCTGTATGAAGAGGATCTTGCTTCTAGCCAGTCTTTGTTTCTCCCTCCCCCTTTCTTTCTTTGTTTTTCCCTACCTGGTTCCCTGAAGTGCTATGTAGTGATCAGCATTAGAGACAGAAAAGACCTTCTCTGACCTGCAAAATTGTTTCCTACAGTATATTTTTTACTACTTCATTGAGTCTTGATCTGAACATCTCATGAGATGGGATTCCTTTCCTGGATGCAGTTCTTGTGGTCTAATTCATCTTGTTTTTCTTCCCTGCTGTTCAGCCTCAATGATCCATTTTTTTAAATGTCTTCCCATTACTCATAGTTATATCCTCTTAGACCATTCAAACTCTACTGCACTATCTTCTTGCTTTCTACACTTCCTGTGCCCTTTCAGTACTCCTGCTGATGTTTTTATGCTTGATACATTATAGCTGTGCCAAGATGCATATTGTTGGGGTCAAATTTGCTGCTGGGTTGGTAATTTGGTACAGAGCCATAAGACAGCAAAATTGACCCTTAGTAATGTGCAGGTCTCGGGTGTTCTTTCAACTTTTCGGATTCCTATGCTCCTTTCTGTTTCCACGTAATCTCCCACTGTTTTGTGCATTTCTTTCCTGCTGTATACCAGTGAGTTCCCTGCCACACTAACTGCAGTTTCTTCTCTTCCTCCCGGCTTCTGGCTTAAAGGTACAAAGTGGACTTCACAGGGCTTTCAATTTCTCATGGCCACAAACCTCCTTATTTTAGAAGTGAACTAATCTCAACAATTTACTGCTAACCTTCAATCTACAGAGTTATAATTGCTTCCAAGTATATTTAGAACAAAACTAAAATCCTTCCTAAATCACAGCCTGAAATATTCCAGCTGAGTGATAAACACGTTCGTTTTAAGAACTATTAGCTTTTATTTTTTCAGTAATGTTTTCTCACTTCAGATTTTTATCAATTGAAAAAGAAAAAAGACTTTTAATGCTCATGTAGTAGCAAGCAAGATTTGGCTTCTACTCCATCTTCTATATTCTCTCTGTTTAATTTATTTATGTGCATATGTAATCTAAAGGCAAAGGCATCAATCACAGATTGCTAGAGCCTTTGAAATGATTACAATTTTAATGAAAATAAGAGATGAAACTAGCAAACACTGTTACAACTGTAACTGCTGTTCTTGTCCCAAAATCCAGGATAAAGAGGGGATTTGTATAGGTAGAAACTGGTGTAAATGGAGGGATTTGGAATATTTTCCCAATTTGACACAAGGGTCATTATAGTTCCTGGTATTTTTCAAACTGTTGCTTGTCCTCTTGGTCCATTATAAGCAGAAATACAAAGGACTAGGTGCAGATATTGTAGCAGTAGATTGGCAGAGAAGGTAAGGAAAGTAAGCTGCTGATTTCCACTCATGTTTGCTCTCTTGGTTGATTTGAGTGATAAACTCTGTTAAAACAGCCTTGCAACCTCAGCAGAATTAGATTGTCGTGGTTACTGGAGGTCTCCTTTGGACACGTGTGCAAGAACAAGTCGCAAATTCCTATCTAAAGTTTGCCTTTCCTAAGGTAAAATCTCATTTCAGGCACTGTTTATATGCTTTGATCAGTGTGTAAGGCTCTGTGAAAAGGTTAGGAAAAACAAAAGCAGGTAATGTAGAGAAGAGAGGAGAAGAGAATAATATGTGCTTTTTAGTATGAAGATCTAAGGTCATTTAAACCAACAATGTCAGCTGATTTCATGAGAGTTGAGGGTATTCTGCAGGAAAGTCTACAAAAAATGAAATGAACTGGATTTAGACTGAAGTAATAATAATAATAATAAAATACTTTTGTCTTTTGATATGGCACTGGTAGAAGCTGTATGATGGGAATAAATGTTAAACAAGCAAAACACGTTATTCCTTTCCCAGCCTTTTAGTTCCAGAAAACTCTAGTATATCAAAGATTAATAGCTGCAGGTAGAGCTGGTGTAGGTGATTAGCATCACTTACAAAGGAAATGCACCTAAATTAGTGTATTTGCAAAGGAGACATTTTTCAACCTGAAAACAGATGAAGAGAAGCAAATTACTGATGACGCGTCTTCGAGTATTAAAGCAGTCTGATAAGATATTAAGGAACAATGTCTAGAGCAGGTAGCATGTCTATCCTCATATTTTGCACATCACTTAGCACACAGATTATGATAATTAATCCCTTGGTGGAAGACATCGGGATAGGATTTAATACTTGCATTTCATAAACAGTTTGTGTTGCTTTTTATTGGTTTGTTTTCTGGTTGTGGGTGTTTGTGTTTTGTTTGTGTGTGTGTGTGTGTATGTGTGTTTTTCAGGAGGATGATCCAGATCTACAGTAATATTAAAAAGTTGCTTCACTTACTTGACTGCAGCTGTATAATTTTATGGCTTTTCAGGTTTCACGTGTATTTTTAAAAGAGTGACTGATGTTGGGCAATTTTAGTTGTTTGTTCCCCCCCCCCCTTTTTTTTTTTTTTTTTGAGAAATACAAATATGAAGAAAGGAAATGTTGAAGTGGGAGTGCTTCTGAAGTGAAGATCTTTCTGATCCAG
>CM021765.1:89738836-89859967 GCA_011076525.1 Nettapus auritus
TTTTTTTTTTTTTTTTTTTTTTTTTTTTTTTTTTTTTTTCCTCCATCCAGCTGTAGAACTAAGAAAACAGAATCATGCTTATACCCCCAGATTTGGCATCTGGAACTGTTTCTGTATTTCTGTCATACATCAGTTTCAATTGGACAGTGAAGAACTTCACCAGATTTTTGATGCCAGCTTTACTGTGTCTTATGCTGTATAGCACAGCATTAAATTTCTGAAAGTCCTCAACTCGGTCCAGTTAGGTAACTGTTCTTCATTGTTTTCCTGTTTGTTTGTTTCGTTTATTCTTTTCATATTCTCCAATATCTGTTTCCTAGTGAACTCTTATTCTGTAATAAAATGTATAATGGGAATCATCAATATCACATACAGATCTTTTATCTGAGCTAGAAGATTACATCATGCACATTCTTTTGTAAAATTCTGATAAAAAATGTTCCAACTGTCTTCTAGAAGTTGGATCAAATCACTGAAATATATACTTCTTGAATAGCAAACATGCAGAAAGTTCTGCTTATTCAGTCCTGCAAAGATGTCTGTGTTCAGACTTCTTTAAAAGGCGTTTTCACAGTCTAAGAAAAGGTGGTGGCTGTGTCTGTTACTAAGGTGTTGTAAAGTTGCATGTTTCATTCTTACATGCACATTAATAGTATCCTCGGGTAACTGAGGTGAGGGAGGACTCTTTTCCTTTGTTTCTGGGTTTTGTTGGGTGTGCGCATGTAGATGGAAGTTCACAATTGGAAGGAGAAATCTCACCATTTGGCAAACCTGGAAAATTGTGTGTAGAATACTGGAAATCATAAACTTATCAAGCTTTTCTGTAAAGAAACTAGAGGGCAATGTTTGTTGTTGCTCTGTTAGCTATGCTGGACATCATACCCAAGTTAATGCCCATTTGTCAATTTAAAGGTGACATTGTACTTCATGCCTATATAGTTATGTGCACTGCTTGGAAGAAAACTCTCTGGATTTAGCACATGCAAGAGCACAAGCTTTTTAGCCATGCAGGATCTGTGGAGCCTCAGAAATTTTCCACAGGGGTGAGGAATGATTCTAAATTTTTACATTATAAAGGATATATCAACTAACTTTTTTATTAGTTATCTTTTAAATGAAACCCCAAAGCAGCCTCTTCTCATTTGAAATGACTGTGAAATCCCTTCCTAATCTAGCCTGTTGTGTGAACCTGTGTGGGTCCATGGTGTTGGAACAGTAATACATCATTGTGCTTATATATATGTTCTGTGAAATATATCCTTGTGCGTATGGTATGGTATGGTGGTGTGTTCTGTGAAATACACCTCAATATTATGATAGTATATCATACACAGTAATATATCCTACAAATATGAAGATAATATATCATAAAACAAGTATTTCTTTAATTTTGTCATGCTTTTTTTTTCTTTATGGTGTTCCTGAAAACTCAACAATTTCCTACTGAATCACAGGCTATAAATGTTCTTGGTTCACTTATATTTCTTGGCTGTTGTGAAAGTGGCTACTTAGAAAATGTTGAAACTTCTTGTTTGGAACAGGTACCTCTACTGACATTTTCATCAGAGCCATCTGAGTTTTGAGAATGGAAAATGTAAACTACAGCCATAAAAGCTTCTGAAATAAGTGAAAAGATGGCAAATTCTTTAGCACTCAGTCCTTGAATATGGTTTCAGTGAGTATCCATGGCATGCAGAGATGTGTAGACTGCCTATCACTGTTACTAATCTCCACCTCACCTTGATTAGAGCACTGATAATGAAGGAGAGCGGAGTAAGCGTGGAAAGACTGCTGTACAAGAATACACTGGGACATAAATTCTTAACTCTGTGTCAGTAAATATTCACGAAGAATATTTTGGGCATTTATTGGCCCAGAGGCAAATCGTGACTCATATAGTGATTGGCCAAGAGCACACAAATGTTCTCAGCTTGTGAGAAGATAATACCTCTCACAGCTGCCTGGCACCCGTTTATCCCAGGCATGGTGCTTCTGCCAGCTGTCTAATCTGCAAGGGCAGCTATCCTCCATTTTTCCTTTTCTAGCAGGTGAGTAACAGAGCATCTAAGTTAGAAGTAGTCCATCCTATGGTTCTTTCACTGCTGTTCTTTCAGCACTGAAGACCTTGACTGGCTTTTGGGAACATGTTTTAAGTGTCATACTGTAAAGAGAGTGTATATTATTTTTAATTAGCTTTAGAATGATCTAGGGGACTGTGAAGCATATAACTTCAGACTTGTTTGTTTTGGCATTTACTCTATCAGCACGGAGCAGGACTTTTTATTTATTTATTTTTTCTTCCAGAATGAGGTCAAAAAGACAGTAGAGAAAGAGTTGAAACAGTTGAACAGTCAGCAATAGTATCTCAAGTTAATTTGTCTTTCCCCTACTGCAATTGCCTGGTTGCATTTGCCTCAGTTTCACGTCAGGTGTCCCTTAAGGAAACACATAGCATCTGTCCTGTCCCCAGGAATGTCTGTCTCTCTTTTAGCATAATTTCTTTTTCCCAGCCTCACTTTAATTCTTGTTATGTTTCATTGACTTATAAAATTACACAGTGCACCAGAAGTACCACAAACATCTCTGATACAAGGCAGGTGGCCAGAAACCACTGTCTGCTGAGGTACATGTTTTGAATTATCTGCCGACAGACTGGAATTGTGAAACTTTCTGAGCCTGGGTTATAATTGTTCTTACAGGAAAAGAAAATACTGTTTTCTTTATCTTAACTTAAAAATAGTATTATGTGTAGCTTGAAGAAGCAAAATGTAAACTTCAGTCCCAAGAACGAAGATCTCTTTCTATTCTTCATACCATTCTGAACCGAGCATTTTGTAAGGCTTTACTAAACTGTATTCTCCTTGTATTTACATGTCTTATTTTGCAATGGATAGGTTTAACGTTATCAATTCTAAATTTTGCGTTATTTATGCTGATGTAATAAGGTATTTACATAACATGAAGTGTTGTAGATAGTGCTTGGTAGTTAACTAGTCACAGCTATTGCCTCTGCTTGTCTGTCTTTCCATTTTTTTATTTTTATTTTTCAAGCTCCCTTGATTATGATTAAAAAAAAATAAATTAGAAACGTAGTTTCTTAGCTCATACAGTGCCCACCTGTCAAATATTTAAGAACTTTCACCATTTTAGCCATAAACTTTCCTAATTCACTTGAATAAAGTTTAGTATACTTCTAAAAGCTTGATTGGATTAGTACCTGTCAGCAGGTGATTTCCTACTTTCTGTGTGATGATGGGCTGTTTTCTTAGGATTGTCTCCAGATAGTAGTGCCTGAAGGTCAAAAATACCACCCCACCACTGCTTGTTCCTTTATGACTATAAGGTTGCGCTCCAAAGCTGAGGCTTCAGAGCACTGTCATGGAACATACATACTACTAGAAAGAAAAAAAAAAAATCAACTTAGTAAATAATCTTTGCAATTTAATGGAAATTGTTTCAATGCCTTTTACCTTTGTTTTAGGTTTTTATATGCTGATGACTATTGCACAAGAGGTTAGATGCTACTGACCCTGCTATATCTTAATAGGTTAGATACAATGACAGCGGCTGTGAGGATGCATGAAAGAGATACTGGTGTGATGTTACTTCTCTTTATGAGTGCCATTTTTAAAGTTTTATAGCTAGAGTGTAGAAATCTGCTCTGAACTGAGACCTGTTTTTTATAACAAGCTTTCTAGTTCAAAGGATCTTTTATTCTTTCCCAATTTAACTGTACTGCACATTTAATAGGTTTAGCTATGCAATAAATTACAGGTGTTATAGTTTCACTTTTTTTGTTAATTCAAAAATTATGATATAATTTTTAAATTGGACTTTGAGAGTCTCTAAAGTGAATAGCTCACTTTGGCTGTATATAATTCAGGCTTGCATAAAACATGAAACTCATGTTCAGCCATATCTTCTGAATCTATGAATAATTGTAGCTATTTCCTAATATTTTGAAGTTGCAATCCAACAAAAACACTTCTATGTCCACAGAAGTGAGCAATTCTATAGAATAAAACACATGGGTGCTGCCAGATTGGAGCCAAAGTAGGCAGTTGAATATAAGGAGCAGGTTCTTGTCATTGCATTTCTTTGCTGGTATGAGACAATAAATTACATTTATGAAACAAGCACAGGCAATTCAAATTCTGCTGATTTATTATGCTCATCTGAATATGTAGATCTTTAGGGTATGAAATGAGGCTGGCTTACAGATTTAGAGAAGGATGAGATTTCGGCAGAATCTGAGGATTTTCGATAGGATATATGGTGGGGATACCATTTAGTAGAAGCTGAGAAGAAGGTGTTCTGTTTTGTGAACTGTTTCTTTGTGTGTTGAATAAGCTTGTTGCTTTGCCCCAAGACTGGATTTTCAATTTGCCAAGGATTCATAGAAGCACATTGTATAAAGTTGAAGTAGGAAATCGGATAAAGTACAAACCAACCCAGTTAACCACACTACGTTTTTTCTTTTTTTTTTTTCTCCTTTGATCAAAGAATGAGAGAAAGCCTCACTGCCACATGTCTAGTGGTACTTAAAAATGAGTAAGATCCTGAAACTTTCAGCTCTTTTTCAGAGGTAGCTTGTTTACTGCAGCTCCCTAATTTCTAAGATATTAGAGAGACCTAGTTTGTTGCTAATGATGTCTCATAACATAACGTGAGCATGTTGAATCCGTACTCTGATCGCTACACAGCAACCCTGTAACTGCTCTAATTTGAAAACACACTCACTTCTGCAATGATAGAGAAATCCTTTCCTTTATTTTTAACAAGAGCAAAATATAGGGGTTAACCCAAACATTCCTCAGAACTTTGTTATTCAAATACCTTTCCCTTTAGCAAAAAGGGGGGCAGCATGCAATGTAAGGGTTCTTGTTCTTTTATTATTTCCTCAGGAGATCACTTTTAACAAATGAAATCATGGGAGGGTTACTGCATTGATCTTTGGACATCTGCTCTCTACATCTAAGATCCTATTTGGGATACATAATTGAAATGATGGGAGCATTGCCTGTACTAGAGAAGTCTGTTAGTGGATCATCAGCAATCAGCGGCTGTGTCAAAATTTGCAGAAAGGTCAAAGAGTGTATAGATTTGACCTCTGTCCTGAGTCACAAGGAAGTCATTGATCCTGTGCTATTAGCATTGTCTTTTTGACATATCCAAGGCCAAAGCTTGTTTTTGAAAAGCTGCTGAATGCTGGCAAACAACATGTGCTGGTCTCTCATTTTTCACTAGCAAGAAAAAGGGAAATAGATCACACAGAATGTATTGGTGAGGACATCTCTGAGTACTTTGAGTACCTTGTAGGTTGTCCTCCTAGTAGAGGGAAGCTCTTTTTCTACAGTAAATATATAACTTCATTAGAATGGAATTAACAATTGCCACCTTAACATTGCATATTCTGGACCTTCTGCCATTGCTGTGTTGATGGGAAGGCCAAATGATGAAGACCATTTGTGGCATTTTAGTGACACATAATTTAGTGTAGAGTTTAGTGTAGCTTCTCTTCTCCATGAACTCCTTGAGACAGTTTGCATGGCTCACTGTGAGCTACTTTATGGTCCAGCTGGATTTGCTAGGTGAATTAGAAAAATTATAGTTACTCCAAATCCAATGTAAGAGTTGCCACTGAAAGGAGATAGTCCTTCTGCTCGTCACTTTAGTGACAGAAGTTTTAATGATGCCATTGCATAATTTCTCTGTGAGCCTGATAAATTCTCAACTTCTGTGACTATGTGTGATAGCGTCATAAATCTCATAGAGTATTTGATTCTTACCAGTGAATGATTTTGGGCAATTAATTTAGCGTAGTCTCTCTATATTTCTCTACAAAAAGGGGTAAGCATTGTTTTATTGCTCCAGAGTTGTGGTGAGTCATAATTAACTATCATTTTGTAAAAGTTTTGCAAATGCATACTTTTAAGATGGTATAATATGGACAGCAGTGATGGAACTGGACTATTTTGAGAGATAGTGGCTTTTTTCATGGGAAACAAGTAAGGATATATGCATCCTGCCAGCAAAGCTCTCTGGAAGATTTCAGAGTTTCATGTTACTGAATCAAATTCATAGTAAGTCAAGAACAATCTAGTTCTGTTGCATTCACAATATCTTTGCAATACATAATTCTCATCTAGTGCCAATCTGTGGAGACTGTGCAGCTCAACCATCTAAAATATAGTAGTGGCTAATGGTGTTGGGAATAAGAGTTAATGCAGAGATGGACTGGCAGAAGTATTGTATAACCTGATCACTCTTCAAGTCTTTTGATGATTTTTTTTTTGTTCTGAGCAATTTGATTTAAAAAAAAAAAAAAAAAAAAAACTACCTATAGATTTTTTAGAATGTCTATGAAAACTAAGAAAAGAAACAAAGCATAATGGCAATTTAGTTCTATTATGTGAACTACTTTTCTTCCTTACCTGTATACACAGCTGGATAATTGTGCACTGTGTACCTCCTAGGGTGCTCTTAAGGTACAAGAGAAAAATGCCTATAAGCATTTTGGATACAAACATATCTGCATTTGCCTCCTTCCCCCACCACCCCCCGCCCCAAAAAAAAAAAAAAAAAAAAGAGGAAAGGTTTGGTGAAAAGTTTTTGTCTGTAAAAGATTTTGATAAATTTAGGAAATAAATTAGAGTTGTTCAGGGTGATATGAGTAAAATAGAGATGATGATGATGACGACAAATCTAGCTTTCTTCATGCTAGCAGAACAAAATTCAATTCAACATCAAAAGAGGATAAATAGGGATAAATGTAATGCCAACCTTTTGTTCCATGAATGCTGTCACAGAGGGCTTGAAAGCCTGAGCAAATAATGAGAGGCAGAAAGAGAAACAGCAAGTGCATGAGCGAGACAGCACAGCAGAGAGCAGGAACGGCTGGAAGGAATATCTGTCGTAATAATCATAGCAGAGACAAAGGGAAAGCCCAGGAGCCAAGACAGCTTGCTGTGAGCCGTAATCTGAATATAAAAGCTTAAGGTCTAGAATAGAAGTTGGGATTCAGCAGTATCACTTTCCTAAAACATCCTCATCGCTTACTTCTGACTTAAGTGGTTTGATTACTTTACAGCTCATGACTTGATTTCTCCCACCCCACCAACACCTTTTCTTTTCCCGTTTTGTTCTTATTCTTTAAAACAATTTGAAATTTTAGCACAGTGAAGGATTCATCCTCTCTTACCTTCTGAGAGCTCAAGTCTTATTAGTTGCTGTAGTTACTTTTCCCACCTTTTCCAAGACCGGTGCTTTGTAGCGTGAAAAGAAAAAAAAAAAAAAAAAAAAAAAGTGACCAAGTCAATTGTTTCCTACTCAAGTCAATTCAAGAAAGCATAAGCCCTTTTCAATCCTGCTTTTCTTTAACTGTAAGTAATCCTGCTTTTCTTTAACTGTAAGTGAAAGAGCAAAGATGATAAAAATCGTTAGCTTTACAGGAATTCCTAAGTTCTACGAAGAACTTGAAACAATGAGTCATTTGATGGGTCTCCTTGATGCTCAAAAAACCTTCATCATAAAGCAAATGGGAGGTGCTTATGGAAGTTAAGAGGTGTCATGGTCTTCTGATTTCAACAGGTTTTTACTACTGTAATACCTGTATTGGTGAAATGGAAAAGACCAAACACGACCACTCTTTTGGGGAAATATGCCAACAGGTAGGTATTTTGACAGTGCACAATTACCTGGTAGCACAAGGCATGCAAAATGCACATCTCAATTAGAACAAATGGCAGAACGTACAAAGAAAGGGCTTTCTAGTTGATTAAATTCACTCTCTAATGCTTGTCAGTTAGCAGTGCAACCATTTCCTAGGATTTTTGAGAGATCAGAAAATGTGTTGCCTAGTTTGTTGTGCATTTGGATTTTTATTTTTTTTTAACCATACTTAATTTCTCATTTACAGCGATGCAACCATAGAATCACCTTGAAAGGGTAATTAAGGAGCATTTATGTCATGAATACCACCAAAGCAAAATCAAGTAGAATCGGGATCACTTTAAATAGGAGGCTGCCTGCATACATTTAAGTACAATTACAACCGATATCTGGTTAAGAAAAATATGAAATTATAATTAGTTCCTGACTATGTATGTGTATTTCTATATGTATGTACTTGTGTACTTACATATAGTTCTTGTACAACTGAAGTTTGACTATCCATGTGATAAGGAGAAACAACTTGTGTTAATGGGTCTGGAACATTTGCATTGACAGCTGGGAACATATATAAACCTTTATTATTTTCTATAGATTTTTTTTTTTTTTCATATTAGTGACTGACTAAATGGCTAATTGCAGGCTTGATTTTATTTACAAACTTTATAAAATGAAATAAATTACAGCAACAGTTTAGAGCTATTATCTACACTCATTGCTGGCAGACATTGCTTACAATTTAGTTCCGTGATGGCAATATATTCAACTTTGTGTAAAAAAAAAAAAAAAAAAAAAAGTGCTAATATATTCAAACTAAGGGTTATCTGAGGCTCTAATTATCTTAAAGTACCTCTGTTAATTTGCAGATTAATCACACTCCTCAAACAGTACAAAGCAACAACAGCCCATACATGATCTCATACTCGTAATTCTGTATAATGCTTAAGGTGATGCAATGTAGACAGTTTAAATGTTTTCATCTGAAAAATTTGACTTCAAAACTGCTCATCCTCAGTTGCTTGCTTTGCAACAACCTTCCTGTTTTGTTTTGTGCAATTTGCTTAAATTGTGCAATTTTGCTTAAGAAAACTTAACATGGTAAATATGAACAGTAGCATTTTTTCACCTTTTGAAGTACCAATGGGAAAAACAGAGGAAAGATATTCAGGTGCTTAGATGGCCCTGTAGTCTTATAACGTCTTCAATTTTCCAAGGAAAAAATACATTCATGTTGTCAAAAATAGCTGTGTAAGGTAGTACTAGACATAGAGAAATTACTTGAATTCCTCAGAGATCTTCACCTGTAATAAATAATGTAATATTATACTTGGCCAAAAAGTAGAATTTCCAGTTGGTTGGAAATTTCACTTTCTAAAACTTCTCATGGACTGATTTTTTATTTTTTTTTTCTCCTGTTGTTGCTGTTTGTGTTGTGTTTTTTTTCCTCCAATCAGAGGGGCACAGATGTTTGTTTTTCCAGAGCATACAATAACGTTCCCCAGGTCCTGTAACTGTAGCAAATATGACCAAAAAAAAAAAAAAAAAAAAAAATCAACTAAGCTATTTATAGGAAAATGTTAGAGGTGATCTAAAAGGCTCACTCTACTGTCCTGCAGCTGTACACTGAAAACCCATGGACCTGTACCTGGGAGAATCGTCTTGGTGGGCTTGTCCCAGAGCTGCCCATCCTATAAAGGTAAAGAGCACTGACTGGTGACTGCAAGTATCTTGTCTTAACAGGGAGCACCTGGCAAGGCTGTCCCTAGGCTAGGATTCATTTGGCTGGAGTCAAAGCAGAAATATTCCTTTAGATCTCATAGTAGTGGAATTTTCTGTTGGGCTTCTTCAGAGCTGTTTGTCCTGCTAGGATGAAGTGTGAGCCCCTTTCCAAAATTATACACTATTCATATCTGTACTCTTAGTAGCTTTGAATTTTCCTGTAAATCGTATCGCTACTTTGAATCTATATAGCCTTGGATTCTCCACATTTGCCCCACACATCCTCCCAGATGTGAAAACATCAAAAGGCAGCAGCATGTCCATCTTCACAAATGTATGTGGTTGTGGAGGGGATTATCTCATGTTTGCTACACGGAACTTTCAGACTCTTCTTCTGCTTTTGCTCTTTATATCCATGGAATAGGACTGGAACTAGAATGAGCTAATCCTAGATTTTTTTGTAATAAATACTTTAGTGACCTGTTGTAAACAGTCTAAAAAAATAACAACTTTCTAGGTGCAGTTCCATAGTTCTGCAGCATGTTTGTTTGCTACCACGGCTGTTTTCTAAATCTGAAAAAGGGCTGAGAATAACCAAAAGCAAACAAAACCAAAAAAGGTTTGTATGAATTAAAAGAAAATATTTTATAAGATTATAACAGTGCACATATTGAGTGGGTGCATGTATATGTACTTAGAGTGCACATAACATACAAACATACATGTCTTTTAAAAATATATGCTTAAAGCTATAGCCTGTGAAAGCGTATACTTTATGTAACAGCATCTACCATTTAAAGCAAATATTATTAAGGTAATAGGCATTTTTGCATTCAGAGAGAATTTACACAAACCCAGTCTACAAAGTGGATGAATCCATTATGTAAATCTGAAGTTGTCAAAGTGATCTATTATAACTATTTCTACTGTCAGCTGTTCCACATAGCACAAATTCAGGAACCTACTCATCCTGATGAGTGAGAGTATTTAGGCATTATACCTACTATTTATTAATATTACTGATTTCTACAGTACCTATTGTAGCGACAGTTTTGTTACGGGGATTAATGCACAAAACAAAAGATGAAAATCAAAACCTAAAAAAAAAAAACCTGCCATGTTCACAACCTGAATATAAATCAAAGGCTGTGAAGGATTGACATGGTTCAGAGAATTGCTGCTGGAGGCCAGTCTTTCATCAGAGGTTCATGTTTAGAAACTAGAACAGGTGGGAGGGAACCAAATGTCATTAGTGATGGTTGTTTGTAACCTGTGTGAAAGAGATGTGCTCTTCATTCAGTCTCTATGCTGCATACAAAAAGGACCTTAATTGGCACTAAACTGAACATCACTGGCATTCTCTGCAAATAGTTTATGGACTACTTTTTTTTGGCATCAAGAACTAGTCACTGAGTATTTCTTCCCTCTCTTTTCCCACAGAAGATAATTTTACAATCTTAGGAGCAAGGCAGATTTTAAAAGGTTTCCCTGATATTGCTAATGCTATTTTTTTTTTTTTTTTTCTCTGCATGCTATGTATGAATTTACACTGCTAGAAACCTAGCAGTTCAGTACAAATGCTATTCAAACATCTTAACAGTATTCTGACTGTGGAAGTTACTTTAATTATCTTTTGTCATGTGTGCTTTCTTTTTAAAAGGAAAGTAAATATGTTTCTGCATCCTAACAGTTGATCTTCCCAAGCTGTAGAGAAAACTTTGAGGGCTTTGAGTCAGGTCCCACAAAACTAACTATCCATTTCATATAAGTAAGGGGTTCACAAAAAAAGGAAAGGTGCATTAGACAACACTGAAGTCAATGTAAATACATAGGAATAGATTATTTAGCATGAATTAACTGCACAATTCATGGCTTCTTTGCTGTTTTTTTCTAAGTTTTTAGTAAGTTTTTAGTTACTTTAGTTACTTTTTTAAAACTTACTAAAAACTGCTGTTTTTAGTAAGTTTTGTTCTTTTGAATGTATATTTTTTCAGCTTTGCTGTTTTGAATATATCTCCAATTTCAGTGTACTTGGGTATTGGCACAGTTGAATACCCAAGGACTGGAGGTTGGTTAGAGAATAATATGGTACTATCAAAGGGTAAGAAGGAGGCTTCCACATCAGCTGGAAAGTGGGATTAAAGATAGAAAGCAAAGTGCAAGGGAGTTCCCAGCGGCTCAGGGTGCCATACTGAAGAAGAGACAAGTCCATGGTCTGAGTTAAGGAGAATGACCTAATCAGTGACTGTTCTGAAGTCTCTCTCCTCTTGTTTGGAGTTGGGGTGTCTTGTTTTTTTTGTTTGTTTGTTTAGTTTCACTACAAAGTTTGCTTTGGGTCTGCAGAGAACCTTCCTGACAGAAGTGTCACTGAAACGGAGAGGTTTCCACCAAAAAAATGTGTTTTTCCAAGAGCTGCTATTTTTCTCAGAGCAGTGTTTAATTAGTAAAAATCAGCAGCAATTAAACACCCTTTTAAAAACCTCAAATCTGTAGATAGTGAATAGAAACAACAAAAGCTGTCACCACTGAGCAGCTGTATGTTGTTTGACATTTTCATTTCTACATATAAGAGATATGTTACAATGGATGTCTTAACATTTTGAGTCTTTAAATTGCCTACCTTGGCTTCTTAGTTTCTCTGATTATTTTTTTTTTTTTTTCTGTGGATTATTGTTGAATGTGGAGCAAAGTTCTCTCTTGCTTTCTGCAAATACTAACTCAAAATGTCTCGTTTTCCTTACCATTTTTCTTGGGCCATGACAGTAGAAATCCTAAACATCAGAGTTTGGGTTTGCATGAGAGCAATGTGAGAAACAGGAACCTGATAAAAGTCTTTGTTGGAATTCAGGAAGGAAGGTGGTTTTATCTAAACGTGTGGTAGCTTCCCCTCTCAGACGTCTCTGGTTTCTCAACAGCACTGACCTCCCAGGCTGCACCCTAGGATGCTTGCATTTCTTGGAAAATTTCACAGCAGTTCCTGATGCTGGGATCTCAAGTTCCAGCCAGTTTGGCTGCTCCACAGTTACGGACCCAGACCTACCAGTCCTATAGAGCTCATGTGTCAATTAGCGTTATAGAGATTATTTCTTGCCCATCTGAGATACCTTGCCTTGTATTTATGATATGTATTTATATTAAAGGGAATTTTCCATGAAACCTGATGTTTTGGGACCACACAGTGCCTCTTGTACAATAACTTCGCATTTGTGCAGGGGAGGGACAAGCCAGTCAGGCTGCATAAACACTGGATTTTTGATGATCTTTCATGCCAGGTTTTGAGGAGCTGTGCTTTTGTTTTAAAGGGGCTCTGATGGCTCCACATACCATATTTGTGAATTTGATTCTGTCAACTGTGGTATGCATCTTGGCACTAATGGAAGGCCAGGCCAAGCAAAAGGCCTACTAGCTTTGTGCCAGATGAGAGTAAGAAGCACCTATCTGTGCAGCCACAGCCTGCTGCTAAATCAACTGGGTTTGTTAGCATACTTAGCAAGTGATATTCCATGTTATGGTTGGGAAAGAACATCCAGGAATGAGCAGTGTGTCTCAGTGACATTTTCTGCAAAGCACATGGGAATAACTTTGCTAGTTGAAGTGTTTTTGTTTTGTTTGTTTGTTTGTTTTGGTTGTTATTGTTGTTGTTTTTCTTTCTTTGGGGGGAGAGGGGGTTATTTGTTTTATTTTATATATATATATATATATATGCATACATACATACACATATATATATGAAGACATCTTGAGGATTCATTTCCAATAAGTTCAGTTAGGAACAAAAATATACGTCCTGTACTTTAAGTCCTGAACCATCTAAAGCTCCAAAGCTTCAGAAAGGAGCTCTTGCAGAAATGTTAACACATATTCTAATGTGTGAGGAATTCTATGCCTATTAGTGAATTCACCTTGGTTTCCTTGCATATCCCTGTGAACTCAATTTTTTATTGCCTTAGTGAGGAATGGAACTGGTTCGTTACAGCGTCTTCCTGGAAAGCCTTATCCACCATGGTATTACTGCCGAAATGAAAGGAGTTATCCTGCGTACTTAGAAATATTCCTTTGGCTCTGTTTGAATCAGTGTTACTCATAAGACAGCATTTGCAGAGTGACAGTTATTTCTGTGTTCACTTTCTGTGAGAAGCACCTGATAATTTTGACAGTTCTTGAGCACTGTAGCCAAAACCACATATATTTGATAAAATTCTGTTGTAGATATTTTTCTGACTATTTGTAAGGATTAAAAAATAAAAAATAAAAAAAAAAATGTATGCTTCAAAATCAGAAGTCATCTGATGTGTACAGGAGCATGGGAAGAAAGTGTCTTTCTAAGTGAGCAGATCAGTAGTCCAGTTTGTGTGAAGTTCTTCCCCCTTACCTTTCTAGTGTCAGCATGGACATCTCCAGCCCTCTGCTAGCTGATTTTTAGGGATGGACCTCTGCTTTCAGGGGCTACAGAATAAGTTAGTCTCTTCAAATGAGAAGGGTGAGTTAGTGAACTTCTTACTCTATTTTGTTCTACAACAGGTTTGTGTGTGTCTTGTATTTCTGTTAATGATTCAGATCGGTAATTTTTTGCAGGACTTATTATTATTTATGCAGTTATAGTTCCTTTGTGTTGCCAGCCACTAACAGATGGCTTATTTCTTTAACCAAAGAGTTCTTTGAAATGTGTATCTATCTAAACAAAATAACATGCTGAATATATGATCCTGGAAAAACAAATTGTTTCCAGTCTTCCTGAGGGTAATAGAAATATTTTAAAGTTAATGTTATCATGTGAATATTGAATTTTTACACATTACAATGGATTTTTTTATCTAAAAAAAAAAAAGCTAAGCTAAAAATTTCAGGTGTCTTTTTTGCAGATCTGTGCAGAAGTAACTGATGTCACTTGCATCTTTCTGTAGGAGTAAAAACATGAACATTAGGATCAGCTGGAATATCGCTAGTTCTTATCCAGAAGAGTGCATCATGGCAAAACTAATGCAGTACTCCAAGAAGGAAGTGTGAGGAGTGCTATGCTTTTATGACTTTTACTGGAGAGAGTAAACTTCTAGGTTGTCTTTCAGAACAGCAGACAGTTCCAGTCACAGTATTTTGAGATAAGTTCCTTTCTGAAATTCTCTTAACATTGGTAACCATAGTTGAAATTATTTTTCCAAATCTATTTCTGAAAAGGCAGTTTCTTCTAAGTTACACTGAGCTGTGTTTTATAGTAATGAGATGTCTTATTCTTCCTGATTCTAGAAGAGTATTGTTCTAAAACAGAAAGAAACAGCATACAGCTCAAATAGAGTCAGTTAATTTTCTTGTGTGGGCTAGTATAAGGAACATCTATTCCTCCTGGTAGTCTACATGATGATGGGTTTTGATGTCCCATACATACCACTACTTCTGTTTCATAATGAGATATTTCTACAGAGTAGGAGAAATGTAAGTAATGTTAAAAAAAAAAAAAAAAAAAAAATTTTCTTGACGTGGAAACATTTTTGACACAAATTTCTGATGCTGTCACTGTCTGGAAATGTTTTCAATGAATATTCAGACATCACTGGAAGGTTCTCAGAAATAACTCTAACACCAGTCTAAGCCTATCTGCTTGTTTATAATTCCAGTGTTTGCATTTTCTGAAAGCTTACATTTACCTACGCTTTACTTACGGTTACCCACGTTTTGAAAACTCTGTTTTTTTCAAGCATCAAGCCAGATCTCTTCTCAGTAATTTTGAAACACAAACTGCTATTCTTGTCCTTTGAGGACTTTGACTAAAAACTAGATATTTTGTGTAATTATTTCTGCCTAGTGTTTTATTCAGGGAAAAAGGATTATCATGTCCTGAGAATTGAACTAAAAAGTGCAATTTATGATAATGCTTTTAATTTAGAGTTTCTGTAAAATTTATTTCTAACATTCCAATAGACTTTTTTCTTTAGAAACTGAAAGTAGCTCAATTAGATGTCCATAGTATCTCTGAAGAACACTGTCCCATTTTCTTCTGAATACATGTTATGTAAAGCAGTGCTTTAAATAATTTCTAAAATTTCTCATAATTTCTAAAGAAAAAAAAAAAAAAGAGAAAAAACATTTAGCTGAATTAGATCATAATTTGTCATGCATTATTGGGAATTAGTCATATGTTTTGTTATTCTGTTCCATGGAAATCTTCATGCCAAAAGCTTTTCTAATAGTGAGTGTACTGTAACATCCTGGTTCTTTTATTCCAAATCACACACTGTCATTGCTCTGTCCTATCACCTCTACAGAATCTTTCCATTTTATAGACACTTCTAAAACCAGAATAATTGTGACCAAAAGGCTTAATCTTATTTGTATTTATATCAATATTGTGAAGAATCAAAATGTTGATCCTTCCGTTCTACTCAGTAGTTCGTCTACCGAGACAAATGACCCACTTAGTTCATGGATTAAGCAGTAATTTAAATCTTCTTATTAATAATCTGAATGTAATTGATAGAATTAAATGTATAGCATGAAGTAGTGAATTATTGAATATAAAATTTTAAAGAAACTATAGATTTTCCTGACGCAATTGTTTCTAACAGCAGCATCTATTTTTCCTCCTAAAATACAGAACCTTTTAATGTGAGAAATACAAAATCTTTGAAAAAGGCAGTGTTGATCTATTCCTTTCAGTCAAAATTTTAGTGGCTTATGTACTGCCAAAACTTCATTTTTTTCCTAATAAAAGAGGGAGACGAATGCCATTTGTGGTTTCAGCAGTGGTAGTTTACCTGAATTTAAAAAGAGATGGTTTAGTTATCTCTGTCTGATACAGGTGGCTTTTTGGGCAATGTTACTGGCTTTTTTGTTTTGTTTTTGTTTTTTAAATGGTGATCAAATTATATAAAAAACTTTTGAAAACATCAAAATGCTTTGCACAGAACGTCCCCTTAGCTACATTGCCCATCGCTTGGTCCCTTGCACTGTGGGCTCCTTGGGCTCCAAAGGGTGTTCAGGTCTGTGTCAAATGACCTATCTTCTTCCAGACTGCTTGCCGTTATCACAGTTTTGACTAGGCATTTCATGGGTCTCTGAGTTTCTGAGGGACTTTATAGTGGATCTGTGTGCTTCTTTGGGTCATTTATTTTTAAGTGAGTACCCTAGGAAAATTGGAAAGGGCTTTGAATCTCAAAATCCAGGATTTAGCAAGATTGTACGTTGTAATCCTCCAGCATTGTAACTTTGAACTCTTTTCAGCATTGGAAAAACTCAGAATAAAACCAAATTGGTATAAAACAGATTTGTAAACAAAACTGCCCCCTATTACTCCTACTACTATTTTTTTTTTTTTTTTTTTTTTTTTTTTTCCCTGACAGAGTGTCTTTCTCAACATAGCAAAGTTCAATGGCTTTCAGATTGCACAAACTCTGCACAACATCCTCTGCATCCCAAGGCAGTTCTTTCTTCTGACACCCTGCAACATGGCTGTATGTTCCTGGGTTATTTCAGTAGTCTCCTGTTCACCACATCTTGCCTCAGATTCCCTTCAGACTTTTTTCTCTCACTCTTGGCTTGCTCTTTCCTACCTCACTGTAAAAGGTTCCCACTGACACAAGCAGGCTCCATCTTCTCTGTTGCAGGAATCTTCTCCCTCTGCTTCAGAAGGCTGCAGTTAACTGCATGGGCAGGGAGCCCTCCTCCCAGCCACAGTCTTCCTCCCAGCACCTACCCCACGATGAAAGACAGTCTTTTTTTTCCAACAGCAGACAAGGGAAGGTGCGCTAAGAACAGATTAAATGAATACCATCCATCACAGTGTTTTATGTCTGACAAGCTGAAGTTTGCTCATTTCACTCTTTTTAGCATGTACAACATTGTTGGAAACTTGCTGGTTCTCTTAGCTGCAGTCAGAGGAGAGGCTTCAAATACTTCTGGAGGATTGCTGAATTGACACAACAATAAACCAAATCTCAAACAAGACAAAAGTAAATATTTCCCCAAATTCCTGAACATACTGCAGTATCCTACATTTTGCATTAAATTAACAGAAGAGCAGAAACCCCAAATCCAATGTGAACTAATCAAGAACAGCTGACAACTGCACTAAAAAGCCATCTCCTAAATCAGCTTAATTCTTGTTAGTAGATCTTAAAGGCCCCAGCTAAGAAGCCTGAGTACACCGAAGACGTTGTACAAACACACAAGTAAGAGACAGCTCCTACCTCAGAAAGGTTGCTGTTGAAATGGATGAAATATTGTCAAGCATAGCACTATTACTCTCTGATAGAAAGACTGAATTTAACTGACACACTCCCTAGCTCAAGGTCAGGGAAGGACTATGACAAAACTGGAAGCTGAACCAAAATCTTCCGAGTCCCAGGCTAGTGCCTGAGCCAGAAGACTATCCTTCAAACCATGCAGAACATTGCCATTTGTTTTCATATGAAGTGCTCTCTTTCATGCTGGTGGTTCTCCAGCACCTTTTCACGTGCCATTCCATCTCTGCCACAGAGCATTCCTCCTCTAGGTGTTCTTCTGGCAACGGAGCAGTTATCAAAACAAGCCAAGTGCATCTACCTTCTCTGTAAGCAGTTTTCAAAAGAGAAAGCTTTTGATAACAAAAACCTGCACCGACCAGTCCTGCCGAAAAGGAAAACAACACAGAGAATCCTGTCTTTCCCTCTTCCATCCTTTTTCTTTGCTTTCTACAATCTTGCAATGTCAAAGCCTGTGCAAAGATGAAACATTTGGGGCAAATTTAAAAAAGGAAAAATTGAAAGAAAATCAGAGATGAGTAGTAAATAGATTTTACTATGTGATTCTCTTCTGCTGAAATCATTCCTCTCCAAAACACAAAACCAGAGCAAGATAAAGCAATGGTATTGTTTGACATCATATTTATATCTTTCTCATTCTGATCAGCTTTTAAGTGGTGCATATGTCCAGATAGAGAGTGTAGAGTTTACCTTTATTATCAATATTCTAAAAAAGCATGATTGGCTGCAAGAATCGGTTTCCAAAATAAAGCTGATGTTATCAGAGAAAAAAAAATGAGGGCCATTTAATCCTGTCTGTCTTCTGTATTCCTTCCTGCTTTGGCAGTGCTTTATGTGCCCATTCCATAGAAATATTAATGAATTCTTGCAAGTGCAAGATATACAGTATGAATTCAAGAATAACACAGCACATAGCTTCTTGAAATCAATACTGAAATTCATAGTGTTACTTCCATTTAAAAACATGGGCAACTGTGAAATAGTATTTGCTAATCAAATATTAAATCATCCATTTTTCCTCATAAGGAAGGGACAGATGTTTGTTCAAAACAAGTCTAGTTGCAACTGGCAGAGATAAGAGGATCATTGCTTAAAGATTTTTTGGGGAGGCTGAAGTAATGAATTTAATTGGCTTGTCTGCATGTCTAACAAATATTTATCTTCCTCTCTCATAATTGCTGTAGCAGGCTTGCTGCCTATGAAGGAAAGCCTCAAAAGTGAATACAGGGAATCTTGACAGGGAAAGATTTTATTAAATAACAATAAAAAAGAATGCACTTCAGTTATTTCTAGACTTCTTATTTGTTATGGGGAGGCATGTCTAAAAGGAACATTTTGTGAGTGAAAGAAGTCTTGAAAAATGTGATTAAATCTTTTATGTTAAATCTGTATTTACAGGCAAAGCAATTAGTTTGCTGTTCTTATATTGATTTAGGAAGAAAGGGGAAAGGTTTTCAGAGGTGATTAAAAATAACTGATCCAGCAACTATGTGTGGTGCCGGGGAAAATGTATTAATCCATTAGTATATCAGAAAGAGCTATAGAAGTCAGAGGAAATATTGGTCATCCCACTGTTTTCCTCAGCTCTAGCTTGCTAGTGACACTATTACATCAGGGACGAGGCCTTTCATGAAAATGCAGATGGCAGCAGGGAGGGGAAGCAGTGCAGTCACTAAATGCACTGATAAAGGAGGGAAGGACAAACACGGGATACATACTGATGGCAAGTCCAGAACTTTGTTGCTCCAAAAATGTCAGGTTAGAAACCTATCTCTAATTAATCAGGATAGAACATACAAAGGCACTACTTGCAGCTAAGGTTGTGGTGAAATCCCAGTTGTAGATTAAACACAGAGACACTAAAACAAAACCAGTCAGGATATCTGGTTAGCTCACCCTTCGCAGCAGCAATGTACAACCAGACATTTACTTTGTGGATTTGATCATAAAACTTAATTTAAATTCTAGTTGTAAAAAAAAAAAAAAAGCTGTAGTTTCCATGGTTTGATCTCTGCTTTAACCCAGCAAGGAGCCCTGAATTTAGTAAATGATAGCATTGCCCTTCCTGAGATCTTTTTCTAGGCTTTTGTAGACCTGTCAGCCAGTGTCCTACCCACCTATGTGGAGCAACTGGAAGCCTTTTAGCTTTTGCTATTTATTAGTTTTCAAGCATCCAACCAATAACATACACGACCAATCTTTCAAGGTAATTGTGATGGTGAACAGTCAGTCACCAACCCATAAATTATGCAGCCCCTTCCATATACAATAAAATCTGAGCATGTTTCAGAATCATGAAGTCCATCCGTAGAGTGCTCTCAAATAGAAACAAGGTAGAAACCCATCCTGCAAATTGATTTCTGTAAATGCATCAGCTCCCCCTTGGCATGGTGTCCCAGGGGACCTTAAGGGACTACTCCATTTATTTTTGCCTAATCCCATATGCTGCAGGCTCCGTTTAGCAGGAAGCAGGTCACAGGGTCCAGCCCTGTCCATCAGCATGACTGCAGGGAACTGTGACAACAGGGCTCAGCTGCATCCCAACGCAAGCGCTGACTGGCCTTTCTACCAGGCAATGTCAGAGGGATTCAGCTCAGTGGCCCGGGAAAATAAGCAGTAGTCCTGGCTCTCTGCCAGGAGTGGGAGAGACAATGCACGTAGGATTTTGGTGAAGCATGAAGAAAACTAGCTGCATGCCAATCAGCCATTTTGACACCTCAGACTATTATCTATTGCCCTATCTGAAAGAATGAGGATGAATTCTTTTCTACTCTGTCACCACTCTTAGTATGCTAATGTGAAAGCTTGGTGCATCTCTATTTCATTATTTTCAAAAATGGTAGAGCAAAGGAAGAGAGAGATGAAATCTGGGATTTTTAAGATAGTAATAGTTCCAATAACTTGTTTCATCTAGACTTTCTACAAACTTACATAGCTTCTGTCTTTGTATGTATTATCGGTGACATGGTATCAATGCATATGATTAACAATGCCAAAAATAAATAAGATTAAGGAGTGGTTGATGTTGTTGTTCATCTTAGTGATAAAGCTTAGTGAGATGTATTAGTGATTAGTGAAAGTGTAGATGTTGGCTCTGTTATGTACAAAATAAAAGTATTCCTACACAAGAAGATGAACTTAGGGAAATTAATAATGGCAAATTCAAGTGAACAGTTTGAAATTTGTACACCAGCTTCCTCTTCCAAAGAGCTGAGCATAGCAGTGCCTCAGTGTGAAATGTCTTGCACCTCAGTGAAAACCCTTCAGAAAGCAAGCTATTGAAGATGGGCCCTGTGCCAACTTGAAGGCCAAGAGCTAAAGTAGCTAAGGTCAGCCCACACAGTGTGCAGCCCTCTGAGAGCTAAGCAGCAAGAAATCACAGGCAAGGAGGAAGTCTAGAGCCTAGGGCTCTAGGAAGCACCTCTATCTGCTGAGGTCTACCTGCAAGCTGCTGTAATTGCCAACATCTAGATTCTTTCCTGCATGGAGATGGCTGAAGTTCACTTCTGCTTTTTAAAATGTGGACAGGGAAGAAGGGTGCTGATACTAGCACCAGATTTTATTTGATTGTAAGCACGTTTGTCTGAGATATTGCTACCAAATGTCCAGATGTGAATGATGGGTATGTCAGCATTTTTCATCAGAGGTTTGTTGTTGATTTTAATTTGAACTAAGTTTAACTTAGCTGATAACTTGTCAACGTAAACTTAAAAGTACTAAACCTTGTATTCTTTTTTTTTGTGCCATGGTAGTGCTTCAGCAAGAGAGGTAGCAGTTGTCCTCAGAGCAGACGCTTTCCCTTCTACTGCTGAAGAACTGACCTTCACATTTCTGTGCTGTTCCTTGTATTTCAGTCTATGATTTCCACTCCTCTCTGTTGCCATTTCTGTTATGACCAAGGATTCTGTTCCTCCAGCCTTCCTCTCCTTCTCAGCAGCAGCTAGTTCATAATCACCCTGTTTTTAAACTTTGGTGAGAAAAGGTTGGTAAGCTGCCTCTAGAGTGATTTGCTCTTTAGGAGCGGATTCTGGAGAGCTGTTCTGAGGAAATCAGTAGCAGTCATATACCTAGCATGGTATCTTAGCTCTTCTGAATCAAAGCCTACTTGTCAAAATGTTACCCTCTTTTTCACATACTACTGCTTTTTGGCTTGTATAGTAATATGTTCTTTCCTCCCATGTCTACCTGGTATTTCCTTTGCTTTTGTTGTGTGTTGTTGCAGTATATCTGGTCTGCAAATATCAACAGAATTCATGGTATTTAAGCCACTGCCTGAGTGATGCCATTCTCAGCAATGTTCTCCAGGATTTCATTGTTTTCATTATGTCTTAATTTAGTAAATGGCTTTTAGCTTAGGTCAGTCACTTTTGATAAAATGGGATAGCAGCTGGAGTAATTATTTTATTTACTATAGCATACTGATGTAAAAGAAAAAAAAAAAAAAGCCTTGTTTCAACCAATTTTTGAGTGGTAAGACAACATGCTCTTCTTCATTTTAACAAGAGACTAACAAAATCATCAAAATGTATAGATTGTCAAGAGTGATGAGTGATGTTTCATGATTACAGATTACTACAACCTTTCTTCTTACTGCTTTCCTCTTCATTTGCTGAAGGATTCCTCTTCTTCCTAAAACTAATCTGAAATCATGCAAAATGAAATAGGTCTCTGTGCAAACAACTTTTTTGAAAGCAATGGATAATTTGTAGGAGGAGACAAACCTTCTGGACAAGTTGTCCAACTGTGAGATGAACAGGTCCCTGGGGGTGTTTATGGAAAGGTTGGATGTGGTGCTTAAGGACATGGTTTAGTGTGTAATAGTGGTGGTAGGGAGACGGTCGGACCAGATGATCTTGGAGGTCTTTTCCAACCTTAGTGATTCTAGGATTCTATGCTGAGCTGGGTGTTGATCTGGCTCAATGGCAGAGCTCAAAGGATCATAAGGAATAGAGCCTACCTTTGGCTAGTAAAAGGTCACCAGTGGTGTTCCCCAGGCCTCAATTTTAGGGCTGGTTTTGTTCAAACTTTTATCAGTGATCTGGATGCAGGAATGGAGTGCATCCTCAGCAAGTTTGCCAGTGATATTAAACTGGGAGTTGATGTTGACTCCCTGGATGGTGGAGAGGCCTTGCAAGAGTAATCTAGATAGACTGGGGCACTGGGTGATCATTGATGGCATGAAGTTCTTGAAAGGTAAATGCCAGGTGCTGCACCTGGGATGGAGTAATGCTGGACATGGGTATAGAGGGGAAGACAAGTGGCTGGAGAGCAGCTATGCAGAGAGGCACCTGGGGACGCTGATTGACAGCAGGTTCAGCATGAGTCTGCAGTGTGCCCTGGCAGCCAAGAGGGTAAACTGTATTCTAATGTGCATTAAACACAGCATAGCCACATGGTCAAAAGAGGTGATTCTCTCACTATGTTTAGTGTTGGTGTAGATCCACCTTGAATATTGTGTGCAGTTCTAATATACATGATATCTCCATGATATAAAAAGGATGTTAGGTCCTTGAAAGCATCCAGAGAAGGGTAACAAAACTGGTAAAAGGGAAGGAAAGCATGTCCTGTGAGGACACCTGGATCATCTAGTCTGGAGAAAAGGAGGCTGAGAGGTGAACTCATTGCTCTCTGCAAATTCCCGAGGAGTGGAAGCACAGAGGCAGGTGCTGGTCTCTTCTTCCCAGTAACCAATGACAGGATGAACAGGAACGGCACAAAACTGCACCGGGGAAGGGCCAAAGAGGCACTAGGGAAAACAGATTATTCATTAATAAGTAGTAAACCATTAGGAGAAATTTTTGTGGGGTAAGGGTTTAAAGTATAAGTTCTTTGAGACAGGGCCTATTTCTTCCTATATCTTCCATAACGTTTTGGTGGTGCATACATAAAGACATTTGTATAAATCCCAACGTGATTTTTTTCAAGCTTTTGCTAGCAAATGGTCTGTAATGTGCCTCATGCTGGTTTGCTTTTTAAAAATAAAATAAATATTTTGAACTGACTTTGATTTCATTCACTTAACTGTTTTGAACAAAACGTTACTAGGACATTTAGGACACGGATTTACCGTCTGTGCATGCTGTCTGTAATGACCCAGTAGACCAGAACATCTTCAGAAGAGCTGTCACAATCTATCAAGTCAATGATCTGTGAAATATAAATTCTCTATGGAAGTTGTTATGGGCCATTAAGTAAATAATAATACCTATTTTATAAACTCTATATTAACTTTATATTTATTACAGAAGATCAAATTGATATGATAAAATAAAAACCAGCCTGAACCACCAACTAAAACTTAAACCTCTCTGATACTGAAAAAGCTTAAGTTTTGTTAGACATTCTTTTTGTAATTCTGTAGTGTAAAATGGTGCACAATTGGTGTAAAATTCCAGAGAACCGAAACAGCATTTTTCCGTCTGGCTTTGAGAGCAACGTCTTTGCCTAAGTTAGCCTAGATAAGTTAAAAGAATCTCTTCCACTGGGCTGAAGGAGAATTTTCCTGCAGTGTGCACAAAATTCCAAAATACAACAATTAACAAAAGTAATTGTGCTGAATTCTTTCTGAGTTCCCCAGAAGGCATTAATTTTGAGAGTTCCATTCCAAGTGCTATATTGGACTGTTTGAAAATATTAGTGTGGTTTTCCCCAGGTGATATAGGGTAGGACTCTGATCCCCATTCCAGAGAGGAAGAATCTGAACACAGAAGTTAGGATTCATCTCTCCTAATATTAATGATCTAAAAGGTAGGCACTGAGCCAAATAGACTCTTTATAGTCTTGGAAAGAGAGAAACATCCCCATTGGCAGGATTCAGCCTAACAGCATTGTCTGAAGCATACATTTATGTTTCTGTTGAGAACTGCGCTGGATCTGACAACGCTTGTTGTTTCCAGTCTGTTCCTCCAGGCTACCTTGCCAGTAAATTGGTTTTTACTGGTAGCTGCTTCCTTTGCAAAGCCAATTGCTTTGATCCACAAGGGCTCCACAGTACAACCCAATGCATAACAGTCTGAAATCCAGAGACTCTAAGCTCACAGGCAAAGTCTTTAGACAAACGTTACAGTGTAAGAAGGCTCAGGATGTTTGAGGTTGTTTTACCAGTCTGCTGATAGGCAGAGGTCAGGGTGATGAATGCCACCCAATATTTATCTGAGATAACACTAATCTTGAGTAAACAAATAAGCTGGCTATACCAGGTTGCTTGATCTATCTATGCTATTCAGAATTAATATTGTTAATATAAGGTTATTTTATTTGTAACTTTCTTTGTTTGTTTGTCTTGCTTTTTTTGGCTAACCATGTGTTCAAGCGTGATTCAGATATCAGAAACCTGTATTGGGTGGGATGAGGTTTGAAGGGTCATCAGAGGATCCAACTAAGTTTGAAGCAACCATAGAAAAAGTTACAACACTAACAGATTACTAGATTCAGTTTGTATTAGCAGTTTAATGCAGCTGCCAGATTAATTAGCTGAGTTACTTTTAGTATTGGGAAGCCTTAAAATTTCTTTGGGACCCAAGGTCCAAAGAATAACAAATATGATACCAGGCTTTGCAGCAGTGTAGGGACTCTTAAACTTTATCATCTTCACAGGCTAATTAGTGGGAACTATAAATGATGCATATAAACATACAAAAACATCTGACCTACTTGGGATGAGTCATTGTGACTTCTTTAAAAGGAAGTTCTTTGAAAACCTTAGTCTCTTTTGATGAGGCCAGCAAACATACATAACGATGATCTTATTAATATAGCCTACTTTAACTTTCAAAGGGCTTTTAACAAGGGCTTTTAAAGAACCTAAGCTGTCATTAGATAAGAGAAATTATCATGGATAAATAATTGGTTAAATATGGGAATGGAGTCCAGGGGAAAATGGTCAGGGGAGTTCAGGAAAGCTGTCTGTGTCACTCAGCATATTCATAGAAGTAGAAAAAGGGATGATCAATAGTGATGCTACAAAGTCAAAAATGTTAGTCAGCACAAGAGTAAACTGAAGAATTGCAGAATGATTCTGTAAGATGGATAGACCAGACAATAAAATCATATATTTAATTCAACATAAAATGCAAAGGGATATAATGGGGAAAGACAGTTGAGATTCACATACGAAATGGTAGAATCTGAGCTGACCGTTACGATTTATGAGTGAGATCTAGGGTTGTGGTACCTATAAAAAAGTAGGCATTTTTCATGCTGTGTAAACATTTTTTTAATATAGTTAATTCTTTTTGTAGCCTTTTCATAAATGTATCAGATGGTACTGCCAGTTTGAAAAATAAATCGTTACATCTTTCCATCCACAGTTGATAATTACCAGCACATAAGTTGGATTCCGTTTAGAACATGACTGATTACAACTAAAATTGTATAGTATGACTCATCAGTTGATAATTAGATCTACCCCATCATACAGTACCTAAGGCATGTCAACATCATCTATAATGATAAAGGAAAGAATGACTGATTTCATGTTTTTGGCAAACAGAAGCTACTGTTTCCTAATATAGTTATAATAAGGAAATTGATAGGTTTCTCTTGTATATCGACTTCTTGTGGATGGGTACATTTATTTCATGCTATCTTTGTATACCCTTCATTCATATGTATGCATTCTTGATGTCTTTTTTTTTTTTTTTCTTTGTATATTTGTTTTCTGATTTCCCCTTCAACTTCCTGTCTTACACTTACATTTCCCACTAGAAAAGAAAGATAAATGAGATTCAAAACAAGAGCGATGGCTTCATTATAGACAGTTTTTTGTTTGTTTGTTTGTTTGTTTTTTTAAAGACTTACCAAGACACATTGCCAGTGAGAAAACTACTGCCAGAAACCATACGTGATTTCAAGTATTGCACTAAGAGGAGCAACTGCTGTAGGTGATGTGTTGAAATAAGGCTGGAAGTGTTAAGGGGTGATGTTCTATCTTAACAGAACCTGTATTTAGACCTTGATTAATGAGAAGTACAGATGAATTTAAATCTTGGGTTTTGGTTTCAGGCATTGATTGTCAGATTGCAAGGTTCTGCATCTGTTTCTGAGAAGTGGGGTGGGAACTGTGACCATAATCCTGTAAACATTTTGACACATATTTGTCTTAGTAAGTTATATTTATCTCATTAACACAATAAAACATTTCAAATAATTAAAATCCAGCCATCTATTTGGGTGCAAGTTTTGCAGGTAAGTACTCCTGTCCATGTTAGTAGTGAAATAGCTAAATGATATCAGTGTATTGAAATACTTTAGCAGGGGAAGCAATTGAACAGATGAATACGTAACATCATCATCAAGTGTATTACGTCTGCTTGATATAACCAATATTAAAGTATTTTATACTTCTGTAAGTATGAATAAAGGTGTCCAAGGAGAGGACTTTCACTCCTACTTTCCTATGCTTACTAAGAAACAAATTTCATCCCCCTGCATCAGTCTTAATCCTAAACCACATACTGAGTCCAGTAGGTCTGCTTTAAGCAGCAACTATAAGCACATGCTTAACTGCCTCTAAGAAAGGAGTCGTGTTTGACGATCTCTATAACCAGATCAATTCTCTGATCTGGTTGCAGATTGGAAGGAATATGAAGGATCCCTTTACATCTGACAGCTAGCAGAAACTGATAGCTCAAATGCAGAGTCAGGGGTTTTGAAGGATGCAAAGCTTATTTTCATAACTAACCTTCAACTATAATCCCGATACAAACTTAAAAGATGTTTCTACACATTAATAATACTTTAATCATTCCCAAATGCAAATCAAGATGCATAATTTTTCCATAAATCAACACTGTTATATATTTTATGAAACTCTGTGTTCAATGCTATTCTCTGGAAAAACTAATTAAAATTGTCAGTTGATAAAGCTAATGAATGGTATTATTTCCCATGTAACACTTAGTATAAAATATTTAGAAACTGAAACTGATACAACAAATATACTGAGAAAATCCACAGGTCAGAGTTAAGGTTATTCTGTAATAATGAAATATGCATTCCTTTTATGCAAATGTGAGTAATATATGAATAATATATGTTTGTTATGTAGGCAATGTAAAATTTATGATGTCCTTTAATATTCACTGCTTGGGTTTTAAGTACTTTGCTCTGTAAATGATGCAATAGGTAAGTACGTCTGTGTCGTTTAACAACCTGTGTAATTTGTGTTAGGGCTGCAGTCATTGGCAAAGTTTTGAACTGTTTTAAAGACCTGCAAAGATTTGGTGTGGGGAAAATTTAAATCTGATGATTTGTTTGGGATGTTTGGAACTTCTATGAAAAACTCCCTGAAGAGCCTCACACTTGAAATAATTGAAAGATAGCATGTATTCTGCTAGTATTAGTGAATTCCTTTATATATCTGACACCTACACAAAGCTGTAAAGATCTGTTTGTGTGTTTTCTGAGGCTCCTCCCACTGGTTTAGTGCTTCAGGGCTGCTGCAAGCAGCTTTGACTGTTCTGGCAGCTAGACAAGGGCAAAACAAATTCTTCCTCCTTGGGCTGGTGTAGTGTGTCTTGCTGGGTATTGTTTTAAGACCTACACTGAAGGAAATGGAGACTTTCTCAAGAAGGTAATGGTTTGAAGGTTTGCTGGCTTATAGTGTAGCAGGTTACTGGTGGAGTGCAGGCATCTAGTCCAAATCAGAGCCTCGAGTGAAAGCAGAAGGAAGTAGAAAACATATTCTCTGCCTGTGCTTTCTTCTTAGTAAGGAAGGGCTCTAGGACTAGTCTCTTCTTTGTAACAGACTTCAAACAGGCATGAATGAATGAATGAAACCTCATAGCTACTCAAATGGGAAAGTCGCTGGGCTCCCTGCAAGCTTCCCGAGACCTAGTACTGTAAGCCCTGACAGCAGGGTGTGGAGCAGCTCAGCCCCTGTAACAATCCTTTTTCCCTTCCTTTTTTTTTCAGAAGGAGAAAGAGATCACTTCCTTGAAAGCTAACATATCCTTTTAACACATATGTCTTTGGGAAACAGCCTAAGTGAGTAATGGTTGTGAAGCAAAGCAATGAAGCACCTTTAGAGTGCTTTAAATCTGACTTCTGTCAGACTAACACGGGAATCCACAAAGTCTAGTTCATCTCATATGGCAAATATAGTCCAGAATGGACTTTTTCATAAGGAGAGGTCTTTTTGCTTGTTGCCTTGAAGATGACAGTAGCATCCAGCTTTCATCTGCAGATCTTGAAGGGCCTTACAAAAGAAGGAGGCATCACAATCCCCCTCTTTGGATGCACATGCAGCTTTAGGAGTAGGATGGCTTTGGGAGAGTGTAAGTCCAGCCTTAGAGACAGGAGTAGAGAAACAGAGTGCAACAGAGCTTGCAGTCTCTGTGAACGCTTGAATGTGGTTCTAAAAGTTGTCTGAGAGACACTTTGGTTCCTTTTTGAGGTTTGCTTCTCCTATAAACAGAGTTTTGAATGCCGAACAACTGGGCTATTTGTAACCCATTGGAAATGAATGGCTGCAGTTTGCAAGTCCTTGATCATTCAGTGGGTCGCCGCTTACAGTTACTCACCAGGGTGCCATGTGGGCTGCCTAACAGGAAGAAATCTGGGGGTTCCTAACACTTAGGAAGTCAGTGTAAGACAGCATGCTTACAGTTCTCATCTCACTGAAAACACTCCTTGTTAGCCAGCTTTTGTCAGGCTGAGCACAACTGCATTTTTTTTCTTCTTTCTTGTGTTCACGTTGCCAGATGGTACTAAAAAGGAAAAAGAGGAAATGAATCACTCTCTCTAATAATTTTCATTGTTGGCCTGGCCACTGCATGCCTCCTTCATTTGGATGAATGTTCCCAGGGGGGCGTTGGCAATCACCAAACTTTTTCAGACTCATCTCCCCTTCAACCTGACTTATTGCAACTTTTCAATAAGTAAAAGGGACTTATAAAAAAGACGGAGTGCAACTTTTTGCTTGTTCAGATAGTGACAGGACAAGGGGAAATGGTTTAAAACTGAAAGAGGGGAGATTTAGGTTAGAGGTTAGGAGGAGATTCTTCACTCAGAGGGTGGTGAGGCACTGGCATAGGTTGCCCTGAGATGATGTGGATGCCCCATCCCTGGAAGTGTTCAGGCTAGGTTAGATGAGGCCCTCAGCAACCTGATCTAGTGGGTGGTGTCCCTGCCTATGGCAGGGGGTCTGGAAATGGATGATCTTTAAAGTCCCTTCCAACCCAAGCCATTCTATAATTCTATGATTTACTGGTCCTGGATCCTACAAAACTGCTCTGTCCGGAGGTCTGCACACTTATGCTGCAAATAAAAGCAACAGCTTAAGATTTTCTCCTGCATTTTCCTCCCATGCAAGCCTTGATGAGATGTCTGACTTAAGCACCTGCTCCTGACTGAGTCTTGATAAACTTCCTCTGGTTTTAAATGCTGTCAGTTCTTAAGAACTTAAGTTCTAAGTTCTTTTTTCTCTCAGCCATGGATGGAGGGAGACCAACATCTGAACACTATCACAGAGATACTGAACAGAGTGCCTCTGCTGTTAGACAGAAGGGCTAGCTATTGCTGCACAATAGGAACCATGCTTGGTGGCTTTCATATATTCTTAATATTTACAACTGGAGTGATGATAGAACTTGCATGTGTAAATTAAAGCCAAGCAGCTATCCCTTTGCAGCATCTTTTAATTCTCTCGGTGTTATTTTGTTCTTAAGTCTGGAAATACTGAAGTTGATACAAGGGGCAAAATTAAAACAATAACAACACCCTCTTAATTCCGTAAGCACTTAAGCAATAAAATTGCATGTCAAGAGGAACTGAACGAACCAGGCTGTACCCATTAACCTCCAGAAAGCACATTTCATAGCCACTTGTAATAATAAACAGAAAGCTGCAAGTAGAATTCAAAATCAGGATGTGAGACTAATCCCACTCCCCAAGAACAAAGTGGAAGTGTCTCAGGTACTTGAGCTGAAGCCCGCATCACAGCAGAATACAAAACTACCTGAAAAATCCCGTCTGTACTAGTACATCCTTGTTCCACCATCCACACATGATAAAGATACAAATCCAATACTTCTCCGAAAGTGTTTCTTAGGTCCTTGACATCACAGGTTCTCCGTCTGAATGTAGTTGTACTCTTTGTTTTTCTTCCTTAACAAAATGTAGTCATTTGGAAAGGGCCATTTCCCAGTTTGTTACTGCTTGCTGTTTGCCTCTTACTGGGATCTAGAAGTCCCAGCAAAGACTGAGAGCAGCCAGCAAGCTATACTTTGTAGCAAGTGTTGCACAGTTGTGTGATTCCTGTTTTAATGAACTTGTATGTTCTTCTGTGATTCCTGCTTTAACATAATTGTACGTTCTGAGTAGAAGAAAGAAAAAAGGATGCTATCCCAGTTTCACAGGCAGGGACTTCACAGAGGTCAAAGGGATGAATCTGAAACTAGAGACCTTAAGTCTGGTGGCTTCAAGATGATCCTCCCTACCTATGTTTTTAGCCTCTTGTTTTAGCCATCAGTTTCTCTGATGTCTCAGCTGCCTGCAGCTCCCTGGTTAACAAGGTCAGGCTTCTTTGGGGGCACATCAGGTGTATGTGTGGGGAGTGTTCAGGCTGTTGTGTACCTGGGTCTTCGTTCCTGTTTCACACAAGTGAATTTTTAAGCCCTTGATACGAATGCTTCAGCTTGGGCATGTCTAGAGGAAGAAGGTGGTCTGCAATATTCAGTAACCTTATTGACATTTTTCTGACACTTGCTATTAAAATATATTCGGCTCAGTATGCATATGCTTCATTTACCCCTTCTCTCACATGTTCACTTGATAACAGTTTCCAGCACATTGTACTCCAGTGTGCTGTTAATAGCTGTAAATCTTTTGACTGCTTCAGTGATAGCCAGGACATTTGATCAAAGTTTTCTGCTGCTGCCTACTAAAGAAAAAGAACTCGGTAAACCAGGCAAGGGCCTAGACCCCATTCTTTTGCTCTTCGTAGCAGCGTATGATGTGCTGTCTTAACTACTGCTCCAGACAAGATGTGTTGTTTTGGGACTTTTGAAGTGGAGCTGAGCAACTTTGCCAGCTCTGATGTGGTAGTTTCCCGAGTAGTAGATAAGACGAGACTGAGAGCTCTGTGCTGTTCCCGTTATCTCCTCTTGTATTCCTGCTGTGTACTGGCAGTTGTCCGGCTGCATTTGCAGACCTGCTGCTAGACTGAGTGCAGCTTCTCTAATGCCTCCTTAGCCCACAGTGGCTGACTGAGCCCCAGGTCATTTAGCTAAAACATGCTAAGAAGCAGAAAAGAGCCAGCTGTGTTTTCCAGCTCGGTTACAAAGGTTTCCTGCTCTTTAGGTAGCTTTCAACCCCTCTAACTCTCCCCTCCCCCCAACAAACAAACAAACAAACAAGCAAAAACATTGCCTGTATATTTTAATTTGCTTTAGAAACAACAGCTTGACTCAGTCACATTCAGCTGCAGTGGGCTAATGTATGGAAGTGACAAATAATGTCTAATGTGTTCTTTATTGTGCACATGCCTCTTTGAAAAGATGAACACGAGATAGTTTGAATATTGTATGAGATCAGGCACCGAACTCAGAAAAACAGAGGGCTTTTTCCTCGCTAAAATTCAAAGGGGAGACAGTTCAGAAAGCAAGTCTTATGTAAGTGTGGGAGAAGGAAAGAATGGGAAGTGGGCTGGAATTGAATTTAGCCATAGAGCGAAGTACTTGAATAGATCATCCTCTTCTTTCTTTCCCCACACCTCACGAATTTCTTTCTTCACAGTGACAGTTTTAAAGCTGCTGGTTCTGTAAAAGCTGAAACAAGCAGCAGAGAGCAGTACCGAGCTGCTTGTCTCTGATGTAAATGGTTGCCGTAAGGACAACTGGTCTACAGAAGCAGAAATCCCAAACACGATGCTAATTGTCTTCTCTGGTTTAGAAGCTGTTCTGATTGTCTTGCCTTCGCATAACTGGGCATATGCCTAAAAAGGAGAGCTGAGGCAGTGCTACAGCTTGTCTACAGTCTACTTCCTCTTGGGATGGAATCAGGCTTTGCTTTTCATCAGATTACTCCTTGGTAAAAGCTTTCAGAGTAGAAAGGAGGTGAATAATAAATAACTAAAAGGGGAAGGAATAAAGCAAAAGAGGGAAAAAAGGAAGGTGTATTTTAATTCAAATGTTAAATTGCCACTTAGAGAGCCATATTTTTTTGTCCATTTTAATGGAAAGCAATCAACAAATATTAACTGATGAGGCTGCCTTCTTTAAGATCAAGGCATTTTTTAAGTGGAACTGCTGAACAGTGTGATATTCTTTTAAACAAGAGTTTTGTTTTTCATTAATGAAATAAAAATCTCTAGGGGAGGAGGCCATATAGAATGAATTATATATTCCAGATTTCATAGAAATGATTTAGTGCTAGCACATGCTTTGTGCCTCAGATGGAATAATGAATCTCGGGTGATTTAGTTCAAATGGCATTTGGGACCATGTCTGCTTTCCAGGAGTGGGAGGAGGGCTGTTCATCAGAAGCAACAGCAATTTTGATTGTGTTTATTTCTTACCTCCCCTCAGTATTCTGTCTCTGTATGTTCCCCCTGTACTATATAGCACCACAGACAGAGAAAAAGGAAAGTAAGATGCTTGTATTTTGCTTGTCTGCATTGCATTTGCTCCACAGATGAACTACTTCCCATGAGAAATTATTTTTCACAACTCCCTTAACACACACTCCCAAACTCACTGGCTACCTTCCAGTGCCAAAATACATCTCAGGTTCAGGTATGTAATGAGTCTGGGTTCATAACGATTGTATCGGCAGCTTGTTCACTCCATTAGAGAAAATCTTCCAGATACCCAATATGATTTTATTATTTTATTTTATTTGTAGTTAAAGAGCATAAAAAAACTACAGACTTGTTCTTTGTGAGCTGTGAGCTCCAGCCTCCTCTTGTTGTCAGGTAGTTGGGGATTGTACCTTTTTTTTTTTTTTTTTTAAATTTGATTTTTATTTTTTTTTCCCCTCCAGAACAGAGAATTCAACAAAATCAGGTGTGAACTTATCAGTCAGCTCTCTCTACTGTTTATCTGTAGATGTTATGCTCCTTGCACTCTTGCACTTGTGTATTAGAAAGGTAAAGGTGATATATTTGTGAAAGTTTTGATAGGATTTTGTATAGATTTTAAAGATTTCTAAGAGTTATATTTGTAGCAGATCCCGTTGAATGCAAATGTGTAGGGAAGCAACTGTCATGTTTTATTACAAACCTTTACAAGCTATCATTTTACAATTTACCAGCTTAATGGCTAAAATTACACATATTGAGACCTCATTAAGCCTAGAATTGAGGAAGGGTCTAGATAAGGTAATCTCCCTAACTATGGGCTCTGCACAGAGTTGGGATGTCAGTATCTTGGCTTTTATTCTATACTAAAAGAGTTCTTCAGCCTTCCCCATTGTGGAGGTGAATGGTGAGGTGAAAGGAAGTTCTCCAAAGTCATAGAACAGCGGAGAAGAAACAGACTAGGAGATTCCTGGAAAGTATGGAGTATAACTTACTGACACAGGTGGTGAGGAAGGAAGGAAGGAACAAACGAGTGAAGGTGCCCCTCTTGACCAGTTGTTTGTTAATAAGGAAGGTCTTGTAGGTGATGTGTTGGTTGGAGGCCCTTTGGGGCAAAGCAGTCACAAGATGATAGAGTTCATCTTTGAGAAAGCAAGGAGGGTGGTCAACAGAGCTGCTTCTTTGTTTTCTCACAGGGCAGAAATTGGCCTACTTAGGGACCTGGCTGACAGAGAGAAAGAGTTTATGACCTTTGGAGAAGGGGCAGGGAACTCAGGAAAACTATATAGATCTTGTAAGGTTATGAAGGAAGAAAATCAGAAGGATCAAAGCTCAGCTAGAACTTGGCTACTGCAGTAAAAGACAGTAAAAATGTTTTTATAAATACATAAACAACAAAAGAAGGATTAAGGAGAATATCCAGCCTTTATTGGTTGTGGGAGGAAACATAGTGATGGGAGATGAAGAAAAGGCTGAGTTACTTAATGTCATCTTTGCCTCAGTTTTTATTAGTAAGACTAATTGTTCTTGGGGTACCCAGCCTGCTGAGCTGGAAAACACAAACAGGGAGCAGAATGAAGCCCTTGTAGTCCAAGGGGAAGTGGTTAGCAACCTGCTACACTACTTGAACACACACAGATCTAGGGCGTTGGATGGGATCCACCCAAGGGTACTGAAGAACCTGGCAGAAGTAACCACCAAACCATTTCCAACAATTTACCAGCAGTCCTGGCTAACTAAGGAGGTCCCAGTTAACTGAAGGTTAGTGAATGTGATACCCATTTACAAGAAGCACAGGAAGGAAGATCCAGGGAATTACAGACCTGTCAGATTTACTTCAGTGCTAGGGAAGGTCATGGAACAGATCGTCTTGGCTGCCATCAGCTGGCATGCACAAGACAACCAGCTGATCAGACCCAGTCAGCTTGGGTTTATGAATGGAAGGTCCTGCTTGATGAACCTGATCTCCTTCTATGATAAGATATCTGACCAGCTTAGTGGATGACGGAGAGGCTGTGGATGTTGTTTACTTGAACTTCAGCAAAGGATTTGATGTCACTCCTGGAGAATGCTCATGGCTTAAATGTACTGTTCAGTGGGTAAAAAACTGTCTGGATGGCCAGGCCCAAAGGGCTGTTATGAATGGAGTTAAGTCCATTTGGTGTCTGGTCACAAGTGGTGTTCACCAGGGCTCAGTACTGGGAACTTTTGTTCAATGTTTTTATCACTGGTCTTGATGAGGGGATTGAGTGCACCCTCAGTAGGTTTGCAGGTGACACCAAGTTGGGCAGGAGTGTTCATCTGCTTGAGGGTAGTAGGGCTCTGCAAAGCCGTCTGGATAGGCTGGATTGATGGCCACATGCAGCTGTATGGCGTTCAACCAGGCTAAATGCCAGGTACTTTGCTTGGGTCACAACTACCCAGTGCGGCAGCATAGGCTCAGGGAAGAATGGCTGGAAAGTTGTGTGGCAGAAAAGGAGCTGAGGGAACTGGTTAACAGATGGCTGAACATGAACTGGCAGTGTGCTCAGGAGGTTGTGGAGGTTTTACTCGGGTGGGCAGCCGAGTTCCACCACAACCACTCTCTCACTCCCCCTCCTCAAAGAGAAGCGAGGAGAAAATATGATGAAAGGGGCTCAAGGGTTGAGATAAGGACTAGGAGATCGCGCAATAATTATCGTGACGGGCAAAACAGACTCAGCATAGAGAGAAAGTAAGATTTATTGCTTATTACTAACAAGCTAGAGAAGTGAGAAACAAAGAAAAGAAACCAAAAGCACCTCCCCCCCATCCACCCTCTTCCACCTCCTCCCCCCGAGCGGCGCAGGGGAACCGGGGAATGGGGGTTATGGTCAGTCTATAGCACTTCTTCTCTGCCGCTCCTTCTTGGTCACTCTTGTCCCCTGTGCTGTGGGGTCCCACCCATGGGATGCAGTCCTTGCTGAACTGATCCAGTGTGGGCTGTCCACAGGCAGCAGCTCTTCAAGAACTGCTCCAGATATGGGTCCGTACCACGGGGTCCATCCCTTTGGAACAAACTGCTCCAACCTGGGTCCCCCACGGGCAGCAGCTCCTGTTGGGTCACCTGCTCCTGCGTGGTCTCCTCTCCATGGCCTACAGGTCCGGCCCGGAATCTGCTCCAGCAGGGGTCTTCCACAGGCCGCAGTCTCCTTCGGGGCACAGGCTCCACCGTGGTCTCCTCCACGGGCTGCAGCGTGGATCCCTGCTCCACCGTGGTACTCCATGGGCTGCAGGGGGACATCCTGCTTCACCATGGTCCTCACCACAGGCCGCAGGGGACTTCTGCTCCGGCGCCTGGAGCACCTCTCCCCCTCCTTCTTCACTGACCTTGGCGCCTGCAAGGCTGTTTCTCACTCCTCTCACCCTCCCAGCTGCTGAGTGGCACAGCAGTTTTTTCCCTGTCTTAAATATGCTCTCACAGAGGCGCAAAACAACATCGCTTATTGGCTCAGCTCTGGTCAGCAGTGGGGCCCTTACCAAACATGGGGCAGCTTCTAGATCCTTCTCACAGAAGCCACCCCTATGGCCCCCCTCCTACCAAAACCTTGTCACGTAAACCCACTACAGAGGTCAAGAAGGCCAGTGCCATCCTGGCTTATATCAGAAATAGCCAGCAGGACTACAGAAGTAATTATTCCTCTGTACTGGGCTCTGGTGAGGCTGCATCTTCAGTACTGTGTACGGTTTTGGGCTCCTCACTACAAGAAGGACATTGAGGTGCTGAAATGCATTGAGAGAAAAGCAAAGAGGCTGGTGAAGGGACTAGAAAAGAAGATATATGAGGAGCAGCTGAGGAAACTGGGGCTATTTAGTCTGGAGAAAAGGAGGCTCAGGGGAGACCTTTTTGCCCTCTACAGCTACCTGAGAGAAGGTTGTAGCAAGGAGGGTTTTGTCTCTTTTCTCAGGTGACAAGTGATAACAATGGCAACAATGCCAGAGAACATTTAGATTGGACAGTAGGAAGCATTTCTTAATGGAGTGGTCAAGCATTGGAATGGAAGTTGGTGGAATCCCCATCCCTGGAGACATGTGGACATGGTGCTTAGGGACATGGTTTAGTGTGGACTTGGTAGTGTTAGGTGATGGTTGGACTTGATGATTGTATGGGTCTTTTCCAGCCTAAATGGTTCTATGATTCAATGAAAGTCTGCAAACAGCAGGGAAAATTGAGTCATAGAGGCTTGGTGTATTCCATTCATATCCATAAATAGTATTCAAATTTCTTTGGTCAGCTCCTCTGTTGTTCCGTTAATGTTACTGCAGAAGAAGGTCCTGTCTGCAGCAGAAGAGAAAACCACTTTGTTTTCTTATGAAGTGGCTTACGTCTATGTCTATGCCCTTCAGTGCATATTGGCCAGTCCGGTCTGACTGTTCAGTGGCCTCCTCGCTAAGCATTGCTCAGAGGCTTAGTTAGGTAACTTGCCTTCACTTTGCTTTGTAGTCATGTGCTCTTTAGATACTCTGTGCTGCCAATCACTTAACAAAATCCAACAACCATAATCTGCAACATAAAATAAGAGTACTTGTTTTATCCAGATAAAACCCAATACCTTCAGAACAATCTATGTGAATGTAGCCCTGGTTTGTATTTAAACTAATATCTTGTCCTGTATTATTCTATTTCAGAAAGGTCAGCATATATTTCCCCAGGATCCAGAGTAGAACAACTGCCACCTGTTCATTAAATGAATCACTGATGTTTATCAACATTACATTTATAAGCTGGGTCTTTATACTATACATACACGCAGGGAAATGAGTGACAAAAGAAATTGCTTGTAATTCTGCATGTATTTAAGTTTTCAAAATCAATAAAGTTTTACCTAAACACAGTATGTGCCATCTCTAATGCTTCTGTAGCAATAAGCAATACATTTAGGCATTTTGAAAACTACTGGAAACACAGATGAGTTTTGTTTGCTTGTTTTTTAGTTTTTGAAATTCTTCTTGGGGATTTTTCTGTAGGTCAAGTGTAATGTTCTCTGAGCATCACCACTTGATTTCCAAAGCAGTTTCATGTAACACACAATAACTTTCTTGAAATACAGAAGAACTTTCTTAACCAAAATTACACAGGAATAAAAGGCAAGCCTCTAAGGAAGATTAAACTCTGCTCAAAGAAAAGGCTAGAAAACGGAGAGCATGCCAATTATAGGTATATAATAGAGGTATAGGAATATATGAAAAAGCAAGTTGTGTATGCTAAATAATACCAAGCTAGAAAGAAATATATACAAGTATTGGGAAGAATTGCTTAGAGTGAATAACAGAACTTTACTGAATTTATTTGGGTACGCTTGGGGTTGATTTTCCCACTTTCTCATTAAAAAATACAAATTATAAAATATGCTTAGTAAACATTTTTCTGAATATCTCACTTTATGACTTGTTTTTGCTGAGCAACCAAGAGCTTGTCTAAGAGTAGGGAAGCATCTCTGCCACACCATAAAAACTATTGTCATGTGCTCAGAGTCAACATTACCTCATTACCTGACCTTCTCAATGGTCATTTGTTTGGGTTTGTCAATCTGTATTTGCTGGTATGATGTAGAAACAACAAAAAACAAAATGATCAATGTTCCTTCAGCTGTCACTTTCTTGTAATGCTGCCAAAAGTCATATTTTATAAGGCCAGGATTCTGACCAGCTCAGGATTCTGTCTCTGTCACTCAACAGCCATTGATGAGTAGGACAGACATTACTTTCCTGGTAAACTGTCTATACAGAATCCGTGTGTTGATTTCATTTTCTCGAGAAAGAATATTTTTGATGAAAAAGAGAAGTGGTTTCATACTTCAATGACTACTGCAAACTATCAGCAGCAATTTTCAAGGGGTAGTAGACAAAGGAAATCTCAGACCTAGAAAAACCCAACCTACAGTCTCTCCTCTCTGTAGCAAATCACAGAATCTTCATAATTTATGTGAACAGACTGAGAAACGTCTCCATCATTAAAAGGTAAAAGAAGGTAAAGACATTATGAGAAAGTAGTGTACGCTGTCCAGGAAGCAGTCACTAGCAGTGCTGGTGTTCTTCCTTTTTCATGCAGAGTAAAAAAGTTTTGTGCTACCTGGTGTTAGCTTAAAACACCGTATCTTCATAAGTACAATAGTGAAGGGGTAATTCATCAGCCTTGTTGGCTTGGTTGCTTTGTAACTTTGAGGTCTCTTGAAAGTGACAGAGCCTGGAGGATGGGCAAGATGGATATTGTAGAGGAAGAAATGGGGTGGAATTGATGGATAAATCATGATTTAGAAATGTGGCCATCTGCTGCTGCTCAGTTTCCTGTGCAAGACTGCAGGTAACTGGAGTTCTGATGCCTGGAGAATGGAAGGTATAGATGTGGAAACTGAACAGGGTCTCTGAGTAAAGACTGGCTGTCTTCAAGGTTTCAGAGCTATTTCTTCTTAGTTTTATCTCAGTCATGCACTTGCTCTTGATGCTAGTCTGTGCCTATGGATGTATATATACACACATACATATAAAATAGGATTTTGCTCAAAGGCTACGTACATATATTGGAAATATACCTTCAAATAAAATCTCACAGTTTTATTCATAGCCTTTGTGCCCCACCCCCTAACAAAGACTCAATTGCTTACTAGTTTCCAGACTGAATATTATATAGCTGTAAGAAATATTGAATCTAAATCATTTTTTCCCAGTAACAGCAATATGTCATCGGAATGTAATGGTTATATTGCTGTGGTAATAATACAGTGTGCAAGTCCTGGTGTCTCCAAAGCCTGAAATGTTTACCTGCAGACAGAATGACAATTCTCTATCTAATCCTTCATAATTATCTGTAGAGGGATTTAAGCAGTCATCAAATGCCTATCTTAAACCATTCTGTGGGTGGCTTCTCTCAGGTGACTCATTTTCCTTAATCATGATTTTCTGTGCAAAGCACTCTTCCACATTTTTGCAATAGCATGTCAGGGTATGCTGCACCTATTTGTGTACCTTTGTCATCTATGTTGCATACATACGGTTTGTGTTATAGGTAGCAAATGAAGGATACATTTGGTTTGTAGGGGAGAGAGAACAGGAACTTGACCAACCCTCCCCTCTCCTTCATTTTTGAATAAATAAATAAAAAATAAGAGGAAAAATTATTGGTGTCTTTACAGTGACTTGAGTGGATTTATTCTTTTCACCCTGGAGTGGCTTGACAGTGATGCTGACCTGCTGTGTGAATAGGGAGACTCTGTGCTTAGGATGCTCTGTGCTTCACTGATCCTGGCTAGATGTCACCAATGCCTGTGGATTACATGACATGCCCAGAATATGATGAGGAAGAGTTAGCTTTCTTCAAGTTTTTTTTATGTTATAGGTAGAGAGAAATTAAAAAAAAAAGCTTCCAATTCTCCTTAAAGACTTATCTCAGAGTTGTTCTGTATGTTATAGGAAGTCTATTAGATCCTTTTCACAGCTTTCATCACCTTTGTTATGCTCCTGACACACTATTCCATTCCTCGCTTTCAAATGTCTTCCCCCATCTTTAGGTTATTGTAAGGTGGCTACTGCATAGTTTATTGAGTGACTACACTCAGATCCCTTCAAAGATTATGAATGTTCCGCAGGTTGCTGGAAAGGACACTAATGGGCAATACGTGCTTTTTTTTTCCCTTCTCACTTCCTTTTTGTAGCCCAGTATGAAGCATGTTCACACCATGCATCTGATGCAGGAATGCCTTATAACGTACACAGATAACTTGGTTATCTGGGGAACTTTGTGCTTCTTGTTCCGAGTGAGCTCCACTACACATCTTTCTGAGGTTTATACTCATGTTTGTTCCTTTAAAATCTTCCCTGTCTAGACTGTTGAGCTAAACTCTGATTGGGAACTGAATGTAGCTAGAATTCAGTTAATTAGATTTGTTTCCTTTTCCCCCACCTGCTATTTCTTGGGGGGAAAAAATCATGTTTCAAGAAACACAGCCAAAAATTAGATCTATATGTAAGTATTGTCACTGTAAGAAAATTAGAAGAAATCATTAACCGTGGAAAAGATCAGCGCTGGCTGAAATGCTGTTATGTGTGCTTGTACAGTCAGTACAAAACAATGGCACATTGTCTTTGTTTCACAATGTGTATTCAAACAGAAAAGCTGGATTATAATGCTGAGATAACAATTGATATCCAAATACATTGTTAGTGAACTTTCAGTTATTTGCTACCTCTGCTGAAAAATGTCCATTAAAAACATTTCTCATTTAACAAAGTCTGTGTCTTCTGATAGATTTTGTCTGAGTGGCTCTAGGGGTGTATTCTGTTGTATTCTGTTGGTGGAGAGATTCTGTCTTCCAACTTTGTACATAGGCACTAAGGACCAGTATTGAAAATCACCTGAGAAAAATCTTTCTGGTACCCTGTGTGTATGCCTTTATATTGGGGCATACAAGGAATGTGTGATGTTCAGCAGTAACTTCTTGTTTACATTCACAGAACGGGGATTGTATCCCTTCAACCCTGCTTAGCAAGTTTTGCACTGCAGTGTTCTTACAGAATAGCTGCTGCTAGCAGGAAGGAGGAGAATCGCTCTTCCTCCACCCTTACATGGGTGGGTGGAGAGTTTTAACTATCAGGATAAAATAATGTTATACAAGTAACCTTACACTGGCAAAACTGGGCAACTTGTTTTACTGGGGAGAATGATACTTGGATACTTGGGCTGGCTGCTAAACTGGAATCCACACTAAGAATATCTGTTGGTGCTCTTCTGCTAGTAAAATGGTCAAGGAGTGGTGAAAGCAGTGCAGAAATGTAGGGTAAACCTGGCTGTGGCTGTTGATGGCTAGTTACGCTCCTCTGCAGAAGGTCAGTGTCCCATGTAGTTACTGCAAGGAGCGTATGCTGCTTTGTTCAATTGCTTCCTGGCTTAAACCGAGATTGAAAGTAGGGTTGGTGCTCAGATAGCTATGGGAGTAGCTGAGGCTTCTGTGCATACTCTTTTCTGGTGAATCTGCCAGAGAAACAATTACTTGTTACACGCAGAAGGGGCTGACTGCTAAAACAACTGGACATGGGCAAGAACTTTGAGAGAAAATGTTAACCAAATATTGGGCGTGAAACAAGCTTCTGACATGTCATTTGTGCAACCTTAAGTTTACTGGCAGCTAACCTGTCTTTCAAAGTAGGTTCATACTCCTGATTAGTAGAGGCACTTCGGGAAATTTTGCCCTTCTTTTCGTGAAGAGAAGAAAACTTTCTGATAATTGCATGAGGATCTTTTCCAAGTGTCTGTTGGAGAATTACACCATCATGTTAACAATGCTAGAATTAGAAATCTTGCAGTTTTGCCAAACTAAAATTAGTGGAAAAACAGTTTAAATATTTTACAGCTGTGCCGCATTACACAGTAATTGCATACTTAATAATACAAGATGTACACCACTACTTACAAGGAAAGTTAATTAATTTGCTTCTTAAATTATTATTAAAAAATGGCTGAATACTTCATAACTTCTGTATGTTTATTTCATGTTAGTGCTAACAGCTTTAAGTAACAAGGTTTTAATTTGTTAAGTATTAGAATATTATGCACTTAAGCCTGATTTAAATGCCCTTTAAACAGTTCTGAACGTGTTTCTCTTTCCTTAAAAAACCACTTAGTTTGTGTGTCCAAAAAATGATATGGACACTCAGAGCAACAACAACTGGAAAAGGAATAATAAGACAAAATAATCACCTCTAGCAGTTAGTGTGTACATTTACAGCTCTTAAAAGGAGTGAGACCTTAAGAGAAAATAAAATTTGGTGCTGTTATTTTGCTAGTTGAGAATATATGATGCTGCGCACATATAGTTTTTTTATAGGCTTTTTTTTTTTTTTTCTATTCTTACGCCAGAAATTATTTCAGTTTTACTTTAAGTTGATTTGAAGTCATTAGGACTAATCACTTAGTCTGTTTCTAACTACCATATTCCTGAAAATATAAATTTTCCTTTCCCAAACAAACACAATACAGACTTTCTAATGCTTGTAACCTCTGTATTCATCAAACTTGTGATGAAATTTTGATTAATTTCTGAGATTCTGTGTGCTTTTGCAGGCTTGTGGGTCTGTCTTAGAATACAACCTACAGTATTGTCAGGAAACATGAAGACTGTTCCTTTTGGGTGTACTGTGTCTTGAGGTTTAACTGATCCAGCTTCCTGCAACTGTTGTTTGCCGAGGACAGTCAGTTCTGTGCCTATTTTCTTCTGTCTCATTGGAATTTGGAAAAATGTCTTTTTGCTGTCATAGGACTGGGATGAAAATCTCACAGCATCCTGAACCTTTCTTCTTTTGTGTTTCTGTCCTTCACTCTGTACAATGTTGCTGAAGAAGCTTTGGCCATTTCTGGGACCCCAAATCCAACTGGGATTTTTTGTAGGTATATTCCGCTTCTTATCTTCAGGGACTGTGATGTGAACATCTAACAACACAAATGGTCTTGGGGAAGGGAATGTCAGCAGAGGCCAACTCACACTTTATTATTGTTCTGTAATTGTGTGACCTAAATATGTGTTAGAGTTTGCCTTGGCAGCCTTTGCAGAAATTTCATACATTTTGAAACTGTTTTTTGTCAATACTTTAGATTGTTAATAGTGGATAGCTGTGGTGACACGTCTAAACCTTCATTCTGCTTAAATTTCTGCCCATTAAAAACCATGGTCAGATATTATGGAGATAGCTATAATGTTAAGAGTGAAAGTGAATCTGAGATGCACATTTTTTTTTTTTTTATCTGTAACATCTACCTCTTTCCAGGGAGGGATAATATTTCTAGGGAAACCCTGTGCTGTTTGTTGTTTTTGTTGTGTTTGTTTGTTTGTTTGTTTCTGCTGTGGAGACAGAGGAGCTGGGAGTAACACGGGGATTTTTTTTTTCTCAATCAAGACCAGTAACAGATTTGCACCTACTTCTGTTCAGTTTTTTTTCTTCAGTTTTTGTTTGTTTGTTTCTGTGCTACCAGCAGAAACAGGTCTTTTACTTAACAAAAATTATTGCAACTTTGTGACATATCCTTTTAAACTTTTTAGGCAAATCTTTTTAGGAAAGATTCTTTGTTGTTGCTGTTGTTTTGTTGTGGTTGTTGCTTTTTTGTTTGTTTGTTTGATCAAATCTTGAATTACTTTTCTCTTTATTTGAGGCTTTTGATAAAAATGAATTCTCCTGGAGACATGGAAATCAAGGCACTTCCATCTCTGCCCTATGTTCTGCAGAGGGCCTCCCTATTATGGAGAATAAAACCTTTAAGTTCTCAGGGGCTTTAGCTAACCTCTAACCTCTCCCACAATGCTTAAGCCTCCTCATGAGATGAAAGATATAATACAGTTTAAACAAGTGTTGGATATATTCACTTCTGATTTTTTTTTTTTTTTTTTTTTTTTCCTAGGGGGGGTGGGATGGTGCTTCTTATAAACACTTTTGCTTCATCCTCCTACTAACTTGTGGAGGTAAGAGCATCTCATCTCTGTTTTTCACATGCTTATACCTTCCTACCTGTAGCTTTTCCAAACACTGTTTCTTTTGCCACATTAATTATATTGCAAAGCCTTCTTGATTTACAACTAACAGATTCAGTATTCAGTATTGAGTATTCATTTTCCGCTGAGCCACTGTCTTTGCTCCCATGAACCTGTCTTGTGAAAATCTCTGGTTATCTTGTCCACTTGGTCCAGTATTTGCATGCTTCATAATTTTCAAAACAGTTTAAAAGTTTTCATATTTATTGTGTGTACTGTTGTCTTCGTTTCTGCTATTTGCCATTGATCGCCTTTCATGGGCTGCTGGAAGATTTTTTTTTTTTTTACTATTATTTTTGTCCGAGTCTAACTTTGTGCTCTCCATTTCTTTCTTCTTTAGAATATTTTTCTGTACTATTTTGAGTTCTCCATCACTGCGACAGTGTCAAAACATTGTGTCAGAGCATTGTGACTAAACCAAAACAGAAATTTCAGTTTGCTTTAAATGACTGCTATTACAAAGCTAATTTCAGTTGACTGCACCAAAACTAATTCTGAGTCTTCCAACTTATTTGAGCGCTTTATCCTACATCCATCCCAACAGCAACTAAGTTTCTTAAAAAGAACTTAGTTAACACTTGCAAAATGACAAAATAGGCTTCTGTACCTTTTGTGTTTTCCATTTAAAAACATCTCTCACCTTTCCATTTATACGGAATGCAGTTCTCTTCAAATTTCTGTGTTACAGTTTCAATGCAGTTTCTTCTGCTGAGTTAACCGAAAACTATTAAAATCATCAAGTGCCTCAGAGTCAACTATTGTCAGAAATAAAACAACTCCTTTCTATTTTCACCCCCTGCTTGCAGACAAAGAGAAGCACCGCTTAAATCCTTTTCACTTGCCTTCCATGCTTCTGCAGAGTTTCAGTTCTACTGGAGCTTTTAGCTGCTCTATTTGTGGTTTTCTGTAGTTTTTACTTCAGCTATAGCAAGATTTGTTGTGCAGAAATCAGTTAGAGTGAAGAAAAACATAATAAGGCTCCTTCTTCTATCGTTGATTGCTTTTTAACTGATGTGCAATTGTTACACATGTAATTATATAGGCCAGACCTATGTTCATTATAAAATCCACCAAAGTTTTCATTAACCACCTCACAAGCAATAACAGGGGAGGGTCAGTCTAAACTAAAATGTCTTGTTCGGTCTTCTTAACCACGCTATGTTACTCTTCATTTTTAGTCCTATACCTGTCCCTCAAATATCACATTCATACTTCCTTTCTTCTTTGGATTAAACTTTTTGTTGTTGTGTTCTGTGATTCTGTTGTTGTTGTTTTGTTTTTTAATATATTTAAATGAGGAAACTGCATTTCAGAGACATGCATGAATGTGATTTCTGGATGTACTGTTGCTTTGGACAGAAAACCAACTTTCGCATTCACTTCTCCAGTAGCCCATTTTGTATCTACAGATTCATACAAGTAACTTGTAACAGGCAGCCTGCTATATCTTATCACTTTATACACCCTAAACTTGTTCAGCCGAAGTGTATAATTAAATCAAAAACATCATAAATTATAGCTAGCTTTTTCAGATATCTCAGTAAAATAAGATGGAAGAAATGTCATTTGTCTTCAGAGAACTTAACATAACTTGAATAATAAAATTCTGGAGAAGGAAAATGGTTATTATATATGAATAATTGCACTGAGTATTTCCCAATTTGCGTATTTGATGCTATATCAAAATATATTGCAATGTAAGCCACAGGATTTAATATAAAAAGAATATTTTTAATTAGAAAAAAAGCTTTTATTTCACTTTCTATAATGCCTATCAAAAATATATATTTTTAAAAATCTGCACTTTATTCAATTAGAAAAGCTCATTTAATCAACAGGAGCCAAATGAGTTCTGTTCAAACTAATGAAACATAACACCGTTTACTCCCTTCATCCATTCATTTCTTTAGAGGTCAATTTTGTGACTGTGCTGCTTTAGGGCTATTTCAGTATTGGTCTTTTTTTTTTTTTTTTCCCTTTTTTTTTTTTTTTTTTTTAAATGTGCTCCAGTCCCAGCATTTAGAATGAAGTTCCAGAAGGATTAGTCCATCTTGCAATTAGTGTGTGTATAGCCACCAGAGTGCCTGGTAATAACAGCTTCTGACAAGAATGGATGATTATTGAAATAGAATTCTATCTCCTGTAGAAATAGTGGGGAATCAATAAATTATTATTCTATAAATTATTAAATCTATAGGCATAAGATGACCATAAGTTGAGTTCCTTCTCATTAATTAATTAAATGAGGACATACACCCATTGTTGCCGTCTGTCAATTTAATAATTTATTGAATAATGGATGCTGCTAATACAAGGTTGAACATGATGATATCCATCTTCAGTGCTACTCCAACATTAATGAGCTTGACACTACATAAGTCTACTCCACCCTTTTGGCAAATGTCTTCATTCAATATGGTTCAGCAGAAGGCATCATTCAGACTTAAATCTAGCAGGTATTTCCTTTCTGACAAAGTTGTTTTATCAAAAATGTAGGTTCACAACCGGCACTTTTTTTCGAGCAGTGGGGTATGGTGAGGGTGCTAAAATGGTACCATGATAATAAATGTAAGAAAAGGAAGGGAACAAGGCTGGTGTGTTTAAAAAGGCCAGCTAAATAATCCATTGTAAAGCTGTAGACCCTCTGGATCTACACATAGTTCTTGCAAGAACCACTTAGCAGTTACTATAGTCTTGAGTTTGACAGTAAATCTCCAGATTTGTTATTACCCTTCATATAAAAGAGTTGGTTTAAGCTCTCTTAATGCTGTCTTCTTCCCCGGTTCTAAATAATAATAATAATAATAAATAAATAAATAAATAAATAAAGTATCCTATTAAGGATATGGGTTGTCTCAATTTCTTATCCAACTTTCTAATTAATCAAAATTTTACTTAAATGTGTGAACCCATGCATCTAATGTAAGCCATACATGTTATTTTCTGTGCTCCGAAAACATCTTCTGGTGACTTCAAGATAGCACTGTGCTGATGTACTGATGTACATCATTAAAAGCTAAACCAAATCAGATGAACACTTGTATCTCCCTGTGACCTAGTTAGTGTTTTATAGACCTTCAGCTGGCTCTTGCAGGCTGTATTGATTATATATTATCACATATACCAGATGATCTCTGAGAATTGCATTAACTAGATAAATGGCCCAAATACATTTAATTGAATTTTCATGCATCCCTTCAATAAAGTAAGGGGATGTCAGAAAACAAGTTACATTTGAATTTGTTTCTTTTATATACAGTAAATAATCAAAACTTTATTTTTATTTCTAGATAATCACGTTCTAAATAGAAAAGGATGTTTGGGAAAATCCACTAGTGAGAAAACTGAGTTATAAGTGGCTAGGATCTAAATTAATAAAATAGAAAACAATGATGAATTATCATACAGTGTAAGTAATTTATATATAGCAGGACACATTTTTATACATTCAAATTTCCTTTAGTAAATGGAGGCTTGTAATGGCTGCAAAAGAAAAGTGATTTCATCACACAGTGTGTGCTATTAAGACTGTCACTTGTGCAAGGTACTTGAGGTAACAAAAAAATGTTGCTTTTCTTTAGTTATATGATCTCTATCTCCAGGTCAGTGAACCCAACAAAATATTAATGCTTACATATTTCACCAAACAAGGCAAAACTAAATACTTAATTTCAAAAAAAAAAAAAAAAAAAAAAAAAAAAAAAGGTCTGTAATTTTGCATATACTTTATTATTTTTATTTTGATTACTGAAATTAATTTGCAGAATTCAGATGCTTAACTTAACCAGGAAATGCATTGAAATTGTTAGAAAATTTGTACTTAGCAAGATCTGTGTCCAGTGGCACATACTGAGTCCTGGATGGTGTCTGCAGATATGGTTAATGGCTTACATATAATTTGAATATACCCATGACAGTGGCAACTTCATCTAACACTGGCCCTGTAAACTTTCTGCAAGGAAAACTATTGAGCATATTCAGTAGGAGTTTTCCTTATAATGTAATGGAATTTTGTACTGTAATTTGTACAGGGTTACTGCTCTTGGAACACTTGAAAAGACTTCTAGGACTTCGAGTCAGAGCCAGGACAAGGTTCATGATGAACAGCAATATGCAAGGATGCTTCTCTCCCCAGCCCTGCCTCAAATAAATTCTGTCCCCCCTCAGACTCCAACCCTCCAAAAATTGATGTATTAAAATGATCTATAATATTTATATATTATAAACGATCTATAAGATTTAAATGATCTATAATATTACATGTCACCAAAAGAAGTGGATGAGGCTACATTTTAACAACAGGCTGTCATACAAACGCGTATTTTTCTAAATGCGGCAACAGGTGGCTCCACTTAACAAAAGAATGCAACCTTATTTGTATTTATATTCTCTTAGTCACTTCTTTAAGCCAAATTCACTTGCAGCTTGGCCCATGAGGGAAATTAAAGCATAGCCTGAGACAGCAAAACAGGGGGCTACAGGAAAGGCATACCTGCACTCATAAGAGGTCCTCACCATTTTTACCCTGTGCAGGGAACTGGTGTAAAACCTGTGCTACTGGTTAGCCCTCAGAAATAGATACATGAGTCTTAATGAAGTGACACTTTGTGCTGTCATTTTAAAGAAGGATGAGTTTTATCTATCTAGTAAATTGTACCAATTATGCAACAGAAACTTTATTTCTAAATCAGATGAAATATTTTTAACCAAAAAGGGGTTAATTTTACTACTGCACATGTATTTTAGAATTGTAGAATATGTATAATGATTCATGTAAAATATATATTACATGCACTGTGTGTATATATATGTATATATATGAGGAAAAAAGGATTGAAGGAGGATGAAACACCTCTGCAAGAATAACAACCAGATGTGTTAACCATGAAAGGATGAGTAGGTAGTAACATCGTGATTTATAAGAATAATGGCATAGAAATAGACTTATCCTGTCATAAACTTCTGGGCAAGCTATTTTTCTCTTATGCTAATCATAAATCATCATTTTGCTTTTATGCTTGAAAAGAAACACCTCAGACTACCTCAGGCAGTAACTAGGGAAAGAATGGTTTTCAACCAAAGGTCAAGACTGAATCTTATAGAAATTTCCATTTTTATGCCATCTGGATGCGGATAATGCAGTACAGTATTTAGATCCAGATCACTGTTAATAGCTTTGGTGATAGAAACCCCCCTAAGGGTGAGAGGCTTTAACAAGGAAATGTCAATGCCTCACTCAGAAATAATTTTCTGAGAGACCTAATAAAGATTTAAGTGACCATAGTTGGGATATCATGGTACATGTGTGTGATGTATCATCAATATTGCAACCACAAGTAGGATCTGTCCAAGAGAACTGATAGTCAGATGGAGAATACCAACTTTCTGTAACTCCATTGATTAAGATAATTATGTTAAAACACATGAAATACCACAGAAAGCTCTGAAACATAGTCCTTGGCTGCTGTTAGCCCACTTGTTATGTACCTCAGGGTATGTATGGGTCTGACCCCATATCACTAACCAAGAAAATCAAGCAGGAAATGTCTTTAGACAGTGCTGTCTAAATGGTCTGAGACATAGCTACAATACAATGAATTTTGGATTGAAGTTGGTCCTGAAATTGTGGGCTGGAATGAAAAGTACTTGATAAGGCTTTTGAGGTTGCTCTGCTGTTTTATGACTTCCTAATAATGTTGCTGATAATTCTTGCTGCTTGAAGGAAGACTTGTTGAAGGGGTCATATAAAAAGTCACTTCTTTTCCTTGTAACATCGGAAGATGTGTTTTCTTTCTTTCTTTCTTTCTTTCTTTCTTTCTTTCTTTCTTTCTTTCTTTCTTTCTTTCTTTCTTTCTTTCTTTTTCTTTCTCTTTCTTTGTTTTAAGGAACTCGATCTATCGAGGAGAATGTTGTGAAAATTCAGGAGAGCATTGTGAAACATCTGGCCAATGCAGGAGTTAGACATCATTTAGGGTCACAAATTTATTTATCAGGAACTCAAATGGGTAGAAATCTAAGGGAGAGTGCACATTTGAATGCTAGCAACTGTTACTTGGGAATCAATCCTGTTGATTAATCCCTTGGCTTCCACAGATCATTTGTTTTTAATGAAGGTAAGTTTTTTTGTTATTTCTGTGAATTCTTATCATTACTTATTAGCTACCGGATTAGATAGATCCTAATGGATCAGTCACAGCTGGCCCCATTCACAGCAGCTCCAAATACCACATTTTCTTGGAAATTATTTTTTCCTTTGCCTAGACCAAGAACAGTTTTTCTTCCTATATACCACTGCTACAGTGTTTCTCAGAGGAATTAGGCTCAAGGTCACCTGCCTGCCCAATTTACATTACTTATTAAATTCACATACTGCCAAGAACTTTTGAAAAAGTCATGTTTGTGAAAAGTTTTGGACCATGCAGCTGGAATGGTAAAGTTACAAAAGGTATCTTGTGCGCTGTTTGCTTTTATTGATACTGTGGGGTAGAGCAAGTCTAATTTTGGAATGTGTTCACTTTTCTGTTCTGGAATTGTGGCTATTTCAAAATTACATACGTATTTGTTTTTGAGAGATTCAGGAAAGCATCTAGGAATTTCTTTTAGAGGTGACATGGGATTCTATTTTAGATGTGATCTGTAAACTGCATGAAGAAAACTGGTTTATATTTAAAGTAATGTAGCCATGCACTGGAGCAGAATATAGTCTGTATGTAAAAACTGCACTCCTTTGTCTGATACTACCTCTCTGTTATTTACCAGGATAGCTCCCAGAAGATGTGAGTCACTGTTGTACTGTTATACTAGGCTCTGTACAAATAAGTCTCATGGTACAGTTCAAGCTGCCAGTATTCACTTTGGAAAGGGGAATGTTGTAAGTTCTTCATAATAATAACTGGTTAACCTAGAGATGAAGTGACTTGGGCCTAGCTCAGCCATGCAAGTTAGATGGAGAAGCAAGGTTTCTTCCTTGAATCTGAACAGCCACCTAAAATGTAATTAAATCTTGCTCTGTGGGTGGGATACTTACAAACAGGTATCCAGAGAGAGACTTAAAGGAGAAGAAAGCAGTGCCCTTTCCCCTTCTACATGTCAGCCCCAACTCACGAGGACAGAGGTGTTTGGGGCCAAGGAAGCTGCCCTCATTGCTGTTGCCTTGGTCGGCTCTCCTGCTTCTAACAGTTTTTAAAGGGGGAGTGTGAACATTTCCTGAGTGATAGGTCCTCTGAGGGGTGCTTCTGCACTAGCACAGTTTATACATTACCTTTTCCTCAGTGGAATGTTTAAAGGCACCATCTAGTTGTGAAACTGCAACAGTAGTAATAGAGATGAACAAAACAGAGAGAATGTGTTGTTGCTAATAGCCATGGCCTAAAATGCTAATAGTCTGTAATGTACCATAATAAATATTAATAATCACTAATAAATGCATTTTTATACTGATGGGAGTGTGTTTCTAAAGTACTGCAATATCAACTGTCTGCTTGAATCAGTGATTTGACACTGAAAATGCTTACCAGGAAAAAGCACCTCTTGTCTGTAGTGCGATAGATGTCCTGAGAGGCATGCAGAAGTCAGAAAACATTACTTTCCTGCAGTGTCTAGGCAGACACTAAGATCACTTGAAACAGGAGTAGAGGAAAGATTGTATGCATTTTCATTTTGCCGTGGAGTTGCTTTGTGTAACATACTAATTATTCATTTCCATTTGCCACTTTGCAAATTTGTTAAAAAAAATGTTTACAAATAATGGTACTAAAATGTCTCTGGAACAATGTGAATATGTAAGCCAGCTGTTCTGTCTGGATTCACAACTAATATTTGCCTGACCTGGAGCAGACTTTTGATATTTATATACTTTCAATAAATATTTATTTATTAATAGAAAAACTTTCTGGTAGGCATTTTTTTCTCCTTGCATGAGTATGTGTGCTTATTGTTTAAGTTCTGTACCTTTTCTGCATAGGATGAGTGTCTTCTAGCCCTGCAAAAACGAAACATCTTTGTGCTTGTAGAGTTGCAAAAGTCATGGCTGTGGTATAGCAATTATACTCCAGCATCCTTCAAAGAAAGGTGTGGGGATGGTTGCCCCAACAGCAGTCATCACACTAGGGTGATTGCTTCTTCTCACATACAAGAGCCAGTTGGGAACTGTGTATTTTAGTCTCAGCTATTGCATCGTTATGTGTCACCTAGGGCTCACTGCATGAAGAAGCTTCAGACTGAGTCAATGCTGTCCTACCTGGCAGTATGGGGCATTCTGTTTTCACATGGTTTAGCAATTTATTTAAGACTTACTCCAGGTACGGTAGGAGAAACTGGCAGCCTTTGATTACTGCCTGAGAAGGTGATGACTGTCATGGGACATACTCAAGGAATAGTAAGGCATTTCCAAAGCCGTAGGATAAAGTCAATAAATGGAAGGGTCAGGAGTAGTTTTTTCATCAGATCTCTCAACTACTGACTTTGTCATCCTTTTTTGGAAATGCTCACGTCACCTGGAACTGACCAGAATTTGAATCACCTACCCAGACGTTAAAAAGAGACAGCTGTGAGTAGTTAAAATTATTTCTTGGTGTTTTTTGGCATAGAAAATTTGTAAGAATGGGAAAGGAGAGCCTTGCTAGGAAGGAGCCTTCCCCAGATCCTTTGGAATATAAATTGAAGGATTGATATCCAGCTTAACAACTGTGTATATATCCTAAAGGTGTTGGAAATGGTAAAATTGGGTCTCCAGCCCAGTTTTTGAATTGTCTGCATCAATAAAATACTGGAGGGGAGGAAAGGTGACTCTCACTGGTAAGTAGATTAAATATACATGTTGGTTGTTTTTTGTTTGTTTTTCATTTATATATGCCAGCTTTTATATCTTTGCAAACATACCAAGAGCATTTACTTTTTGTTCATTGTTGTCTTTCTTCTCCTATGGTAGTGATAAATGCAGAGGTGATCGACTCTTTTGCACTTGAGGAAAATTTAGCTTGGGTTTCACCCTATCTTTTGTGTCCAGGGCTCTGGTGCTGCTCTCTGAGACCTCCAAAGGTTAGGAGAGTGCCTGGGCCAGCTGAGAGTGGACTATGCTGAGGAATATAACACATTGCAGTGATTGCTGCTAGTCAGAGTCAGTTCCTGGCATGCAGCAGGGCTAGGGCATGGGGCTGAACCTCAGTGATTCTAATGGGGCAGGTAATAAATGATAAGGAATGAATGCAAAGGGATGGTGGAACTGCCAATTTTTGTTGATAGGATGTTGTTGGAAGTTTTATTCAAGAATACTTGTTCTGTGCAAAAAATTGAGACTTATGTTGTTGGTTTGTTTTCTTTTAAACTAACTGTCCTGTTCAGTAGAAATCTGACCTGAGCTTTATATTCAGTAGGGGTTGCTTTTTATTTTCCTGACTTCTGTGAAAATGTAGGTGTTTATAAGGTATTGGAAGTATTCTTAACAGGAAAAAGTGAGCCATCCCCTTTCCTCCATATTTTTTTTCTTACCTTAATGAATCACCTAGTCTTGGGTGATTGCAGTTTAACTATGCTTAAGCACGCTACATTTAAACAAGATTAAACCTGGTTTTGCAAGTCTTAAAATTTAGTTAATGAAAAACTTACAAACAATGTAATTTTTTTAGTTGTGTACTGTGTTTACCAACAGCTATAGTGAAGGGGGAAACAGTGTTTGTTAGGCATCAGAATATATTTGTGGAAGACAAGCTCTTTTCTTGCCAGAGTTTTCAGCTGAAGGAAAGACACAGATTAGATTTATGGGAGGTGAGGAAACTGGAAGACTAAAGACACAGGGCCGGGGCTTTTTACGTATGTTAATCAGTGAAGAAAAAGAAACTTTTTTAAGAGTATTGGAAATGTAAGTAGATTTTCAGTTAAACTATGGGAATATAAAATACACAAAGGGAAGTGAATATCATAATATTGAATCCTGTTTTATTAATCATGGGCCTTCTACTGTTCCCTGTGGTTAAAAAAAATACATAGGATCAAATCAGAAGCAGAAAAAAAATCTTTTTTGAAGAGTTGTAGCAATTCAGAACAGGAGCATGATAATCATTTCCTGACTTTTGTAATCATATTCTTAATTTATGGAAGAGAGTGAGTCAGGGAAGGGAGCTCTCTTGGGAGAGCTGGGGAGCCCCTAGCTCTCAGCAGTGAGGTGCTTGGGAGCTTGGTCCCATGTTCCGAGCTCTCATCCACCCATACCCTGAGATGGCAGAGAACCTGGAAGCTCCTGAGGAAGTGTTTCCCTTGGGAATCTGGGGAGCTGAAATACACTCATGCAAAATTTCTTGTGTTTTCTTACTCAACTGGATTTAACACTAGGGTTTGGGCTGGAGCTGGGGGTGAGGGGAGGGGGGTCATTTTTTTTTTTTTTTCTTCATAGAAGACTTGGAAACTTTGTTTGGATAAATTTTTACCCTCAGCAAGATAAACTTTTGAGTGCTTTTGTTAAATATTCAGAAGCATTGAGCAAGATTCACTGTTGTGCCTCAGTACATCCCAGTACAGCTGGCAAGATGGTAACACTATGTAGGTAATTCTGGTAGCAGCACTAACCTGGGGGAGAAATGCTGACCCAGACAGACTGGTGCAGGCTGGCCCTGTGCTCAGGCTACTTTAAGCCCCAGTCTGGCTGTTGGTAGCCCCTTTTCATTGGAAGTGCGTGTGACTGAAATCAGCACAGCACCCTGGGTGCAAGTGGAAATGTTTTTGTTCAAGAGAAGCAGAACATCAGAGAAGGAACATAAGCATTTCTCTTTTACTGTATATTTAATGAAGTAGGGAAAAGCGGCCAAGCAGATCCATATTTTTTACTTTCTTGGTGCATTTACCATATAAACATCTGAAGCAGCTTTGAATTTTGTCTGGTGTTCGAATGGTTCAGGCAGAGATTGCTGAGGCTCTGTTTACCACAGCTTAGATATGAAACAGCTGTTATGCTTCTGGATTTTTGTAACATCGTTAATATAATTAGGTTGCATACAATTCACTGTTCCAATCTAATTTTGCAAGGATGCTGCTTTTGACACTCTGTAAAGAACATCATCTCTCTGTACGGTTGAAGTTTAAACTTCTTTTTCTACCACCTGAATGATTTTCTTGTGTTTTTCTTTGGCGAAACATTTCTCTTTAAAATTTTCATCTCGCAAGAAAGAGTATCCCCAAAACATTCCTTGCTGCATGCACATTCAAAGAGTTCTCTGTTCAGAAGCAGAAGCCTAATTGTTAGTGAGTCACTTTTAATGTCTGATTCTGTTAAATGTGCTGCAGATGAGATCTGGGCAAAGATAAAAGGAATTTTAATCTTGAATACAGGAGAACAGCTTTACAGTAATAGCTTGACCAGACAAGGGAGGAGACCCTTTCTTGATCTGCACATGAAGTTATTGTTTTAAAATCTCCTTTGAAAAGAATAGATTTCACTATTTAATGTAAACTATGTTCCAGTTGGGTTTAATTTAGGATAAATGTTTTGGCTTTTTCTCTGCAGGCATAATTTGCTATTGACACATGTACAATGGTTCCAGTGCTGTTATCCTGTTTTTCTTTGTGTCTTTTAATCACCTGCTGATCCAGTATTTCCTCCATTTTTTTTTTTTTTTCATTGTGTGTAAATAATGAATGACCTCATCTCACCTCTCTTTCCACACTGGGGGCATCTGGAAGATTTACATGTGGTGCTCATCACTCCCTCCCCTATTTTCCCTCCCTACCCCCAAAGTGCTATGGTCTGAATAGTTGTTAATGAAATTTACATATTCATGAAAATGTAGTCTTAAGCACAGGAAACCAACATGCAGACTTGCATTAATATTACAAGTTCTACAGTTCATTTTTTTGTGTGAACCATTCTCATACCTATGTTCATATTAAAGATAAGTCTAACAATGCCAATGCCTTTTTTTTTTTTTTTTCCACAGACGCTTGTATGTGTATTTTGCCTTCTATCTAATGATCTCAGATTACTCTGGAATGTGAGCGAGTCTCATAACCCTCTCCCTCTATTGTGTGAATGAGGTAAACAGCACATTCCTCATTTCATGGATGAAGGCAGATGAACAGACTTGTTCATGAACATATAGCAATTCTGTTGCAGAGACAGAAATGCTTCCCCTATTAACCCAGTCCTTAACAATGAGACTGATGGTAACAATGGTTACCTGACAGAGGATTTTGCTGGGTATAATGTCTCTGTGGAAAGCTCGTATGGAAGTTTTACATTTTTTCTAGGACATGTTAAGAGGAGGAGTCCCCCGATTTTTCAGATTGCGTCCAGTTTGCATGTGACTTGTGTAGACTGCAAACCCTGAGGCTCCCAAGGTCTCTTTTACCAGGTACTTCTGGACTCTACATAAAGTCCTAAAAATGGAGCTGAGGTATCTTGGGAATTTATTTAGTCCATCTTCTTGCCCCAGGAAGTATTCCTGGGAGTTTTTTGTCTCACCTATTCTGTGAAATTCCTCTGAGGGATATACTACAACCTCTGTATCCTCACGATCTTCATTTACCTACAACTTGCTTGCTAAAAATATAAGCCTGTTATTGCTCATCCTAACCCAATATGCATAGGGAATAGTATGTTTCCTTTCCTCTGTGCCTTTTGTTTTGTCACTTTCCTATTTGTACATGGTTACAAGCCTTCTTACCTTCAAGTCTTCTTGCAACATAATAGCAGTTCTTTAATCATTCCATGGCAGTTTATTTCTAGATCTCTGAGCTTTCCTTTTGCTTTCCTTTGGAGTTTCTCTCATTTCAAATTCATACAGGTGACTACCCTCTTAATTAACATCCCCAGCAAGATCTTCCAGTTTGTAATTGCTTCATCACATAGTTTGTGATGTTGGAATCAGCCAACATATGAACTCCAAAGTATTAACCATGAAAGAAAGTAAGGAATTTCAACTGTGGAACATTTGTTTTCTGAATTTCACTGACACTTAAGCACTCCAATTATGTTTCGATCAGTGGATTTTTTTTTTTTTTAACCTCCTTGTGCTTCTATCCATCAGTCTTCTGCTCTGTATGTACTGTATAGTTCATCTGTTTTGATTATCCCTTTGTTTCCTGTTTTTGTTGTTGTTGTTTGTTTGTTTGTTTTTATTATTGTTGCTACAATTTGTCCCCATTTTTAATGAAATCTAATATATGTGTATACTTGTGCTGACTTTCCATATTTTTCTGATAGCCTTAATGCAGCATTACCCCTGAATGTGTGCAATTACGACCTAAGAGCAAGCCAGAAGCACATCACCGATGAGAACTCTACTAGCTGGACATTAAAATTTTCATGTCACTGTAGTTGTCCCTTATGGTGTGAACATGTGCAGAAAATCTAAGAACTAACTCTGAACATCTTTCTTGCACCTCTAACTGTGTCTTCTGCTGCTGCCAAAAACTGCATGTCTAGCGCTGTTTAGTTTTCATTTTGCTGCAGCTCTTAAGATGTGCCTTTGCAGATATATATATATATATGTATATATTTTACTTTGTATAATGCAGGTAACATTCTTGCTGGAGATGAAGAAATCCAAGGTTTTGGTGCAAAATTTCAAGTGGGGGGTGCTGCCCTGTGTTACAACCCAAGCTCCATTTTGCACTCAAAGTATTGTCTACAGCATTTGGAAAGAGAAGTTCCTCTTTAGAGTGTTGTCAGTTGTCCCCATCTTTTTGTTAATCGTTGATTTTTATAAAAGCAGTATGCCATTTCAATCCCCAGACATATTACTCTGAAAATTTTAAATATAACACAGTATCTTCCTTCTAGAGCTTTACATAAAGCCTACATTAATTTAACTTATTCTCTGCAAGCCCTCAAGTATCCTGTCCTTAGCATGTCCTCATCTTCAGTGACCAGTCCTTGTCCTACCTTTTTGTTTCCTGTCCTTTCCCTACCCTTTGGCCACATTCCTGGAAAAGGATGGAGCAAAACCAGTGTGAAGTTGATGTTCTTTCTTCACATAATCTAATATGCCATTGTGAGTTTACCATACAACTTGTCTACGCTCTATTCGTAATTCAGGCTTTAGGAAATTTTAGTGAAGTCAAATTAATGTCATGACTGTTATGTGTTAAAAGTAAGAAAAGACAGTTGCCCTCATTCAGCTGATTCAAGGTGACTTTTTAAGCTGGGACATTTAGTCATAGCTTAATATAGAGAAAACAGACTGATTGAAACTTTCATGGTCTCAAACACTAAAAAAAAAAAAAAAAAAAAAAAAAGGCACAACCAGCTTCAGCTGGTGACCTCAGTGGTTATTGAAGGCCATTTGTTTAGGTTGCCACCAGTACAGCTGCCATCAAGTCAATTGGAAGTCTCCTTCCGGTTCCGGAAAGACTTAAGTCAGTTCTTTAGATGAGTGCACGCAACATATGTATGCTTCATTCACTCTCAGTAAATACATACCTTTTCTCTCTCTTGCTGTATCCCTGGAGAAGGCTAAATATGAAAGATGGTCCTTTAAAACAGGCAGATATTGTAATTGCAGTGTGAAAGAGGCAGCCTAGAATGTTGGGAGGATCTTTCTGGAATATAAAAATTAATGTATTTTCTAAGCCTAGTTTCATCATTTTGTTTACTTCCGAGGCTGATAAATTGCTGGGCTGCTGATCTTAATACCAGCAGGTTAAAAGTATATATGAAGGACGCTTCTCGTCATTAGTTCAGCTCAAAAGGATGTGCATCATAACTGCATTTCTACTAATGACATTTGACTACAGAGGTAGATAGAATAGCATTTCAGATAAATGAAGGGAAGCATTATTGTAAGAATGCAAAGCTTTTAAGGGTTTAATAAGATTAAAGTTTCTTTTTCTTATCAAGGAACCATAAAGAAATTAAAAGAATGCCACTGAAGAGAAAGAATGTAGTGAAGCACATAAGAAAAGAAATTATCTGATTCTTTAAGTCCTAGAGGCACCAAATGAAAACAGTAGTGAAAATAATGGATTTATAAGAGAATAATGCACCTCAAATGTGGATATCTGTTAATTAATATCAGATTATGCAAGTAGTAGTTCAAACTAGCCCATGCTTTGTGCTTTTGTGCTGCATCTTAGATTTTGGGAGAGCGAGCAGATTGTCTTGTTTTAAAAAATTTAGTGTAGTGTCATATGTGAAAGTTGAGCTCCATCGCCTTCCTCCTGGAATCTGTGCTTGTTTCTTTTATTAGCTGAAACTTAAATAAAATTTACAGTGCTACCTTGGTATACAGCAAAATGTGCCCTGACGTCTGGGGAATGTGCTTGCTGCTGATACCTATGGAATGCTAACGACTAAGGTTAACAATTCCTGACCCTCTCTGCGGAGTATTTCAATTTTTTTTTTATTATTATTATTTATTTATTTATTTATTTTTTCTCAGACAAAAGTCAGGGATTTCAGATTTGTTCTGGAAGGAGGTTGGGTGGTTTTTTTTAAGCCCTTTGGTGGCACATAGCAGAACAAGCAGAAACCCCAGCTTTGTTTTTTCACCCTCAAAGCAAAATTTTTCCCAGGAGCAGCTGTCGAGGGAACTAATGAAACAAGACTAAGTATTTGTTAACTAACAGGACTGGTGAGTAACTAATAGTGAGTAACTAATTCATGTGGCATTGCAGCAGCTCTTTATGAAAACCTTCATTTTTTTGACATTGTTAGTACAATAATGGCTGTTATGACTGCCATCATCAGGGGGCAGACTGTTGTCTTTGTCTCTTCATCCTCTTGAAGTGGTCAGAGAGAATCATGGAAACTGTACAGCTGAGCAGTAGTTGGCATGTGATAGTAAAACCTGCAGCAGCTCTTGCTGTTATTTTGCAATTGGTTAGAGGCACAGACAGCTTAACTCTTAAAAATTTACAGCAACAGCCGCTTTTCTGCTGTCATAACTGAGGACAGCAGATGTTTACATCAACAGGGGAATGTCTGAAAACAAAACAAAACAAAAACAAAAACAAATGTTCCTAACTGCCTAATCACGAACTTGGTCCTGAAACCAGTGATATGGATGGGCAAGTCTAATAGTGTCACTACAATGAGAAAAGGCGAGTCCTCCCGTTACTCAGTGACGGATAGACAGACTTCCCGCAGAGCTCCAGCAGGGGCTGTGTATAATTACAATTCAGCAGTTGTTAGCTGGCTGCCGACTGTGTGCTGTGCAGCAAGTTGCTTGGTAGAAAGTCAATAGCTCACCAAAAGCAAATATTTTGAGTCGGATCCCAGCAGGCACTGAGGGTATGGCCATGATAAAAACTATTTGGTGCAGAACACCAAAGTGTTTGTGTGAGGCCTCTCAGCTCTTTCCATGGTGCAGGGTTTTTCCTTTGTCCCTGGAGGCAAACATCTCATGATGGTACACAAAAGCTACCATGCTACAGTCAGCATGCTCAGCTGAGAAGTCTCTTAGGCTGAGCTGATGGGAGCGAGAGAGCACTAAGAGAGCTCTGGGGTTTGAGTTGTGCAGAGCCAAATGGAATCCTTTCTCCATTAGGAGTGACAAAATGAAATAATCTCTGTAAAGTAGACTCTCACGTCCTCTCCTTGGAGCCTAGAGCAGGGAATATGTTTCATTTAAAAACATGAACAGATGGCACTGCCCACACCTCTTTCCAACCCCTTATATTCCTTAGCCTTTTTGTTATCAAACTTACACAAAATCTGTAGATTTAAGCTTGCTTCCCTCCCTCTTAATCTTAATGGAGCTTAAACTCAGCTCTCACCTCGCAGCAAGAGTGTCTCTGACACGTTAAGTGAAAGATAGCCTAGATAAGGAGTGGACTCAAATCCAGGCTGGCATGCAAACTGTGCCAGCATGTTAAACAAAATGCTAAATGCTCGATACTGTCTTGTGGTTAGAGCAGTTGTCTTTTACTTGTTGACTATAGCAAAAGAGTCTGTCTTTAAAGCTAAAGAATCATATTGAGCTGAATACTAAATGAATACTAAAACTATATATATATGTATTTTGCATAGGCAAAACATTCGAATGAGAAGTAAAAAGTGTTTCCAACACAAGTGCAGACACTGTCATGATTTTAGCACTAGCTAGTACATTGTAATGGGTTCAGACTGAAGTAGTGGATATATCCCACATCCTCCTGTGATGCTAGGCTGTGCTACGTGTTAGGATATGAACATGTCTGTCACATCTGCCTTTCAACAGATGCTGGTCCAATAAGTGCTCTAGGAAGCTTAGGAGTTATAAGCAGAAAAGAGCAACTTAATTTTTCAATCTTGATCAGCACTGTGTATGAGACAAGCCAAAAGGTTATAGCAGATCTGGGCATGCCTAGAAGTAGAGTCTTACACAACCAATATACAGTAGCATAAAAACAGGATACAGGAAACAGCATAAAAACATCCAAATATGAATTTGGATGTTTCCAGGGTTCAGCGATGTACTGGTAAAAATAAAAATTAAAAAATCATAATCTGTATGCAGAGTATGGACACCAAAGTCCTGCATATGTTAGTGATGTTCTTTTTTTGAATCAGTATGTATGTCCTGTTTTGGTGAACTACTGACTTCAACTAAAAGTAATCTAAAAGTAATGACAGCTGTATGAAAATCCCCTATTGCCATGCTGAGAGGCCCTGTGCCTTTGACTACCTCTCAGTAAGTAATATTAAAAATCAGTGTTCACTGATTGAGAGGGGCAATTCTGAGTTCTTTTGAAAGACCCCAGAATAAAGTAGTGTTGAGAAAGCTGGGCTAGAGGCTAAGGTATCTTTATTAAACAGTTCAATGATTGCTTGCACACTCTGTGTCTTCTGCCAATTCTATTAACTACTTGCTCTGAGAAGTAACACGTTTCACCAAGAAAAAAAAGTGTTAAAACATCCCACAAATGTCCATTTGAATATATTTCTACATAAATTCCATATGTTGACAAGCTTATATTTGAGGGAAAAATAACATTTCCTAATCCTGTATTTGATTTGCTGTTACAGACTAATCCAATTGCCTGGATAGGAATAAACCTTGGTAAAAGATATTTGTCTTTGTTAATCATGCAGAACACCCACAGCTCAGAAAATAGCAAGGTGGTATAACGCAACCTCAATGTCCATCCCAGAAAATAAATTCTAGATGAAATGGGCCCCATGCTAATAGTTAATACAATCATTTCCTCATGCAGAAAAACTTTATAGAGTGATTTTGTTATGGGTTTTGTTGTTGTAGGGTTTTTTTTTTTTTTTTTTTTTTTTTTTTTTTTTTTTTTTTCCCATGTTTTACTTGCATGGAGTTTTCCTATCTTTTCATTTTTTGAAGGTGGAATGTCCTTACTCCCCCCATGAGCCCTCATATCTTTTTAAAGATTTGCATAGTTTATTGGTGAGCCTTGTGGTTCCCTGGTTTCCTCACAGAGATGACCTATGTGCCATGACCACCATGGTATCTGAGCATCATTATGGCTGACCATGCTACAGGATAGAGTCATTCTACTGGAGCTGTTCCGATGTAAGTTGTGTATTATGCCTATCAGGTTTTGCCTTTATCAGACATCAACCTGCTTAAAGATAAATTTGAGGAACTATATTAGTGAATGCACTACTAGCATGTCTTATCTCTTTCTATGCTAACTGCAAGATCATCATTAGTATCAGTCTTTCCTGACGTAACTATTCAGTACCTGATCTTATCATCCTAAGAAAAGCAAAGTATTAGGGGAGTAACATTTTCATAAAAATAAAGACAACATAGGAAAAGTAAAGCAATTCTGTGCTGCCTATTTGCCTGTAGATCATAAATATTTATTTTATCTCTCTAATCCACCATGACTCAAAGCGGAATGGATGACCCATATGTGGAAGACTTTGATGGCTTAGCTGACATCTGAGCTCTGAAATAAAACTGTCCAGTTCTCTGTGTTACTGTTCTTGGGTCTGGAGGCTCATTGAAGGACAGCTTTCAGAAGTACATTCCAGATATTGTTAGGACTGACTCTCACTGTCCATTTTCTCTTTAGAAGTCACCTTTCCCTCTTTGTGAAGTGAATTTATAAAGTTTTATAAAAGCAGATGATAGTCTATGAATTCTGTGAATTCTTGTCCAGTTAATAAACAAAATAACAGTACTGACTCATGAACACTTAATATGAATGTGTTTTTCTCTACTCTGCTGTTTTCCTTCTTTTTCCTTTTCAATTCAAATTGTTTAATTTAGAGAAGGTTTTTTTTTTTTTTTTTTTTTTTGTTGTTGTTTTGTTTTGTTTTGTTTGTTTTGTTTGTTTTTGTCCATTAGTCTATGTTTCTCAAACCCTGCTCTTTTGAATTCAGGGTTATTTCTGTGCCAGAGTTATTCCATGTTGATGAGCTGGCCATAGTCATATAGGTAAACTCATATAATTTAAATAGAATTAGCTAAACTGCAAATATGTTATCTGATTTATTTGCCTTTTGAATGTCTTGGTGATTGACTGTTGCTTAAAAAAAAAAAAAAAAGTACTTTATCTAGATGACTTGTTATTTTCAAAATCCATTTCCCTTTATGTAGTAGACGTTTTTAAGGACAAATACTTATGGTTGTATTAATGGCAGTATTAAGCAGGACAAAACAAAGTTCAGGGTAGAAAAACACTTGTGCACCAAGGACAAAGTTGCACAATTAGCTGCAGAACTTCATCTGTGGTAATCTTTTCTCAATTTATTGAGAATCATTTTAGTAATGGTGCCTTCTAAAATTGGAATATCAATTAGTTAACTAATTGTAGTTTAATCAGTAGTTTAATCCAGTGTGCTAACTCTAATGTCCTAGACACACAAATATTGTATAATAATTTTAGTCAAAGAGGCTTCTCTTCATACATTATATCCCAATTACCTGCTTGTATTGCAGATGGTGTCTAGTGACAACTGAGGTAAAGATAGATAACAGTAGGAAAGAATTAGGACTTTATTTTACGTCTCTAAATAACCATTGGTCATCACTAGAAATGTGGGATGGTTCAGTTGCTAGCACAGAATACTTTCTCTTTGGAACAAGAGAAATAGGAAGGGATGAGTATTGAAGAAAAATACGCATTTCATGGAGTTCTTCAAGATAATTACTTGTGCTAAGATTCTGGTATTTTTTTAGGATTCACGGAAGTTCTTGCAAATAAATTGCTGATGAACTGAATGTACATGAAGGACTAATTTTGACCTCCTTGAATAATGATAGAGCTAACTCGGTACTTTCTTTTTGTGCGTATGTTAATGAATGACTTTTTGTACTACTTGACTAGATCTAATTTGAAGCATTCTTTCATGTCCCAGGCAGTGAAATCACTTTTTCTTCCTAAATGTGGCTCTAAGATTACCTATCCCTTATAATCACCTATTAAAAGATTTCCTGATGAAGAATAGTATATTGAGGCACGTTTTAAGGAACTCTTCATAGAACTTGTTAAATTTTTCCTTTTAAGCACAGTTCTAGAGGTTCTTTTTAAGAAAACTGAATCCTTGGAAGAGGTGCCATTTTGACTTTTAAAGAAAAACTGCTTCCTTTTGCTCATAGAACTAATGCAATCCATACAACTGTTCAGTCTTTCTGAAACTGTCCAAGTAGCACATCTCAACTGTGACATAAGGAACTGCTTCTTTGTAAATATATGATTAATATCCCACAGTTATATCACAGATATATTCATTGTATCAACTGGAATTCTTCCAGTAATTTTTGGAACTTGCTAGAATAAGTAGCATTTTAATTGCAGTTTCATCCAACACAATGGTTTGTAAAATTTATGTATTTTGGTTTTTGCGGACTTTAGCATTAGGGTTGTGTTGGTGGTGTTTTTTTTTTTTTTTTTTTTTTTTTTTTTCCTCCTTCCTTACACTGTCTCATTTCCAACTCTTCTCCCAAATCAGGCTTCATTCACAGCTTCATTAGGATAGCTATTTTCACAGTGAAAAATGCCTAAATGGAAATTGCTATGTTTTTGATAGTAAAACCATATTTTTCTCAGCAAAGGAGTCTATTTTTGCTTGACACCTGTCCCATTTCTTTGGGAAAATAGACCAGTTTTTGAATTTTTAATGAAATGTGAAGAACCTTGAATTTTTAACTGATTTTGATCTACTACACTGCTTAGAGTCATAGAATCATTTAACTTGGAAAAGACCTCTAGGATCATCAAGTCCAACTGTTACTTTTCTCACCCTCATGGAGCTGGATCAGGACAGAGAAAAGATTTCATATATGCTGCTTAAGGCATTGGAAAGAAATTCGGGCTTAACTGACATCAGTAGTCTTTATTAATTTCAATTAGACAAGGAATACTTCTATGATTAGTAGGCTACTAATGTAAAAACATATCCAGGTAGCTGCCCAGTCAGATAGAAACTTGAAATTCTCTTTGAAGGCCTCTGCTATCTCTTTGGCTTTTTATGATTACCCCTTCGCATAAATGATTTACCAGCTTGTTCATAGATAGATGATGTCTTGGACACATTTGTGTGAAGGTAATTTTCTGTGAGTATTTATGTTATGAGTTCTGTCCCAGCTGCATTTTTTTTCTTCTAACTCTTGCTTAAGAAAAAAGTGAAAGAAAAAATCTAGGAACAGAACCATGAAATTTATATAAAGACTCAGGTGTTTCAGTTTTCAGTGGAGTTTTTAAGAAGTTGACAGACTTTACAGATACCCTCTCTCTTGCTAGGGGTTTCCCCACATGAGCTGGGGGATCAGCTGGTTGTGGAAATGTTGGATTCATGTACAACAGATGAACAGGATTCCAAAGACGGTCATTTCTGTAGATAAGTGGGTTCTTCCAGCAGGTTTTTACAAAGGCAGGGTGTGGGGACTGGTCCAATTATTTAAAAATACACAGGTTCCCCTGAGCTCAGTGGCAATAGTCAGGGACTGTTCTTTTGTTTGGAGATCTGTAATCCTTTTTCTCTACCACTTTGTGAACTCAAGAAGCTGTGTCTAGCGTCATGATTTCCTCATGACTATTCAGTTTTTAAGCCCACGCTGTGTAAATTTCAGTCCACAGTGCTTGCTTCTCCAGGAAAATCACATTAAATATATCTGGATTTTTACTAAATTTCAGTTATGTGGTACACTGCATTGAACAATAGATCCTTTATTATCTCAGTATAAGGATAGGCCTAGGTGTTCTTTCTATGTAGCTTGAAAGACGGAAACTTAATACCTGAATTAAATTATCTCTATCCAGGCATGTATTTGTCTTTGGATTGAATAGTATTCTGACAGTAACTGCAAACAACTTTCAACATGGAATTTTTATTTATTTATTTTTTTAACTAGTATACAGAGTTCATCTATTTTTATTTTGAATTATACAGAATAGACCACAAAACTTGTGAGAAGAATATTGTATTTTGCAATATTTGACTGTGAGGAAATTTGCAGTGCAAACAACAAATTACGAACAACAAATAATTTGCAAGCATTCCACAGGCCAATATAATGCATAAAACATAGATTTCTAAATGATTAAATTATGATTCATATACTGTGGATAATGATTTATGGACAGATAACAGAACTTTACTGGTATTAATTGATTGCTGTAGATAATTCAGTTCAGCCACTTGTGATTTAGACAGGATTTAAATTAGTAGCTAGTAATATGAGTTTGAAATCCACTGAAGATACCCTCAGAGCATCTACCCTGCCCCCCTCATGAGAGTTCTTAGTTTAGTTGTTTTTTTTCATGATTGATTTATGCTTGCTACTAGTATTCACAGAATGTTGTTGATGGAATTTATGTTTATTTTGAATAAAAATACTGCCTTAGCTCTTAAAGGCAGCACAACATTATTTATTTTTACGTAATATAATTTTTATGGTTAAGCTTAATCTTTATTAGTATTTGTAACTTTCCTGCAGACAATTCGCAGCACATAATTAGATTGTGTTGACTGCTGCTTCTTGTTCTAACTGATGATTAGAAATCGTACTGAGTTCAAAACATTTCCAGCTCAAGGAAAAATTTTCATTCAGAGACTGATATGTGGTTGGATCCCTTGTCCTAACTTTTTAATGCTTCCAATAGATGCCTTTGGGCAAACCGAAAGTACTAATAAATAGGATAGATAAAGAAAACTATCAAAGCCCTGCTGAAATAGCTACAGAAAAGCAATCAAAAATATTTGCCAGTGCTCTGGAATATTAGACATTCATTACAAAGCCACTGCACAGAATAACTGTGGAGCAATAAGTTCACTTACATTCAAAACTGAATTGCTTCATAAGGCCGCTTTTATAATCTGAACATTTATAGAAAGGCCAAATATTTTCCAAAGAGATTAAACTCACCTGGGTCCCAGTCTCTGGTGTGACTTCAGGAAATGAAATGTACCGATTCACGAGTGCTATGTGCTACAGAAAATGAGCCATGATCTCTCAGAGCTAAAAGTGGTGAGAAAAGCTCACCATTCTGTCATAGCAAGTTGCATTCAGTTGCAAAGTGATTTGGCTAGCATGAAGGGAAAAGGCTATTTTACATAAGGTAAAAACAAATGTGTAAGAGGTTGGGGATCATTTTGGTGCCTTTTCGTGGGGTACCAGACCTGTTTAGATCAGATTTCAAGTCTCTGTGGCCCTCACATAGAACTTGTGACTGAGGGAAGCAGAGTGTGCAGAAGAGGAAGCTTTTGTCTTGAGCATGAATAAGCATTTGGAGTGAGCATGAGGCTTCCACTTGCCTCAGGATGTGAAGGCAGCTGGCAGCTGAATAGAGGCAGTGCTGTTTTTCTGGATGAGAGCAAACAGAGAAGTTTGTGGCAAAAGTAGCGCAAGTAGAAGCAGTATGGAGCACTGAGCAGAGCCATACTGCACTGTGGTGGCAGATGGACCAGCACAGGACCAGGGGTAAACAAACAAATGAGGTTCCCTGTTCCCAGCATGAGCGATAATGAGTAGAAAGCGATCAGATCAATTAATGAGCAGTTGGGTGGGATGCTAGGAGCAGGAGTGGGTAGGTTTTTAAGGGTTTAAAAGCCTGTCTTGGAGGAGCAGCATGGCAGACTGAGAAGCTGTGCAACATTGCATTTGCTAGTGCATGAAGGAAAATACAAATGAAGGAAGAATGAAGCCACTTCTAGATATGAGGTAGCCTTGCCAATAGGTACCAAGGGAGGCCAGAGGTTTTGTGGTTTGTGCGCAACTGAAGGGAATAATTCCTGGGTGCAGTATGTCTGCTCTGTGGGTTACGGACCTGGTCCATCTTATGTCTGCTACAGGTTCTGTACACTGGTGGGCTGTATGGAAGGAGATTGACAGTGAATTAGTGCTGAAAGTTAACAGGACCCTTAACATAGTTCACTCTATTAACATAGTTCACTCTAAACCCTAATGGTGGTGTATTTTTGTATATACTACCTTCTGCTTCACTGTTCCAGTATCGCTGAAAGAGAACTTGAGAATTTAATTATGCGGTCTACACTCCCCTTTCTCCACTGCATTTCAACACCACTTTTCAAAGCATCATAAAGTTATTTTTAGAATGATTTCATGTCATAGGAGTCTGTGTGTGTGTGTGACCATATACCTCTGTATGTGACTTTTTGCTCTTGTTCTCTCTCCCCCTATTTTATTATTGGGCCATACCACTTGGTTACATCAGTTGGTGTTTTGAGAGCTATTTATAACGTTTAAAATAGTGTGTGAAATTGCTATAATGATGTTCTTTAGTGCACAAGCAGGTGAATGGCTGTACGTGCGTCAAAAAGAAAATAAGATTTTGCCTGTTTCATCAAATAGCCAGAAGAGTGTTTTTCACAAAGCTAAGCTTTTTGTTTGTTTGTTTGTTTGTTTGTTTTCCACATTCAAGACACTAAGTCTTGTTAGTGTCATTTATATGTACTCTCTTAATTATGTCCCCCATGGGCTGGGTAGTGATGATGGCTGCATTGGAATACTTTATATATATATATATATATACACACACGCATATATATATTATAGTAACACCACCAAATACAGTAGTAGTTTGAAACCATAAAGTCAGTGGGATTTCATGGGGCAATTGTTCACCTCAGGTGGCTGGTACTGTAGAAACCTGGAGAAAGTGCTTTGTCTTAGAGCAGCTAAAGGTTAAAGAGAAGCGACACAGGACAGTACTTGACTTACTCAGGGGTCTGCAGAAGTTTTTTAGTGAGGGAGGGTGGTGAGATGAATGATCTAAGGGGTATCTGAGTTGGACCGTTTGCCAAAAGGGGGTCATTTGTACGAATAAGATAAAGTATAAGTTACTGATGCAGCAGAAGGAGAAAGAAAGCAAGGCTGTAGCTGGGACAAAAGAAATGCTCTGAAGGAGAGGTTTGAACAAATGGGTGATCGTGATGATCAGAGACAAAGTGACAAAAGAGTCTTATGGCATCACTGAACCTCCAGCAGCTGCTCCTTCCAACTTTAGCACCTGACTGTCTCTTCCCAGCAGCCTCATTTCTTCACTGCCACCTGCTTGCTCCTGGCTGGGAATTGCCTCTGAGCACCTGCACCTGAAAGGGATCTCTTGAGCTTAAGGGAGATGCAAAGTAGGAGAGAGAACCCCCCCCTTTTTTTTTATTTTCCCTCCCACTGCTATTTCAGTATTCTTATACCACCCTGCAGGTGTTCCCTTTGGCTCAGTCTCTGGCTGCTGGCCTAAAGCAATCTGTGCATCACAGCAGCCTTACCTTTCCAGGAACAAAGCCCTCTTGTGTAGCTGTGGCATGCCCTTGTTCTGCCCTTGTTCTGCTCGGTCTCCTGCTGCCTTGGAGCTCTGCCTGATTGGAATTGGGTCCTCTGTGGACAGAAGCATTCCTGTTCAGAGCTTTCACCCAACAGTACTGTGAGAGCTGTACAAGAATAATCTTCCTCATTTTCTGGAATACTAACTCTAAAATGAGTTCTTAACAAAAAAGAGCAAAGCAGAGCACCTAAAGAGTCCCTGACAGAACCTGGAGAAAATTAAGTTAGCTGTGTAGTATTACTGCAGTGTTTTTATTTTCTGGGTTCCGGTTTAATTTATTCTTGTAGATGTCCTGAATGTTTGTAGATTTGATTTAAGCTAACTGCAAGGTAAACTATAGAACAAGTATGAATTTAGGATAGGGAAAATGTTGGCTGTTATTAATTCATTCCCTTGGTATAATCTGCTGAGTCAGATATACTCGTGCCAAATTAGAATATGAGGTTTATGTTGTCCCATGTGCTTGTCTAACACATGAATGGACCACTAAAAAACTCATTAGTTTTTTATGCTTCTGTCTTCACGTCTTCAGAGGGGAGTCCTGCCATGCCAAAGTCCGATTGTTCCCATTGCACAATTTATTTTTATATAATAGAAATGAATGAAATCAGGCTTCTGCAGTCCTTCCAATTAGAAAACCCCTCCCCAAATTTGTTGCCGAAAGTGATGCATGCCTTTTTTCCCCCCATGTGCTGAATCTGTATTCTTTTACAAAAAGAATCTGAAACAATAGTGCTCAGTCTCCCAAAAGTAGATTCAACTTAAAAATCTGCTTTTCTTCAAGATATGTTTGCTTAAAATATGATAAGCAACACTTGCACTAGTGATTGCTATGAAATGTGAGTCTGATTTTTAAAAAATCTGCAGCTCTTCCATGTGAGAAGGAGGAATGGGGGCAAAAGTAAAATTTAAAATAGCCCAGGTATAGCTCAGGGCCCATCTTGGTTTGCAGCCTTCCCTGAGCATGCTGGCTTTGTCATGGAACATGGGGCTGTCAGATCTGAGTGGCTGTAGATCCCAACCCCGTGCCTTGTCCCGAGCACAGACAATTCTTGTCCTGTGTCAAAGTCTACTCTTGACGGGGAAGTAATTTCAGTTGCTTGTGGGAAGATGAACAAACTCCTCTCTGAATGTTATTTCAGAATTTCAGTTCCAGTCTCAATAATGGAAAGATCTACACTGTGCATATCAATTTCCAATGCATACCTGTGTCCAGCTGGGTGGGATCTGTGTTGGAGACTCTAGGGAAGTCCTTCGGAAAGTTTTTCCATAGCGCATGTACACGTGCACACCCTGATAGAAAAACCCTGCATGTTATGTATCTGTGTTCAGGATCGGACAGCAGGGGTTATTTTGATACAGTATCATTCTGTCTGTCCAAAGCATTGAACTCAACATTTTTTCTTAGGGGTGTAATTCTCCTTGTATGTAAGCTAAGTCACCTTCTGAAGGTAGCCAAGCTGTCTGTCTGTATTGGAGAATGAACCCAGCATGAGCAGGCCCCCAAATTTGGTGATGGTATAAATCCAGGCCTTTGTCTTCCACAAAGTACAGGCATAAGCATGAAGAAATTACTATTCTGAAGCAGGTGTAATGTAATGAAATGAATTCCTCCTTCTTACTTATAAGAATGATGGCTATTTAAGCAAAGTTAAACAGGATGGAACTGTATATAGACAGATAAAGTAGAATGAGAAACTTCAGATCTGAAATTCTGTCTATTTAGGGGGGAACTTGGAAGAAATGTTGCTTCAATTTTTTTCCCCCAATTCTTATAGTTACAAGTGTGTGAGTTTCATCAGCTTGTTTTAATTTGGCTTGATACAACAGATCTATGGCAACAGTGTCTTTCCAAGCCACTTTTCTTCTTCTAAACAAATGAGTTAATTTTATAGTATTATTATCATTATTGATCAATTTTTGCACTTTCAGTCATGAGCTTGCAATTTTTTTCTAAGAAAGCTTTTTCCCAACTTGGTTTTCAGCCTTTTCTGAAAAAAGGGACTACTGAGGATTTCCAAACTTTTTTGACTGAGCTACCTGCAAACCCATGCTAAGGGCACATGGTAATGATGCTGAACTGATGTCTTTCAAAAAAAAAAAAAAAAAAAAAATCCAAACAGGATGCTCTTTTTTCATTTTATTATATGGGTGGTTAGCATATCCAGATTAGAGCTTAAAGGTAGATACTATAAGGTAGAAAAATACTGACCTGTTTACATGCTGATGTGAAAACCCACTGTGAAACTGTTAAGAAAGGTAGATAATTCAAAGTGTTCTGCCACAAGCAGGTTATTTTGGGTTCTGTTTGGAGTCTTGGAAATAGTTTTGGATGAGTGAAGTGGATACATGCTCATTATATGCTCACTTAAACTATCCTACTTTCTTAAAATGAAAAAAAAAAAAAAAATCCATGAGACTGAAGAGAAAATAAAGCAAAAAAGATGGGAGAGCCTCTGAAATAGGGAATTTTACTTCAGAATTTTAGAAAGAGCACGGGCTCAACCTGGCTACAGCAGCATGTCTTCTCACATTAGAGAGCTCTAATTCTTATTTGTTCTGCCTGAGAAATATTTCATCTTATTTAGCTGGAGATAAGAGAATGCAAGAGAGATTCTTTCTCTTGGGCACAATCAAGCTGAGAAAGGGAGAAAATTAACCCAGCTGCCTGCAGCTGTCATGAATCAGAGCTTGTAATCATTTTCTAAAAGTATGGGCCTTTCACTGTGATACACAAATGCCCCTTTAAGATCATTCTGTTGCTGCATGACCTCCAGGTGACCTGGCTGGAATGGTTAACTCTGAGATTTTGGCAACATGCATTTACTTTTTCATAAATGCAAGCAAATTGACTGGAAATGCACAGAGATGGAAGAACCAACTGAAGAATCCTCCTAGTAAACAACTATTGATACTTAAATCCAAAAGACTTCTTAAACACACATCAGTTGAGAGAAGTAATATAAATGAGTCTTCTATAACACAAGAAAAATAGTAAAGATGCAATGGATTTATGTTGCTTTGAGCATGGGTCAGACTACATTCAAGCTGCCTTTCACCTTGAGGTAGGTTTGAATAGAGGAATGTTCGAAAAAGCTTAAGATTTCTGAGTACCTTTCCCCCCAGAAAAAGGCTTTGCTAACTATGCAGCAATTCCCATTCAGCATCATCCAATTTGGAATTATCAGTTTTCACTGCTCAGAACAAAGTGAAATTGCTCTGCATGGCAATCTCTTGAGCAGTATCTCCGATCTGTTTAAAGTAGACATGTAAACCCTACTCGTGATAAATCAATCCAGTTTACTTTTTCGAAGTACCTACATTCAAACAACTCTTAGTCACCTCCCTCCTTCTGACCCAGCACCACCATCAAGTAGAAGACACCCCCCCCCCCCCTTCCCCCTAAAAAAAATCCTTTAATATCCTTTGAGATTGATTTAAACAGTTTTTGAATTTATTACTTCCTCTGTTGTCCCAGAAGGATGCGAGGAGGCTGGATAACAACAGATTCATGGAGGTGTGATGCAAGAGGTATGCAACTTCTTGGGAATAGGAGACAAAGAGGGCACCTGCTTTTGTGGGCTGTCTGCATTGCCCAGCAATATGTGGTGTGATCCATGTAAGTGAATACCTACTAAGAACACTGCAGAGTACTGCTTAGTTTGTGTGGAGTCACAGAGACTGAGCAGCTATAACCACCCAAGAAGTTCAGCAATAATCCCTAAAGACTATTACATCTGAAATTCCTTATTGGTGTTATGAAATCCAAATCATAACAGTAAAAAGCTGTAGTCAGAGTATGTATTTGGCTGAGTATAAGGAGAATAGCAGCCTGCTGGCAGTTTCATTTGTACCTGAATTAGTATAGCCTATATTCCTGAGTCGGGAAATAAGCCAGAAATCTAAAAAGCTGAATGCAGGTCTTGTGTTTAAAGATCTCTGATAACCTTGAAGTAAAAAAAATGATTTAAAATCCATAAGGAAATGGGCACCTGCATAATGAAATGTATCTTTCAAGTTACAAGGCAGTATCGGTATATTTCCATTTTTTCACCACAATATGATACTTGAAGCATATCATGCAGGAGAAAAAAATAGGTTGTGTGCACATGTAAGCTCAAAAACTAGTTAAGATCCATGCACTAAAAGTCCATGTGTTCAATAAAAACATTTTTCATCATGCTGTATTTCTCTATTTGGCATATTTTGTATTCTATGCAACATGCTAAACTTGTTGGAAATATCTATAAATAAAAACACCTATATCTTTAGGTTATTATATTTGTATTACATAGGAGTAGGAAAGTACTTTTCAAGTCAACTTTTAAACTGGCTTAACAGTGCTTTAGTCCTGAGTTTCAAAGCATATTGATACATTGAACTGTTTGGATTATTGTCTTTTTCCAAATGATAAAATTCCCATCATGTAAACATTTGATGGCTTGGTCTGTTAATCTTTGAGTTAAAAACTAACAGGTAAGATAGATTTCATTTTCAAAATCTTATTTAGAGGTAGCAGAAATCACCTGCTTGAACAATAATTTCAATGGATAACCAAGCAAGCGTTTATTATTAATGGTTGTGCCAAGTGTGCCATGTAATTAAGGTTGCAGTATGATTTCCATTGAAGTGTCAATTTCTGTGTTTGGGTAAGACAGTTCAGGCTCCTGCATTTCTGGAACATTCTGTTGATTTCAGCATGTCACTGGATAGGAATATGGGGAAAGTATTGGTGTGACTGGAAACCCACATGAAATCTAAAATAGTAGGACTGTGGGGTAAATGTGGTAAACTAAATACGTGGTGTGGCATGCAAGCTACAGGCACAACACAAGAGAAATAGGCGACTGTCAGATTTTAAAGTAAAGAACACTTGACTGTCATCCTTCTCAAAACATTTTTTTTCCCCTGACTATTTCTGTAAAGAAATGCAAATGTTTACTTAGCTGGTTGAGGAGAAGATAGCATTCTTTTAACTATTTTCTTGCAGGTGAGGATACCTTCTCAGGACCTGAAGTAAGGAATATGCACTGAGGTGGAAAGAAAATAAAATAATAATTTAATTAGATTACGTAGCATAACTTCAGGCAGTGATGGGGAGAAGAATGAGCTAACACGAGTGACTATGGTGAAAAGGATATAATGAAGCAAAATGGTAATATAATCAGAACTTTGGGTAAGAAGCTTAGATGTTTAAACTAAGATCTATCACTGCAGGATAGATCCATGAACATATATATGAAAAATATTGCTTTGGGTGAAATCTGTTACCCTTTGTATCACTTCATAACACATACCTTATAGGTAGTTTGATCCCTGGGCATGAAAAGGTATTAAAATCAAGTAAAATACACTTGATATGGATAGGCAGAATATGATGTTGTATCTGGTAGAAAAGAAGGAAAAATCTCCTAGGCCTGGCTGCCTTCTGCCACCTCTTTTGGTCTGTTGGTGGGTTTTTATTTTCTTTGAATGTAATCACTTTGGTTGCATTCCTGAGTTACAAGGCTGCTGTCCCCTTATTTCCTCTTTGGTCATTAGAAAGAGCTAGGCTCATCCAAAGATGCAGAGAAGCCAAAGTATGATTCCAGTAAGAATTCTAAATTTTCAGTTTTCAGGCTTGTTTTGGGGGAACCTCTCGCTGGAGGCTGTTCGCTCCATTTCCTTCCTTTTCTAACACTGAGTTTGAGCAGTTGTGTGTCCTTGACAATCATCCATTCTAATGACAGTAAGGGTTTAGGAATTGTTACTATCATCTCACAGAGGACTGCTACATAAGGAAAAGGAATTACAAGTAATTGCAGTCATTCAGATGATGTAAGTTATGACAGAGCCGGCAACCTTCAGGTATGACTAGAAAATTAGGAAGCTCTGCAGGTAAATTCTTTGATTGAAAGAAGCGTTGTTTGTAGTTGTTCGAAAGTTAGTTTTTAGCTGAAGGTAGCAAATAAATTGAGAAGCTTGGGGTTAAATCAAGAAAATACAATGCTGAATGTTCAGAATTAAATTAACGTTTCTCCATTTTATTTATTTATTTATTAATGTATAAAATACTGGAAGCTGCTTTTCCTTTTGGAAGTCTCCACAATTCCTTTAATAACATTTTTACAGTAAAAGACCCATATCTTTAAGTACAAAATTATTAACTAGTCATGCTTTTTGAGAAGCTAATGTAATGTAAACTGATATGGTTGTACTGGATGGAATCTGAAAAATTGTCTGGAATCTGAAACAGTCTATGCTGGGGATTGTCTCTCTCAGAATTCCAAAGGCAGAAGGTAATACGTGCACCTTATGTGTTCTGTACAGTGTGGGATGTGATTTTTTTTCAGAGCTATTGAACACCTTGAACTTCCTTTGAAATAATTGCACACTTAAAGAGCATCTTAGAAAGGATGGATTTGATTTTGCACTCCTTATGATTCAAAGGAGCATTTATTTGGTTACTTGAACCAGCTCCTCCACTGTAGTGTCTGTTATGTATTTTCAGATATGGATTTAGACTAAAATTACAGAATTCCCTTAACCTTCAATATTTTGATCTGGGGAACTGGTTTGCATCCATGTCTCAGAAAACATGTCTTTTGCTACATCCGCCAGCAAACCTTGTTTGCAAGGGCATGATGGTAAATTTTGGGATTCTTTGATGTATAATCCAAAGCCAGGTAAATATTTCCTTGTAAACCATTACATCTATATATTCAGAAAGAGACATTAAATCTGATTTGCTTTTGCCAAAAAAGAAAGTAATATTTTGAAGTAATTTACATTGCTGTTTAGAATATTGTCTTACAAACTACAGATTCTCTACACATTGGGGTTCAGAGGATACAGCATATGAACACACCATAAGTCCAGATATGTTCAGAATTTTGCAGGCTTTAAGATGGTAGCAATTTAGCAACTTTTATTCAGTCGTAGAACTCCATATGTGTTGCTCTCAAATGTAAAATACGAAGATTAAATGAGCAATCTTATTAGTTTATGTTCGATGTAGAAATGTGTTAAGGCTTTGGGGGTGTTATTTTTTTTCCTTAGTCATCAAGTATGTTGAGCTTGATGCAGAGAAAATGTGAAAGTAAGATTTACTTGCTGTTCACAGATTTTAGAAGATTGATAAGGCCTAATAGATCACCTAGTCTGATATCCTGTAGGGAAAAAAAAAAAAAAAAGAAAAAAAAAAGAAAAAATGCAAGCTGCTACATTTTTCCACTTCTGTTTCCAGTTAATCCTGAAAGTCTTGGCTGATGGGTCTTCTGTCTCATCCCACAGCTTGAGACATTTCACTTTGAGGGAAAAAAAGATGCATCTTGCAAGGTGCTTAAAATGCAGAGTGCCCATCTTATGCATGTTCTACTACTGTAAGTTTCCTGGAAAGACACAAAATGTGAGGGGGCTGAAAAAGGAAGACCATGATCTGGTCAAGTCACCACAGTTCCCCATGTAAGATGTCCACTCTTAATGTGTGTGGGACCCATATGCAGCTGCAACCACGGGTGTTGCTAGCCAGAGGGAAACTATGGACCCTGAAGTGAAAACAAATGAAAAGCAGACTTAGAAAGCTTGGAAACTGATGCCAAAAAATGATGTGAGAACTTACTGTCATGCTTTTTTAACAATTGAAACAACAACTAGGTCACAATAACACTTTTTGCATACTTTAGGGGAAGGAGGGTGAGTAACACAAGATTAATGAGATACCAAACAAAAGTGTAATATTGATGATGAGTGAACTATATTAGTTTTAAAATTGTTGATAATTTTCCTAATAATAATAATAATAATCTGTAATTGTGCATTTGGGGAACAGAAGTTGTGGTAAGTACCAGAAATAAGTGATACTTTATGCTTTTATTTATTTTTAAGCTTTTTTGACACATTGTTGAGTCCCCTGGGATAAGTTTTCTTCCTTTTGTACTTGAAGGGATGGATATGAAGGCAAGGGGAATATTTTGGATTAGAAAAGAACACAAAGAAAGGTACTACACAACTCTGATTTATTCTGAATAACTGACAGTCTGTGGCGTTGTGTCATTCTGTATTAGGTGAACATCTCAGCAAGGGTTCCGCCTCCTCTCTGTAAACCTGGTTGTTAAGCCAATTAAAAGTGCACTGAATCAGCTGTAACATGTTCTTCTAATGCATACTTTAAAATTGAATTATTATCCTTCAAGCACACTGGAGCAGCCTGTACTTTGTTAATCAGGTATCAAGTAGCTGTGACCAACTTTGTTTCATGTCATTTGCAAATAGGAATTAAAAGGTTTCCCTGTGGACAACACATGCAAGGGAGCTTCCAGATGCTGATTGACTAATTTTGCTGGAATTTTCATATTGTGTTCTGAGAATGTGCTGTCTAGGAGCAAGGTCTGATGAGAAATTTTCAGAATAATGCAAGTATTATCAGAGAAGATATGCGCTCACAACCATGTAGATGCACACTGTAGAAAACTGGCATGGCAGCTACTGGTTTCCAGGAAGGATAGGTGCAATTACAACTGCTATAAAACTTTGAGCCAATGAACGTGAGTGTGGCTGTACAAACTCAGTTTTAAGAAAAATAATGTAACGTGGCTTTTCTTCTACATCTGCCAGTTTGCAGGGCTGGTATTTTTCATTTGCAGTGAGCCACTGTGTGCCACAGAATGGTGAGGAAATGAAGCAGGAGAAACTGAGCTGAGATTTGTGAAATGGACAAATATTTAAATTAGTAAAGGCAAAGACTTCAGCAGCATCCTCTGAAATATTATATATGTAGGGAAGTATTAGGCCAGTGGCAAATCTGCTCCTGGGATGTGTAACATACTGCCAAACTCAGAAAATGAGAAAATCAATCTAGTGTCAGTTGCCTGGTTCTACTCTCTCTATGGGTTTGTATTCATGTATGAAAATACAGATCCCTGGGTTGGTTGTGAATAAACATTAATTCATTGCTTTCAGTGTGTTTGTGCCAATTTATCCCAAGTGAGAGATTGGGCTGGATTTAGTGGAGGTAGCAGTATCAGTGATTTGTCCTCCCTTCTTTTTTATGAGAAAAGTATTCTAACAGTTGAAGTAGCTGATAAATCATTTGGAAAGACAAATAAAATATAGGTCTTGCCTCTAGAGTTTATTCACCGCAACCACTATTGTTACCTCTGCTGCTTCAGTCTCAGTGGGAAAATGTGTGTAAATCCCCTGTGTGGATGAAGCCCAAGTGATCTCAGATCAGTAACATCCAGTATCAACAATGTAGTTGTATTTTCTTTACTGAGAGAAAGAAATCAAGGTCAGCTCACAATATAAAATTTTGCTTTGACCATATGTTCATGAGGGGGTTGGTCTGTTGCTTTGGGGAGTGAGGGCTTTTTTATTTTCAGTCAGTTCTTGGCAGTCCAAGGCCAATTAAAATAAATAAATAAATAAAAGGCAAACTGAGAATGCCCTTATTCTGCATGTGATGGCATATATTGCCAAGCAGGGTTCCCAGTGACTCAGAAGCCAGGACAAATCTATCTGGGATGCTACAGTTGCTGCTTTGCTCTGGTAGAGGCTTATATCACTGCTGTTGTTGCAAACGAAATAGGTCACAGTCAGCAATTTGGTATTTTTCAGCAAAGCTTTGTTTCTTTGGAGAATTTCCAGGTAGCTTTGCTTTGTGTTGGAGTTAAAAGGACTAAATCATCATCTTGTCAATGCTACTGGTCTTTTAAATACCTATTTAAAATACAGTAACATAGATGCTCTCTGCCTTAACCAGAGTGTTTCAGAGCAGTATGCTGTTTAACTTTCTCCTGTTCCCTTGGTGTTCATTCCCAGTATTGTTAATCCTTTGGAATAAATGAACAAATGAAACACAAGGTAGTCCTGCAAGCATATGTGGGAGAATTAGTTGCGTTCCTTGTTAAACAAGAAAATTTTTGAAAAAGAAACAACTAGAGGTGTGCTCACGGGGTGTGCTCCTCAGAGACCAAACCCCTTCTCCTAACCTTCTCCTTATCTCCCACATAGGATACATATGCTGTATCCTCATGAGTACAAGCACCTGGAATGTCGAAAGGTACATCTTTGTGAAAGGAGGCTTGAAGACTGGTTAAGTAACCCCAGAAGAACTAAGGTAGCACTAGGGTCAGATTCACAGCATTCCTCAGGGAATCTCGCCTTCAGGAAATTATACAGGAGAAACAGAGAGAAAGCCTACTTTGCTTTCCCTTCATGCAGTGATACCTCCTCTCACACTGAAGCTCCTTTGTTCAACACCACCCTCTTTCGAGGATCAGAGCACAAACTACACTGAGTGTAGTCCTGCCCCATAGGAGAAAATAGAGGGAATATTCCTATTCCTCACCACCTCATTAGTTGCATTGGCCTCCTTTCAGCCTCCTGTGAGGCAGCAGCACCACCAAAGTGAGTGTGAGTGTGTAAATGCTAGTTATAATGCAGCCCTGAACAGCATTATCTTCTGTTTTCATATGCTTGAGCCTAAAATAAATACTGTGATTTTTTTTATTTTATTTTATTTTATTTTTTTTTTCCACGTCACAGGGATGTGATTTATTCTTGTGCTCTTGGCTTGGTTTGCATGCTATGCTTCAATCCACCCTGATGTTTTCTCTCTATTTTTCCTTTTCATTCTGTTCTTGTCTTAAATAGAGTCTCAGATCAAGTCCTGTTTTGCCTAAGCCTTCCTTGATCTTTCTCTGTAATAGAAAGTTGGGTAATAGTCTAGTTTCTTTCAACCTTATCACTTTTCTTCTCCTCCACTCCCTTCATATTTCTGCTCCAAATATTTTGGGGAGGTCTCCAATTAACTTTTTCATTACCTTTGCTTTTTTTTGCTAACCAAGAAAGAATCCTAAAATGCCTCCCACACTCCGAGATCCTTTTTGCCCTCCTGTACTCATATGCAAGAATTCCAGCTGGAAACTTTAAAACAGTATCCCGCCATGTCTCAGCCCTTGAAAGCTGTCTTCAGACAGGAACTGGTTAATAACTTTTGATTTAAAAACAGACAGTGAGGAAATAGAGGTTTTAGGGTTGGATAAGTTTTTCATTCCAGTCTAAGTGGAATATGTCTTGGGCACTTACTCTACCTTACTCACATCCCTGCTATAGGTATAATTGTTTGTCATGGTGTATATAGCTAGATATTCTATTCCAGTGAATGTTTCTTACATTTGATAGGAAATACACATTTTCCCATGGGTAAATGTAGAGTCATGTAAGGCTAGAACTCAGCCAAGAATTAAAAACGCCATTTTTAACGTAAAGTATATAATCATAAATTGTAGAAGTACATTTCTCACAAACTGGGGCTCCCTGTTTCTGGTCTGCAGATATTTCTGTACAACAAGATCTGGCCACTCAATAAAACTATGTATCTTGTCACAAGTAACACCTTCAAACTGCTACTCAGCCTTACATGAACTCTACTTCCATTTCAGCTAAAGGTGGAGGAGCCAGTTTTGCAGTCTGATGTGCAATGATCTATTGGACAGATAAATGAGGTTTTCCCTGGTCTTTCTCCATCATTTACTTTCCTGGTGCTCCATGCCATGAAAAAAGCATTCTTCTGATGTGTTTCACAGTGTGTCTGTGAGGTCTCCTGCCATCAAAACTTTGTGCGGAAAATAGGGGGAGCATATGTGACATGCTCAGCACAGTGACAACTCATGTAGATGTAGCATCAGGATTAATTGTATTATAACCTCCAAATTATCCTTTTCATATCCTGCTTCAAATAACTTGCTCACAAGTTAGTATTTTTATTGAGTTGGAATTGCATGTTCTATGGGTGTAATTCTCTGCTCCTATATTGCCATTTTTTGTTTTGTAGGAGTTTTATTTTTATACTGTGGGGCGATACACAGCTGGAAGCAAACAAGACTTCTCAGCTTATTCAGTTTTTGAAGGTGATCTATTCATTCCTGTATAAAACAAGATATATATGTTAGAAGAAAACCCAAATAACCTTGATACTTCATCTCCAAGTAAAAGAAATATTCACTTCCCCATTCTGTCATACAAAGATAGAAGTGTTCCCTCAATATCTAATTCAAGCTTAGAAGTCCTGCCAATGACCAGGACAGCAGCATTCTGACCAGGACAGCAGCATTCCGATCAGTCCAGTTTTCCAGCAAGAGAGGGGCCCCTCTCACCTCCTGTCAGGCTGTGCATCAGCATTGTCAGTCCCAGTGTCCAGTTTAAATGAACTCCTCTAGGGCAAAACAGCACAGGACACAGCATCCTTTTGATACGTTCTCCAAATCTCTAGGTGCAGGTGTTTTGCTTGGAGGAGGAGGCTTCTACTCTTTTGGCCTCTGTGCTCAATTGGAATAACAAGTTTCATTATCAGTATTAAAAATAGTAGTAGTAATAATCATAGCAATACAGGTCATTTCAGAGTGTGATAAAACCTACTGAATTATCAAAAAAGCCTCTTAATGTGGAGTGATAGATTCTGGAGAGGTGTCTTTTGAAGCTTAGAAAGCACTACAAAATCTGTATAGTTTTTAGATTTGTCACCCCGATGTCCTTTTGGTACTATGCGTCTCTCAAAGCAGTGGGGATCCTCCCTATTTTCCTTTCCAGTCAGCAGATGCTTCCCCTCTCTTCACCCCAGCCCTCTTTCTTTTAAGTGATTAAACAAGTGAAGTAATTTCTCACACATTTTAATGCAACTGATGGATTAAAAATGCAACCTGAATAAAATGGTCCAGGTAGTGTTAAAGTTGCTTGTGTTCTCCTTCGGTATTCACAGCAAAGAGGATTTTGAATTCAGCTGGGGGAGGGAGAGGGAAGAAGGGGGAAGGGAGGATAAGAGAAGCTTTTATACATTTAACAACTGAAGACCTCATTTTATTACATTTATGAACCATTGTTGCACCTCCATTTCTTCTGCATCAAGTCATTCACTCTCGAAGGGGAAAAAAAAACACGTGTTGGTATTATTTTTTTGAAAATTACAACATATTCTACACTCAATCCAAGGTATAGAAAATCTAGATGTATTCAGGAATGCTCCATGTTCTTTAATCTGAAAGTTGATCCAGCAGGACCTGATTGAGGTTCTGTCTCTGCTCTTCTATGCCATTTACTTTCTCTTGTGTAACAGTTAATTTTGATGTTATTTCTGTACATGTCCTCGTTTTCTTCAACTCTTTTCACATTCTCCAGTCCACAGGAATTAGAAACACCATAGAATTAAAAAAGCTTTTCACTTTTCCTGTCTCTTTATGTACCTTTCATTGTTACTTTCTCCCATGACTATTTTTTTCTTCTATTTTTTTAAACATGCTGATATATGTTCCACTGTGACTATTCTGCAGACAAAAAGAACCTGATACAGCCCTCATTAGTTTCAGCATCTTGTGCTTGAGGCTGAAAGTCCCTGCTTCATTCCTTGGCTAAGGTTGCAGCTGCCCTAAGAGGCTTCTGTGAGAATATCATCATATCAGGTCCTTTGCAGCCAGGATTATTTTTGCTGTTGCAAATACTCAGAAGAACAATATGGTTTCTATCAGCTACCTGTATAGGTTTCATATATTTAGATTTTAACTTAAATCACTGTTACCAATGGTACAGAAATAAGGAAAAAAAATAAAGTAAGAGTTTGTCAGGAGGATTGAGTGGCCTCATCTAAGGAAGGTTTGAATGTCATGTAAATCTTGGGCTATTCAAGCTGGAAAAGGCTTGGAAGCAAAAAGAAAAGAGAGCCATCTTTTACCATGTGGCTGTTGTGCAACCTCATCTGAAAACATATTCAGTAAAGGGCTTTCCCCCTCATAACTCTTCTCTCTCTCTTTTTTTTTTTCTTTTTTTTTTTTCTTTTTTTTTTCACGAGCCTGCAGCAGTTGTAATCTTTTCAGAATTCCTCGTTCAGCGCAGCTGCTTACAAGAAGGAAGACAAAGCTCAGTAGCATTTTCAGCAGGAATTCTGGACTAACACAGTGTTTCAGCAGAGATGTTGTTAACATCTGTTTATCGGCTGCTCATGGTTTAAGTGTCAGTGGGAACTCATCTGCCGAGGGGAAGGGTTTCAAATAAGGTCAAGTAAGAAATATATTCTGCTCCACCCCAGGTCATGGAAGGCTTATTTTCATTGTGTCTTTGTTGTTTTTCCTCAGAGTAAAGTATGGAGTCATCTAGAACGAAAAACACATGTTGTTCATTGCCCATGAGAGATGGGTATACCATGCAGGGGGGTAGCACTGCCATTCACCTTTTCTCTCTTTCTGTATGGTAGTAATGCTTGCAATGAATCCCTCTCTGAATGCGAAGGTTATGCTGGTATATATTAGGCGTAGATAGGTCTTCTGTTTTTTCTGCTGTCTTTCAAATATAGCCAATTATCTTTGCCTGTGATTTCACCTGTAGTGGTGATTAATCATTCCTGCTGAGCTGCAGTGGGTTTTCCCATTAAAAGAAGAAACAAATAGACTTGTAAATGCTGGCTATGGGAACAACTGATAGAAAGTTGGCCAGGTGGCAACTTCAATTAAACCAGAATATTTCATAATTTGAGAGATGATGCTCCCTTTGCTCAGGGTGTAAAGGTTTGAAGTCTTTGCATAGACTCCACAGAAGGACAGAGCAGTATTTATTTTTATGTTAGTATTTCTACACATCAGGAAGTGGCTGTTTGTTCTAAGATAGCTGAAATGGAGCTAAGCACTACTGTTAATATTTGCTCTTCAGTAGGTTTGACGGTGACATTCCTCCCCCAGTTCACCCAAATGAAATTAGAAGATGGAAGGGAAAAAGTTGTAAGTTCTCGAAAATGACTGTCTTCAAAAGTCATGCAATAATGCTGTGGATGGATTTTAAAATAGGGCTTGTTAAATTTATGATCACTAATAACATTTGTAGTTACAGTATGCAAGTAAAGATAAGGCCACTCTAATTTCATGCTTCAGGAGCTGAGATGATTGCCCGCAGGGGGTCAGGAAGGATATTTTCCCTCCATGCTTGTACAGGACTACACAATTGGTTGGGACCTGTGATCACCCCCACATCCAAAAAACATGCCTAGATTTAAGCACATGACTAAGTGATGCTAGGGCTGCCAATCCTTCTTATTACCATGAACGATACTGAGTGCTCATGTAGCATTCTTCAGTTTCCAAATCCTCTAGAAATACTAAATCACATTCTGCTCATTCTGATAGTAATTCCTCTGAGCTCAGTCTGGTATCTTTGGGATAGCCGATGACTGATTGTGTTGTCTGATTAGTTACCTAACATATGTATTTCTGTAAACTTCTCCAGAAGGACTACGTATTTAAAACATGAGTAATACAAGACATCTAAAATATTTTGGAGTATTCCACTAGTATCAGTAGCTTACTCTAGTCTTAAGATTTGCAATTACTTTTGAATTTCTGAGATAATGAATCACTGGTGATCAAAAGATAGGGATAACACATCTATGTGAATGGTAAACAACCAGTAAATTTAAATTAATCTCCTTATCTAAAATTACAATGTTTATGAGAAAAAAGTGGTGGAAATGATAGTAGAAAGCAGACTTTGATTTCAAAGAGGCTGCATAGATATGTCAGGAATTAAATGCAGAATTTTCTAAATAGTTTTATGAGAGACTTACTGAAAGTATCTTACTATACCCATTCAAGAGATGAAATAAAAAAATAAGGCAAAGCAGTTAAGTGACTTGGTCAAAACCTTGGACTGATTTGGAGAGATTGTGTTATTTGCCAGAAAAACAAACAAACAAACAAAAAAGTAATATTTGATCTTTCTTAAATGGTTGGTCCTGACCATTCACATGGGAAGAGAAAAGAAAAACTAATCAAGTCATATATCTCTTTATATAATTATTCATTTCATATGAATAGAGAATGAATGTAGATATTTTCATATCTATTCATTTTACACAAAGAAGCTGTTCTATATTGTTGGTTGGGTGGTGTTTTACAGCATATGTTATATTCACATAGTTATGAGGAGATACTTTAGAAATTCTGGTCTTGTTGGATTTGTGTAGACGTTACGAGGTTTAAAAATTTTGACATAAATAAAAGGGAACCTTTAGCCAGTATTTGCAGTCAATTGCTTCTCAGTAGCCCAAACAGCTTGCAAAACTCAGTATTTGACTATTTGTGACAGTCAATATTTGGATGGAAAAAGCAGCCTTTTCAACATTGCACCTGGAAGAGATATGCATGGTATGCAGGTTTTGTTTCATGGGAATCTATTTATTTCATGTTGAATTGCTCAGTGTAATATCTTGCTTCATCCATGTGCTCTGGTTACAATTCCCTGATTTCCTCCAAGGAGCAAGAGTACTGTTTAGCACTTCCTCATTCTTTGTATGTTGGTTTCCATTAAATACAGTGTTTAATTGTTTTAAGAGCCAAAGATTTGCAAATTCAGGGCAGACTGTTGGCATTTGAGTCAGATTGCCAAGCAAGCTAGACGCCACAGAGAGAAACAGGACACATCTTTGTTTCTGAGCAACAGCAGGAGTGTAAAATAGAAGACATTTGCATGCTTTCAACCTTTGATCAGTTTCTGGATATATTATTTCCCTGAAGCATGCAATGTCAATTAGGTGAACCAAAAAATATAGCTAGGGCTTGTAACAATAATATTCTGAAAATTGCTCCTTCAGAATTGCACACAGTAGGAACCAGACCAGTCCAAAACTACTTCTCACTCTTCTGTTATATTGTGCTTTATTGGCTATATGATCTATGATGGGTTAAGAAATGAGCTCATTTCCACAGTTATGTATCAATGCAGTATCAGCAAAGCAGCACATCAGTCGGTGTGGTACCTGTGTATTTTGGCAAGGGTAAGAGTAGAGGGCTACGTGATCATATTGGGGCTATTCTTACAGCTGCCTGCCTTTGCTAATAAATGCCTCACTTCCCTCTGTATTTTCAATCTGTAAGTCTTCAGTGAGATGCTGGGAGATTGACAGGTCTCTGGCTGAGATATAACCCATTCTAGAATTTCCTGTGTGGGAACAGCAGATACAATGTTTTCAATGTGCTGTAGGTGACAGCCTCAAATTAAGCCATGCAAAGAAATTAGTCAAACCAAAGCTCAGTGTCTCCCCAGATGTGTTGATTCAGGCTGGTCCAATTTTGAACAATTTTCTTAGATAGCAGCAGTGTTTATTCTCAGTAGTGGCCATTCATTTATTCCCATTAGGACAACACAGGGTTTTGGAGCTAAAATGTAAGAATGTGACAGAAACCAATTACCCTCTGCATGCTAGACTACATGGGTGTGGGGGAACAACTCATGCTACCTATCTCAACAGTGATTCCCTCCACCAATTTATCTCTTAGGTGGAAGGTTGTAAAAGGCCCCGCAGGTATCTGTTTACCGAGACCTATTTTTTAGGTAGTTTAATTGCCAATAGCTCACTGGGAGTGCAATTTTTGTTTGTTTGTTTTAATGATTGTTTTTATTATCTTTGAATCTGTTGCTGCTCTTTTTTACCTGTGACTTTCATTTTTATATAGTTTAATATCCAGCTTTTTTGTATCACCTTATAGTTAAACATTTATAAACAATTGGAGTTTTTGAACAAAGGAGACAAATATATGCAGAATAAAAGTAGTTGCTGTAGTCTGTGAGAAAAGGTTCTTAGAGCTTCAACATGAAATGTAGTGGGAATAGTGTCCCACATCTGTAATCAAGAGTCTGATTATCCCTTTGTTAGAGATACTGAAATTCGATACTATGCAGAAATAGAAGGCTAGGCAGGAAAAAAAATACTTTATTTTCTCTTTAGAATTATCTGTGATTAAATTTGAAGGAAGTTCAGAAATTCCTGTCAAAAAGGTTTGTATTTAGAACTGACAACAATATTGAGAACTCTTGCCTTGTTCTTCACTTTTTTATTTTATTTTATTTTTCTAACCTCTTCTAAGTTAAATTTGCATCAGTACTTCCTGACTTTATGATTTTGTCATTACTTGTGTTTCAGAAACTTACTTTAGTTATGTGTTGGCAGTAGTGTGCCTCAGAGTGCATCATATATGATATAACACAGCTTGAATTGCACACTCCAAATCTATGCCCTAGAGTGAAGTGTGATTACATAAATAAGCACAGAAAGAGGAGGTTTCAGAAAGTTACAACTGGCTTCTTAGGGCCAAACTGATTTTCCCATCACGCACTCCATCTCAGTATAGAAGCAAGGAAAATGAAAGACTGTTGGCTGAAGGTGCAATGTATTCTGCTCTGTATTTCAGAGCTGGGATAAAGGAGTTATGTTGAGAAGGACATAATGCCCCTTACTTTCAAAACCTAGCTTGTCTTCTGGCCTGATACTGAACCTTGTCACTATTGATAAGCTTGCGGGAGACTGCAGAACAAGAGGATATGCTGCCACATGACTCCACCCCTTTCAAAAATTAAGTATCCGTAACATCTACCCAGAGTCCATAATGGTAAGTAGAGGAATGATGGTCAGGGATTTTGGATGAAAATTTGTGATTCTGGAGATGAGAGTTCAATTCCTTCTTCCATCTCAAGGCTGACACTTGATTTTTGATAAAGTTACTTAGCTCCTCAATTCTGCATTTGTTCAAAGCAGAAACTAGTAGATTTCTGCTTCCCTGGAAAGAAAATTGTGAGAGAGATTATGAGAAACAGAGTTTTAGAAACCAGAGAGGTGAAGAAAGAGAACTGATACACAGTTACATAAATCCTTAGAAGAGTTGCCCTTGAACTTCAGTTACCTCGTATTGGTAACCTGGAATATTCCTGTGGTGTGTTGTTTGTTTGTTTGTTCTTCGCTGCCTCAGAAATCCTCCCAAGAGAGGCTCAGAGCATAACTTCACTGCAGTAACTCTTGCAGTGACAGCAACAAAAGATTAATGTCAAGTTGTTGGGGGAGGGAGAGCTCATTTGTATGAGCTCCCTGAGAGACATCCCCACTGCCCAGCAGTTCTTCAGAGCATCTCAGCAGGCACTCTATTTGTTTCAAGCCAGACCTGAGTTGTTTGACATTGAGCTGGCAGGAGAATACGAAGGTGACATGTATTTCTTTCTCTACAATATACAATACAACCACGATGCAAGATTTCTTCAGCTATTTTTCTGTAAAAACAATAATAATAATAAAAAAAGCCTAAAACCCAGGAAAAAAAAAAAAAATGTTGATCTGATGTTTCTACAGTGCTTTCCTATCCTAAAGGACAATATTATTCATAATCTCTGTATGGCCACCACATGTGAAAAGCAGCTAATTCACAGGCAGTGGTTAGCAACCAAACAACTCTGAATGTCACCACCATTAGTGAAAAGACATTTGAGCTACCATTTGCCCAAGGACATTTGGAGGAAACCCCTGATGTTATGAAGAGCGCCTTGGGACCATTAATCACCAAGACTCAGAACAAAATGTTTGTTGATTGTTCACAGAAGTGTATGTCAGTAAGAAAAATATTTCTTTCTCCAGTTTTCCAGAGGAGTACTCAGATGTAGGTTAAAAAAGCAGAGTAGCAAGAGGATTCTCTTGAAATAGGAGATCCACCACCCTGACTTCCTGAACTGAATGAACCAAAAGTAAATTCCCTCAATAGGCTATAAAATGTTAAGTCAAAGTGTAGGTCAATTCAGCAATTAAATTAAAAAAAAAAAAATAGTTTATTTGTTTTTTTTTTTTTTTTTTTTTTTTTTAAAAGGGGGGGGGGGCGGGGAGAGAGATGAATGACCCAACTAGAAAGAATAGCTCTGTAAAGAATGGTCATCAGTCACTGACCATGCCTTAGCTATAGGCATTTGCAAAACAGATAGGTAGCCTGGAAAGGAAATACTTGTTGCTTCATCTTGGATAATCTGACTTTAAACCTCCCTTAGATTAGACTGCATTTAGTAATGTGAATTGTATGTTTGTGTTTTTTTTGTTTTTTTTTTCTTTTTTTTTTTTTTTGGCATCCCAATATGATTAACCATGCAGTAGATAAAATTAAATTGTGTGTCAGCAGTTTTAGAATCCATGCCAATTGTCCAGCCAGCCACTTCTTCCCTTCAGTATCTAAGGTGTACACACACTGCCTTCATCAGAGACCCTCAGAAATGTTTTGCATCTGAGACAGTTTGTAAGAAATAGTCACTTTTAGTACACCACAAAATCACAGGCTGGTTGAGCTTGGAAGAGACCTGGAGATCATCTAGTCCAACTCCCCTGCTTGAGCAAGGTCACCTAGAGCACATTGAACAGGATCACGTTCAGCTGGGTTTTTGAGAAAGAGACTCCTCAACCTCTCTGGGCAACTCTGTTCTCAGTCACCCTCACAGTAGGGAAGTTTCTCCTCATTCAGTTGGAACTTCCTGTATTTCAGTGTGTGCCTGTTGCTTCTTGTCCTGTCACGGGATGCCACTGAAGAGTCTGGCCCCATTGTACTGACACCCTTCCTTACAATATTTATATAACTTGGTATATACCCCTCTCAGCCTTCTCTTCATGAGGCTAAACAGGTCCAAGTCCCTCATCCTTTCCTCATAAGAAAAATGCTCCATTCACCTAGTCACCTTCATAGGCCTCCACTGGACTCTCTTCAGGAGCTCCAGGTCTCTCTTCTACTGGGGAGCCCAAACCTGGATGCAGTATCCTAGGTTTGGCCTGACCAGAGTGGAGGGGGAGGATCACCTCACTCGACCTGCTGGCGACACTCTTCCTAATGTACCCCAGTTTATCATTGGCCTTGGCCACAAGAGTACACTGCTGGCTCATGGTTAAACACTACCAACAAGTAGTATTAGGAGAAAAGAAAGAGCAAACAGAAACCTGGCTGACACAGGAGGAAGGCAAATTTCATTATCTCCCATAGCTTCTGTTCCAGATCTGAAGAAGTGTTTGAGTACCTGGAAACTTATCTGGTTTTGCTAATTATATCAGTTGTTTGGATCACTTTCAGGAAGTTATCAAATCCAGGCTATTTCATATTTGGGATTTTTTTGTAGGGAGCTTTGTGTCAGCCATCCCTTCCTATTTGGGAGAAGAAAGGAGGTTTCAGATGTATTGTCCCTGATGGTCTTGCTGGAGCAAAACATTATTGTAAGAGTTATAATCCTGTTGAGATTTTAAAATATAATAGTATGCAATAATTTCTGTTTGAGAAGGGTCAAGGTAATGCTGTAGAGATGGCTGCGAGGTAACAGAAGACCTTTAATAATTGTAACGTATCACCTCCTAGGCAAAATTTTGGTCTCCAGCATTGAAGGCATTGTAGAATTAGCGAAGGTGTACCCAGCCTAGATGTAAGCACCTAGGCAAAGATCAGAAGGCCAAAGTCTGGTGCCTCGGCTCCATTACTGTTAGATGTGTCAGAAGAATGATCTGCAGGTCCTGCTTAGCAGCTGCCTTGTGTTGGTGGAAAAGACTCAGTAAAGGTTTGGCAACCTGTTCTGGTGTTATGGAAAGGCAGGAGGGCACTACAGTGGTGCCTGGTTTCCTGAGAGACATGCTGCACAATTACTCTTGGAAAGTGCAGGAAATGCACACTCCTAAAATAAATAAGAAGAAAAAGTGTCAGATAAATAAAAGCAAAACACAGTGTTCCTGGAGAATATCTGTCTTTTCTGTAACTGACTTGCAGCTGGAAAACTTACGAGTTCTACCAGGCTACAGTGTCTAGTCATCCATTCAAATTCTTGTCTACAGCTCCCCAGGAGGCAATCATAATAGTAAGTGATGGACTCAGTAGAAGGCAGGAGAGGGCTCACAGCTGGTACATGATAAAGGGCCAGGTACTCTGGCACAATGGAAGAGGATTGTTCTTCTGTAGCCATTCTGTATAATTTCCAGTGACATAACACTTTTTGTTTGTCATCCAAAATAAAGGTTCACGCTGACACCAGCACACCTAGCAACTCCCCGGCAGCCTCAGTGACTCAAGGAAAAATTCTGTCAATGGGTTTGTGTCTTGGGCAGGTATAAAGGATGCAGCTAGACTGTATCTAATTCATTTGGCTGGTAATATTTTCACCTGCCATTCATTTACATTATTGAAATGTATCTCTCAGGTGACACACCCCCTTTCTTCAGACATAGCTGTGGTCCTCATGGTTAAACATAGACATAGCTTTGGTCCTCAAGGTTAAACATAGATAAAGTAAACACCAGCAAGAAAATATACATAAGGTAAATGCTCAGTATTGTTGTTAATTGCAAAGCAAGCTGCTTTGCAGTGGAGAAAGGGTCAAGCAAATCCTAAAAAGGATAGCACAGGTAGGGAGGGCCAAAAAGGGATTGCTCCTGTCTTACACCAGCTATATTCTATATAACAATTTTGACTTCACTGGATTTGTTCTGGGTTTGCATAAATAGAGGCAATACCAGGATTAAGTGCAGCTAAGGGTATCCGATTAGTTAGATGTCCAATTCTGACTCAAAAGGGGTTGTAATGCCAAAATCTAATCTTCAAATAAAACCTGCTGCTAGGACTAGCAAGGTATTTTAAGAAGAAAATATCTACTTTAATGCTTTTGAGCTGGAAACTTTGGAGTTGCCTCTGCTGTTTCTTTGCCTAGCATTTTCATTATTATGCTAGACACTAAAGAGTTAGCTGGTAATAAAGAGAGAGAGATTTGAGGTTAAATCTGTGATAGCTTTAAAATCAGGAACAATTGTGAGGTATAATTAAGTTGAAAAGGCCACAAAGGAAGAGTTTCTAATTTTAACGTAAAATACACAGCTTCAGTTTAAAAAAAAAAAAAAAAAAAAAAAGGCAAATTTTACACAGAGCAATTGCAGAAACCACATAAGACTCATAACTAATACATATCAATTTTCAGAAGTCACAAAGATTGATTACTTTTTTAGAGGACTAGATAAAAGACTTCTACTTTGAGTAAGTTTTCTTCTGTGTTAAAATAATTCTCAACTTTTTAGTGCAGGTAATTTTTGGTTTCATGTTATTTACTCAGAATGGGAAATGTAACAAACAGGTTGCTAGCTTTGTATAGTGGTGGGTTTAAGCACTGATCATCTAACCAGTTAGATCCAGACTGACTAACACCTAAAGCAGAGTATTTTTTATAAATGCAGCATGAATAAGACTTTGCATGCTTAATTAACTAAGATTAGGGGTTAGTTCTTCCACAAGTTGAATCATGGAACTACTGAGCTATCCATTGTGTTTGTAAGTTGTTTAGTATGCTAGGTAGATGAAACAGTAATGATTATAAAATTAAAAAATTACTTAGGCATTTATACACAGTTAATCTTTGTGTGATGTATTAAAAATAAAAAGTATGTAAATAACCTGTAGCTTCAGTTTACAGTGTTTGCTAACAGTAAAGATAGACAAGAAACAAAACTGTAATTACCTTGGACCCTTCACTGTCATAGGCTGGGAGGGGAAAAATCTGAAGCTTCAGTGCAGTGTGAAGCATCTCTATCTTTGTCTGGGTTAAGGCAATGGTTTCAAACCTTGCGCTGTTTTAGTTTTTCAGTACACAAGAGGAGAGAGGAATGGAAATCAATATCTGAAAGGGTTTTTTTTAAGTGTTATTTTAGTTAGAGTGCAACAAAGTACCAATAACTGTAGAAAGTACAGTAATCAACATTGCTGAACTAGACCTGCAAAATTATTTTCTGCACAATACTGTGGCAAATATAAGTTCTGTAGAGGTGAATATAGATTTAATGATCTTGTTTGTTTGTTTGTTTGTTTTGCCATAATGGTGCCTGCTTTTACATGATGTTCAATCTAGAGTAAATATGCTATGTATAATAACAGTAAATGCAAAATTTTCCTTCTTCAGACCAAAGGTCAGTCTAGCACAGGAATTTGTCTCTGGCAGTGATTAACTGTGAAAAACTGGGAAAACTGGAAGGTTAGGACAAACGTATGCACTGGTATAGACTCCCAGTTATCAGCCATCTCTAGGCCAGATGTTCCTATGCAGAGGTATTCATTTACTTTTTTATTTATTGAAAAGTACTTGTTGGATTTTTATTTTGAGTTTCTTTAATTATTTTTTTTTAATTGTTAACTTTTGAGAATGTACAACCTGACTGTAAGATGCAATTTCCGTGGATAGTAGTGTTGTTCACACTGTTTGTGGTTTGGTTCCCTGAATTAGATAATGGTGTGCCAAACAGCTAGCAGCTCTGGATTTCACAGATGCTTCCACTAAAAAATCATTCACTGTGTTTTATGTTAAATCGTAACAATTATTTCTGTGCATGTTCCTGTTAGCCTTCAATTATCTGTAGAAGGTAGCTGAGAAGTTTGATGCAAGGTCTCCTAAAATCAGCTAGATGCAAGCATTATCAGTCCATTAAGGAAGAGGCAGACAGAGCAATTTGTAACACGGATAATTATTTTACACTTGTTTACAATTCCTTTGGCAACTTCACATGCAGTGTCTTTGAAGGCTCTCCTGTTTAAATTTGTTTTAATACTGAATAACTACTATGGTATTTCATAGGTGTAACAGAGACCCAACGTGACCCAAGTATAATTTTCATTTCCTGACCTCATCTGTAGCTGTCTTCTGTTTAGCAGCTGCCATGTTTCATCACAGCAGTGGGTAATGTTATCCCTGCATAGCATTTGGGAGATACACAGCACTGAAAATAATATATTACTGTGCTTCTAAGGAAAATAATGCTCAGACAACATCAGTTTCTCAGCATGGATGCAGTTATGCAGTGAAACAGGGATTGTAGACTTGTGTAATGTTAACAGATCCTGCCCTCTTAAATAACTCACTTTTAGTTTCAGGTGGGGATTCTCAGTGGTGGATTTACCAGGTCGCTAAAGGCCCTGAAGCAACTCCAGTTGAAAGCTAGTCTCAAGGTCCATGTCACAAGATAGCAGAGAAACTGTAGCTTCATCTCCCTTCTCCTCCTCCTTTTCCTTCACCTCCTTTTCCTTCATGTTGTGGCTGCCTCCATTGGTAGTTCTGTATTAGTGCAGTAATGTTTTATTGACAGGGCATGAAAACCAGTTTGTTTGTTTTTAGATAGTATTGGTATTCCCAGTGCATAACAGCAAGAATAGAGTAAAAACCTCTTTCAAGAGAAAACTGAAGGATAGTTCAGTTAGCTCCTGGATGACTTTATGTGACCAATATTAACTGTGAGTGTCAGATTAAAAAGCCCATGCAGGTACTGATGTTAGCAACATTTCAGTGATAGCATTTTACCAAGCATTGCTTGTTCCTCAACTAATTCCTCACTGCATTCTTTTAGACAAACAACAAACCAAAACCTTACTCTTCCTGTTGTTGCTAGATTCATCATCCACCTTAAATTCCTTGGCTATGCCTATATCTGCTGCTCAGTGCAGAAGAAACTAGTCTTATTTATAGATCAGTCTTTCAACCCAGTGCAGCCCATGCATTATTCTAGGCCATTGACAGAAACTCTGTAGAAACTTCTCCCCTGCAGAGTTCCCCTTGTGTGCTGTCAGTCAGCTGCTGTTCCAGACTTGCTCCTTCTTTATGCATCTTCATTCCTTTTCCTTCTGTAACAATCAGCAAGTTCAGAAGTCTTGAGTTTCAGTAACCATTGCGTAAAATCTGTACACTAAATAGTAACAGACATGCATATCCAAGTACATCAGCTGGATTAGCCTCAGGGATACTGTAATTTTCTGCCAACTAAAGAGCAGGCATGGATAAGGATGGCTTTGATGCCTATCTGGTCTGGATATGATGTATTGCTCCTCTTCACCATTTTGTCTCTCCCTCCCCACGTTGCTTATCTGTCAGGCTTCACGGGGTGGGAGATTGCTGGAGAAGTACACTATAGCCAGTCTCACCAAAATGTGAAAAGATAGAAACACATCCATGTTTCCCTGCCTAAAAGTTCAAATCAACCTGTGGTTTTGAAAGACTCAGTGGAGAGCAGCTGGGTCTCCTGCGGTCCCAGTTATTTGGTACTGCCAGCGTTATGCAGAGAGGCAGGAACAAGTTTTCTGCTCTTCTGTTAAATGCGGAAATAGATGAGCTGAAGGCCCGTATAAGAATAGTAGGCAGAATTCACATGTTCTTTTTGTTTTCATTTCCAAATTAACCAAAGATTTTCCTTTGTTTAGGTATGAAAGCATTGCTTACTGACCATTTATACCACTACATCCAGATAATTTTTTTTCTCCTATAAGTCTAAAAAAGATGTCTTTTTCCCCAAATGTATTTTTCTACAGACTGAGATCACTGTACAGAAGAGGAATAAGCCTTCGTTCCTTAACTGCAGATGTGATGGCTGACTTAAATGAGCACCACTAAAAGAATAGGTAGACAAAAAAACAATATGGTATGAATGGACACACCGTTTGTCATCGTTCCCACAGAGTCAGGCTGATCTGTCCTTTAGCAGATAACATATATATATATATATATATTTGCCACGAGACCTGCATTTAACAAAAAGATGCCTCCTTTGTGTTCTGTATATTCTGGAAAAGGCTTTATCTATGGACAAAATGGCTTCTATTTGGTAATTTACCTGCCAAAAGTAGTTGCTGGGCACAGGAGAAGCTAGAAAGATGTAAAGGTAAAGTAAAAAAGAGGGGAATAGGGAAAGAAAGGGTATACCTTGAGGACAGAAAGAAGCAATTTGAATCCTGTGACTGTCTAGCTGTTGCCTACCTAGACGTAAGAAGGAAGCGAAAAGTGTAGAAAAAGCCTGTAAGCAAGTTCTCTGAGTCTACTCGGTAAATCTCCATTATATTATCAGCAAAATAGGGAAGAATCTGCATCCTCAGAACAACCCTATTATGGTACTGGGGTTTTCTATTGTTATGGCATCAGGCTATAATAAGAGACGATATTTTTTCTATATGCTATAGAAAGTTAATGTCTTTGAGCTCCATGTTAATAAATATAAATTAATAATACTATAGAAACCAACTGCCAGCCTGGCTTGTATTCTGGCAAATTAAAGGGACTTCAAATTCCTTTTTCTCCCAGCTGAGCACACTTGGGCGGGATCTCTACAGGCAAATACTCAGAAAAGAGAACCTGGGCTTTTTGAGTGCTCCAAAAACATGTATTTGCAATTTTAAAATCATGGGAAATAGATTTAAAAAGCCATCTTGGGAATTTGGAATGCATCTCCTCAATAGCAGTGGAAAGCATGAGGACGAAAAATAGCCTATATTCTGATGGAAATGACAATGCTCATACAGCTTAGGACTTTGCACAATACTTGGTTAAAGTGGCCTTGCAAAGGTTAATTTTCCTTGAACAAAAGGAAGAAAACACTGTGCTCAAACTCTTTAGCCTGATGGTTATTTTAAAGAGTAGTCATTTTCCACTAACTGCTTGCACTCAATGTTTTACAGTAGTGCTTCTGCAGTGCATGCAGTGCATGTCGCCATTTCTACTTTCATTTTATGCCTACCACCCTACCGTTGTCATCTGGCTAGAAGACCTTTCCTTTTGGATTTGGCTCTAGCACCAGCATCTGTCATTTTAAGGTTATATATTTGCACTATCTTTTACAAAAGTGCTGAAGCTTTAAATCACTGGAAACTGCAGCTAGCGAGGAATTCAGCTATTCATTAGGGGGAACATTTTGTACAGGCAAATGTGATCCTGTTGCTCTATAAACTGTGGGTGCTTTGAGCTGATACTGAAGCTGCTGGCTTTGACTTGGGACTTGATACATGGGGAGACTTCTCCTCTGGGCCATGCTGGAGCAGCTGTAATCCTTAAACAGGAGCTTTCTCATTATGAAAGAGGGGAGCAGCTCAGATGGCCGTAAGCAAACTGAAATTGCTGCCTGTCCTAGAGTCAAAGACTGACTTTCAGTGGTGCCTTTCCGAGCTGCTGCAAAATTCAGTTGTTTGAGAGCATTTGGGAAAGCTGAGAGCCAACTTCTCAGAGCAATCTTGGGAAAGGAAGTAATTTCTGTACATTGTTGTATTCCCACTGAAATGATTAGATTAATGCTGCTGTATTTCATTGTATTGTATAAATTAATGAAGGTGCTATAGGGGCCTAGAGTCACAGATACTTTTTGTTGTTGTTGCTATTTTAATTCCAATTAATTTCTACAGGCACAGCAATGGTTTGTGTAATTGGTAAGGGAAGTGGTGAAACATCGCAAGACTGCCTCCTAGCTACAGAAGGACAGCTACAGGTGGGTGGCGGCTTGTAACAGACTTACAAGCACTGTTTTTCTGTTATCTCAGTATAAAGACAAATACTCTTTTGTCAAATATACATTTTGATTTCTGTAGAGTGACAAATGGGTATTACCTTGGCCTAGCTTAATCTTATTTACCTGTGATTAATTTCTACCCCCACAAAGGGTCACATCAGCCCTCACCGCAGAGATGGGTCACCCATGTTGTGAAGAAAGCTCTGTAATGCCTAGTTACTCCTAGCAGACTCCAGTTGTCCCTGGGAGGTGGCCTCAGAGCACCATATTCAGAACGAGGCATTACCCTGTGTGGGTGGAAAAGAAGGAAGTGTGAAAGAAGCAGAGAGAACAACGTGTTGAGACAGTAGATTGCTTGGGTACCATTTGCCAGAATGTGGTTCCTTTGCTTTGAAAATGAGGGGCAGGTTCTCATAAGTGCAGCACAGAGAGATCTTTTAGACAGATTTGGTAGGTTTTCTGTTCACCAAAAGATATGGCCACAGGGGTGGATTGCTGTGGCTTCACTAGTGATTAAGTATGCCTTCAGCTGCCCAGAAGCCAGGCAGGGTTACATCCCTCTTGTAGTCATATATTCTTTCATTTTGCATGGTGATAAGTGATAAGGTTTGTTTATTCACATTGTTACAATTCTGTGCTATTCCATATCCCTTTCATTGTCTTATGTACATACATACATACGTACATACAGTATAAAGTCAAGTTGTCAGCAGAAAGTGTTGCACAAGTAATTAAGATAATTAATAATAAAAAATGGAAGCTACTGACTTTGGCAAATATCATCACTCAGGAAACACTTGGAACTTCCTGTGGCCTACATGTTGCTGGAATGGTTGGAAAGATCTCATTATAGCTTGTGTATTGTGTGTGCTTATGTATCCTTGTACTTTTCAAAAATGCCTAGCAGGTTATTACCAGATTATCTGTAAGGTAGAAAATAGTGAATCTATTTTCTATAGATTTCTATAGTGAATCTATGAATTCAGCCGTTCAGCTGAACATACTTCAGATACAGTTAGTAGGAATTACATTATAGTCCTTCTTGCTGATAATTAATATTTGTATAGAAAACAAACAAACAAAACAACAACAAAAAAAACAATTGTTTTACTCTAGTTGAAAAAAAAAAAAAAAAAAAATGTCCTACTCAAAATATTTCTACTGAACAGTGGAACTGGTTCCCAGATAGGTTGTGGAGCCTCTTTCCATGGAGATGTTCAAAACGCAACTAGACATGGCCCTGAGCAGCTTGCTTGCCATGACTGACTCTCCCTGAGCAGGGTTAGTTGAACTGGATGATCTCCAAAGACCTTGTCCAACCTTCCATGATTCTGTAATCAAGTAAACCTAGTATCTTACAGTACAAAAGAATGCAGTTTTCTGCATTGCACGTTAGTTGTTAATATTTGAAAGCCTAAATGCTAAAGGCTGGAATTTCAAACTCTACGTTAGTTTAAATTTAAAGTACTGTATCTGAACCAAAGAAGCATACAAGTATGAAGAACTGTAGATCACAGTTAGGAAAAGACTTGCAAGCATTTGACTGAGGAGCTGAATCACTTTTTAGTAATATCAGTTAAAAACTAAGTGACTTAGAGGGTGGAATTTGCTGTTCAGTGTCTTATGATGAGCAAGTTATAACTTTTTTTTTTTTTTTTTGAGAAAGAAATATTCAATACCAAGAACACCAATGTAAAAAATAACGTTCTCAGCTGTCACACAGGATATTAGCTCTTCATCCACATTTCACTCCATGATTACGTGGACATGACAGAGTTAAGAGGTTTACCAGGCATGCTGCTCTGAGAAGAACAGATTGCCGCAACATATCTATTTTCTCAGCAGATAAACATGATTTTTTTTCCTGGCGGGTGGTTTCACAATTGTATTTGGGCAGTCAGCTTTGCATATGGATGCCAGAACACCTGCCACTCAATAATATATTTATAGTAACTGTAAACTAATTAATTCCCTTAAACATCCCAGCAGTTTTAAATGACATATTATGATAGCCTGTCCAGTGGGGATTACATCGCTGTTTTTCTGGAGCTAATTTGTTTACCTGCTTCCCTCTTTCCTTCTACCTTTCCTTTCTTGCCACCTGCCTCTATAGCAAAATTAATAGAAACTGGTCCAGAAAAGTCACGTGCCAAATCACATGGAGAACTGAGGGGCCTTACTCTGCCTGTGGGCAGGTGCCTTCCCTTGTCAGGAGCTCCCAGCTCTGAGCCTGAGGTGAGAGTTAGAGCAGAGCACCAACACCATTTTGTGAAACAAATAGTCCACCAGGCAAAGTGACAGTGTCTCTTTCTCCAGCTTGGTGTCTCCTGGCCAGAAACTCTGACATTTAAAAACGAGCATACTCCTTTGCCACTTTTCTTACATCTGGGGCAATGGCAGCCTCTTCTGGGGGAGAGTCCATTAGTATAGCTTCTCTGGTATCCAACAAAGAATGAGCCTAATCTGCACTCCTTCCCTCAATGAGGACAAATGTGCTGCTGCTTATCTGCATGAAACCTGTAGGAACTCAATACCTTTGAGGCCACTGCCTGCTTGTCAAATTTGACAGAAATTGGCCATGTTCAAGTGCTTATGAAGAAGGAAATGGAGAGGCCAGTACACAATATGACTAAGATCGTTTGCACAGGCACACTGTAAACCAGGCTAAAATCTGCAGAAGATTTGGGCTTTTCTTCCAAAGATGGGAAAGTATTATGTTCTTCCTCTACAACTGCTTGTCATCCAATAGCTCTGTGGCTCTATGCCTGTATTTTTCCTTCATTTCCTGATACAATATTCAAGAATATACATTATTTGTAGTAGGAGACCACCCTAACACAGCTTACAGATATGTTGTGAAGTAAAGGGCCCCTCAGATTTTCTTTTTGGAGCTGATTCATATTTCTTAACATAACTATGAGTTTGCTGGGCTAATATGAGAGTCAGCAGCAATTCTACAGATTAGCGGTGATGAAACTTCTCTGAGAATGAGAATATCCTGGATCTAGTCCCATTTCTAGTTTATACAACTGCAGAGGAGGATTTGTGAGAAAAAGGAGAAGGAAAAAGTAAGCAGTACATATGCTTCAGGTTATGGTGCAAATGCAACTCTGGTTTCGTCTACATATTTTAATTTCTATCTCTAGTCCTATAATTTGTTCCTAGCTCCATCGATAAGTAAATGTTCATCTTGGATGAGAGATTACTTATGACATATATACAATATGTGTGTACTTCTTAGAGACTTGGATTCAATGTCTTCCTCTGCTGCACACTTTCTATGTACTTTTGCAACCCTGCTGCTCAGTTTTCTACATTGACTTTAAAGAGGCAAATTAAGGAGACTAAAATTGGCCAACTAGTACCTTGAAACTAGTTGTTGTAGGAGCCTTTTCCACATCCTCCATGGCTTTGTTTTCCTGTCTGTGACAATGGGGGTAATGTCTCACTGATGAGATTGATGGATTGATTTACTTACTGGTGTCACTCCTTACTGCTTGGAATAGTACATATGCTCAGCCTGCATCTGTTCTGCAGCATTAATAAGGAGGTGTTTTCTCATAGTTTTTTTCTATACACAGTCCTCAGTATTTGACTCTTCTTTACACACCTGGGCTCAGCTGGGACATGAAATTTATTTGCTGGATTAGATACCCCAACGATTAAATTCTTTTTTTTTTTTTTTTTTTTTTTTTTTTCCAAGAACTATGGTACAATATTTCATTCACTTTGGTTCCACTCTCCTTCAGTGGATTAATTATTTCTTCCTTTGTATGTTAACTTAGAGATAAATTCTTATTTCAAATGTATTTATCCTCTTCTTTGAGTTTTCCAAATAAATACAACTTTTCAGCTTAATACTTGCCATCAGTCCACACCATAATATAAGGCTCAGTTGTGCTGGTGATTGCTAAAGTAACTTTATAATCCACTGCATTCTGTAGCTGCATTCATAAAAGAATATTGGTTTTCAATTCCATATTATTCAGTCATGTCTTGCAACTCTGAAGCAGGATTGTGGATATTTCTCAAAACAAGTAAAGCATTATTGAGTTTTTATCAAAGCCTCAGAAGTAACTGTAAGCTGGTTGGAGTCCTATCTCAGATCCTTTGAATTCTCTGTAATAAGATAGTAGAATGCCTTACACTGAAAAATATTAAAGTGGCTGAAGAAAAACCATCAGGTGATTTCAATTTCATTTTGTATTAGCCATGTTTTTAACTGATTTGCATCAAGTAGGTGAAAATCAACATTTGTGCCATATGCAAATTCCTTTTTTGGCCACCCATGCCAGAGGGTGGAATGGGAGCTTTTAGTAAGGATATTTCTCTGAGTGCTGAATTGTCATGTATAGGCATATTTTGAGGCATTACCATCTGAGGTGAATACAGATCCTTCTCCTTCCCATTTCCCCATGGATATGAAGCTTTTAAAGGGTTTTTAATGTTGTTTTTGCGTGACAGAAAAGTTATATAGAATTTATTGGTACTGATAGTTACATGTTCATGTGCATAACTGTAACGTAACTTATGCCTTTCTTGCTTTATTACAAAAGCCTCTTCTGCTGCTGGCTATTTAGTGAAAGTCTTCTCATGTGAGGCAGTACATTAACAGAGTAGCAGCATCTGACTGGGTAGCTCCCCTGAATAAGGAAGCTACAACAACAGAGGCTCTTTTCTGCCTGCATGCTGTGTCTGTTCCATATGGCACAGATAGGTTAGAACCAGGGAGGATGTTAAAATTTTTACACTCTGGGCCACTACGTAAGAGGAATTTTGAATTGCAGACTCTAGCCAAAGGACAAATTTTTCAATTCTTATCAATGAGTCACTTCTGCAATTTCACAAAATAAACTTTCTTTTGGGGGGGACTACTTAGATTAAATATAATTTGGGGAGATTTTTTAGACAGGAATTTCCTCATCTGATTTCTTTCCTCATATACATTGTATCTAGTAGTTCTTAATATAAATATGTTTTTTCCAGATATCATTTAATACTCACGCTGTTTGTTGTATAGCAGGGGAAGTAAGGATGCTGACTAAAATCTAAAATCCTACAGAGAAAACTAAAAGCATTAAAGTGCCCTTTCAACTTGACAAGTTGCCAAACTGAGCTAGCTGGCAAAATTATGACTGAACAACTTGTGTTGGAATTTTCTCAGTCACTGGAGTTAAAATCTATCACAGATAAGGTTTCATTTCAGCAAAGAGTAGTTTCTTGCCAGCTTCTCTGTCCTCCTCCTCAGCAGTCTGCTAAAAATTGCTTTTGCATTGGCAGTTTCAGGGTTTTTGAATAACCAATGGGTTATTTCACTTACTCGTGGAGAGTCAGGGCCCCATTTCTTTTTGCTGATGGGGCTTGCTTCTGAAGGCAACCAGATTTCAAAATACAAAAATTTTCTGAGAGGTAGTATTTCCTCTTTCCACATACCTTTATTGCCAAGGCAACCTGGCCACAAAGAGCACTTCAAAGAGATTGGTTACTGCTGTTTGTTTGAAATAGAAGGGCGATCGATAAGAATATCTAACAATGAAGTGGTGAGAATGTAGTGCTTTATGATAAAGCAACTTTCAGTTTGATGCATTGAGAAATGAAAGTAAAATGAACACCTTCAAGGTTAACTTAATCAAATGTCGTAAAACCTGTGAGATCACTATGTCTGATCAGCTGTTTGACTGGCAGTTACACAGACAAGTGAAGAGACGAGCAGATCATGTTAATGTACTGGACTAAGAATGTGGTGAAATGACCTCACATTGCTTCATGATGAGCTATCAAACAACAGGAAGGGCTTTAAATAAAGACTTTTTTTTTTGCTTCAAAATGCATGTTTCAGCAGTCAGCAGATAAAAATGCTGATGGAAAAGAAAAATAAAAATGAGACTTGTGGAAAAGAAATAGAACTATTCAGTTTCCTACAAAGAGTGGGGCCAGAGGGAATAGGTTAGCTCAGGTAGCTTGTTGATTTAAGGCAGATCAGTACATGCAGACCCTATGATGCTTGGCACAAAAACTGCAGCAATTATTTTCCAAAGGCACAATTGCAAAAAAAAAAAAAAAAATTAGAAAGCACTAACTACATTTTTTTGTTTGGTTGATGGGAGGATACTATTCCAGATTTTGGTTCAAAATATCATATTTTGACCAGAGGCTTTTTATAATCTTTCATAATAGTATTTGTCTGGGAAGCTGGCTGGTCCACAAACTAGAAAGTGTATGAAATATTCCTTTCTATCCAGTAGGTCATTCCCTGAAGTGAGGATGTTTCACTGAGAGACTGACTCAGGCTGTTATCATTTGGCCAGTGAGGTTGTCTCCTGACTGGTAACAAATCAACCCTGGTCAGTGACAAGCAGTCTCTTAATTCAATTTCTTTGAAGTCCTTTGTAGAGAAGGCAATGTGAATCCAAAAAGAAAACAGTATAACGAAAGTCAGCATCATGAATGAAAATTATGTGAATGAACTTTGTCCTTATTTCAAGGAACCAGTCACTGAAACTGTGAAATTCACTTGGAGATGAAATGTTTGTGCCACAAGCATGTATCTCACTTTTTTTATACGTGAATCTTTTGTTATGTTAAAGTAGCTGCTTCTCAGAAACTGCATACCCATGTTAAAGACTTTTAAGTAACTGAGGAACATGTTGAATGCTTTTGTTCCACCAATAAAGTAATGTTTAACCTTTGATGTCAAAAGCATTTAGAGAATGAACACCCATTGATTCCCCCATAAAGGAATATAGGGGAAGAGAATTTTTCAGTCCTGATTTCCAAATCCTTCCACTTAAATCAAGCAATAAAAAGAGCATTCACAAACTGCACATTGGAGACAGCTCAGTTTATATGTGTTGTATTGCTTTTATTTTGACCTAATGGGCATGCTGTTAAGGTCAAAGTCTCAGTGGGACACAAGCTGTCTAAATGGATGCAGAGAATTTCTTAGCTGGGAGCTGGGGAGAAACCAAGGCAGGCAGGTGAGCAGCCAGGGTCCCGGCTGGTACTCTGCTCTCACAAAAGAGCATGTACTCTGCAGTATAGATCCAAGCCCATGTCCTAGTGGAAGCTTTCCGTTAAGCTTCAGGGGCACTATAGCAGGCATTGTGTTCAAAATTGTGACCAAATTATGGATGCATTGCACTCAGTCTGTTAACAGCAGTATGCTCTCATCAAAGAATAGACACAAGAATAACTAAAGTACTCAGAAATATGCATTATGGTCAAAGACTCTGTGCAACCTGTTTATCCTAAGACAAGGCTTGGGCAGGATTTAATCACAGTTTGCAAGTAACTACATGGGGAATGGTAATGTCATAAGGAAAAAGCTCATCAGTCTATCAGATCAGTGTATAAGAAAATCTATTGTCTAGAAATTGATAAAGAATAAATTTAGACTAGAAAACAGGTCATATTTAGCAGTGACGATATTTAACCTTTCAAAGATCTTAATCTTGCTGAGAAGCATGGTGGATTTTTCATCCCTACATTTGTTTATTTATTTTACCTAATTCGAGCATAATTCAGGGAATCTCTATTGCCCTGTGCTATATAGTACATCAGACTAATGAATAGGAATAGTACCTTCTGGTTATATTATGAATGAATACGTTCTGGTGGAAACACAGAGTATTCTGCCTCTGCAAAGTCAGGAAGCATATTTAGTACCTGAACATGGATTTTGGCTAGAGGTAGCTGGGGAGTTTTTCACCCAAATGATATTCCACTGCTGTGAAGTGTAATTTCAAAGGGAAAGAAAGCATGATAGCTTTTTTTTTTTTTTTTTTTTTTTTTTTTTAAATTTTTATTTTTTTTTTAATTAAAAATTAAATAAAAAAAAATTGTTTTTTTTTTTTTTTTTTTTTTTTTTTTTTCCCTCTCTCTCATACTCTCATAGATAAATTCTACCCTTATAGAACTTAGTTTCTTTACAAGCTGGGTTTTTGGTCAAGCATGATTTTTTGGGGGGATCATGAGACAATTCTTGGCTAGAGTATGCTGTAGGTAAATTCCTTTTGGTCATGATGGTGGCCAGTCTGCCTGTTATGGAGACTGGAGGCAAAACTAGCTTAAGAGAATAAGATGGATTTTAATGCTGAAATACAACTGAACAATCAAATAATTTATTTCTATGAAAACCAGTTGTTTTAACTGAATACGTCACAATAGAACTTGTTGACAAACAATCACACAATCATAGAATAGCTTGGGTTAGAAGGTTCCTCAAAGACCATCCCCCTGCCATGGGCAGGGACACCTCCCACCAGACTGGATTGCCCAGAGCCCCATTCAACCTGGCCTTGAACACCTCCAGGGATGGGGCATCCACAGCTTCTCTGGTCAGCTTGTTCTAGTCCACCTTTATAGTAAAGAATGTATTCCTATCTAATCTATATCTCCCCTCTTTTAATTTAAAACTCTTACCCCTTGTTGTATTGCTACACTCCCTGTTAAAGAGTCCCTCCTTATACTTCCAGTAGGCCCCCTTTAAGTATTGCAAGGTTTCTATAAGATCTCCCCAGACCCTTCTCTTCTCAATTTCTGAATGTATTTTGTTCCTTGGCATTTGTTCAATGTTTCTGCTTCATTCTGCTTCAGGATGAAACCAAATGTTGTAGAGAGTTTGACTCTAAAATTTGCTCAGTTCTTATTTTCAAATTTGTTGTCATAAAAGACTCAAGCTCATGGTAATACCAGGTCTGTTACGGTTATGCATTTTCTTCTGTGTCTCCAAAACAACTAGATCTTGGTATAAAATTTTATGAATAGAAGAGATGGACACAAGGAATATTAAGACATGCAAAAAATAATAATTTTTAAAAGTGATAACTCAAAGACCGAGCTGCTGTAAACAATTCACATAAAAATCAAAATTATGAAATCCCTTGGCTTTTCAGGCCCTCCAGTATTTGGCCTGGAAGGGAAGACACAGCTTTTGATATTAACCATATCTCTTCAAAATTAAAATGCCTCCTATAAAATACCTTCCTTTCATTTCCCTTTAAAATATTGTTGTCAGCCCAGGCAAGTTTGGCAGTCTCTCCAGGCATTATAGTAGAGTTTGTCACGTTTTAGGGAATGCAGACCATTGTGTTACTGGGTTTTTAGTAGGTGCTTCTGGATGTAGAGATGAGTACTTAAATGTAGTAAGTATTTGCATTGTAGAACAATTCAGGTAGGAAGAAAAATGTTGTTGGAGAGCTTTGGTAATATTAGGTCAGGTAATAGTGACCAGAGCAGAAGAGATGGAATTCAAACCAGGGAAATAAATTTGATGATGAAATTTGGTGGTTTGATGATGACGATTTAGTGTTCTTTCTTATATATATCAAAAAAGGAATCACATTTATTTTTTTAACTCAAATATTCATTAGAATGTCAAAATAACAGGTTTGGCTATTTCTTTCCAGTGGACAATTTCAATTAAATTAAAACCATGAAGAATTCATAAATTGTATATTCTTCTGCAAGGTAAATTACATGACATTTTTGTTGACCATCATGTAGTTAGAAGTGGATCTTCTAAGAACAGTTCTAATCTGAAAAAAAAAAAAAAATCTAAGCTTACACACATATATTTTTAACATGATGATAACACCAACATTTTGATTTTTTTTTTTTTATAAAGGAAAATGTTGTGAACATTATTTTTGATTTAAAATTATCTTCTTTTTAATGAATAATACATGTATATAAAATTTATTTTAAGAGATGTATTCTTCAATTTTAGGAAAAGTCAATGATATAGAACATTTAGGAACATTTTGAAGAAGTTGTTGAAAAGGATTTCCTTCATATTCCCAGCAATCTAGTCAATCTTACTCTGCTTCATTTCCACATCTTCTTTAAAAAGCATGTTTTCGAGGTTTTGTCAGCAAACAATGCACAGAATCCAGATCCAGAATGGTTTAGTGTGGTGAAACAGCATATGGATCAAGTTACTCACTAGACAGAGTACTGTTCATAATGTAGACACATTATGACACCATATTGTCATGTGGTTATTCTTATTTTTCACTGAGATACTATGGAACATTATCTAGTGTCCTGTGGTTACTCGGTAAGCAACCCAGGTTACTACTTTTCATTCCTTTAAGGTAGTTTGTTTGTTGTTGGTTGGTTGAACTATTGAAGTAAAGAATAATAATGAATTCAGCTGTTTCTTCTTTTTGTAAATCTTTCATGAATTGGTCCCGATATCTGTGAATGTCATTTTTATGTGTCAATAGTCTCTGGGTAGTTTCGAGTAATAACTTACATGTGTGGGTTTTTTATTTGTTTGTTTGTTTGTTTTTGAGGACTGTTTGCCTTGTGATTGTTCATTATTCATGTTGAACTATTAGGCAAACTTAAGCAATTTGGCTGGAAGACCAGTGCATTTTAATTATGAAATAAAACAAAAACACAACAAAATAATTAGAATTTAATTTGATTAAATGTTTCAGTCCAGTATACTTATTTGCAGAATGGTTCACGGAGCAAGCATCTGGCCTTACAACTTTTTCTGTAAGGATTTAGTTATTTTGTCAGAAACAAAATCTCAGCTCATTGATCAAATAAATTGTTATAAATCAGCTATCCATTCATGGTAGATTTTATTTAATGAGAGAATGTAAAATATGTAAATGTGTGTTTATAATTCTATTAATGCACTCTCTTTTGTATGATAGTGTTGATTTAGTACTCCACTGAGGTTCCCTTTGGTGTTTACATTTGCTTTCTCCAGTTGCTTTGCTTCCTATTATTCATTCAAGATGTATACTATTCAAATGATGACCTATTGCTTTCATTTCTGCCTCTCTTCCTTCCTTTAGACTTAACAACACCATGACAGATTTGCCAATGAAGTAGTTAGTTTCATTCCCCTACATCAGAACTCCACTTTCCTGTCCTCTTCCTGCTCCTCCAAACACAAAACAAAGTTAGCAGCTGTTTAAATCCAAACTTCAGTTTCTAAAATGCAAGTGAACAGGAAATACCTGTTGCATAAGGTATCTGCTTCACTGTATTGCATGGTCTGCTGAGCTCTGAGCCAGTTATTTTTATAAATTTTGAGTGCTGTAGCTGTTTCAGATCATGCACTGTAATCTGCCAGAGTTTGTGTCCTAAAACAAATCTTTGACTGATACTAAAAAACAACTCTCCAAAACATTAAAGAACGAGGCGCTTTCTAGACATGCAAAGCATTTGCTAGAAAACAGATGTTTTGAAAGATGTTCCTTGTGTGATTTATTATTTTTTGAAGAATTGTATTGAAAATACCCATGGAGGGAAATAAATAACTTTCAGGTAATATGAAATAGAGCAGCATTTTTGTAAGGATTGGATCACAGTGGGTATGGATTTTTCAAAAGTCCTGATCATTTGCAGTTCCACTGGAAATCAATGGAAACTGCACCTGCTCAGCACCTCTGTAAAATCAGACCCTCTAGGATTCTGAATAGTAACAGCAATTATGCTATCAAGGACAAAATTATTAGAACTATAAATTCTATTGCCTCACAGTTATTCTCTGAGAAGTGGTTTTTTTATTTGTTTGTTTGTTTTGTTTTGTTTTATGTTTTGTTTTTTGTTTTTTAAATGATGTCTTGGGGTTTTCCATTTCAGTGCAACTCAGTGACTTTGTAACTCACTTGTTCCATTTCAAGGGAATAATGTGTTGGGTTTATACCAGAGATGTGAAAGATAATAATTTCCTTTTCCTTTATTTGTTTATTATTCTTATTCTTATTATTATTTCTCACAGGCACCATCAATGGAAGTTTTGGGGAGTCAGATTCTCTCTCTTAGTTGTACCAGCTATCACTGTTGTGTTATGAGGGAAAAGAAACAGGGCTGTAGTTAATGACAGAATGGCTATGTCAACAATCCCACTGTATTGTAAAAAGAGATGAACACCATACAGGATATGTAAGCAAGAATTATTATTTTTAAGGTACATAGTGTAATTCTCCCATTCTCCTCAGAAATGGTAAGGCAATGACTAAAATATTTGGTCTGGGTGTTGCAATTCAGGAAAATTTGGATCAGAAGAGAATCTAGAGAAAAGCAATTAAAAAAAAAAAAAGAAAAGTTAATCATGAAATACTGAGAGGAATGGGTTCTTTAGTCTACGAAAGCTTCACAATTGCTGCAGAGTGGGAGCAGGCTGCCATGGGGTTTGTGTAGATAAAGCTGATCCTCCTAGAGAAAGGCAGTTCACCAGATCACCTTTTTAGGTCCTTTACAGACCTGTGTTCATTGATTTGATGGCTATTCTAAGAAATCCTTCCACAGATGGTGTTGTCTTGGACATAAACATTGGGAGAGAGATTCAACATGGCAAGATTGAGCAGAATCTGTTTCTTATCTTCTGTACCTGGCTTCTCTCCTCATCCCCTCCTGTATGTTTGGCCTGTATAAGCTTGGCTTTCTCCTTTAAAGGGAAAAAAAAAAAAAAAAAAAAAAAGGAAAGAGAGAGAACCCCTACATGTGGACAAGGAAATTATTTTCTATTCTGATCTGAAGTGATAACAGCAGCTCTAATCAGATGGTCCTGTTTCAAAACCCACTCTGACAGAGCTGCCTCCTGTCGATGTGTGGGCAAACTTCTCACTCGCAGGCTGTGAAGAAAACACCAGTTTGTAAAGACAGACTCTCTGGCAACAGTAGAAGATCCTGAGTAAAACAAAATAAAACTTTGGCTTACTATCTTGAAAGGTTTCAGACTAGCTCCTCTTCTGAACATGGATGTAAAAGTGAAGGTCTCTGAAATGCTTCTAAATGAATAACCTAAGCTGAAGGGGAAAAGATTGGATCAACAGAATTTTGGCATTAATTTCATAGAAATTCAGAGTGCTGTGTGCTTTTCAGCTTGAACTTCCAAATGGTTCTGTGTTTCAAAGCTGTCCTTTTGAACTAGAATACCTCAACAATTAAAAATTAAAAATTAAAAAAAAAAAAGTTATAAGTGGGGATACTTGTAGACACTGAAACCTTTGCCCACAAAGAGTTTTAATTTTCATGAATCAACAACAAGAACAACAAAGTTTCATTTTGGAACACTGGCTGTGCATAACCCTGAAAACTTTTTGAATAAAATAGTAGACTAACACTAGCTGATTTAAAGGCACCCTCTTGACAGCACATGTGTCTGTCACCTCATTCGCTTCAGTGGATGCCTTGCTAGCAGGCTTTTGATTTCCAGATTTTTGTTGCAAATTACAGCTCTTCAGTGTCAGCTTTAACCCTGCCTCTGTCCTTTTGTATTATCTGTATTCTTTCTAATTGGTGGCACAATTTATTTGCTTTAAATCAGTGCGATGTGGTAAAAGGACCACACTCAGTGCCAAAATTTTGTTAGTAAAAGAACATTTGATTCCCAATAAATCCTATAGTCCTTTCTTTGTCATGGTTCAGCCCATGATAGTTTAGACAACATCCTTGCTGACTCCATGCTTTGTTATGACATCTTGTTTGTTCCTCCCAGAGCCAGATATGAACCTTTTCCTCATCCCTAGTTATTCTATGGCATTTCAGAATTTAGAAGGCAGCTGTGTTAAATACACTGAGAACCTCTCCTTACCATCATCGGAGAGACCTCTCCATCTATGTAATACCACTTGTTAAATCAATACCATTTAGCTGTCTCTGGGCCTGGCTGCAACTCTATGCATATTTAGTTCTTTTCAGAGTGTGCAAATGTTACAGAAAAAATCTCATTCCTGAGTAGCATAAATACAGAACATTGCTTTATAGCCCTGTTCACAGGACTCTGGTATTTCTTGTTGGATCAACTGATAAGAAGGAAGAGGACAGAAGAAAGAAAACATAATGCATGCACATTCTTTCACTAGAAGGAATGCATTAAACAAAAATCCTGGCAATAGATGGCTCCGTAATCTTGTGGGGATCTGTCAGGGCACTATCCATTTTGGGGAGGGCTGTCATGGTGAAGCCACAATTATTTATATGTGCTGCTCAAACTTAACTTGGAATTAGGATCCACCTCAATCAGCAGCAAGTAACCAACCTGAAAGAAAATGAATTTTTGGAAATATTTTCCAGTATTTCCCATTAGGTGATGACAGGTTATGTTTTGGCTCATTGGTTACATAGTATCACGTTCAGGAGAAAATCAATATTGTTTTTTGCAAAGTGACTGGGGAGGAGTGGAGCAACTGGAGAATCATTTTGTGAGTTGTAAACAAAACCTTTTTTTGTCACTTAGATACGGGGAAGACTTGCTTTTGGCGTAGGATCAGATAACCATATCTAATAGATACAATGAAGCTACTTGCAGGACTTCATTGATTGCAAAAACATTTGAGCATTTGTTGGATCGGGGCTGCACAGGTTGCTAGCTTGGGACTCAAATAAAATGCTTTACATGCAGCCACTATACTTCTTCCAGTTTGATTAGAAGTCTAGATATGATACGCCTAATTATAAACAGATATTACCAAGAGAATAAACCCTGCTGAGATTCCATTATGATGGATATTGAGATACTGAAACAGTAACAATGGTAGCCCATATGAATGTCAAAATAAATGAATGAAGTCTTGCAAGTGGAAGTTATAATGTTGTTAAACAAATGAGATTAAATCCTGAAAACAAGCAACACACATAAATGTGTCGGTTCTGCAGTCCTGACTGAAGTAAGGAAGCTGAATTGAACCTATTAGTGTGGTCTGCAAATGCATTTGGTGGATACCAGATCCACAGCTTATTCCAGAACTGTGTGTGAAATGTTCTAAAATGGATGTGCTGGTGCACTAATATGCCTGGTTTCATTGTTTCACACCTTTCATTTCTGTGCAGTAATTGTTAGAATAGAACTGATCTAGACCGATGAAGCACAAGATGATCTATTATCTCTGCTCCTAGCAACCCTACAGAGAAGTCAGGTAGGGCTATCTGAAATAACTTCCAATCATTAGCCATCTGTTTCAATATAGACTTCCAGGAAAGTGTGTCATTGAGGACCAGATCATCAGTGTCTTCATTTAGCAGAAGAAAATCAGTTGTACATATACCATGATTCTTGGTTAGCAGTATGGGTTGAATAAGATCTATCTTTTTGAAACCTGCTGTCACGTGTTACAGCCAAGTACTCATAGAAGGTACACTGCTTTCTAAGAAGTTTTCATTTTTTTCTCAACTCATTAATCTGTTATCATGTGATGGAATTTGTTCGTTTCCAGAGTTGTAAATATTTGGAAACGTGGCTGAACAAACTAGTCTTACACTGGTGTAACAATTAACTAGAAAAACTGTTCCAGATTTGCTTCTTAAGTGAGGGAGAATCAAGAAGCCAAAGAGATACAGCTTTCAACAAGCCACTGATTGGTGTAACTAGAATTTAATTGTGAACTTTTAGAAATCTTAGAATGAAAAGGATATGAAATACTCCTCCCATTCCACACTTTCTTTGTCTATCACTTACATCTACATAGTCTTAATGTGATCAGGTGCATGCTACTTCTTCATTAGTGTTTCCCTGTGTATTAGTTCATAATTAAGGCCAACTACCATGTTTTTCACACGGCAGGTTTCAAGTCAATCATTGAAAAACCTGGCAGGATAACCACAGTTGCCTAGGTACCAGTGACATGCTCAAGCATGTGCCTACCTGAAAAGATGCAAGTGGTCTTGCTGGTGCTGTTGGAAATAGGCCTGTATTATGTCAGTGTTTTACCACTCTAGCAGGTAAGAATCTAGGCTGCTTTTGCAATTCAGGTTTGCAAAACCTGGTTAGAAAACCCTCCAGTTCTAAGGAGATGCACACAGTTTTTGTGCTTTAGTGCTTACGTATTCAGAAACAGAAAACTGGATAGTTTGAAAATTATTGTTTAAAAATTTGTGGGGATCTGAGATTTTAGGTATCATCAGGTGCTTTGAGAATGCCTTCTGTAATTGAGTTAAGCTGTAGGTGCCTCAGTTATATTTGTTGAAATGTCTCATATTTAAGTACTTTACTGAATCAGGCCTTAATTAATTGGAAAAATTAGAGGTATAAATGTATTAAGGGTTAATATTATAGCAACTTTAATTAATAATCCAAGACAATTCTGCTTAGCTACAAATCATTATAAAGGAGATGTAAAGCAGCCATTATATGCAGTCACATATAACAGTGTTATTTAACATGTGACCCAGCGGCTTACATTATCTAGTGCAGATGTTTTCAATTGAAATAAGCATATAAAACTTGCCATCTCCTGGCACAACTGGTAGAACATTATTTCTGCTAGAAAAATAAATTCTGTGTTGCACAGACATTTCATCTGTCACAGCCATGATCCATAAAACTGGAAAACTTTTCTCTACTGAAGACTTGCCTAGCTGAAAAGGAATGAGAACAAAGTGCATTTTTCACCTTCATCTTTTATTTCTAAATGTCTCTGACATTAACATATGCAGGTGTTGGATTTCTTTATATAGTAAGAGATCAAATACTGTGAAATTTGTTGTAACTGGTTTTAAATAAAAGTGCCTCTGAAAATAAAAAGATGTGAATATAAATACTTGAGCTCTGTTCCCCACCTATGTGAGCCAACTTAATATAATAAGTGTAATGTTATATAAAAAGCAAGTGATTAATTGCATGACTATTAACAAAATAAACATTTTAGTTTTCCATTTGCTTAAAGATTTTAGGTTCAGTGTCTTGGAGGGACTCCAGCGTAAAAGAATGTAGTTTTGCACCAATTAAATTTGTCTTGTAGTTTCAAATGAATAAACTCGTACTTTCTCTTCAGCTTCCTGTTCCATAATGTGACCCATTATAGGATGAATCTCATGTAGAAGTAGATACATTTCTGTGTGGGTAAATTTAAATATAGGGGTTTTACAACAAATTATTTTTTAGAGCATTTGGGAATCCTTCTGAAATAAAGGTAGTGTTTAAATGTTGAAGGATAATGTTTAATTATAAGTAGGAAAGATACAATTTACTTGAAATAAGTGCTTATATTTTTGTAGACAATTGTCTTATTACAAAATAGCAATAGTGAGTTACTTAAATACAGTTAAATATCAGACATCTTTGCTCTTAATTACCTTGTTTTATCCCACTGGAGCAACAAGCAACTGTGTTACTATACAGCCAGCTTCTCTTCAGTAACAAAGATGATCTAGTGTACTAACTGTTAAATTCCTGAATTTGTGACTATTTAAATCAGATGTCTTAGAGAACAGGAGATAATCATATAAGTGTAATATTGGAACTGATGAACTTTGCAAAGAAAAATAAGCCTGTTGGATTTAAAACCAAACTTTTTTTTTTAGACCCTTTCTGCATCATACAAAGTTTACCTGCATAAGAAAAGATGGCACACCCCGCCCCAATGGGATTTAATGGTGAATTCTGCCTTACAAGAACAAAAACGATGTTGGGATTTATATATATGGGAAAGGGATACTGTCCCCTTCTGTCTACATTTAACTTGGAAAATTTCACTCAGCACACTGAAGATGACTTTTGCCTACACTACAAGGAAGCTACTTTTTACCAACTTTGGATTAAGTTAGAATAAAATAGAAGAGAAAGCAGACCCTAACTAGAGAGCAAGTTCTTTCAAGTCTAAATTTTTTTTTTTTCTTTTTCTTTGCAGTAGTTAGCCGAATGTGCACATGATACATGCTTAGTCAAATCATAGTAATAGCAATCTGGAGTCCATGTAGGTTTGTAAGACTGTATATAACAACAACATATATATGACCCAATATGGAACCAGTTAGGTGAGAGGCTTGAATAGCCCAATATTTTGTGCTTATCAGGGATCACAAGAAAATACTTCTAATGCATAGAGACAGAGTTCATAAGAAAGTGTATTTGTGTCTTTGAATGAGGGTTAGTCTATCTTTGTCTATTGTCGATCCTTGATTTTCATACTCTGCTCCATAACACAGTTGGAAGGAAGAGACAAATGAAAGGTAAAAGAATTAAGTATTTGGTTTTAACCATGTGCTTCAGATTCTCTCATTAATTACAGTCTTCCTCCCATACTACAGAATCAGGTGTGGAATATTAGTACTCCTTGACTTTTTCTTGTGACTTTAGCTGAAGAGTTGTGAGATGTGATAACTTGATGATAGCTCTGGTTTCTGGACTCAGATAACTAGGTAAGGAAACTTATACATTATAGTAATTTTCTTTGGCATGGAGTTAAGGGTAGAAAATCTTTGAACTCCAATCTAGGTGTGCTTTTAAGTTGCAAATCCCAGAAGGTAAATAAGAAGGTAAGATCTGTCTTTTTCTTTGCTAACCTTATGAGTATTTGTTGCAACAGAAGTATATTTTTCCTTCTGGTTTCTGCCTCTTACCTCTTACATATGTGACCCAGCAGAGAATGAAAGGAAAAAAAACTGCCAAAGAGTAGTGGGAACATCTTTCAGAAAATCCAAAGTGAGTAGTGAAAGGTAGAAAAATAAAATAAAAAAGTAGAACAGAGACTTTAATGACTAAATAGATACCTGCATGTGTGCAAGGTAAGGCAAGGAATTCTGTACAGTGTACTGGAAGATGTAAAATCACAACAATCTAGCTCAGGTTATCAGTTACAGTTTAGACTACATAACGTGGAGGTTATCATGTGATAATTTACCCTGCTGAAAAGTTAAATGAGCTAATTAGCTAATGCTTGAATGGTGTGTTTCTACACTGCTCTGCAGCACAGGCATGTGGAGGGTAATGTTATGATTTGGTTATGAGGCCTTGATTTGTACAAATTACATCTCATTTCATGCATGTGTTCTCTTGTTGGCGTTGGTAATCCCAGCCCAAATTACTACGCTGAAATGGTGTTATAAAAATTTTAAATTTTAAAGCTCAGCCTGATCCTTCTCACCTTATCTGTTTTATCTGTACCATCATTTGGTTATCTATCACTAAGGGAAATATAGAGCAGACTTTAATAAGAATTTGCCAATCTCACATTGCAATTTATTTGCCTACCTTGGGAAGTTATCAATTAGATCTTAGTTCAGAACAGCAGAAGGGGAAAAAAATAATAATAATAAAAAAAAAAAATTAAAGATTTGGTATCATTATTCTGGGGTTTTAGAAGGTATGGCTGAAATTCTTCTGTGAGGTTCAGACACATGAAAGATATGGGGGTTTGCAGGGGAAAGTTACTTGCCTTTCTGGTACAATGTGGCTCACCTGTCTAAGCTGATACTGTAGCTCTGTGCTTCAGGTTAGGGATAAGAAAAGTCTTAGTAACCCTTATACACATCAATGTTACATGAATACAAGAGTGAGTGAGGACTGTAGATCAGCTTGAAAATTCCCATGGCTCTGTATCTGCCATTGTGTTCACCTCAATGTCTGTGATAAGAATTTAGATTTGAAGCATCCTTTGGTTTAAAAAGGGAAAAAAAAAAAAAAAAAAAAAAAAAAAAAAGAAGAAGAAACTATAGTGTGTGTGAAACAAGGCAAATCTAGAAGCAACTACAAAAACAAGTCTTCTCTTATCTTTTGCTGGTTGGGGGTTAAGGCCAAAGATTCCTAGTTCTGGAGTTTTCTTATTTGGTATTTTATTTTATTGGGCAATGGCCCTTGTCAGCAGATATAGATCCACATTCAAACTTTCCTGAATTAAAGAGAAAGCATAAATGAAAAAGATCCTTCTGGGATAAGCTCTGGGGATGATAAATGCTCACCATCCCTTCATTACACAAGAAAGGTGAGTTTCGTGGTGAAAGCATTGCAAAAAGGAGTAAAGACTCAAGCCTCTATTCCATGCAGTACTAGTGACCTTTCTACATGTTGGTTTTGAAGGACAAATTTGTAGTGAGCAGTTCCCTTTCTTTGCAGTGGGAATGATGTAGATTTTCCTAACTAATAGGGCTGTTCAGAAAATTGCATTCATTGCTGAGATGCCACAGTGATGTGACACTTCAGAGAAATCATTGTGAATAACTTAAAAAGCCAGAAGATACATTATTCTTAACTGAGAAATAGCAATTATTAAAAAAGAGATTATCGGTTCAATGCCATGTAAAAAATCTCCACCTTCCCCCTGCTAGAGGCATATTCAGAAGATATTTTTCATAAGGTAGTTGCAATATTATCCATTAAAGAGCAAAGCTGCTCTTCTCTGGCAGGCATGAGTAGCCGTGGTTTTCACACAAATGTTTTTCCTCTCCTCACCACCTTCTTTGGAATACAACACTTTGTCAAGGGTACATCAAGAGCGTTTGGTCATTTGCAGTTTCTCAGATCAAATGGACTACCAGGACACAGGAGTCGTTGACTTCTAGCATCAAGGTTTAAAAATAATTCCCATTCCCATTGAGTTAACTTGAACAGATACACCATTGTTTAATTAAATATTGTTGATAGATGCAGTTTACCATCACAGCACAAGAGGAAAATGTCAGTGAAGTGATTTACTGCCTTGATAGCTTCCAAGTCAATATCTATGTAGATGGCTAGTAAGCTGCCTAGAGTGTTCTGATCAATGGACTGTTCTTCGTGTATGTTTTCTTGGGGGAAAGGGAAGGAGAGGGGAGTATGGGTATTATAACTGTTGAAACCAAATGTTGAATTCTTTATTTTACTTACAGCTGGGGTATCGATAAAAGCAACACATCCTGTGTTTAGATATTGAGGACCGTGCTGGGGATGAGATCCAATGTTATGCCTTTTTCACGTAGTTGCAATGTTGTGGTAGCCAAACTAGTGCATGGTCTAGTTGTGGTAAACCACTTTTGATATCACTACTTCCATATCTCCCACAGCTCCATCCCAGGCCCCACTAAAGATTTTAGTGGGGACAGAATTAGTAACAGCCACTGTATTCAGAGATGAACTGGACTTAATCTTACATAGGTATGAGGGTTAAGGACATGCTGCATGAAACATACCTGCTTGGCAGATGTGAAGTTTTCTGTCATAGTGTTATCTTTCTGGGAGAGGGAATGCATCTTGATCCAGGCTACCAGCTGCTCAACAATGGTGCTATGATCATCGGGGATCCCCTCTGCTTAAAGGTGACAGAGATGTCACTTTTTGTAAGATTTACCATTACATTGACCATTTCAGACATTTCTTATTGAGAATATCCTTGGAGGCCCAGTCTTCCTCTTTTGACGTGAAGCAAGACATAAAAGAAACTGCAAAATTTGGCTTTTATTGATTAGGAGAATCCTTACCTCCTTGCTCATCTTCTGGACTTTTAACATGGATCCTCTGAGTTTTTCCTCAGGATATTTTCAGTAATTTGAAGGATGTTTCAGGCAGTCTCCCCTGTAAAATGCACAATGATAGGGGGAGCAGAATGTCCAACCCTCTGTGTGGACTCTGTGTTTCTCTTTGCTCCTGGTCCTTTTCCTTCATTTTTATTAGTTGTGTTTTTGTTTTGATGCCAGAGTTTATTTTCCTTTTAGTATTTCCTATTACTCAACTCTCCAATTCCCGATTTCTTTTGTTAAGTGATTAAATGATTGTCAAATGGGCAGAGGATTTTTCAGCACTTCTGTTGCCATGGTGACCAGATGTGAAGGCCAGAGAAGGAATAGAATTTGAGCATCAGAAATAAAATGGAATCAAAATACTTTTGCTATTAGAGAACTTTTCCCGTGATTCACTTCTCTCCAATGAGGTTAGTTTTAGGCAAAGGAAAGCCAAAAAAAAAAAAAAGCAAGAAATAAAATTAAAAAATAATAATTAAAAAAAAAAATGCTTTAGAAGATCTCGGGAATAAAGCATATGATGTTGTTTTTTTTTTTTGTTGTTTTTTTTTTGTTTTTGTTTTTTTTTTTTTTTTGTATCAGAATTTTATTAACTGTAGCATCTTTTCCATTAATTGTCACTACAAGTCACCAAGTCACTAGTATTATGCACTCTGGGTAGAAGTGAATGCATGGACCTGGTTTTGGTAGAATGCATGAAAAGATTAGGTCTTGGAGATTAAATGTAAATACACATGGAAAGTCAATACTGGACACTTATTTCTCTATTCATTGAGTCTGGGTGACATTTTTGTCAGCCATGCAGTGTTGGAATAGTCATGATGGCAACTAAATTAGCTGCTTACTCTTTCCAGCATGAGGAATTGACATGTTGAATATCACCCAAGGGAATGGGATGGTTTTTAAGGTTTAGGTCCTGGCAGTTAATGTTTTTTGTTTCTTTATTTGTTTTAGTGTCTAATTGACAGGAGTGAGGGATCACAATATTTCTCTGCCTGTGAAAACTTTATTTTTCTTTCTTCAGTCATGATGCCCTAACTGAACAAATAGTGAAATGTGTTGAAGTTAAAGCAGGGGTAATCAGATGTTGTTACTCATCATTAGGTCATTCAAGCTTGTTTGAAAATTGCTAGATTCTGCCCAGCTACAGTGTTGAACTCCAAGCAGTACACATAATTTACCTGTACCAGAGAGACATTCTCAAGCCATTGGTCTTGATGTTTATCTGCCAAACTTCCAGCAACCTCTCTCATTCTAGGAGTTACTAATGCTTCTTTTTGGGTGTCAAGCTATGGGAGCATACCCTGTCGGTGCTGGTCCCCTAACCTCAGCCTTTCCTGACCAAATTTTCATTTCTTGGGCTGCAAATGTAATTTTATTTATTTTCATTTCATTTTAACATTCAGGACAGAGGGACTGTACCTTAGCAGGAGACTTTATCAGATGCTTTGCTTTGTGTCTTCCAACAGAGAATTATTTTCTTTTTCTTTTCCTTTTTCTTTTCCTTTTTCTTTTCCTTTTTCTTTT
>CM021765.1:89859977-89915675 GCA_011076525.1 Nettapus auritus
TTTTCTTTTCCTTTTTCTTTTCCTTTTTCTTTTCCTTTTTCTTTTCCGTGAGTTATAGTATTGGCTGACTGGGACATCTATGGCTAGATTCATTAAAAGTTTATTTATTTTTTTAATTTTTGTTTTTGTTTTTAGTGGTGATGTTTTATTCAGTTTTAAATGGGTGAGGTCAAGGACAAAAAAGGATTGTCTCCTGTTTTGCATTTATACCTAAATACCTCAATAGGCATTATTTTAGCTAATGTGGTTTACCTAAAAAGTGGCTGAGTTTAAGTTAGGCTGTGTATATCTGTACTTTTTCCACATCATTGGTTCCTCATTGCTTCCATATTAATAGCAACTGTCATGCAAGATACCAAAAGGCATCTTTAATATATTCTGGTGAACTCCTTTTGTGTCTGTGTTGAGCTTTAACATAGTGTCTCTTATTTCTGGAGGCAAAGAGCAGTCACATAAAAGAGCAATGTGATAAGGAAATGGGTGCAAGTACTCTAGCCATCTCTCTCACTTGTTTGAGAATGTACTCTATTGTGTATACTGTTGCTTAACACACAATAGTATTTTCCTTACCAGCAGTCTTTCTCACATTATCTTTTCACGGATTTACATTGATTCATGCAAAGTCTGACTTTAAATGGATGTAGAAGTAAAACGTTGCTGAATAACACCCTGATCTGCTATAATGACTGTACTGGTGTTACAGTGGTTTGGATCCTGGTAGCTACTCATGAAAATGTGATTACTTTGCAGGCTGTCAAACTCTGTGTGTACAAATGGATGTCTGATGTTCAGTCCTTTTTAATTTCACCTTGTGTAGGCAAATACATGCATCCATTAAAACAGACCCTACCTGGTGGATGCGGAAAGTAATTTGCCTCTGAACTGTGCAGAATTCATAACTTTCTTCAAAACTGTGGAGCTCTCTGTCAAGGAATTACCTATCCATCTGTGTAACAATTCCTAACAGATTGGTGATTTTAATGATTGAGAATAGGGATTAGAAACTTCACCTTTTCCTCTGCCTTTCACTGAAGGATCATCCTGAGCTGGAGTTTGTTAAAGAAACTCAGCACTGAAAGTATGCTGCCAGAGGACTTGACACACTAGATTTCAAAGACCCACAGTGCTCTACATCTTTATTGCCTTTCTTTTTACAGGTCAAGACAGCTACAGAACACTGCCTGAAGTGACACTGATGAATTATGTAGTATTACTGTTAGTGTGAAATGGAGTAGCTATAATGTAATATGTGAGCATCTTAGAAACATGAACCAATTCACCAATGACAGATGTGGTAATGAACATGTGGAATGAAAGTAAATAGCATCATGTGTGAGTGATTGTTGAAAATCAGTGATTTTCAACAATAGAACTTTGTGATGTCAGTCCTTATACTCTCTATTGACTCATCATCTGGATAATTACCCTGTCTTACCTTTTGCTCAAAAGCCGTGGTCCTGTTGATATTTGCTGCTGTAAGCCCTGTGCTTGCCAGGCTATTTATACTTGGCACTTGATCTCTTCCAGCTGTCCTAAACATCTCATATACAGCAAAAGCCAAAATTTTCTGGTGCACTGTCTTTCACCTATATAGACCAAATACCCTTCTTCCCCTCTAAGGGCACAAGTTAGTAAGAACAGCATGAATGTTTTGGAAGGAATAGGTTTTCAGGAACTTGCTGAGCAGGGTATAGAGACACCTCACTTTTGTATTTGAAAGGAGTGATGGTAAGGTGGATGTTAAATTGCAGTAAGTGTTGGGGGCTGGGAACAGTTTGTTGATTGAGAATAGACTGAGAGCCTTGATCTTGTGTTGTTGTGTTTTTATGTTTGTTTGTTTGTTTTGTTTTTTCCTCTGACCAGTATTTCTCAATTTATTTTTATTTTTTTAAGACCTAGACCTTTGATCTACCTCACCCATTGTCTCTTTTCTAAGGTTTCCCAAGTATAGTAGGGTGGGTGCTAAATTCTGTGTGCAATTATTTGTATGTAAATTACTCATTCTCCTTCATATTCTTTAAAGTACTGTGGTTCTGGATATTTATTTTCTTTTTTAAAGCTTCAGAATTCTTTGAATCGGGAATTCTTACTATCTTCTTTTCTGACATACCTCTAGTTTGGGAAGAAGAATTACTGATAGTGGAGTTGAGAGAAGAATACATTGAATGAATAGGATAAAAATGAAAATATTGTTGCAAGAACATTTTGATAAACTATTTATTCTCACCATCTGTCCCCCCCTTCACTTCCCCAGTTACCTCTTCTGCCATTCTGCTTCAGATGCCATCCAGTCCTCTGTTACTCTGATTCTTTCATTGTCTAAAACTTTCCAATTTTTCTATCTCAGTTATTTATCAGATGATGTTGTAATATGATTTATAACACTTGTCCTGTGCAGACTGGAAGTACTACAGAAAGGGCAGATGTTGCAGAACTGTAGTGATGGATAAAAAATAGGAGTAGGGTGTTTTCTGTAAGCCCAGAGGCAGAACATCATCTCCCACATATTACTGTCTTCTAGCCCAGACCATAGTATTTTGCATTGTTCCTGCTAAATCATTCTGTATTTCAGGCAGAGCAGTCATAAGCATAACTGTTTTAATAAAAAACAAACTTCCCAATAGTTGAGTGTCCTGGAGAAACCATATTATTTGGAAAAATGCTATACTTCTATGTGTTAGTTAACATGGCGCTTTGAGGCAACTGCATGAGCAATAGTTGTTCATCCTGAGGTTAACTTGAGCCATATGGATGTTTGCCACAGGCTGGAACTGCAGTCTGTTGCAACCCTACAGTATAAATTATGCATGACAGTTATAGGGAGGGGTTTGGGAACTGAACTGGGGAGAAGCTTGGGACAAAACCGGTCCAAACTTCAGATTCCTGTCAGGATTCCTCATTAGAATAAGAAGCTTACAACTGAAAATGAATACTGCAGAGAAAAATTAAAAAGAGAGGAGGCTCTCGCAGCAGAGGTGGGGAAGGGTGGTGGAAATGAAAGGTCACCCGGAACTATGCAGAATAATGAAAGCCAGCACTACCCAGTCACAGCCCATTCTCTCCTGGTCACTCAGCTAGTGACCTGAAAATAATATAGATTCACAGTCCGTTCTCTCCTGTCATTGTGGTCAGTGACCTTACAACAACATCCCATAGTCCATTAAAAGAAACCTATAAAAGAAACATTACCGGTCCCACCCTCTGAAATTAAAGCGGGGTGGGAGAGAGTCATAAATAAAGGCTCTTCTAAAGTGAATTAGCCATCTTGCTGTTTGGATGAGAAGACAGGAAATAATGACTGAAATATCTATCAGGTATAAGCTAAATGAGATGCTGAAGTGACAAAATTAATGTAGCTGGTTACATTTGGTATTAGCTTTTTTTTTTTTTTTCCTTTTTTTTTTTTTTTTTTAAGTGGCCCTCAGCATAAGAACCACGCAGTTCTCTATTGTTCATTATAGTTAGATTCTCGCACAAAATTTGAACTCTCAGGGACAGTCTAGAGTTATTTATAGTTGACTGATTAAGCTCTTGATGTTAACACTAAGGTCATTAAATAAACATTCCAGGGAGATGCTTAGATTTGATATGGAAAAAGTATCCAAGTATGTGCCTGGAGGAGGATTAAAATGTATATTGTCAGAGTTTCAACTAACTCAGGCTTATGCCTTTGGAAATCCTAACCTGTGTCAAGGCAAATTCTACTTGAGTACTAGAAAGCTGGAAATAACAGATATATTGGGAGGAAAGGTGTTCAGATGTCTTTCTGGATTTTGGCTAAGACTGTGTTTCAAAGTTTATCTGAATCTGTGACTGATATTGGGCTTAGGTGAGCAGGGTAATTTCAAATACAAGGAAGAAATATTAAGTAACTATTTAATAGTGATGTATGACATGGGGTTTCAAGGATAGGCTAGCAAAGCAGAAATGGATTCAACCTATGACAGGAATGCGATGTTCTGTTAAAATTCATGCAAGCTGCTTTTGATTTTTGATTTTTTTTTAAGGATGTTTTTTCTCCTATCCCTCTTTACAACATTGTAGATATGGTTATTCATTATATCATTTGCTTCCCGGGCTAGCCTTCCACATCGATATCAGCAGTATCACCAATATCATAGTTGATTTTAGCAAAGAGGACAATACCTCTTATTATGAAGTTATGTTAAGGATAATGTGACTAGATTTGGATGAGATGGTCTGATAGTTGGCCCTTTCTAATAGAGAACTATGTGATAATAAAAACAGACCAAAGAAATAAATGTATCATTTATTGGAATGTGTGTATGGAAACCTTCAACCTGCTTCTGGACCAGTCTTTGAATAAAATGAATAGCTGACTGAGCTTTCCATTATTGCTTTGAATTTTCAAGTTTCTGGAGAGTTCTATTTTTCTTCTCCAAGTTAACTGGTTTGGTTGTACTACACCATGTGCTTCCATTTTCTTTGCAAATTGTATAGATTTGGAAATGGTCAGAGGTGTGGTTCATGGTATTGACAAGCAGGTATGAAAATAGCTTTATGGAAATGTCCTCATACATTTAATTCAACTAATTTCATTTCATAAATGAATTCAATTTCATTTTGGCTTTGTATGTATTTGAGCTTGTAAAGCCTCACACTATCTGCACTCCCACATAACATAGTGAACTGTGTTGCTGCACCTGAATTTAATAGTGGAAAGGGATATCTAGCATTGCTTCTGAAATGTAAAAGCAAGTTTATGAGTTTGACGCAAAGCAATCATTTGTTTCAGATGGGGTATGTTCTGTTTTAAGATCAAACATCAAAATAAATGTATAGCTGCCTATGCTTGGGAGGTATTTTTGAGATGTCTTTGGTTATTCATCAAGAAGCACAGTTTGCTCCTATCAGAAGAGTGCACAGTGCAGGCATGAAATTGTAATGGTTGCTTTGCTCCTTACCATAGAGAACGTCACAGAAGTCCACGATGATAGAAATGACTTTCTGAACCACTCAGTCTAAGCTCAGTCACATTAGTAGTGAGGAGTTCCAGATTTCACAGTATGAAAGTTACTAAAATAATTTGTGCCAACAAATGGAGCAGTGGAGAAAGAAAAATGATGACAAAAAAAAAAAAAAAAAAAGTTGATCTGGCTTCTCACTAATATTTGCAAGCATTAATAAAATTAAAAGTTATTCTGAAGCTGATGCAGTAGGGAAAAAATGTCAGTTTGTTTATCTTTGGAGGAGAGTTAAATACTGAAATCCTATGCTGTAATTGTGGAGACTGGCATTTTGTTCAAAATGGCTACAGACTGAAAGCCATACAACCTCCAATGCACACCAACACCAGGAAAATAGGGACTAGGATGATTGATTTATAACATAAAATTAGGGTGAGAAGCTGCAGTTTGCTTAAGCAATGACAGACTTGTGTATGGATGACTCTACAGACATTGGAAGAGTGTACTCATGAAGTAGAGAATTACGTAGCATAATAAGAGAAGTAATGGAATGGAGTCAAGTGGAAATTTAGGAAGTACCTCTTAGAAAATCTCCCTGACACTGAGATCTAAAAGGCTAATAATATCCCAGGGAAGTTGTGGAAAGTATCAGCTGAAATATTTAGAACTAGACTTGAGAAGTGTTAGACTTACAGTATATTTCTGCATACTAAGAAAAGGTAAGAGGTCTGTGCCACACACAGATTCAGTATTTCTATGAATCTCAGTATGTACTCTTATCAGGTTTTGAAAGATAAGCACATTTGAACTATGTCAGAACTTGCACTCAAGTAGGAGCCCTTTAATGAAATTTCAGAGTCCTATGGGAGACTTTTTTTCCTTGGAATCAGTAGATGGAGAGGCAGCTTTTCAAAATGCTGCTTAACAATAGGAAAAAAGTACCGTCACAGTTATACCCACCATACCCACTGTCTTGAGTAAGTTGCCAGTATTATCTTGTCGGATGGGATTTGGCACTCGTCCATGGGTTGTTTCCCCCCCATATCCAAAGATTTCTTTCTGCATCTGGGGAAAAAAATAGGACATTTTCCTCTTTCTTTCTAGTTTCTTCCCCTCAAAAATTTAGTTCTGCTTAGGACAGAAGGGGAGCAAAAAAAATCTTAAAAGCTTGTTATTCTTTGCAATATTCCTGGGTAAGTAGGAAAATTTCAGTCCTAAAGGGTTGTACCTCATATTTGTAGGTCCAAGAAGGACAAGAATATCAGAGAAGAAAAACTTTAATTTTTAGGTTTCTCAGAGAAAACACAAACTACTTAAAATTTGCTCTTTGAGTGTTCTCCCTTATCGTCTAAGGAAGGCGAGTTTTTTACTGAGGGAGTGGAAGTGGTAGAGTGGTTATTTTAGTTAGGCAAGATATGTTCAGTGTATTTCGATCAGGACACAGTTAAATCAGGTTTCTTCAATTGCTTGTGCTACAAGTCAGGCACTAGCAGATGTCATGTAACACAACCATAGACATCAGCAAGACAACCAGTGGGAATTCACAGAATCACAGAAAAGTCTAGGTTGAAAGAGACCTACAAGATCACTGAGTCCAACCTCTGACCTAGCACTAACAAATCATCCACTAAACCATATCTCTAAGCTCTATATCTAAACATCTTTTAAAGGCCTCCAGGGATGGTGACTCAACCACTTCCCTGGGCAGCCTATTCCAGTGACTAACAACTCGTTCAGTAAAGAAGTTTTTCCTAATATCCCACCTAAACCTCCCCTGGCGCAACTTTAGCCCATTCCCCCTCGTCCTGTCACCAGGCACGTGGGAGAACAGACCAACCCCCACCTCGCTACAGCCTTCTTTCAGGTACCTGTAGAGTGTGATAAAGTCGCCCCTGAGCCTCCTCTTCTCCAGGCTAAATAGTCCCAGCTCCCTCAGCCACTCCTCGTAAGACTCGTTCTCCAGACCCCTCACCAGCTTCGTAGCCCTTCTCTGGACTCGCTCAAGCACCTCCATGTCCTTCTGGTAGTGAGGGGCCCAAAACTGAACACGGTACTCGAGGTGCGGCCTCACCGGAGCCGAGTACAGGGGGACAATCACATCCCTGGACCTGCTGGCCATGCTGTTTCTTATGCAAGCCAGGATTCTGTTGGCCTTCTTGGCCGCCTGAGCACACTGCTGGCTCATATTCAGCCGACTGTCAACCAAAACTCCCAGGTCCTTCTCTGACAGGCAGCTTTCTAACCACACATCTCCCAGCATATAGCTCTGCTTGGGGTTTTTGTGCCCCAGGTGCAGGACCCGGCACTTGGCCTTGTTGAACTTCATACCATTGGCCTCGGCCCATTGATCCAGCCTATCCAGATCTTCCTGCAGAGCCTTCCTACCCTCAAGCAGGTCGACACTTGCACCTAACTTGGTGTCGTCTGCAAACTTACTGAGGGTGCACTCGATCCCCTCATCCAGATCATCGATGAAGATGTTAAAGAGGACTGGTCCCAGTACCGAGCCCTGGGGGACTCCACTAGTGACCGGCCTCCAATTGGATTTGACTCCATTCACTAAGACTCTCTGGGCCTGACCATCCAGCCAGTTCCTAACCCAACGAAGCGTGTGCCAGTCCAAGCCATGGGCAGCCAGTTTCCTGAGGAGAATGCTGTGGGGAATGGTATCAAATGCCTTATCCCTCATCCACTAAGCTTGTCACCTTGTGATGATCTTGTGATGTCACCTTGTGATGATCTAAGCGTGTCAATTGTGATGATCTTCACCAACGTGTTAGTTTAGCCACTGATATAGATAAGTTTGCTAAGCAGCATGTGTGCAATCTATACATCAAGCCAAATGCAGAAAAAAAGGAAAATCATACAGAATACCTGTGTGTCTCCTGTAATATGCATTCATATTTCCAAACTAAACAGGCTAAAATTTTTCTGATAAAGGGTATGGATGGAGCTTATGTCAGGCATACCTCAGCCTGTGGTTTACTTGTACGGTTAACTACAGCTTTTACTATGTGAACGCAGCCTGATGGAGACACTGAGAACACAGTCTTAAAATAATCCTATTTTAATAATGTTCCCATTTTGAGGCTGTCTGGAGAAGGTGTAATCAGCAGTCACACTATGTAGTCACTTGTCCCTTTAGGAACTCCTGCTAAGCTTTGATCCTAGCAGCTGGTAATGTACTGCTCAGTGTGTGAGTGCAACTAAAAAACCCGAAGTGTTTCTTCTTTTCACTGATTTGGAAATAATTTTATCCCTCTTTTGGATCCTAGTGAACGTGGGCACCCTAAAACATTTAAAGAGCTTTCTGTCCCACTGAAGTCTAGTTTTGATGAAGGAAAATTACTGGGCAAAATCTTATCTTTTCTTCCAGAGTTTTTGATTATTGTGAGCCATTTATTTTTTAGAGAATAAATTCTGGCAAGGTTGGATTGATTTTTTTTATTATTTTATTTTTATTTTTGGAAATAGTATCAGAGGTATAATGTCACTAGTTAATCATTTTTTTCCTAAAATGGAGCAAGAAAGTTATATCTCACCATATGAATGGTTCCATAGGGAAATGGTCAGCAATTAGCAATTTCCTAATCACTCCTTTGCCTGGCTCTGTCCAAATATTTATGTGACAACTAGATTGTAATGATACTGTGCCCTGATAAGCTTTTTTATTCATGTGACTGCATCTTTTGAAGAATGCAACTCTTCCCATGACAGAAATAACCTGGAGCTCTGCCTTACCTTTAGAAGTCACTCTCCCCCACCTCATCCCTCAAAAGAAAAGTGCAAAACACTCTATGTGGCTATGCAGTTGCGATGGATTCTTTCATTCTTTCATTAATCCATAAGCTCTGGTCATAGATCAAAATCTGTTTTTTTTTTTTTTTTTTTTTTTTTTTTTTTTTAATCCTCCGTTTTCAGACATTGCATTGACAGTTTGTTTTTTTCCCCTTAAGTCACACAGTTTGTACATGTGTGCGTGGGTGTGGGTGTGAAGAAGAGAAAATTCAAACCACATGGCAGACATTAGTCACTTTGTGTTGTAGTGTGTTGGAGGGTACTCAAGTTCTAGGTTGTAAAAACGCTATGCTGTACTCTGTAGACTGGGTTGCTGTGTGGTTCAGTACTGTAGCTGCTTTTTTGATAGTTGGGATGCTATTTCAGTTCTGTCCTTTTCTCCTCTTTGCTCTGAGTAACTACTTATATATGGTGAGAGCAGAGACCACCTTTGTTATAGCACACAGGCTTTCAAGCCAGCAAATAGGAATCCTGGGCAACAGTCTCAGTGTTTCAGCCAGCGTGCTCTTTAATTCACTGGACAAGGGGAGCAAATAAAAATCAGAAGAATTAATGTCTGACAGACAGGTCACGTGCATAAGCACTTCTACGCAGAGAATGCAAGGGGATAAAGCAACAAAGAGATCAGGATCCTAGTCCCTGTTCTGTTATAAACAGAAATGCTCCTGAATGTGAACAGCAAAGAAACTGAAACCTTTGCAGAGGACATCTACTCTCTGTGATCTCGCTGATTATGCAGGTTTTAAGTGTTGTTAATTCAGATGGAATATGTCATGCAGTTCTACAGCTGGATGGCTGCCCTTCTGTGCAGCTCAACTACCCTTGTAACTCTCTGTCTTAGCCAGTCCTTTAGGTATACTGTAGACACCTCCCTGCCTTGAAAGCTGATATTGCAAAACCCCTGTAGCTAGCATCTGCAGCAGATGGAATACTTATCCTGGGATGAATATACAGATGGATATGGATCAGTCAGTCATCCCTACAAATTACATTTTACCCCCTTTGCACAGAGTGTACATCTGTGAATTGTTGGTAAGGCTCCGGTATGCCGAATGTAGGAAAGTCACTAAGCTTATAAAAATATATTTCCTGTATAAATCTCTTCTACACATATATTATTTGATAGAAAGAGAGCAACATCATGTATGAGAGTAAGATGTGAAACAGAAATTGTTGAATTGCATTTAGGATGTTCTCACTGAATGAAACAATGAATTATGTCACCTGTGCCATCATCATCTTCATCTTTCTTTATGCAGAATTAGTACAAGAAGAATGCTATTCTGTCAGTGTTTTATCAGATTTTATACCACTTATTTCTCTGCATTTGCTTTTGTACTCACCTTTCTCTGAAGAATTGATTGTGTTTCATTTATAATGGCTAACTGAGATTCTCAAAATTTAGGATAATTCCTCATATTGAACCTGTGTGCACTGTGATGCATACTGTTTGAACAAAACAGAAAGATGGTTCCTACCCAAAGAGTGTACAGCACTTCACAAAAGCATGGTCCCTGTACTAGCAGTAGATAATAAAGGTTGGAAGTACAGAGTTATAAATCACAATCTATTTATCTCTGGGTGACTCAGGGATCAAAAACACATGGGATATTGTGAGTGATGATAACTTTAGAGGACTTATTTCAGCCAATTTTGTTCTACATGTTTTAAATTCTAGCCTGATGATTTCAACTCAAGAGCTTTGCCAGGATGGAGTTGGGAGTCTGCCATTAAACATTGATTTTTCCTGTGTCTCACAATTACAGCGACATCTGTGCTAAATAACTTTTTACTGATTGTCTGTGGAGAGTTCATGGTCAATGCATCTCACTCAAAGGTCTCCTTTCTTACCTGTGAAGAAGGGTGCAGTAATGATAATGCAGTAGGCTATTCTGTGAAAAGGATTGATATTCAAGGGTTGTGAAGTTTTTCTTTTCCCTTTTCTTTCTTTCTTTCTTTTTTTTTCCTCTTCATACCATCTTTGTAGATATGCCTCAATTTACTTAGCTGTACCAATGCATTTTGCTTACATATCTGTAAGATTTAAAAGTAGTTGATAAGTCATCTGTTTTTCTACCTCCATAAAACCTCAGTATATTAAAAAGCAACCAGCCACTGACAACAGAAGCATGACTGTGAGATGTAGCTGACACATGCTGCTGCTTGACAAACAGAAGTGGTGGTGTCTTGTTAAGAACTCAATAGCTGGGTCCTCTAAAATGAATCTTCCCTAACTTAGGGGTTATGTTTTGGGTACAGTTGCATGTAATAGTGAAGTGAAATGAATCTGAAAGAGTCTGGAAAGCAAAATAAACTCCCCAAATTTAGCTTTATGGAGCAGGTTACATCCAAGTTTCCCAAAATGCTTTCCAAGTGCCCATTGCAGCACCCCTGTGTGAGGTGTATGTCTCAACAGCAGCTGCATTTTATGCATGTGTAGAGCTGGGCTGGCTGGCCTGAGGCCAGACAAGCCAGTGGCACAGGTGAGATGGCAACATGGGCATCCTAACCTTCTCTGTCTACACCAGTGGTACCGTAACACAGCTTGGTGCCTGAGGCCTTGTGGTGCCTTAACATACCTTGGGATGGGCCCAACCTAGCAAGGAGATTTAAAGACATAAGTAGTGGAAAATAGGGATGGAGAGAGAAATGTTTTTCCATCACCACTGTGTGTAACTTCCATTGCAGTGCCATCTGCTCTGCACTGCCAAAGATCACCTGGATTTGGGGGTGGAAGGTGTGGGTGAGAAGTGGGAAGCTGCTGTTGCCCATCCACGCTCTCTGACTGTGTCAGTGCTCACTCCTGGAGCAGTGAAGATTCAGCTGAAGCATTTTCAAAAAAGTTACCTGAAGAGTTTATATGTGGCTCACTGGGGAGGGGAAGTCATAGGCATAAGTCTGAAGAAACAGTTTGGAAAACTGCACAAGATAAATATACCCGCTCACCAAGAGGGAATATCCTGGGCCTTTTTTCCCTTTAGATAATAGTTTCAGAGAGAAGTACCAGGGCTTGCATTCTCCCCCATGTCTGGAATGCTTATTTTACTTACAACCTATATTTTTATAACTTGCCTGCAAATTACATTTCTAAATCTACAAGAATAAACTACCCTGGGAGCATTCTGCCTTGCCTGCATGATCTATAATACCCAAATTATCTGGAAATTTCTGTGCTAGTTTGTTATTCTCTAGTTATTAAGCTATACTGGGGAAACTTTCTTTGTGAAGTATCTCATAAATTGCATAAGAGGAAGAAGAATGGGTTTGGCATATCTCTTTCAAGACTCCATGACAACTTCCAGAATTTTGATAAAGACAAAGAATGAAAAAATCCTGATCTTTCTACAAACATCACCCAACTCTACCATCTCTATTTTCTGTATAATCTGGTAAAATATCCAGTGTTATCTTAAGCAGAATTTTGTACTTAATCTTGAAACACATAGAAGTAGGAATTTCAGTAAGCTCCTTTGTTTACAGGGTTCCCACCCTGTTAACTTTTACTGTCAAACAAGTTTATTTTGAGAGGAAACATCAAATGAATTTGTGCTTCTGAGCAACTGATGGTACAGCTCTGTAAATCATGGATTGACTGTTTTTAAAATTCCCAACAGAGAACCACAGGATATTTATAGTGCTCAAAAAAAAGAGCTATTAAATGGATTTTAAAGTGTCTTTCCATTCATTGGTTTATAATATATTTATATTTAGCATTTCAGCTAGTATGTGGGCTGCCAAACAACTTTCTTGATTGAAAATTTCCGGATACTCTTGCAACGTTGAATATTATAAGCTAAAGTGGAATATTATGGGATGATTCAATCAGGCTGACTAACATGTAGGAGATTAATTCTCTTGAAATCCACTGTTCAATCCCTGTGATTGAAATGGTGTCTCCCTTCAAAACAAATATCATTATGATTATTTCAGCTTTTCCTTTTCAATTCAATACTTTGCACGTCTATTACATCTCTCCTTTCAAATATCTCTTAATCCCTTTATGATCATTAGGTGATTTACTGTCACCATCTTTGGTGAAGGATGCCTAATAGCAGTTATAATTAATAATAACTGGCTTTTAGAGGTCATTCCACCCACCAATGAAAGAATAATAACATAGAGTGTCTCAGCTGGCTGGTACCATGCAGATAAAAGTAGAGCACAGCATATATCTGCAACTGCTGAAGGAATTTATAAAGGGTACAAAAACAAAAACAAAAGACACCTGTTCTAAACTGGGACCTGGCCAAGATGCTGGTTAATGACCTGCCATGATTGAGTAGTCCTATGAAAAATTTCAAAACCAGTAGTCATGATACTAGTTATGCAGTTCTTTCAGCTATGGACAGAGGAAGGCATTTATATCTGGAAGATATTGTGTCGTTAAACCAAAGCTGGAGAGGAACTGCAAGACTTCACTGGAATCTTGTAGGCCGTCCTTGTTGCATATCAGACTGAAGCCCCTCACTTTCTCCTCAGCATGTGATCTGTCAGTGTAGAACATCCCCTGGAGAGTCCTGTGCAAAGGGACTGGATGTGAACACGATCAACCCTCCCTTGTTCATAATGGATTTGTACCTGCCTCCAGTGACAATACAGCAGTCGAAACCTGAGATTCTAGGTAATGGAGGTGCACAAGAGGATGTCACCAGTAATAGCACAGCCCGCTCTTGTGGGATAAGATTCAGCAGGTCTGTGAGCTGTCCAGGACATATGTTTCCAGGTAGATCAGTGTAATTGATTTGCGTTCACTTGTGTTTTCCCTGCCCTAGCCTCTGTCCTCCTGCCATTTATAAGCAGAAGTTGATCTTGCCATTTGATCTTTGGTCTCAGCTCCATGGCACTTGAAACAACTGGTATTTGCTCAACCTATTTAGCTGGCTGAACAAATAACACAGCTCTCAGTACTTTCTACTAGATGTTTCTTTTCTGGGCTGTATCTGTCACACACAGCCAATTTCATCTGAGTCATGCTGCGGGTTCATTTCTTTCCTCAGTCATTCTCGGTACCTTGGTATATTTGCAAGCAGTTGTCTCTTCCCATGTTCCCACCTGTTGACACATTCTCGTTAGCCCTTTGTTTGAGATATGCCATTTGAGAATTTATTTTGCGAAACTCTGTTAATATTTTTGTGAGAATTTTTCCTCATGTTTAATCAAAAATTTGAGGAGGAGTAGTAACAATTCCTTCCACTGTTACGGCTGGTTTTGTGCATACTGCATACTCATGGACTTTCTTTACTTTTAGTGTTATACAATGATTGTTACAGCCCTTTGTCTTTTTAGCTTATCTAAAAATTCAAACCACAAGAAGGACATTTAAAAAAAAAAAAAAAAAAAAAAGTTCCACTTGTATAAAAAGGTGTTTTTAATTTGACAAATATCTCTTTGAGCCTGTGCTTCAGATTTTTCATAAAACGTATGCTTGATATGAAACAGCAGCGTACAGCTTGTTTTGCCTGTATCGGCAACAAAACTGTGAGATAAATTCTGAATGCAGAATTTTTATTATTGATGATAGTGTAATTGAAAGAGCACAGCTGGATTTTCAGATCATGTTGCATAGACCTAAATGAGTATATGGATTATGAAGCAGCTGCTATCATAAGAGTCAGCTGCTATCTCTTTGCATTTCCTGTTGTATTTATCTGTTGATCTAGGTTTCTCATTTTTCTGTAATTCTTTCCATTTTATTTTCTGGGAATAGAGATGGTGGGAGAAAAAAATGAGGAAAAAATATCAATGGCAACCTCTATATAAGCAGCTTCTCAGGAGGAATCTGTGAGCATCCTCACTGTGAACATCATTTTTTAAGTTGTTTGTCAATGTTGCAGGCTACTCCAAGGTAGAGTAGAGAAAGAGAACCACCAATGGAAAAAATAGTTTAATATCTGATTTTATACTTTTAATTTACCTTAATTTTTAGATGCCTACCTAATTTTCTTTGTCTTGATCTTGCTGTTCCCTTCCTCAGTAAAGGCTAATATGTAGGCTTTCAACTTCAAGTTTCATTCTTTGTGAGGATTTTCAGAACATATGTTCTCTTCACTCACACCCACATTCATGTGACTCAAACACAGCTAAGCACAATTTTCAAGTAACTAGGAGTTTACTCATGTATCATGGGTGTTTATCTGTTTTGGAAGCCTGGTCTGCAATGGAAAGGAAATCACTGTTTAACTAATGATTTTTTTCTTGTTGAAATTTTAGAAGTAGGGCATAATGTGCATAAGCCTCTGCAGAGTAGAATCCACCTTATGCCATCTGCAAACTATTTCTGAACCATTTATTTTATTTGAATTAGTAGAACACTTTCCTGGTTCACATTTTGTGTAGTGTTTATATGTCAACAACGACAGAAAAAAAAAATCTGAAGTGCTCTTAGTTCTTTTCTGCTCTGTTACACTATTCATCTTCTTAGACATGATGTGTACTTTTTTGTTTGTTTGTTTGTTTTAAGATACTGTTCAGATTTAATTTCAACATCAGTTTGTTTCTAAATGGTTTCCTTAGAATTTGTTCCTGGGGCCATTCTTTAAGGCTCTTACTACAAAGGAGTGGCCTTTCTGAACTGTGTGTTTACTTTATGGCTTGGACTTTTGGCCACACCAGCTCCTAGAAGAAAAATTCCATGACACAAGTCCTGACACGATGATGACTATTATTTTAAAATAATTAAAAACAAACAAACAAAAACACGTGACTTTAGGTACTGCTGTCCTATGTTCACTGTTTATTCCTATTGAGTGTCTAAAAGGAGAGTCAATTCCAGAGTGTTTTTTTTTTTTTTTTTTTTTTTTCCCCCCCCCAACGGATAGCCAATATGTTATGAGTAAGGCTTATTCTATCCTTGAGACAATATTTTCCTTGTCAGTTGTTTCTGCAAACATTAGGCAGCTTGGCTGCCTATAGCTACTCTGAGCAAATGGGTATGAGCTGGAGCATTCTTGCTCATGGCCATTCCTGAAAATGTTCTGGTGACGTGGACCTCCTCCAGAAGATCACAGTGCAGCACCCATATTGAGACAAATAAATAAGAAGGACATGACCTGGGCATCCCTCTTCAGGCAAGAGGTGATATGTTAACAATGCAGGCAAAACAGTTCTGAAAAATAAAGTGTTGGCTTCGAAATCTCCTTTGTTGCACTTGTAGTTCTGTGTTATTTGAGCTGTTGTTGTCAGCCCAATGAACAACCACTGAATATATTGTCCTAACGTGTCATGCTGTAAACTACCATGACTCAGGAGGTGTAGCATGAGCAGTTCTGACATCTGTGCAGCAAGAATGGGACTGCTATGTGACATGCCAATGTGCATACCTGTTTTTGCTTATTGAACAAAGTCTAGATTTTAGCTGAAACTGGCAGCCGTGTCAATGAAAATTTTGGCTTTTCCAGACAAGGAAATAAAACCAGTGAGATGCAGGCTAAATGGCAAATCACCTGACTAAAATCTGGCAATACCTACCGCAATGCTTTGTGGTCAGTCATTCTTTGATGGTTTTCTGTTACTGTGGGTGGGATAGTGCAGTGGAGAAATGTATCTTGTGCAATAGATACAATGCACTTGAGAGACTGAAGACTGTAATGTCGCCAACTTTAAATAAATCATAATGCTTCCTAGAAGGCCACAGGCCAGGTTGCACTGTGCAAGTGTATTCCCTGTGCCATTCTATTGACTTCAGTGGAGTTACTCCAGAGAGAGATTTGGCTCCTCTTCCATGCAAACTTGGTGGAAGAGAATGTTTTTAAACATTTGGCAAGGCTTGTGACTTAGCTGTGGTGTTTTATGTCCTTTCCCTTCTGACATACACTTTTAATTATTCTTAATAAATTCAAATTGCAGCAAGTATCTTGGAGTGCAGATAACTAAAATATAAGTTATAGCTTTGATCTATGCGAACCTTTGGAGAATTTGTCAACCTAGCATTGGAAGTAGGGGATGAAGACCTGCAAAATCAAATTAACAGGTATTTAATAATAAATATATATATATATAATGTCTATGCATTTTATATCCTTGGTATGCTACATAAATCATTTGCAACATTTTCTTGTGCACAGTATATATATTTTAAATGGCTTTTCCACAGAGCTACCCTGTTATTTCTGTCCACTGAATATAGGTGTCGATGATATTATATTCCCCTGAAGTAACTCTTTGCAACTCTCTGCTCTGCAACTAATTGTCACTAGCAGCAATAGTGGTGCTATTTATTGTACGCTGCAGAACAGTTAACTTTTGCATTTCTTTTAAAATGTGTTGGTACTGTGTCATCAAAGATGGTTCATAAATGTAAGGTCACCACTGACGGCAGCATGTGAGTTGAACACATCTTAAGCCTTCAGAATTATAAAGGGGATTTTAAAGCTCCCTCTGGGCCATGGGTGAAGATCCTTTTTTCTCAAGGCCTGAAATCAACTATGATCCCTCTTTCATAGTTAGACCTAGCTCCTCAGTGCTAGGAGCAGCCAGGTGAACTTGAAGAACACTAGAAAGGAGCAGAATAGCTCTCTGTGTCTGATAGACAATGGCACTACGTGGAACCGTCCTGGGATATTTTCTTTTTAATTATTATTATTATTTTGGTGCGGTCTGGGGAGGCATGTGCTTGCACCCTCTGTTGTTCTCATTTGCTTTGGTTGGCTCAGTTCTGGGAGAACAATCAGGACGCAGTGCTGACTTTGTTTTCCTTATTTGCTTCTCACCAAACAGACATGAGCAGTTTTGCCTGAAGCAAGGCAGGCCATCTTCCTTTCTGTAGCTCCTAGCACAGCTTGACCACAGTACATCTGAAAGATGAGTGCAGTCTAATTAACTCAATTAAAACTTCTGATCTATAAAACTGCCGCTTCTTTTACCTTGTGCACCTTTTGTGCAAAAGTAAGATGTGCCTGCAAATATAACATGCCTTCAGAAATGCTGAAGCTAATAATGTCCACCTTCCAGCATCACTCCTGTTAAATTATGCTGTCATTCTAGTATATTCACACCGACATCATTCTGTTCCATCGTGAAGAGATCCATTTATTATAAGCAAATCTGTCTCCTGTACACACCAATTATTTTACATAGGATGGATTGGAAGTAGGTCCCATAATTATACCCTAGTCAACCAGTCATGTCTATAAACAAAATCTTTCACTCTCTTATTACCTATTTTCCTTCCATCTATTATTCTTTGAATGTTTACGGGAGTGGTGTGTGTGTGTGTGTGTTTTAATCCATCAACAACTGTACATTTTTCAAGCCCAAATGCCCTAAAACTGTGGTTATTTTTCATAAGGCTTCCAATTGCCCTTTCTGTTTTCTTCTCCTGACAGCCAGAACAGAATAAGCCATCATTAAAGGCAGCTCAAATTATACTGCTAATTAACAATGTGTTTGGTGCTCTGGAAAGCTGTATTATTTATTTATTTTGATGCTATTACTATTGGGAAAGATGTTCAGTGGGGAAATTCCCAGCTCAACCATTTATTATTATTATTTTTAATTCTTCTTACGGGTCTGCCTGTCTCTTGGTACTCAGCTCCCCTCTGTTCAAATAGTGGATTAATTTTACGGAATCAATGCTGTCTCTGTCAGTATAAGGTCTGGCATTTTTCTGATTTCTTAGTCTTCTTGACATTGTTTTTTCTTTAACTACTTTTTATTCCACTGCTGCTATTAATGCAGCTCTTACTATGCTATTTTTAATGGTAATAGCTAAAGCAATGTTTTCTTTACCACCAAATCTGGGTCATGTTTGGATATCTCTGAGATGTTTCATGCAGTCCTGTGAATTTTGCCACATGCCATTTTGCGAGTGTTAGCTTCCGAAGCTCAAATCATAGAATCATAGAATGGTTTAGGTTGGAAGAGACCTTAAAGATCATCTAATTCTAACCCCCTTTCACTAGACCAATTTGCCCAAAGCCACGTCCAAACTGGCCTTGAACATTTCCAGGGTTGAGGTATCCACAGAGTCCTTGGGCAAGCCTGTTCCTGTGCCTCACCACCCTCTGAGTGAAGAATTTCCTCCTGAAATCTAATCCAAGTCTATCCCTTTTAAATTAAAAACATTACTTGTCCTATTGCTACCCTCCCTGATTAGGTGTCCCTCCCCAGCTTTCCCGTAGACCCCCGTTAGGTGCTGGAAGGAAGGATGGCTTTTGCAGTTCTTGGTTTAGGGAAGTCACAGAGGCCATCAGAGACAGTGATACAGAACCATACTGACCTGTGAAGGACGTTGCTGGTAGGAGCCTTCTGATTTCTCATGTCCCCTGCAAACAAATGTTCCAAGTGTATGGGCTGTGTTAGCTTTCTGGAGGTCTGGGACAGAAGTTGCTTTCCTCTCCCAAAAATATTTTGGAGAATTTAAAATAAAATAATTCCGATCAGAGCTGGGATTTGCAGTGTAAGGAGTTCAGATTCAAATTCTTGTTGTCTGGCTCCTGCATCCTATAGTGCTTCCCTAGCTTTTTTTTTTTTTTTTTTTAAGAGTTGCACTTTGCACACAATTCACTAGAGTAAAGATTTGAACCTGGATCACCTACATAGCTTTTTGAGTGCCATGAGTGATGGGATTTACTACTTCTATTATTATTATTATTATTATTTTCCCTAATATAAAGAGGAAAATGAAAGGAACTGAGACAAAATTATAGTGACCTTGCTCATCCCTTTTCTATTATGGTTCGTACTTAGGTCAGATCTTGCCTGAATTGAATAAGAGCAAAATTGACAAATCTGGAATATTCTGGAAGGGTTTTTTGCCCAAATTGTTCCTTGTTGGTATTCAGAACAATCTCCTCTCCCATATTTATGTCTCCCAGTCTTAACTCCCTTGCATTTATGTTAGACCAAAATATAAACTATCTCAAAAGCTGTGTGCAAAGCAAGTGAGAGGTATTTGGGTGTAGGTTTTTGTTTGTTTGTTTCATTTTTTTTTTTTTTTTCTCTCTTCAGCATCAACACTGTGGATACTAATTCATGGGCCTACTTGCAAGCATAGGTGTAGAAGCATCTGGATTGGTGGAGGCTAAACTTAAGTACGGTAAAGTCGGGACACAATTTGCTTCTAGTGCTGAGACCTGTAAACTTGGAAGGCTGTAGATAGGACTCAAAAGACTATGTGCCCAAGATAACACACTTGAGTTCCTAGGCTTGCCTGCATTTTAGGTGGAGAGAAATCAGTTTCTCCAAAAGTCAATACATCATTTTTGTACAGCCTGGAAATAGGAGTTATGTGAGTCCAGTGTGCAGAAAGGTTCACATGTGGCATCTCAGAACCCATCAGCTGTTCTCACCCACTCTTGTTTTCCTTCCTTTAAACACTGAGCTATTAACCTGTCAGTAAGGTAGGTACTATTGTAGCTTTTCATCTCATGTATTTATTTCAATAAAGCTTTTATTTAATACGTTTGCCACACTTGAATGGTTCTGCTAACACCCTTCTCAGAATAATTCAGTATCTGCATTTGTCAAGGAAACTTGTGCTACAGCCACACTAGGAACAACTAGGCTTATAAATAGCAGAAATAGGAACATTTGCTCTGCTAGTGGGGAGAGAGTCCATAATGGTTGGAGGGGGGGAAAAAAAAAAAAAAAAAAAAAAAAACAACTTCCTTTCTGTGGTCTTGCAAGAAGTTTCCTAATGTGTCTACCTGCCTCTTTACCAAAAGAAAGGATCTACATTTACACCCAGAGTTTCTGAATAGCAAGCTGAGTCTTTCATTCGCCTGAATATTAATTGGAGTGGTCATGCTTTACAACAAAATAATTAGGAATGTATGTTATCTTCACCTCTCTTGGTGTCTTGCCTCCCTTATTTCTAGCTAGGGTTTGTCTATTATTTTTTTTTTTTCTCCATCAGAATTTATGCAATGACTTCTGAGAGATGAAAATGAGAGCAATGTCTGGCTGTTCAAGTTTTGGCCTTACGTACTATTTCTGACCTATATCTCAAATTTGGTCCTAGGTTACCTTCATGGCTGATAACCTGATTGATCTAAAAGGGGGAAAGATTTTTGCAGTTTGTAACACAGTAGCAATTGAATCAGAGCCTTAGTGTTATATCTCAAAATGTGATACTAAAGTACATACAGTATTAGAAAATGCAGTGGGCATGAGTCAGGGAGTGGTTTGCTTGGCACTGAATCCTTCTAGAACTACTTTTTCTGCCCACCAGTGTTCAGCATGGCATTCTGTGAATGCTGTGGTACTCCTGAAAATCTGTACAGATGCCTGTAGAGCATAATTGAAGAAAGCAGTGATGGCTAGATCAGGAGTGGTACTGATGTTATTTTTCTGGTAGTATTTTGTCCTGACTAAAGCATTATATGTGTACATTCTAAAATCCAAGTATTTTCTAGCCAAGGAGAAGAAGGGAATGTAGATGATTTTGCTTAGAAATTGATAACTTTTTTTTTTTTTTTTTTTTTTTTTTTTTTAAAAAGAGAGGTTAGCAGGGGCTTAGTAAACTGAAAAAAAAAATAATAATAATAAAGGCCATGTTTATATTGTCAGATTTGTTTTAATTTCATTACATTACTGCTGGAAAAAATATTTTCTGTCTGCTGCTGATTGAAGCAATGTAAAGGACTGTACAGGCAATGCTTGGCTAGGATCATTATGAGACACATACTCTGAGGTGGTAATGTGGCTTGATATGCTGGTTCCCTGCAGTGGGAGTTTCTTTCTGTGTGGAACTGTGCAGAGCAGCTGTAGTTGTGTTGAAGTGGGCTGTGATAATCTCATGTGAAGACTTCTTATGGTAGGCTTTCTTGTGTGATGGAAATCACGGCCTAGCTGCTTCTAGCAGCTTTCAATATCTATGGAATTAATGTTTAAACACTTATACTGAATTCAGTGCAACTACTGTGAATAAAGGTGTATAAATACCTTTTTGAATCAGGTCTCTGGGGTCGAAATGGTAGGATTTAGTGAATTGTGCAGTTTCCAGTAGTGTCAGGTCATGTTTTACAAATTCTGCTTCTTGCTCTCATGTGCTCCGGTGAATGGACACAAAAGAAACATAAATAATTTTCAAGACAGAACTCTTCAATGCAACAGGTTAACAAAGGACAATACCGCTTCATACACCTCCCAGACAAGGTCAATCAATTGCAACTCAGAAGCAACAGGTAAATGCGATTTATGAAGACCTTCACAGGTCAGAGACTGTAGACTCTATATGGGCAGTGTTAGAAGCCTTGTTTGTGTTTCCATACACCCTGGACAGGTAATTGAAACCTAGTTTAGGCTCACAAATATGTTCTTAGACACCAGAATTAAAGTGCTTTTCTTTCCAAAGGTGCTGAGTGCCTCCTGTTGACAATAGTTCAATTTCTTCTTCCTTGCTATCTTGCTATAACAGGACACATTTATTTCATGTTCTTAATGGGAGAGTAGATTTTGGAGAAGGCTTTTAAGCACTCAGTTTGGACCATATTTGTTATTTTCTTTTGGCCACCTGCATCAAGCATAACATTGAACTGATCCAGCAACTCTGTAGTTCACACAAGCAGTTCTTCTCTGCTGTAGCTGATTGCTTCCTTATTGTCTAGCCTTTGAGCATTTTTCTCTGACGGTTAGCTCAGATAATCCAGCAAGTTAAAATTTTTAGCTGAAGTTAATAAGGCACCTTCTAATAAAATTACATTTTGAAAAATCATCTTTCAGTTCAAATTCAATAAAAGGCAGTGTTTTTAGCACTTTTAATGCTTGTGGGCTGAATTAATATTTTGGGTTTCAAAAAAAACATTTTCTCACTATTTTTTTTTTTTTTTTTTTTCCAGAATTAGAGGCCTATCACTTTCCTACTTCAATGGGAAAATCAGCTATGTCCCTTTTTGGTTACGAAAAGGGAAAAAACTTGTAAATGTGGAGTTCCACTTACTCATTGATTTGTAAGCATTGTTCCTCTTCGTTGTCATTGAAGTCCTTCATAGATCTTATTGTCACTTAATTACTGTCCTCTCTTTCGTTTTCCCTCTCCCCCTCCCTTGTAGTTATAATTAGCTAAATACATAAGTATCAATTCATGCTAGTTACTGGCTACTGACTTTAGCATATATGAGTCAGATGAGTGAAAACATGGGTAATTTTTAAATATCTGAAAGAATAATTAGAAGTGGACAAAGCAAGTTTATTTTGCATCAGATAATCAGAATCTCAGTCCTCTGGCTTTGTGCTATTTATTATTGTTCATATAGTGAAAAGCATGATGTTTAATATTTTTTGAGAAAAGGATTTATAGGGATGAATGATGAAGCACAGTGTATGCAGAATGCCATCTTCTCAATTTATTGAATTGTGAAATAAAAGGCAACCATGCTGTTTCTGCAAAGGATAGCTGGAATGTTTAAAAAGTAGCGACAGTGTCTACTCCCATAACATTTGGACCATTGGGATTAATTGTACTGAAAGTAAACACTAATGTAGGAAAGAACTGGCTTTCTTTTGGCTCGTAACAACTTGCCTATAGTGGTATAAAATATGTCTACATCAACTCTGCTGTCACTGGGGGTGGCGGCAAATAGCAAGGAACTAAGAAACTCTGTAAGCAGGAATAAATACAGCTTGGTATGCACCCTTTATTGAGTAGCACTGGGTCTCTGTCATTTGTTACTAAGAGAAACCCAACTGAACAGCAAATCACAGGTTGTGCAACATGGAAAATAAAACCATCTCCTTCTGCCTCCCCAGGTTCTTGGGATAGCCCGTTGCCATCCCAGTCAACACCTCTGATGAGTGTGTTCACCTGTGCAGAGCAGTTGACAGAAAGAAATTCTGAGGTCATTTTTCCTGCCATTCCGCTTCAAATTCCCCTTCAAATAATCCTCTGGCAGTGTGATTCCCCAGGGTTATGCAGAAAAGTATATAGCAATTAATCCCAGAAGAATATTGTGATAGAGGGCATGGCTTGATAGAAAATTTCTGGAGAAAGCTGAGACCAGGAGGTCAGAGCAGTGACCTTCAGGAGAAGACAAGCAGTGCCAGCATGGGCCACATCCAAATCTTCAGTCTTATTCTAGTGTGACATGATGATTTTTCTTTCAAAACTAGTGTTACCAGGTGAACCCTCAGGTTATGCTGACAGCTACCTGAGAATGAACAGAATGCACATTACTAACATATCTTTGAGTCCCTGTGTATCTAAAGAGAGAGTCAATGAGGGATTTCTAGATCAAACTTGATAGAAGTCAAAGGACTAGGAGCCGAATGAGAATAATTCCTTGTATGTCTGTTGTTTGGACAATCAACAATATCATTTTTATGAAGCTTTGTTTTGGTTTTATAGTGCTTCTTTATTCCTATATTATTTCTTAACAAAAAAGTTTCATCGTCCTTCAGGAGTTCTGAGTTTTCCAGAGATGCTGTGCTAGCTGACTGAAAAGAGATATATAGCATGGAAGTGAGAGGTTGTGAAAGAGAGCAAACGAAGGCAGCCATATATTCATGCTCAATGCATTACATGGATTAACTGTAGTGGTTAGAAACGAGGTAATTATTTGGCTAGGTAGTGTCTGCAATGCTATATCCTTCCAGTTTATGCTGAATTTAGTCATCTCAAAACCTTGCATCACATGGCAATAGATCTGTCTTAGCATGAAAAAGATGTATCAGTCTTTGCAGTAGCTGGCTGCTTGTTCATGACTGCTTCATGTAAGATCAAATACACACTGAGGGTGAGATGAAAAGATATGAAGAGAAAACAAAAAAGTGCACAGACAAAAGTCAACAATTAGCTGAGCAGATAAAGTCAACTCATTTAAAAAAATAAATAAATAAAACCAAAACATCCTAAGAATGCCATGGAAATGGTAACTACAAATTGACATTTGAATTATATATATATATATATTTTTTTTTTCAAATAAATTAAATGAAATTTTTGAGAGGGTTTTGGAAGAGAGGTTGTGAATCCACAGTTTTTTTTCACTAGCTTTTTGAAATCACTTAACAGAAGCTGTCTTTATATGCCTTTTCCAAAGAAAAGGACACAGTTTCATTTTTGGAACACGAATATTATAACATATACCTTTCCCAGTCAGTATAAAAACAGCAATCAATAAAGGTACTGGGGACCTTCCAGCTTACTTACATAGGATATGTGTGTGTAATAAAGTGAGTCCATGAATTCTAGCTGGAGATGTAGTTGTATAAAGCTTGGGCGTTTCCAGTTTTACCCTTGCTGTGGTGCCTGTTATTTTATTTTTACCTCATTGAATAGGTGTGGTAGGGCAATTTGACTTATTATTGAAGACACAAACCTTTCTGTTTTGGTTATCTTAACTGTACCCACTGAACAAGGGAGGTGAAACGGGCACAAAAGCCTGCACAAAGGCTGTAAGCTTGAAAACAGTGTGTCGTCTTTTTCTGTACTTTAGTGCTTTTACATCCTAGTTTGTGGTTGTTGATAAACTTCAATTTTAGAAAAAGACAGCATGTAGTGAGACATTAAGTACCTTACTGTTGTGGTTTAACCTGGCCAGCAGCTAAACACCACACAGCTGTTCGCTCACCCTCTGGGATGGGGGAGAGAAATGGAAAAGTGAAACGAGAGTTGAGATAGAGACAGTTTATTAAGATAGAAAACAATAATAATAATAATAATAATAGTGTGTATGAAACAAGTGATGCACAATGCAATTGCTCACCACCCGCTGACCAATGCCCAGTCTATCCCGAGCAGCCGGCCCTCCCATCCTGGCTAGCCACCCCTATATATTATTTAGGATGACGTCAGATGGTATGGAATACTCCTCTGGCCAGTTTGGGTCAGCTGTCCTGGGTCTGTCCCCTCCCAGCTCTTGCTGCACCCCCAGCCTGCCCGCTGGCAGGACAGAGCAAGGAGCTGAGAAGTCCTTGGCTTGGTACAAGAACTGCTCTGCAACAACCAAAACATCGGCATGTTATCAGCACTCTTCTCATCCTAATCCAAAACAAAGCACTCTACCAGCTACTAGGAGGAAAATTAACCCTGTTCTAACTGAAACCAGGACAGCATGTAGCGAGACATTAAGTACCTTACCTGTTCTTTTTGCATTTTGTTACTTTCCTGAATACACTGGACAGCACTCTCCATAAGTGGAAAACACATGGTATTAATTAGTGTCTGTTCACAGGCACTACCATGTTCCTCGTCCATCTCTAACTTGCTCCTGTGGCACAAGGGGATCCACTCAACCAGGTATCTACTCCGTCTTCGACTTCATCTTAGCTAGTCACCCCAGCTTTGCTTTGGAGTCCATGGAGAGAAAGTCCAGCGATTCATATCAACCTAAGCAAGCTCCTAAAGTAAAAGGAAGAATGCAATGAATGCCCTGTTATAAAAGCAGCCATGGATTACAGTCTCTGACAGATGCCTATACTGTAGATACGTGAAATCAGGTCAAATTATTCCACCCTTCAGTTCTTAGTTCAATATTTTCTCAAATTTTTAAAAGACTTGAATTCAATTAAAAAAAAAAAATAAAAAAAAATCAGGGCTTTGCTGAGCTCTTCATGTTGTGCTGTTTGTCTGTGAAGCAGCTCAAGTCCACAAACCACTGGGTCTCTTGTGAAACCTCACCTGGATTTTTCTTTGACTTTGATTTGTCTGAGTCAGGCATGCAGTGTGTATCTTTCCAAGTCACTGTGCAAGTATAAGTACTTGTTACAGAATGCACTTCATTACACATACCCACATACCCTGAGTTGGAGATCTATTTGTTACTGGAGGCAGATACCTATTTTGCTGCTTCGTAACTAGAGATAAGCAAAGACTCTGAACACTGGAAGACTTATTCCAAATACCTCTACCAAAGCCCAGGCACTTGCTGAAATGAATTTAAATTTGTGACTGAGGGATCAAGATGTAAAGCCTAGACAAGTTATTTATTTGCTAACATTTTTTTAGACTTCCATTGTTTTCAGGATCTGGTTGAAATGGAAGAATGTGTTCTTTTATTATATCAGCTTTTGGTACAAGACAAAAACAGGAAATGCAAAGATAAGTAAATCTAAAATAAAGCTACCAGCACCATTGTTACTAATTGGTATCCTTGTTAGCAAGCTCAGCAGAGATGCCAGAAAATGAATGTATATATATGGAGACAGTAGCAGACTTGAGCCCATAATTTACAATGAATAATTTATTCAATTAATTTAGCCTGCTATTTTGTTCAGCAAAACAGATTACAATTTCCTTAAATTTATCTATTATTCAAATGTGTTCAATGAAAAATACTTTTTGTTTTCACTGTATAGACTGATTACAAATATTGCAGCATCAAGCAGGGCTATTATGTTGTGCTTGTTCAGAACTCAGCATTCTTTCCTTCCTCCTTTTCTTTTTTTTTCCTCTCCTCCTGCTAATTGGATGGACAAGCAAGCACTTAGGGTTCATAGCTTTGCCAGTGGGAATTTAAAATCTACTGTCAGCAGGTATTGAACGTGGACGACTTCAAATATGCTTTCTAAGAACTCTTACTCTTTTCTGGACAGGAAAAGTCAAAACCAGTGGAATCCTGGCCTACTGATGTTAAAGGTAGCTCTGGCCAAGCATTGTTAATTAATAGAAGTTAATTCTTTAGAAGGCTATAATATCAGTGGATGCTCTTTTTCTTAGAGCAGTATTGTGTAAGTAGATAGAGTGGGAGTACAGTGGTCTATGGTGCACTTATTTGTGGAGTGTTTTCACCATGACTACAAGCAAAGCAGTTTTTCTCACTATCCTGTCAGGCTGGTATGCAGTACCCAAATAACTTTCTTTATTTTTTTTTATTTTTATTTTTTAAATGAGTTTTCTCAAAGACTAGAGATTATATTTATTTTTTTAATATATTTATTTGAAATTTAAGGCTGCTGCTGTAGTGAAACAGCTTCTGCCTAACCCTATCTGCAAGTTTCAATTGCATTAAAAGGAAAATGCTATACTGAAACCGAAAAAAGGAGGAGAAAAGGATGAGGCAAGGATGTTATTGTTTGTCCTGAATTCTTGGTCACAGCAGGTTTTCACGCTGGCAACACTTGTTAGACTAGTGCTGCTGTTGCATGCCTCCAGAATAAGTATGCAGGCTATGGATGTTTCTGGAAGAAGGAGACCTGTGAGCAGCAGTATAGTGGGTGTAAGGATTTGGGTGCTCTGCTTTCTCCTCCAACCACTGCTTGAGCTACTCACATAGTGGTTACAGATGTGGATTCCCAGTGAGGGGGAAGGTCTGTGTGTTGGGACTTGAGGAGACCCCAAACCCTCATGATGCACGTGTCTTCCTGAAGAAAGATGCTTATCCTTCTCCTGCCATATTTGCAGCTCTGCTCTGGGCTGAGTTAGAGTCCAGCTGGATGGGGTTAGCCACCCTCTGCTCTGTTCAGCATGCTCCTAGCCACACTGATTAACAGCAATATCAGGCTCTTGATATCCAACTGATACAACATCATTCTGCAGCCCAGCAGGCAAGCAGAATTTGCAACCATGGTAATAATGACAGCTGGGTCATTACACACAAAACCGACAGTCTGTTAGTGTTTACTATGATTTTTAAGCAAATTCTTTTTTATTGTGTTGGTGTCTCGTGTGTGTGTGTGTGTGTGTGGTATGTATGCTATCTACTAAACAGAAATTTTCTTCACAGTAGTATCGCATCTGTATTGCATAGTGACCACTGGAGGTGGCCTCCTGTCATTAGAGTTTGCTCAAACCGATTTTTTCAGCGGTTATACTTGGCCAAACAAGAAACTGAAGCTAACCCTATGACTTCTGCTTAGTAAAAGCAATTGGAAATTCAAATCTTAGCTTTGTACAATAAATTGTGCACAGGTAATGTTATAGACAGGTGATGAATCTCAGTGAATACTTTTGAATAATGAATGATATTTTAGGATACTCTTGCCACCTTGGTGGATATTCTACAAGAATCATCAGATGTTGTTGAGAAAATTATGTGTATGTGCCTGGAACTAAAAGTAGATCGTGGCTTAAATAAAGAGATCTTCAAACTAGATTAATGTCTATTTGCTGGGAGCTCTAAAAAAAAAGGAAAAAAAAAAAAAAAAAAAAAAAGAAAACCAAAAAAAAAAGAAAAAAAAAGAAAAAAAAAGACCTTTATCAAATCAACTCTCTCCTCCTTTTAATTTATCCAGAGTTGCAAAAAACAAACTTCTCTCCACCTTTTCCCCACAGATGTTTGCTTACTATTGCTGTGAACTCTTGAGGTTTTTAATAATAAGCAGTTTTAAATTTTAGAATTTAAACACTAACCACATGACTATAGTTACCAAAAAAAAAAAAAAAAAAAAAATGATTATTATTATTTCTTCGTCCGCCTATTTTTTTTATTTAATGTCAGCTACAAAGCTGCAAAATAATGGATAGTGATCCTACTCAAATATTTGATCATCAAATGTAGCAACATTTGATAAATGAATAGACCAAGTAAGGACAAAGAGAAGGAAGGTCAGTGGTAGTCACATTGGAGTCCGGATTTACTTCTGAATTTCATTAAAGAGAACAAAATAATAAAATATAAATAAGACCATACATATGACTTGTAAGACTGACTTGGAATGTCTGAAAGTGTTAAAGTGAATTTTTAAGAGAAGTCCCTGTTGGGCATATGACTATTTAAAGAAATTCTGCCCAAGGATAGCTTTATTCTTTCCTTTCTTTCTTTAGTTATTCAGCATGTTCTGAGTACATGAAAACAGGTTTATGATAGAAGTTTTTTCTAAACAATAATTAATGAAGTTTGACTTCTGGTGCTGCTACTTTCTTTGGCATAAATCTCTGGTCAGATGCTGTGGCTGTTTTCGGGAAGCAAATAACTAAAAAGTGAGGTAGCAGGTCACATGGAAGAATCATTGGTCCTAGCTTTCCATCCCTTTACCTTTTCAACTTTGGTTCAAGATTGAAAAGTATCAGACCGTGAAGTACTTGTGTTGTGTTCGACTTCATATTGTTGTAATTTTTCTCTCAAGGGTGTTATGAGTTTTATTCCTTATTTTAAAAAAAAAAAAAAAAAAAAAAAAAAAGCCTGAATCCATTCCTGTTCCATGTGAGTTCACAACAGATATAAGAAGCAAAGAAAAATGTGAACAGGAGATAGTTGTATCATTTTAGCTGCATGCATCATGTGTTCAGACGTGACGTTTTTGGACGGTTCATCCAGCAGTACAAGGTTTATCAGAAGAACAGGAATAATTCCTGATCACTTCTGCAAATATCTAGCCCAGCCAGGCACTCTGCTGCAGTCACAACAGTGCTATACTCTGCCAAACCAGGTGCAGGTAGCCTGTGGTGGATATTAAATGAAGGATCATGGACTAGTCTGCAAGGAAGTTAGTGCAGTTACCAAAGGTAAACTACCTAGTACACGGATCTTGTATTTACTTCTGAGGTATTATATTCTCTTAAGGAATCAGTGCAAAAATGAAAATTCCTATTGCGCCTAGTTCTTTCCCCATGTTCGCTGCATTGAACTTGAAGGGACTGTGACAAAGTCCACTGAAATGTTTCAAGAGTAGACTGGGAACCCTAGGAACATTTCCAAGTTCACATGGGATTATTTTTTTTCTCCTCTTCTCCATTTGCATCTCATGATGTATGTGTGGCTCTCAGCTAAATTGTTAAAATAGTGGACTCTGATTGGAGAGCAAAGGCAGATAGAACAGATTGGGGGCAGGCACCCTGTGAAGTCTGTGGGAGTTCTGGAACATAGACATGGACTGAGTCCATCCATATCAATTTTATTTTAGGTGATTTTTCAAAAAGCTTGAATTATGGCTAATAATTTTGCATGAGTGACTTTACAAACAATTCAGCCTGAAAACTGTCTCCAATGTGACTGCTTTAAACAACCCAGGTACAAGATTGTGATGAAACTGTTGGAGCATCTTCAACAACAAGAAATTCTATTCATGCATTTGCTTGCTTGTTTGTGTATTCCCATTTTTGCTGCAGGTAATTCAAAACATTCATCCAGTAAGGCGCAGATCAAAAGCTCACAAGGAGTATTATTATTACTAATGGACATGTTGAACAGTTTGTGTTGCTTCATTTACCCTGCTCAAATGTATTTACAAGAAACATCTATTTTTTCTTCAGTCTTCTCATTACAGCTTCATTGCCAGTCACACACACATGCATTACAAGATTGCCTCCTTCATGTCCCCTGAGTGGTACCATATGCTGACAAAAACATTAAATTCACAAGCCAGATTTCATTGGCTATTTGCCCTCAGCGTTAGAAGTGATTTGTTAATAAATACTCCACAGTACCACTACATTCACTCTGCTTTGTCTCTTCCATTGTATCTAGTAAATAAATAAATAAAATAGCTTTCAACCCAAAGGGCAGGTTCATGTCAACTGTTTGCAACAATTGCATCATTCCTAAACTAATTACCAAGCAAATCTCACAGATTGGTACAGAAATCTCTTTTCCTAGGCACGTTTTTCTTGTCTTCGTTTGCCCCTGCTCCCTTTCCATCATTTAAAAAGTCTGTAATTGCTCTTTGCAACTCAAACCCCACTGCTCTTTTAGGAGATGCCAGGCACAAGTGCCAAGAGCCAGGAAGACCTGACATTTGGAAGGCCTTGACATCGTTTAGGGGATTTTACCCAGTGTCAGATGAGCACAAACAAATGGGATAATGGGGCTATTGTACCCTGCTGCTTGGGCATTAGTACCACTTTACATTCCTGCGGCCCTGCCTGCCTGACAGCCCAGCTTTAAAGGTCGTGGGTGCAGTCCTCGTATCATTTAGGCTGAGGTCTTCTATGATGTAATGGAGAAGAAATCTTCAGCAACAGCACACAAATGTGTGGGCTGAAAGGAAAACAATTTAAATGAAACTGGGCCTGGGGTCCTAGCTGTGTGTGAATTGCTTGTGCATTGGATGCTTATATTTCAGTCATTCCTGAATATTATTTTCAGGGGGATATGAGGTGCCCACAGACTTTTCACTTAGAGCAGCTGCAGCCTGCTCCCTCCTCTCTTTCACAGAGCTTCTTACCCCTCCCTTTTACACTGCTTTGCCTTCACTTCCTAGCTGACTTTATTTGTCCCCTAGTTCCACCTGTCATGCTGTGCCTCCTGGTGGGACCAGCTTCTCCCTTCATGTACGCCAAATGCCTTTCTTCCTTGTGTGACATCTGAAGATGTGAATGCTCAGCTCAAATGTTAGGTAGCAAGTTGGGCTGGAAATGAGCTGTCGGTTCTTCATCTTGCCTTGCAAAAAGGTCTCAATACCTTATTGCATGCGGTGTTTACAAAACATTTTCTATTGTTCTGTAAGTGATTTAAGAGGGATACTTGGAGTATTGGATTTGTGATTAAGAAGCCCAGACTCTGTCCTTAAATCATGAAGCAGCAATGATGATGCCCTTTAGGAGAACTTCAAAAGCCTGGCCCTGAAAATAGTGTACCTTTTGTCTACTGAGATGCTCCAAGGCAGATGAATCTGGTGGGCTTAGGAAGATCCCTTACCCACTCTTCAAACTTTTTTCTTTGGACTTGCTGATTTGTCATTTGTAAGACTAAAGACTTGACATAGTCAAAGATTTCAGCCTGACTGCTTGCTAAAAACCATCAGAGAGATCTCTAGTGAGAAACAGAGCATGGAAAAATAACCAATACTCGTGGCATTAGATGGGTGTTAGTTACCCCACCTGCCACTGAGTGCTGCTTTATTCACGTTGTCAGTACAAAGCATGCCATGGCATCTGGAAATGCACCAGCTCAAAACTGAAATCAGTAGGATAACAAAATACAAAGAGGAGGCAAGGTACATAAATCCAGGCTCAGAGAAATCAAAGCTGCTGCAGTTTCAATAGGATCATGACATTCAGTTGCCTGTATTGCAGCCTCTGAAAGAGACAGTGCAAATAGCAACATTACAAGACAAACAGAAAGGAAACACAAATAGTAGGCACTGTAGTGGATTTGCATGTGTTGCTTTAGGGAGAAAAAAAAAAAAAAAAAAAAAAAGAAAAAGAAAAGAAAAGAAAAACATCTGTGCCACCTTTTTCCTGTGTCTGCCATAGCTTTCTGAAGCCATTTCCCATGATTTTTCTGTCACCAGTGATGACCACAGTAGAGGTTTGTGTGGGAAGGACAGTTGTAAATGATGCAATGGTAATGCCCTACAGATGCTAAAATACAGCATCCTGGTAGGTTAGCTTATCAAGCTAGCAACTGATGGTATTTTGGAGGCTAAGTCTAGGAGCTGCTGAAGGTCTGAGTGAGCAGTTGAGCATCCCCAGGGTTCAGTGATTTGGCTTGAGGATTCTTATCATTTAGCAGGCTCAGATCTTTAGCTTAGTGTTTCTGCAGTTTGTGCTTTTACTGCTTCTAGCAGCGTACACTGGAGGATAAGAGAGGAAGTGAGAAATAGCAACATCGGAAGGTCTGAAAAGCACATTTATTAATTTTAAATTTTCTTGACAGCAAGACCTTCTATTGTGATTTAGGAAATAATAGTTAACATGGAAATTGCATAAAGTTTTTTATGGGGATTTGTTCTGCATCCTGTCATGATCTCCAAAGGACAGTGCATTGTGTGTGGGCAAGCACCACTGGATTGCATCCAGCTCTTTATCCTTCCTCATCACCCACAGCTGGAGCTGGAAGGCAGGCTGTGCGGCAGGTGCGCTGGGCTGGATCGTGGTTGCTTTCCTTTTTAATGAATCTTGTTAGTGAAGTGCTTTATTTTATTGTATCTTTTCATGAGAAGGAACACTTGACTTCTTGTTATGAAGCAACATATCATTAATCCATCCAATTGCTGGAAGCTGCTTAGTAAAAGAAATATACATGGGATAAATAAGGGTAACTGCAGTATATAGCTGGGTGCTTGAGTGCATACGCATGAACATACAAAGGTCTTTAGAGCCCAGCTATAGCAATTGAATGGATTCTGGGCTATGTTTCTGCATCTTTCTCAGACTAATTTATCAGTTGTGCTACACAAGGAGTTTTCTTTGTATAGCTGTGCAACAGTCCACAGTGTAATGGTCACACTGTACTTGGATTCCGTCAACCTGAGGACCACTGAATACTTTTAAATGTTTACATTTTGCAGCACCTATTATGAGACTGGATTCTTGTTGACGGTATAACTCTTACATTTTTAAACAAGTACATAAACTGAGATTAAGGAAATTACTGAAGGTCATATAAGAAATCACTGAGGTGAAGAAAAAAAATTATAATTAAATGTTTTTGGCAACTATTAGATATATCCAAGTTGCAATGCAGGAAGACTGGAGAGTTTCTGTCATTACAAGCTCTCTAGTAGTTTAAAAACACAGAAAAAGATGATAGGAAGTCTGAAGATAGGCAAGCCTCACCTGCTAATGGTTCCCTTCTTTCGGTTCTTCTCAAGTATAAGCTAAATCTGTTTGGATTAATTAATTAAATTCATTTAGCTTAATTAATTTCTAAGCTAAAATACTGATTCCAGAATATTAAAGTCAATTTAAGGATAATTTTATTCTGATTCATGTCTCCATTTATGTAAATATTTTTTTGCAATACTATTACAGAAAATAATAAAATGGTTATTCTATAAGTGTTTCTAGATGACCCTATCATAATTGTAGGGTTTTGAAACTTTATTTTGTGTGTGTTCTGGAGAAAGAGCTTTCTGTCTTTTATTAGTCAGAGCTCTGATTGGTTTTAATAGGATTTTTTTTTTCTGTGTAAAGGTTAGTGGAGATCACAGGAATTTGTGGTCATTGCTTGTAGACGGCAAAAGAATTTTCATCAAATACAATGGTGCTCAACATCTTTGGTTATTTCTATTTTATTTTTTTTTAATTAGTTTAAATGGACAGAAACACCTGAATCTGATTCTCCTGTAATATTTAGTCACTTATGCAGATAAATGACTACATAAGAGAACAAAGGAAAAAAACAAGAAACCTACTTCATTTTTGTGTTTCTCTAAATCCACAGTTTTACATAGTCAATGATACTATTGTAAAATTAGGATGGGGGGGGGGGGGGAAAAAAAAAAAAAACAAAAAAAAACACCCTTCTGGCATTCAAATACCAAAATGAATCTATAGAAATAAAATAATTCTTTAAACTGTGGATGTTCTATTTCACCAAAAGAAATCTTTCATCTACTTTAGTATTGTTTCTCTTAGTATGTGGATCCTTGTTTCTTAAGAGAGGTAAGGAGGTGTGCTGAGTGCCTTTCCCCACTTTCCTCTAACATCTGGATACCTAGTGACCTAATTCTTTTCTGCTTGTGTTGAGGTAAAAGCTTCTTAACCTGTGGGTCAAATGTGTTGCTGGCCAGCCTATCTATCCATGCTTTTCTGTCTGGCAGTGGAAATCAGTCTTGACATTGCTGAGACATTCCCTACAATCACCACCCCCAGAGAAATCAGGTGCTGTTTCCTCATCATGAATTTAGTGTTAACAGTGCTGTCAAAAAAAAAAAAGGGGGGGGGGGTATATTATATTGCATATTGAATATTGAAGCTATATTATTACAGATGCTTACAACCAAATGCACTGCACAATTATTGGAATGTGTATGTATTTCCTGGGTTTTACTATGTTCAATGAATGACAAGAAAACAGAAGTTTAGTTTTCTCAAAGGTGTCAGCATCACACAAAATATTCTCCCCAGTCCATTGGGTATCCATCCTCTGAGTTTAAGGGGTAAGAAATTACATTAATAAAGAAAAGTGTTAAGTTGTGGCATGGCAACCTTCCAAGTAGTTATGATAAAACAGCATTGTTCACTGCTTGGGAAGTTAAACAGAATTACGCATTGTTCTAAAGCATCTGGAGAGTGGTTTCCCAGGCTGTTTCTTACAACGGTATTTTAAGGAGGTATAATATGATCTAGTACTGCTTTTAATTAAATTAGCCCAAAAGGCAAAAGGCATGTACTTGCTAATTTTCAGAACTGCAGCTGAAAAGTAAACATTGTCAAGGTAAGGGCAAAGTGGCAGCTTTTGGGGAACAACATATTCTTAAGGAAGAAATCTTTTCATCTGAATATTTTTCATTGTAAACTAGAAAGAAAATACTTTTGAATTAAATACTTTCAATATCAGTTATTGTAACTGCATACGCACTTCAAAATTGTTTGCTATCTTCATTTCTCATTGTGGGTAATAAAAGGTAAAGACATTCATGCAAAGCTGCCACATGGAAAATATATATATATATATATATATATATTTTTTTTCCATTTTTTTTCTGAGAAACCATGGGCTAAAGACTTGAGCATGTTTCCAACATTTTCCTGTGTAAAATGCAATTTGAAGGGTGAACGTGACTATTCATTTGGATAATTTTGAGACCAAGCTTTGGGGATCAACTTTCCAGAGAGTGGGAGAACAGCACTTGCTGAGTCAGATCCCATCACAAATCTCAGATAAGGCATTTAGTCATAGCATTTGGGGGGATGTCACTGGAATCTGGGTGACTTCTGCGTGTTTTAGTACATACAAAGTATATACGTACCTTGTGTACATGCTGTTTAAGAATTGAAATGGAAGCATCTCTTGAAATAAACTGCATCACTTTTGTCCTCATCTTTCAGATACATCAGGACGCAAAACTGTTGCTATAGAGACTTTTTAGTTGAAATGGAAGAATGGAAAAAAATGCAACATAAAATCTTAAAGGGCTGTTAAGCTCTTTTTAGATAGCAAGAAATCAGTTCATGGACTAGCCCAAAATGTGTGAGGAGACCACTAACCTTCCTACATGTTGTGGAGCTTTCATCATTTCCACCTATGTTTAGAGGACACCCTGTGGACTTACCTTGTAGTAGTGAGATTTACCCATCTGATAAACAGTATTAGAGGGACGAAAGTCCAAGTAATTCTCCAGAACTTCAGTCATGCCCTTGGCTAGTTGAGAGATGATTGTTTTGTTGCAGATATTTTCAAACTTTTACCGGAAAAGGGGATAAATATCTTAAGTGTCTTTTGAAAAACAATGACCTCAGTATTGAATTTCCTGCATCTTTAGTATCTGAATCTCTGTCTTAGCTAACATTCTTGGAAAGATGCATATGCTTGAACTGTTGATATTTTTTGCAAGTCTGCCTTTCCTTACATACATACTGTGATAATCCAAAGTCCTTCCAAGTTGATATGGAGTATTCCAGTAGCATCTTTAGTGAGCCTTATAGCAAGACATGTGTGCATAGATTGTTTACATATATTAGGTATGATCTTTCTCCTGAAAGTCTGGTGTTTACGGGTGAATATTAGTGGTGTGCTCTTAGTTTTCTTGTTTGTTTGTTTGTTTTTGTTTGTTTGATTTGTTTGTTTTTTTTCATTTTAAAAATATTCAGGAGACATTTTCCAATTTTGCATGAAAAGGAAGCTGATCCATTTCATATTTAAATGCATGCTGTTCATATGTATTAGGTAGCCTCTTGGGTATCCTTTGATTTTTACTCCCCTTCTCCCTCTTTTCCCAAGTTCCTAAGAGGTGTACATCAATTTATAACTTGATAATTACACGTTGAATTATTTCCACTCCTGCTTTTAGGTTCAGAAAGAATTTGTATGATCAACATTGTGAAGTCATCTTCCATTCTTCTCCTTTTTGCATATTTCATTATTGTAACTCCAAGGATTCGTATTTGCCCCTCTGATAGTTCTCTGATGTGATAAGAATCACATATAGAGGAGAAAATTTTTGTCAAGGAGGGAGGAACAAAATGTTTCCAGACTTGTTCTCTAATTGTATCTGCTGCAATGAATCAGTTGAATCAGTTAGTTTTGATTTCTGTCTGCAGAACTACATATTTATGGATTGGCATACAAAGCCATAAGGTTTATTTGTACAACACTTATGTTTTCCCTCAATAATAGGAATAGCATTATTATTGACTTGATGATTTTTACTTTCAAATACTTTTATTTCTCTTGTTGTTTAGCTGCCATTCATTGGTTTCCTGTTGGTCCCTGATGTGAAAAAAATAGAAGACAAAATGCTAATTGGAGACCAATTTGATATCCTAAGCTGCCCATTTGTACTTCCTTTAATAACTCATGGGTATGATGAATTGAATATTTCATATTGCAGTGTGAATAATAGATAGTAATTTTCCCTCTATCTCTATATCAGAGTATTGTGATGTACTGGTTTTGGCTGAGATAATCTGCTCCATAGTAGCTACTATGGTCCTGTGTTTTAGATTTGTGACCAAAACAGTGTTGATATCACATCAATGTTTTAGTTGTTGCAGAGCAGTGCTTACACAGTGACAAGGTCTTTTCTGCTTCTCGCCCTGCCCTGCCAGCAAGGAGGCTGAGGGTGCACCAGATCCTGTGAGAGGACACAGAACAGCTGACCCCATTGAACAAAGGGATGTTCCATACCTCATAATGTCGTGCTCAGCAATAAAACTGGTGGAAATGAAGGAGGAAGGGGGATATTTGGAGTTAGAGCATTTGTCTTCCCAATAAACCGTTATGCATGATGAGCCCTGCCCACCTGGAAGTGGCTGAACACCTGCCTGCCAATGGGAAGTAGTGAATGCCTTGTTTTACTTTGCCTGTGTGCACAGCTTTTGCTTTGCCTGTCTTTATCTCAACCTGTGAGTTTTCTCACTTTTTAACTTTCTGATTCTCTCTCCCATTCCACTGGCAGCAAGTGTGCGAGTGGATGTGTGGTGCTTTTCTGCCTGCTGGTGTTGACCCACAACACATGGGCTGAGACACCATATTGTAGTAAGGGATATTATAGGTGTCATCATACTGGTATTAGCACTTGGAAAAAAGGGGAAGATCTGTATGCAGTAATTGACCCACAGATGGTGATGATAACCTCATGCTTTCCAACCATGAAGAAGGCAGGCCTGATTGATGCACAGGTACGTTGGGAGGGTGTTAGCAGTGTAAGTGGCAGGGAATGTGTCAGAGACATTGTTCAAGAAACAGGACACTGACAAAGCAAATGCCTCTTATGTAGTAAGCGTCTTATTCAAGAAGAACTGAAACTGGGCTATGTAAAAGCGAAAAAAGTTTAGATCACTGAAAGACTGAAGAGTTGCCTCACAAGGAGGCTGAAAAAGCTTGGTGTGCTTAGCCTAGCAGAACAGAATCTGAGAAGGATCTGGTTGCTCTTCATAATCATGAAGGAAAGTGCAAGTTGTAAAAGTGAAAAGGGTATGTTGATAAAAGATGAAGTGGCATAATTTGGCCATGAATCACAGTTTAGGTTTCCATCCAGAACAGGAATGAGAGTACTGAAAGACAAGGGCTGAATGTGCATGTGGGAAATTTCAGTAGATATCATGAGCAGGATTACTTGTTGCATTCAGGCTGAATGCAGTGGAGGGGAGACTGGCCTTGGGAACTTGCAGCATGTTTTCTAGTCCTGGGTCCTCTAGTCCTGTTTAAGATAAGTCCTGTAAATGCCCTCAAAGAAATTGTTGCATTCATTTCAACTTTGGCTAAACTTTCCTCTGTCTCTTAACATTATGAAGAGTATATACAAGAAAGCGTGTTAAGCAGGATCCTCTCTCCCTAGAACCATCAACAACTAATAAAAATGAAACGAGGAAAATTGCACAAATCTGTCAGTGTCTCTATATACTTATACCCCTCCAGTTTGTGTTTGTTTATAAACTTATACCCATACTTAAATTATTAAGCATATAGGTGGTCCGCATTGAGTTGCTGTGGCTTTTATCATCTTTGATGTGTTTTATTTTCTACAAAATATCCATATTTCCTACTTTAATTCCTTTGTTTCCCATGTTTGCTTGTGACTATAATCCTCATAAAATAATATTTTCATTTTCTCTGTTAAATAATTATTTCTCTGCCTCTTGAATTATGTCTGCAAAATGCAAAGAGGCAAGTCTCTGATTCACTTTTAGAATTCAATATAAGGCTGTAAAGGTTTGCAGTTATGCAAACCCAGCACCAAATATATATATATATATATATATATATATATATAAATGCTATTAGGTAGTCCATTGCCTTAGGTGACTGAAAAACAAACTGAAGCTATTTTCTTAGGTCTTTGTTGGCCTTGTTTCTTTCATGCATAAAGAGCTTACCACATTCATTCATGCTTTTGTCACCTTCAGACTTGTTAGTGCAACCTTGTGGTTACATAAGACAACCACTGTAAAATTTCATCTGAGACTAAATGCATGTAAATATTTCAGATATGGAGCATATTAAACAGATATTTCAGGAGTTGCTCTGGCTTAGGAACTCTTTGCTTTCATTTATTTATTTGTTCCTTTTCATGGATATTTCTGCATGGTAGCTTTCTTCCTTAAAAATGACTGAGGGGATATGTTTGATTTACCTCTACTTTTCTTTGTGGGAAAAAAACTTTGGAAATCTTCAAACCTTTCTTCTCTCTACTCTGAAAATTCTAAAGCCATTTTTTATAAGGATCTCATGTTCTTCTCTCTTTCTTTGCTGCCTCTTTCCTCATCCATCAAGGCACATAAAAGCCCTTAGAAGACTGTCAGCAATCTTAAAGCTTAAACCGCACTCCCAAAGCATTCTGCAAACTAGCAGTAAGCTGTTGGACTTGCCAGATCACAGTAAATAGAGGTTGCTGAAGGAACTGAAATAGGGAGGTTATGTCAGAATTAGACTAGCCTGTTGAGCAAGTGACAGCCCTACCAACAGAAGTCGCTGTTGCTTTTCTATAACCCAGTTACATAAACCCTTGTATTTTGGTGTGTGCTGTCACATACCGCTGATGTGAAGTCACTGGACCATGATTCCTGTCAGGCCAAGGCACTTAAATTCTCTCAATCTTGATTTTCCCATCTATAAACTACAGCTAGTAACACAACCCAGAGTTTTTGAGTATCCATCAGGATAGCTGCAGGTGGTGTTTGCGTTAACACTGACTTCATTGTGCAGAAGGGGAGCCTAAGACATGGGAAGTTAAATAATTCACAGGGGGTAAAGGGGAGAGGAGGAGGTGGCTCAGGAGCCGACTTGAGAAGCATAAGTTTTGGAGGGCTAAAAGGTGAGAGGGGAATGGAAGATCACACCAGCAGGTCTCTGAAGATCCCCGAGTGGTACAAGGCGATGATGATGGTCTCTTGACACTCTTCTGGTTTCCAGGCGCTAGTGGTGATTTCTGTTTAATGAAACATATTCTCTAGATAACAAACAGCATTATAAGAATGCACTTGAATCTAAGCATTTTTGAAGACTGCTGGTTATGGATGCTGAGAAAATGTTATCTTTTCAGGCAGAATTCCACATTACAGTACCTGTAGTTATGCTGCAGATATAGGTTCCAGTTCTTAGCTCTTTTTGTGGTGCCTAATCTTTCATGTTTTCTGAACTCCTGACTCCTCCTTTCTGGAATAGGACATTCAGTTTAATCTGCATACCTAGGATGCCCTCCAAAATGTTTGTTTTTTTGTTTGTTTTAATGGAAACAAAACTTCTGTTCTTGCATCATCTGTACTCACATTGCTGATATACTGTCGTCTTGTACAATTCAATCAATTTGTGGGGTAGAACATAAGAACAGCATTGCTAAAAATTACATGAAAATAATATGTGATGAGCACACACACAAAAAAAAAAGAGCCTTGAAAAATGAGGAAAAGGAAACAAGAACTGAATCCTTATTAGACATCCGCTCAGGGGAAAAAAAAAAAAAAAAAAAAAAAAAAAAAAAAAGTCCACGTAGGAGCTACAACTACAAGGGAAACTTAAGGTGGTTCTTTTACCTTCCCAAAAGACAAAGCCAATTAGCTATGACCCATAAATTTACAGGAAATGAGGCTCATTAATCTTGGTGTGTAGAAAACTACTTGTTTTTCAGGGGTTAGCACAAGAACTAACTGCAGGAAGAATTTAGGCTACTGCCTCTCTTGGCTGTGTTTAGAGCCTGCTTAAGGCAAATGAACCTGGGAATCACAATCCCAGTAGAGCTGCACTATGAGATCAGAAGCTCAGACTTCATGGAAAATATAGCTCTTACATATCTTACAATCAGTTTTCTGAGACAGCTATCAACTCTTTCACTGAAATCTTCATCCTCTCCTAAGAGAAGGAAAGGCCACAACATAAGGACATGAGAATTTTGTTTGGACAGCACTTAAATTGTGTACTTAATGCCCAAATTAGATTATTTTGGTGATCAGTTTCCAGTATATCTTTGGTCTGACTGTTGGCTAAACGTACATTTTGGGATGCCTCTTGCAGCTTAAAACATAAGTATTGATATATTCAGCTTGCATAATGCAAAATGTAGCAGAAACCCTAACTTCCTAACAACCAAAAAATTTGTAAAGCAAGATTGGGCTGTATTTCCCATCTGCAGAATGTGATGCTTTAAAGGAATATTACATTTAGATTATGTGTGTATTTTGATGGAAATGTCTGGAAAATATCCCCATGTCTCTAATAATATCCAGTTACAGTGCACTCTAATTACTCTGATGCAGTCTCACCTTACAATGTCTTCTTAATTGTTTTAAAATTGGTCTGCTTGATTTTGAAATTCTTACCATTGAAGAGAGTTAGCATCCACCCTATACCCTATTTCACTAAACTGCTTAAGCATGTGATGAAGTGCTTTTCTACATTAGATTTTTTAATGATCAAATATATAAACACAAGTCTGCTTCCAGAAGCAAGTAAAATATAATGCTATGGCAGTTGATGAGGCTTGTATCTACAGCTCTAAGATGAATATGATATTGTTTAATTCATACTTAAGTCTGAAAGCATTTGGAATGATCGGTACATTAATGAAATGATAATTTCATGCAAAATGTCTGACCATTATTTTTCCTGAAAGAGGCCACAGTATTGGCCACATATCTTTATAGGGCTCTTCAATAATGAATTATTGGCAACTCTCTTTATGTTTGAATTACATTCCTCTGATCCCCAGTGAAAAACAAGCCTAAAAAATGATTACAAGAAGCCATCATTTTCCATAGCAGGCTGCAGTGTAACTTGCAGTGAAATGTCTAACGTGCAGATCCCCTTTCCAATGCACTTTACATACTGATTTCATTAGCAGGTGGAATAGGGCAACTATGCTAAATGAGTAAGGATTTATCCTTTCAGTCTCACTTCTCTATCTGATATTTTGCAACCTCAGTGCAACACTTTAACCTCATGATTCAACTGTAATGATGTTGTGCATTCCTCAGAGATAGGTTTAATCTTTTTACTTAGATAAGTTCTTGGCTTAACATTGCAGTATCAGGCAAGTTGAACAGAAGGAGAATGTATTTAACCTAAATGGCATATCAAAAGGAGTGTCTCTTTGCCCTGATATTAACCAAAATGGTTAGTGCTATTAATCGCTTGTCTGAGAACTATGCTGGCTAGCACAGATTTAAATGTGCCCATGCAGAGCAATGCAAGTCTAATCCTGCTGCCTAATGAAGTCGGTAATATCATTTCAGCAAGAGGGGGCTTAGGCCCATCAAGTACACTCACCTTTTTCTTCTGGAAACTTTGGGACTTTAACTGCACCCTGTATCAGCATTGCAGAAGATAATGAAGCAATGCGGAACAGACAGGGTCTTACACGCCCAGACTTTAACTGCTTCTTTGGTCTTTATCAGTATGTGAACAAGTGGCATGATTTTTAGAAGCATCAAACACTCTCAATTCCCCGCAAAAGGCAACTTTGTATCACTGCTATTTTCTTGCTGGGAGATGGCTCTAAGGAATATATGAATTAGACTAAAGGTCCTGATAGCCCAGCTGGATTCTGTCCCTAGAAATGGCCAGGAATGGAGTAGTGCGTGAACAAAGCACTCACAGAATAATGCCTCCTACAGAACAGCCTCATGCTTGTTGCCTATTAGGTTCCTACCCAGCCTCCACTTACACATCCAGGGAATGGGTATCAGTGAAGGTGGAACTGGAATCCAGGCTTCAGATTCTTTTACTTCTCATTTGGAATGCTTCTACATGCCAGGACATTATTTTTTCATTTCATAAGCTTGGTATTTCAGGGTCTGCACCTAAGTGCCCCATTAGAGCATGTATTGAGACCAAAGGGCTGAACAAACAATTCAAATGCATCTTCTGGTAATCAGAATTGAAAGTGTTCTGGAAAATTACCCCTCTTCCCCTTGTGAAAAAAAAAAAATAAATAAATAAAATTAAAAAAATCGCTGTTATTATTGGCTGAGTCTTATTTTCCTTAAAAGCAGATTTTGGAAGGAGATGCTGCTGTGCTTTTTGTACAAGCTTAAGCTAAATGTAATGATAATGAAAAAAAAAAAAAAAATCATTGGCATCAAAATGTTTTAGTAGTGAAAAGAATCAGTCTTAAAAGTAGGTATATCATCAAGGGAGAGAAGTTACATGTTTAAGATTGTTTAATTGCAGATTAAACAGATAATATTAGTCATGCAGTGGAACAATAAAAGGCTGGAGGGTGCTGCTTCCTGAGGTGAAAAAAATACAAGTTTAATAAAATATTAAGTATCATCAAGATTCTGTTATGATTGGAAGCCTTTGTTCCTTTTGAAGCCAGTTATGGTTTACTACTCTGTAGGTTACCTGGATAAAGTGTAAGTCCTTTTTATTTAAAATAAATGTGGAAAAAAGCTAGGTGAAAAAGAAGAGAAGTAAATAGGGCAAATGCCTGAATCTGTAGGCATATTTTGCTGGCCTATGATTTCCATCAAGGGAATGTTCTTCGAGAAACTTTTTTTAAAAAATAATTACAGAAAGTCAGAGCATTGGACAGAACTGTTGTAGTGAATGACACTCTGCACAGAAACCAGCTCAGTTGCTGTCTTTGGTCTTCTAGTCCCAGCTGCCATTCTCCTCCCCTTGCTTCTTCTGTTCTCACATCTCTAGTATTGACCTTGCAGGAAAGTGCATGTAAAATATTGTCTGTAGGAATACTATGTGCTCATGAAGAAGTTTGTGGAGGTTGAATTGAGCTTAGATTTGAAAATAAATAAATAAATAAATGTAAATCCTTCATATTGCCTGGGAAAGCTCTGTGGTAGTGGTTTTCTGGGACCTCAGCTTTTCCAAGCCAGTGAACTTTTCAGGAGAGACAGAACTGAAAAACTATTTTTTGACATATAACCTTTTGACATCCATCCTTCTCCCTTTGCATCTTTTAAAATTTCCTCTATTTTTCTCTCCCTCCTCTATTCTTTCCTTTTTTTTTTTTTTTTTTTTTTACTTCTTTTTCTCCTGCTATAAACTCTGTTCTTCATTAACTTTTCACTGTAGGATTAGAAAAATGGAAGCTTTACATTTGTTTTCTCATAGGAGAAAACCTTCAGCAGAAATCAATATTATTCCTGCAGAGAGGAGCCCATAGCAATGTGGTGTTCTGGTGCTAACTGAACAGACAGAGTGCAGCAAGGGAATCCACACAGCACTGTGTGAGCAACCCTGCTCACCTGCTTGCATGACTGACTCAGATTGGGTCACCTGCAGAGACAAGGCAATAGGAATTAATTCTCAAATTCTACATTAATTCTCAGCTCTTCTTGGGCTTACATCAGAAAAACAGTGATTAATATCAATATTTTAATATATTTTTAAGGAATTGTTAACAGTTTCTTATAGCATTTGTGGGTCTAAAATCAAAGGTAGGCTGAATCTAGAGATGGTTTACTTAACCTATGTAGTTACTCTATAGTGAGACTGTAAAATAAAAATATTTTCAGCTTTCCGATTTGGCAATCTTTATTCACATTAATTTTACTTATTTTTTTTACTTACGTTTACTGACCATTGCAAGGTCCCGGCTGCATTTTCCAAATATACCTCACTGGACAAGGTGCTCAGCTAAGTACAAACCCAGACAGCTCTACTGGTATCAGTAAAGTACTGACAATTTATACCAGCCTGAGGGGCTGGCCTCTAATGATTCAAGGAGGATATGAAAGCTAGCATATATCAAAAAATTGAGAGCAAGTAATTTAAAAACTAAGATACTTTAACCAAATCCTGGAACTTTGCCTAAAATAATAATTTCCATCCTGTGTTTGAACTTCCACATTCATCAGTTACTTTGCATTACTCATAGGTTTACTTGTATTCATTGCTGTGAGAATCCCTCCTAAAATACACACTATAACTGACTTAGTTCACAATCACATCAAAGTGGGTTAGACTTCAGAGAGGATAGACAAGAGGATAATTTGCACTTACACAGTTTCTTTCATCCAGGGAGTTCAAAAAGCTTGCATTCATTAGCTCTAAACACCACTCCTTACAGACAGGTAAGCATAAGTACCAAGCCCTCTTCACACACACACAAAATAAAAGGTAAAAACAAAACAGTGATGGCAAAATGCAATATCAGAATGACAGGAGGCACCCCTGTTGCCCAAAAGATTAACTTTGATGAGCCATTATGGTCTCTATTGTGTCACAGCCCAAATGGTTGCCCTTCAAGTCCAAAAGCTTACTCCTGGCATGTGTCTGTCTATTTAAGCTCTCCCACAGTGAGCAAACCGTGTCATCCACAAGCTGAGGCTTGATTTTGAGTCAGGTTATTTGTCAAAGTGTCCCTGCACCATTCTGAGCATGGGGCAGTCAAATATCAAGCAGACAAGAGCAGGCACCAAATAGTTATAAACGGTGGTCTTTGGCAGGAACATAAACACTGAAGTATTACATTTGATCATTACCAAAGCCCTAATGTACAATCTTTGGGCCAAAGAGCCCATGTTCTTCTGACCTCACCAGACTCTGGAAGTAAATTTGTTGTACGTAGCTGGGCTAGAACAGCCTGAATGCCAGGCAAGGTTTTGGGGCAGAAAAAGCAGGAGAAACAGCTCAATCCACTTTTTCAGTAGGTATAGGATCATGCCTCTGCTGAGCAACAGACGAACTCACAAACTAAAAGTAGGTGCCCGAACTTAAGAGAAGGGAGATTTTATACTAATAAGTAGCAAACAGGACAATGGAGCAGAGGCTCCCTGGGCCATTCAGAATAGGGTTAGATAAGTGAAAACAGTCAGAGAAGGCATTAAAAGCTAAATCTTTGGAGCAGTTTCTATAAAGAAGCTCAGCAAGGTATTTCTTACCTAAACTCCAAAATAAGAAAGGCTAAAATGACTAGGAAGAGGTTACTGGGCCTTTCTCCTCAAGGTCAGTGATTGCATCTGGTTTTAAATAAACACTAAAGACACCATTACCTCTAACAACTGCTGGTAGATCTTTGTTAAACAAGTTATCTTGAGTAGGTGTCAACTTTCTGGTAAATAAACATCTCCTTAAACCCTGTTTAATGCTATTAACCCTAAATGATCATCTGGGCAGAAAAGACAGGGAATCTGTGAAATCTATGAATTTGTTTCAGCATTGATTTCCAGAAGGTGAGAACACTGATGGAGAGGAGGGACATTGCCCCATCACTGCAAATATCCAAACTCCAGGGAAGACCTGGGTTTCCAGAGTACCTTACCTTAATATGGAATTCTTTTCAAAAAGCGTGTGTCACAGAAAAGAGTGGATTGATCTTGTAACTGCGTGACACTGTTTTTCAGGACCTCTTCAAAAAATGATAGTTAAAAATCAGAAAATGGGGTGACTCACCAGGAAATGTTTGCAGGAACTGTTCTATCTCAGGCTTTCTTGAACATCTTTCATTATAAATTACTTAGATTTGCAGGTAGAAATCTTCTGTATCCAAATTTTCCATATAGGAATTTTTTTGAGAGATTAAGTTTTGCTTATTCAACAAGGACTTATTTATTTTTTCAGTTAAATTCACAGTATCAAAGGATAATGAAGTTTTGAAAAATATATTTGCCCTGGCAAGATCTGCAGAATTGAACAAAAATAAAATGTGAAGTCATTTCTGTTTCTGTGCAAACTGGTATAAATAGGGAGTGATCACACTTTTATGTCAGTGCAGTTTCACCAGCATAGAATCAAGCAGAGTTGAAATTAGGTCCAAAAATACAATTGTTCATTCTCATGCTGGCTTACTTTCAAATTGACATGGAAGTATTTCTTTTATATTTGAACTGACACTACCAGGAATGAAAACAGAATCAGCGCTACAGTGTGTACCCACTTCCACTATCTCTACAGTATCCATACAGTCTAGTTAGTTGGCATTTATTTGCAGAGTTGAACTTGGCCAGATTTTATGATGGTGTAAATCTGTGTATCTCTGTGCTGTGTCTCCAGCTGAGCTGAGCTGGCCCATGAAGTTTAGATTAGCCAAATTAAGATACCTAAACTAGGTAGAAATACCTAAATTAGGGTAGAAATCCATTGAGAACTAAGGAGAGGAAGGGGATAAAGGAAAAAATATATAAGTATAGTGATATATAAAATATATAATATATAAAAAATAAAATATATAAAAATAAAATATAAAAATAAAATATGTATTGTGATATATACACAAATAACTGGAAACCTTATGTAAAGAATGGTGTTCACTGTTCTATATGTAAATCTATGTACTTGCAAAACTTCAGGAAAACTAAATGTACTCCCTCTACTTTTCATAATTGAGTTTCAAAATACTGTCATGACTTTTCCTCGGTGTAAATGCCTTTCTCCACTGAAGCTGCATGTTTTGTATTAAACAATATTCAAATTAGATGCAAGAGTTGAAATAATATTCTAAGCTAATAGTTATTTTATCCACATTTTATCTCCTAGTTATAAATTTTATACGTTAGATTATACAACTCCCAGTAGATCTTGATATAAGAGACGTCAATAAATCTCAAACCATTCAATACAGAGGAAATTTATTTGTTATTTGTGTCATGTTTTATTAGTGCCCTGCAGTTCAATCCTGACACTGGAGAGATCGTTGCCTTTGCCAACAAGTAAGGAAAAAAAAATCTTTACAGCTTTAATTTATAGTAACAATATATTTATTATTTTTATACTGTGCATCTTAATTCTCAGATTCAGATATTCTAGCATATTTGTCTCAACATACCTCTCCAAATTCTGTGACATAGTTATATTTTATGCCACTGATATAGGCTGCATAAATCAACAGTGTTTAAGTTGAGCATGCATGGAGAAAATGATATGTAAAAAAAGATTTTATTTTCCCACATTGGATGTAAAAGCCACACAGTAACGAGACGGATGGATAAATAGATAGAAATTCCCTTTACTTTTCAATCTCTGGGTACCGCATCTGTGTGGTACATTGTGCCAAACGCTACTACTTTTTCTGCCGCTGTTGTGTCTCAAAATTGCTTTGTAATTCATGAGCTATGCAGTCATCTCTAGCTCTTGGAATAAAAAAGGTAGATTCAGTCTCTTGATATATATAATGGATATAAGAGTATTCATTTTCTTTTTCTCACTCTATAATGGATGAATGGAAGAGAAATCTGGCTTCCAGCTTGTGAAAAAGGCAATATTTCACCATTATGATATAAACAGAAGACTACAGAGTAGGGTTGTGAGGACATAGCCACGAAATACATTTCCCAGTTTGAAGAAGGATGCAGGTGAAAGAACTAAATAGTACTTACAGCCTTTTTAACCATTAGGATGGTAATATATAATTTGTGTCAACCACAGGAAAACAATTAAAAACAGGTCAGCAATTAGTCCTGTTTTTCCTCCTGGTTCCTCCTTCCAGTATCATGGCCCTAAGTCTAATTCCACCATTTAGCATGCCTGTATACCCAGCTGCAGAGGGCTCCTGCACAGGGAATTTATCCCCATCGCAGCCAGGCTGCATGCCAGTTTTGTGAAATATTCCCCTAAGGAACTGCCACCCTTGTAATGAGACTTTCAAGTTCCTTCCGAGTTGTATGAACTGATGGTTCCTTCTCTTCCCACTGCTCCCCATAAAGGCAAACCATGGTCTGAATGTACAATTAGCAGTCACAATGTAGATCAAAGCCCACCTGCAGCCCTTGTCCTTGGCCAAACCCCCTCACCCTGTGGTAAAATGGAGATGATAATCCCAAACCTGGCTTTTAGCAGCTCTATTTCCCTGCTGGAGAGGAAATCCTGATGGATGCCCCATGTTGTTACCAAGCTAATTTGTAGGTTGCGTGATCAGTGTTAGTGGGTTTTGTTATGGCAAACTTACCATGAATGTTATGGTCAGCTGCAACACTTTCTTCAAGAGTAGCTTTCCATTTTGAATAAGCTAAAGGTAGTAAAGTTATGCTAAAGTGTTATTTCTTATTGTTTGAAGTTTGTTTTTGTTTGTTTGTTTGTTTGTTTTGTTTTTACAAATGAGAAACTTGAAGCTTTACTTCACAATGGCTTTTCACTTTTGAGATGTACTTCGAAATTTTATATTGAAAATAACTATTATTGAGCCGACATTGGATTGGAAAGTTTTCAAAGGAAAATACTGACTTTCTGTCCTTGTATAAAAAGGAAAAAATATAATCAGATCCAGATCAGAAAATCTTGTTCTCAAAAACTCCTCAGATATCCTTTCTTCCCCCCATAATGGTTCTCTGTCTATGTCTCTTAGGTCTTTATATTTCCGGCATGTGGTGTTTGTTTCACTGCAAAGATGTTTAAAAAAGAAAACAGGATAACAGAACATGTTAGGAGTGTAACACCACACGGTGTGTGACATTGTTTTTGGAGCAACACTATCTGTCCCTGGGAGAGAACCAGCCAGCCAAAAGTTATTTTTGAAGCTCTGCATGTCAGGTCAGATGCTGAGAGGTGCTGAGCATGCCTCAAGCCCTTGGGACCACCATGGAGGGCACTGTGTCCTGCACCGCAGCACCTCAGGGCCTGGGTCCGTGCTTGGGTTTGTCCAAAGATAAATTCTGTTCACATCTCCTCAGAGCGGTGTAGGCGAAACTTAATCTTTTCATCTCATTCCATCAGCAACACTGAAAATAACCTAAAACAAAGCCTGAGATCTGACATGGGAAAATAGTCAGATTGGACTGGCTGCTCCTTTTGGTTACTCTGCCTGAATCATAAAAATACCAAGTGACAGGAGATTTATCTGCTCTGAATACTTCTCCCCTTGCAGTTCAAATAGCAGCTTTTTGGCTTTGTTATTTTTTCTATTCATATGTGATTATTTTCTCTCTCTTTCCTTTTATTGTTTGTGTTTTAGGTAGAACTCTGAAAAACTTGTTTCAGTTTATGTTTATAGCTTTGTTTTTCTTTTATCCTCCAAGCTTCATGTGTTGTTTAAGGTCAAATACCAAAAAACATCATAGCAACTCTGTTAAACTCATCACTCCATTTCCAAGGGTGCTGTTTGACCTCAGAGAGCCTCCTTTGTACCCGTATCAACAAGCTTTGTTATCAAAACAGTACCTCCAACCTCCATCCTGAAAAATTGCTGACAGCCCAGGGACAGGCAAGAATTTTGTCCTGATACTTGCTGTAAATTCAGCAGGGCCCAGAAGCATTTTGGGGAATTGAAGACTTTTTTTCCCCCACCTCTCTTTCCTGCACTGCTGTTTGAGAACTAGAACAAGTCCCTCAGTGCTAGGAGTACAAGAGAAGGGGAAGGGACATGCTGTTTTGCCCAGTGAGGGTTCCTGCTTTCTGCCAGGCTTCTCTGTTTCATCTATGGTGTGGTTCCCACCCCCCTTATATAGCTTGTATATCTTGATGTTCTCCGTGCAGTTGCTCCTCAGGCTTATTTTTTTCTTTTGGAACATCCTGAGCATGGTTTATTTGTTCCTTGTTTGCATTGTTTCTTTCAGCCATTTTTCCTCTTCTCTGATTCCCTTTCAGATAGTTTAAAGGACTCCCATATTTTCTTTATTGTCTCTGCTTCCCTCTTTTTCAAGGCCTTATTTCAAAGAGGCAGTTTCATAACTGTTCATAACTACTTGTGCATGCACATTAAACCCACAAAGCCAGGTGAGCATATGCCTATTTACTGTATCAGGGCCTTTATCACAAGTTGTCCTTAGTTTTCCTTTTTTTTTTTTTTTTTCCTTCACATTTATTGTTCATTATGTGAACAATCTTGTTAAGGGGAAAACTTAAGGGGAAAACAGTGTCTAGAATTGGGCTAACAGATGTTTACATTGCTCTTTTGGTCTATTAATGTAGAACCTTATAGATCAAGTAGTGATGGGACTTGAGAGCATGCCGTTTCCAGATGAGGTACTTTTATTTGTGTGACATGTGGAAGGATCTGGTCAGAAATCCAAACTATTTGCTGTGCTCTTAGTGAGACACAGACAAATTACTGAATGCAGGGATAATGGAGCATTTTAATTCTTGGTTCAGTAGTTCAAATCCATCCAGTTCGTCAATTGCAAAAACTCATTACTGTCTGATGGCTGCTTAGGGCTTACTTGAAATCAGTGGGGGCAAGTGTGTGAGGGATGGAGGGGCTTTACAAGGGGGGAGGTAAAAGAGCAGGAGATCATCTTTTGTCATATGCAACACTTTCCCCTATGACCAAGAGTGCCATCCTCTCTAGAAATCCCAGCTCAGGAAGCAAAAATACAGAGACCAAATAGGCCAAGCTCCTGTCTGCTGCAAAGGTGGGCTATCACAGCAGTGCTCCAGCACCCCAGTGAGGCCCCCAGGACCAGTGGCAACTGGTTGGATGCTGGTGGGCTTCAGACTGCATTGCTGTAAATGTGCCACATTTTTGAACACATTTTAGAACATCCTTTGATGTTTTATCCGTCTCATCAGAACAATTAGCTCCTGGAAGCTCTCTGCACAACAAAGGAAATTAATTAGAAAGAGTCAGATGCTGTGATATGGAGTGATGTTTAGGAGGACTGCGGTGTTTCAGGTGGGTTTTGATGTTGCAGCAGCTGAGCGGGAGACTGTTGTCCTGTGTGGCTGGGTATAGCTGGCCATAAAGATTTTTCTGAAAGGGAGAAAGTCACCTTATAAAAACTCTGGATTTCCACCTTGCTAAATGTTTTTTTCCTGTGAGCTAAGACATAAAAGGTATATATAAGGGGGAAGCAGCCACCCTGAGACATTGTTATGAAAACCACAGTGCACAAAGAAAAAGGAAAACATCATACCTTTGTGTTTTCTGTTCCTAGATACACCCTGGCTAAAAATCAAAGTGGAGTAGCTCTGCTCTTGCTTCCCCCATCATATTTCTAAATGGATTTTCCCTATAAGGCACTGAGATGCTAAACTTTGATCACAATCAGCTGACTCGGAAACTGACAGATATCAAGAGCCATTTCTTTTCTGTGATGCATGCAATCTACTGATATGAAAAGAATGCATTTACTATGATTGAGAGAAACAGAAGTTTGATCCCAAGAATTTGAAGTCAGGGCTCCTGTTTGTAAAACTTGAGATACAACAGTGTTTTTCATGTGCCTGACAGGTGATCAGAGAATTTATTTCCGCTTTTCAATTGTTTTCATTTTTGTTTCTGGTGTTTTTGTTTGTTTGCTTGTATCCCCCAGAGCAGTGCAGGCTTTCTCAATCTCTGAACTGCAGTATTGCCAAAGAGGTCAAAGTTTGGCTGTTCATTAATCTTCTCATCATACCAACCAGGGTCAGTATTTCTAGGTTTTGCAAATCTGTCTGTAGAACAGCAAGAATGTGTAAATGTAGGAATTTGACTCAACAGGGACCCTCATGGAGTACAGACACTGTCCTGTGACATGGGAAGTAGGTTATCAGGCCTGGAAGACAGCTTTGAAGTAATGAATGTTGTGGGCTGTCTCTGCAGCTGCATACTGTGGGCAGACTGAAGAGGTGGATGGGTTCTGGTATATTGCAGGGAGCAAGCCCATATCCTAAAATCTTTGCCATTCTGTGTTGGTGAACTGATCTGACCTAAAATCTTAATCTTGGAGTGTGTGGGGCCAAGCCAGGCAGCATCCTGCTCTTAGGACAACTGATGGAATATGACTGTTGAGGGTGTGTGGATGACAGTGGCATTGCTTAGAGAATGTGTCCTCTGGCACTGCATGCTGTTGGGCAGATACAGGAGCCTGCCTGACAGCAGACAAGAGGAACATAGCTTCACAGGGAACAGTTTGTGCCAGGAAATGGAAGGCAGGTGACAAAATATGATGTAATTCCAAAAAAAAAAACGTCACAACAGCAGAAAGCTCTTATGTACCAGAAGTAGCTCCTGTAAGCATTATCAATAACTTCAAAGGGAAGGCATCCAAATATAATAAAGGCAGGCAGCTAATGCTCATAATGTGATTTTAAAAAGTTTTCTCAAGTACCAAAGGAGTCCTTTTAATGCATAACCAAATTACCTGTTGAATGGATGTGTGCTGCAAACTAATTTTCTCCCATGAGACTCATATTTTAGAAATACTGTACTCCAATGGCATTTGCATCTGGAACACTTATGTTCTCTTATTGAGCAGCAGGAAAAAAAGCCAAATAGTGAAACTTTGGAAGTAAAGATAAAGGAAATAAGTGAAGGGCTGAAAGATTTATCAGCTTGTGTTTTGCACCATTCTCCCTCAGAAGCATAGGCAAAAACGAAATGAAGGGGAAAAAGAGCTGTGAACCATGATGAAGGTGATTAAAGACGATACAGAGCAGCTGTCAAAGCAAATATCAGGTACCATTAATAACTTTATATAACATCAGAAGATTGTCTCATACCTTCCCAAGGTATGAGACATACCATACCTTCAAAAATCTAGAGGGAAAAACTGTCATCAGTGGGGAATTTGCAACTTCAGAGGAAGCAAAAAATGCATTTTCTTAATGCCTTTTCTTCTGTATAGAGGAAAGGAATTTTCCTGTATACAGGGAAAAAAAAAAAAAAAAAAAAAAGAAAGAAAAAAAGGAATGAACACGCTGCAAAGAGCTCATTTTTTAGTCAAACCATTGACATTTTTCCTTCCCTAAAAGCATAGAGAACTTTCATCTCATGCAAATATGTGAAAAAATATGCTTTGGGCCACGCTGTGGAATTTTGCCCATTTTGCCCTGAACCTAAGCAAATATCTCTTCTAGGATCCACAGAGACGAGCTTGTCAGAGATCTGGCTGGACAGCTGGATCTCCCTTGCTAGTATTTTTTTGAAAATTTCTTTTGATCAAATTTACTATGTCCAAATGATCTCCGCATATGGGTTAAGAAAACATTCACAATCGGACATGAGAAAGTGAGTAAAATCATTGCCTTACAGGGATAGAACAAATTGTCTTTAGCATTTTGGTGTCAGCATGGTGAAATGAGCTTATAAATTGGCATGAAAGACATTCTTGTGAGCTCTTATGTTCTACATCTACAGCCAGTAACCAAGAGAACTATACGCTACTTCGAAGTGTGTCAAATTCTGTATCATACACAGCTTGAGTTTCTTATAGGTTGTAAAGTCTCTCAGGAAGGTACGTTTTGGTATTGCAAGTGGTATGAAAGCATAATCCTTCAAGTTTATTCAGCACTTATTAGAAAGTGCTACAGTGGGTCTGAATAGCTCCCCTAAATGTTAAAAAATACGCTAATTGAAAGAGAGCTATTACAGACCTATAGAGCTATTATAGTGACAACTCTTTCTAACCCCTTTCTGTAGAAGAGAAATCTCTGACTCAGATCTATCCAGGATTATTCCTGGTTTGTCCCCACTGGAGATGAAGAAGTGTATCTGTTCACTTATTTAAATGTGTCCCCCTTTTTACCTGATCCTTTCTCCTTCACCCCTTCTAAAACGAGGTGAACAAAGTGACTGCCAGAAGCCAACGTTAGCTAGAATTTCTGTATAGGCATTTTTAAGAGTTTCAATAAAGCTGGAAAAAAGTAGAGTTCTGTCATTTTCTCCTGGATAACTTAATCTACTTTCTTATTCTCCAATCCCAATTATGTCTTTAAGATCATAGCCCTACTATTCTGTTCTTGCTTCTGCCTCTTTTGTGAAATCTGTTTAAGGGCTAAGCGCTCATTTCACGTGGAAAGCAATTTTTTTAGTTTTTCAATGCCGATGTAAAGACAGAAGAATTCATGCTTGTGGAGAAGTCCAATATATTATTACTTCACTCTGGAATATACTATTTCTGTATTGTTTTAATAGAAGATGCCACTCTAGAAGAAAGGAAATCTTTTTTTTCTTTTTCTTTTTCTTTTTCTTTTTCTTTTTCTTTTTCTTTTTCTTTTTCTTTTTCTTTTTCTTTTTCTTT
>CM021765.1:89916075-90007296 GCA_011076525.1 Nettapus auritus
CTTTTTCTTTTTCTTTTTCTTTTTCTTTTTCTTTTTCTTTTTCTTTTCCCTCCTTTTCCCTCCTTTTCCCTCCTTTTCCCTCCTTTTCCCTGTTCTTTTCTTCCTTAAACTTTGATCTCTTCACTGTGTGAATTGTGTTCAAATTTGGGAATGCCCACTAAAACCAGTTAAATTTGAAGTATTGGCTGGTACCAAATGAGCATATATAACTAGTTCTGTCATTGTAGAAAGGAATTTTTACCGTTTCTCGGCATGCATCTGCTTAGAGGAATTCACCCTCTTCTATATCCATGTATAATGATTACTTAGATATAATAAGGATGGTGAAAGGGGAGGATGTTCTTCATTAGAACAAAAGGCTGGTAATAGTAGAGAAAAATGACTATCTGAGATAAAAGCCTGGCAACATGAAAGATCAGATGGGTTACTCATATGTAATTACTCTCTTGAATCCATATGGTCATGGTGTATTATATTATTCCCACTCAGCATGCTAGTGGCATTTTGTTGGTGTCTATTATTAACCATATCTGCTTCATTCAGCCAAAGACTCAATACTTGACTTGTAGAATTATTTTTTTTAGTGTCTTAAATAAATTACTCAACATTTTTAATCTCATTGTGCCCATTCTCTCACTACCTACCTTGAGAATAGGGAATAAAGGAGCCCAGAGGAGTTTTTGTAAGTTGTACAGAATTTTCACTTGATGGGAGAGCCTGGGACCCTCTGCAAATGAGATCTAGGAGCCTATCATAATGTCTCCATGTGGGAGTTACACTAGTTTGGCCCCAAGGGACTTTCAGAAACTTTCTGCTAACAGTTCGTTTTCAGAAGTGTTTTAGCAGTTCAGTTGTGTTAACTCCTGTGTTCTTTAGGCTTCCAAGAACTTATATCACATTTGAAAATGGGACTTTGCATACTGAATCTTTTAGGCAACAGCAGTTTGTGTCCACAAATGAGCTGAAGATTCTTTGCCTGGAATCAGGCAATTAGCAATTGCTGCCTTGTTTAAAGTATGTGTTGGGGGAAAGGGAGGGGAAATCAGAGCTTTCACACAAAATTGATTTATTTTTCATAATGTATTTTCATACCTTCTTGTTAATATTATCTTTAAGTAATCCATTATATTTTTTTTGAGGGGTCTTGACATTTTTTCATGCCAGTGTGTCTTTGCCTGACAGAAGGCTCCCCAGACTCTACATGTGAGATCCTACAGTATAATCAACTCATAAGGCTTCCAGTATGATTTCAAAGATATTTGAAGAAAACCAGAAGAGCTTCAGAAACACTTCAGTAATTTTCAGGCTCATACAAGCAGACATGAGCCACTTAGCTTATAAAATAGAATTTCTCAGCCAATGCATCTTTTTCTCAAAATAGCTTTTTATTGGCATTGTCAATAAACTGTGCAGGCTGTCTAGTCACATTTCTTCCTTTTATTTATCCATCAAGAAAAAATGTTACATGGAAAAGAGAGCTCTGAAGGGACAATACATATGTACAAGTCCAGTGCATGTTACTCAGAGTCTACATGCACACTTCTGCTCATTGCCTCACAGAAAGCTTCAAGAATCTATTGGTTAAAAGTTTTTGATTGACATTTGTCTGAAGATCAGCTACATGAAGGTGGTCTTCATAATGTAGTCTCATTATTTTCAGTAGTTTAAATACTGGAAAAGGAAAATTTCTCAAAGCAGGGTTAAAGCTTTCTAAACTTCTATTACTGCAGACAGAAAATGATGTTTTTTTTTGTTTGTTTGTTTGTTTGTTTGTTTGTTTTTCTAAAAATGCTTCTCTGGGTGTAATCCCTGCTCCCCATCAGGCAAGTGTGATAGCTAACCATGGTCTTGAGATCTTGTGAGAAAATACCTGTCTAAGATACTTCATTCTTTAAGATAAAGAAATCCTACTGTGCTTGGCATTCTATCACCAATCTTTCAGCCAAAGCTGCTGTACTCCTGTATGTATTTTGTGCTTTATGCTGGTGCCATAAGATAAGACACAAAATATTCACTTGGGAGCTTGGCCAAAGACCTCAGCCCAAGTCAGAGCAGGCGGTCACTCAGAGCAGGCCGTCACTCAGAACAAAAAGAAGAAACAAATGCAAATTCCTTAATTGTTATTCAGACTGGAGGGAGGGAAGAGTGTTATTCATGCTGTCAGCTAGCTTTAGAATAATTAACACAAAAATTTGGGGATCAGAAGAAACAAACAAACAAACAAACAAAACCTGCATATAGTTCTCTTGTTTTGGAAGAGATTACTCCTGAATGTGCTGCTAATCTGACTAATACAGTTACATTACATTTTGGGGGCAAAGGAGATTATGTGGGAGGAATTAAAGAGATTTGATATGGATACCATATTTGGTAGAACTTCTAATGAGATTACTTCAAAAAAAAAAAAAAAAAAAAAAAAAAAACTGCTTCATGCATAGGCTTGACTAAGTCCAGAGACTCTAATGAGATCATGTATTCTGTCTCCAGTAGGGTAAATGGTGCCAATTCAGAACTGTGGGAATACAATTCATTGGACTCTGATTAACTCAAGCATTGTAGCAGTACCCAAATTGGCACTTAGAATTTCATGTGTCTTGGAGGTCATAAAGAAGTGTTATGGAAACAGAAGAGGGAGTCGAGTCAGTTCTGTACCAATGGTGATGCATATTTATTTTCCACCAAACTGAATTTCATGGATGAAGTTTTATTTTCCTATTTCTTAAAAAGGAGATTTTATGGAAGTATTTTTTTTTAATGAACTTGGAGTTGAATCGATGGTCTATCCCTTCTGTTCATACGATTTCAGATGCCTAAAGCCACAGGATATGAGGTGGGTTATTAGATATGCCTTTCCAAAGAGGAAATGGTAAGACAAAAATGGCCTGCCTGAAGTTACAGTTTATAGATTAGAAAAAGGCACAAACAATTAAAAGAGAGAAACAGTTAGGGAAAATTACTTGCAATCAAGCTGTAGCTAAATGAGCTTCTTGATGAGGAAACCAAATTTATGTTGTTTAGAACCATGAAGAAATGTTCCTAAAAGAAACAAAAAAAAGTTGAAGGTGAGCAAAGTGTTAGCACAATTGGATACAGATGTGCTGATAAGAGAAGTTATGGGTGCAATTAAAGTTCTGGTCTCAGATAATAGTAGTAGTAGTAATAATAATAATAATGATAATAATAATAATAATAATAATAGTAACTACAGAGATATTTCCTGTCAAATCCAGTGAGACAAAACCTTAACAGGTGTAATGGTATGGTGTTTTTCCCTCTCTGTTTCCACATGTGGCTAGCAACCTCAACAATCAGTTTTGACTCAAACCAAGAAAAAAATGGCAGTTCAAATCAAAATATACATTCCCCCAAAAAAAACATTTACATAAAGAAAAGGTTGAGTGCTAGGGGTGGAGGTGAATACATTTAACACCAGAATTAAACATTTTGTTCGCTTCTTTTATAAAAAATGTGAATTACCTTTTTGGCAGTTCTTTGAAAAGATCTTGAAAAGTTATGTATATTCAGTGATGAAGACAGAAAGTCATACAAAGCCCTGAAGATGTGTGAAGGTTTCAGTGTGAAACATCACATTTTTCTCTTTGTTACTCTATATACATTTTGCATTCAATGTAGTATTCATCAATTTCACTGAATGCTAGTCATTGTCTACCTATATTTATCTGAAAGAAATGACTTTAAAGACTTCGTAATTATGAAGAGGCATCAAGCAAAGCTACCCTTCTCCATTCTTATTGCATTCGAATGGTAGGCATAACAGTAGAAAAAAGCAAGGTATAATGGGGCTTCCTATTGTCAGTCAGAAAGTGCAAGTTTATGTAGAGAGAGATAATATTCTGCTGACATTTTCCCTTATCTTGATTCCTCTTGTCATTTCATGCAAAAAGTGTGTTGCAGGACCTGTGGAAATAGGCATGTGGAGAAAGAGAGCGAAAACCTTTCAGTCCTGAGCTAGAAGTGCCGACATTCTTAAGTACAGAGTTGTGACAGAAGTTTGAAAGTCAGTGTCCCTGTCAAGTTTAGAACAGTGAATAAGAAGCCCAGATCCCTAAACTCCATAATCTTGTGGAGCATTAAAGTGCTAGTGATATTGTATATATTATTTTCTGCTCAGTTGCAAACAGTGTTTATCATTTGGCAAATTTATACAATGTTGAAATGAAGAGATTATAACGTATTGGGCCAGATAGCAGAAAATACAGCTACTTGAGAAGAGAATGCATTTTACCTCAGTCTGTAAAAACAAATTAAGAATATTATTTTCCATTGGTTTGACATAGAGCATCATTTGTCTGTTTAGGTTTTTTAAGCATAGAATTTTGAAAATAAAAGACTGATTTTGTAGATACACAGCCTCTATTTTGTTATATGTAGTTTTATCCTACACTAACTGTACCTTTTGCACAGTCCTAAATTCCATATTTTCAGCTTGATGTAGAGTTAACCAAGAGAAGGAACATAAGGCTGGGAGAACCTGCTTTTATTTCTCATCAGGATCATAAAGAAAGCCTCACATGTTGTGAAGGATTGCAGAAAAGGTGTGAGATAGGAAGGAAGCTCATTTTCATTTCTTGTGATTTAGGCATTATTTTAAACTCCCCAGAGATGAAGGATTGGATAATTAGACAGGTAAGTAGTATGGAAGGCCTAATGGCCCGGAACTGCTGAAAAGAAAATTTGGCTCCTCATTTGTACACCAATTGTTTGAGAAAGTGAAGGAGACAGAACTGCAGGGAGATATTGGTACCAGGTACCAGGTACCAACTGTGTAGCAGAAGCCTGGTGTATTGGCAAGAGGAGTGAGGCTTAGATTTACACTAAAACAAGAGAAATGACAGCGTTCCTCGAAGAGCATGTTTACCTTAGCCCAGTTTCTCCTTTTGACTGCTCAGCAGGAAGCCAATCCACAGAAGCCCTTGAAAATCAGAGTGAGAGAGGAAATGACTGGGCACTTCATTGTGTCCTTCCTATACTTTTTTCTACACTTTTTTCTTGTCTTAGGCCTTCCTCAGCTCTTTCCTTTGCATCATGCTCTATCCTTGAAGGACAAAGAGGCAGGCAGGGAGTGTGCATCTTCAGACAAACCTACAAGGAGCTCTGCAACAGGATCACAAGAGGCAGAGGGTAAATATGCACAGCAAGTTGCCATGTAAATTAATATAGACTGTCCCACTCCCCTGCAATTTTTCAAGCAAACCAGAGAAAGATTAGGAGGGAAAAAAAAAAGAAAAAAAAAAAAAAAAAAAAAAAGAGAGAGAGAGAGAGAAGAAAACAACAAAAATAGAATGGAAGGTAGAGTGAGGATTAGATTAACATGGTCACCATGGGTAGTAACATATGCAATGCTAGGGAGAAGGGTAAAAGTATCATGGAAGGTTGGTAGTATTTCAGAAAACACTCTACTTTCTACATATAGACCCTGTCCATTTTGGAGAATGTTGTTAATGATTTTGCTCTGTTCTACTTAAATTTGAGAAATTAATAGGAGACACCAAGTAAATACATGCTAGGTGGAAGTATCTATTTCAGAAGCTGTTCAGAACTGTTCAGTTGCATTTTATCCTCATCTTTATGGTAACTAATGCTGAAAACACACCAATGAATGATGCTAAATCTGTGTTCTTTTATAATAAGAGAAAACATTTAATATTGTCCAACTGCATTGCACTGGAATAAACTGGTGACCTGGCTAACTTAAGACAGTTTTCCTGTTGTAATACTGGTGGCATGAAATGGAAAATAGAGCCACTTGAAGTGTTTTTCATTGCAGAAAAGAAATAATAATAGTAAAAAAGCCAAACTAGATTTATATTCCCTGTCTTTTCTCCCCTTTAAATGCAAAATGTGGGTTTCTTCTATTTCCAGAGAGAGCCAGCATTCCAGTGAACATTTGGCTCTGATTCTTAACTTCTCCATAGTTGCCTTGAACCTGGATGATGAGTTTTATTTTTCCAGTCTACGTGCAAGTCTCATTCTATTAGTAAAGCATGATTATCCAAATGTCTTTTCAGCTATACATAGCATTTTGGAACTGTTAGGTGGTGCAAGCTTTCCAAAATCAATGCTAAGAATGCTTCATTTTTTCTTCGGTGAAGTCCTCTGATGCTTCGCATTTCGTTAATATACTTCAAACATTTCATTCTCTGACAACACTTGTACTCCTAATACAACAGTCATATATGTACAGAAGGTGTGAGAACAAAGCTTTGAAATGGATAAGGAGTATGCATCTGAAATCAAGTGAGGTTATCTTCATGACTGTATACAGAGTAAGAATGGCAATATGTACATATGTAAAGATAAGAATGTAAGAAAGAACCTATTAGATCAGACCAGTGGTCTGTTTTGCCAATCCCTGGCAATCTCTTGCCAATCCCATGTCTCACAGTGTGGGAAAAAGATGATGTTATTTAGGGAGAGAAAATGAGCCTACCTACATTCTAATTTCCCAGTGTCCAGTCCTGAAGCAGTAGGGTTATTAGCATATATACCCCCCATATAATTCTTTTAGTATCCACTTATGTAGATGGAATGGTTGGTTTCATTTACTTGATCATTACACTAACAGCAAGCAAGCTTTCCTTAGAATATTGCAATGATAATTTCATTATCAAAATGCTCTGCAGAAAAAAAAAAAAAAAAAAAAAAAATCCTTCTTAGAATTTTATGCAGAAGATTAGATTCATTAAGCAATCTGGAAATTGAGAGTACTTCAGTAGATTTTCTGCTTCAAGTAATACTACATTACTATTTCTTTAAATATTAAATTAAACACAGGTTAAAGTTAAATAAAAGTAATGCTATACCGAGTCTGGTTAGTGAAGGTAATTGTTAGATATCACTAGCCATGCCATTTTTATCTCAGCTTGGCAATTCACCTTTTAAACATACAGATATTTTGAATCAATCCAAGTAACATTTGCATTCACCATATTCTCCTGGTGCTTTATTACTTTTATTTGTTCCGTTAACAGCAATGCTGGGAAAAAAAAAAAAAAAAAAAAAAAAAAAAAAAAAAAAAAAAGTCACCTCTGATGCAGGCTTCATATACAATCAACAATTTGTTAAAGCAGTTTCATAATTTCTGCAGAGCCTGTTTAATTTGAGATTTGGGACAGAGAAGGGGGAACCTTAGTAAGTACAGGATTTCCTGACAAACCCACTGTTTCACAGACCATAATAATCAAAGGCTGGTAGAAATTTCACTTGTGCTTCCAATAATAGTAGAAAAAATATTTCTTTGCATCTATTCTAATACATAGGAAATTGTCTTAGTGGGATTTATAGATTAGATCTGCTTTTTCATGTAATTTTGAACCCCTGTAACTTCTTCAGAGGAACTTAATGTTGGATACACAGACTAGAGGAATTTAATGATGGATACACAGACTAGAGGGAACTTTTAAAACAAAGAGAAATCATATGTACTGAGTGAGAATTATTAAAATAAAAAAGACTAAACCCACATCTTTCTCTGTTCTGGCCCTCCTCTCCTGTGAAGTATCCTTCCTTCCTGACTTGATCTGTAGTTCAGTAACTCACAGTGGTTCAACACATTTGAACTCTGATCATCCCTAACAGATGCCTCCAGATGTAACAGGAAGTAAAGCATTTCTAGGTAGAGATCTTTATATTAACATAATCCATCCCACAACATCAAATAAGTAGGTCTCTATAGATACAGGCACATTCCCAAATTTCCAGCTAGAAACTAGTTTCCTACTGAAGGTATTAGAATAAGAGCATATCTAAAGAGCTCGCTAATCAGCAGTCTAGATACTACAGATGTAGGATAAGGTAATAGGTTGTGACCTATAACAGATCTATATGAGATCCTCCTTCATTTTTCTGCAAATGCTCACCCTCTTTCTTTCCACACCATTTCCCCAGAAACTACAGCAGGGGTAGCAATGTGCAACCTCTGTTAGACTATGAGTAGACACCAGAAAAATCTGCAGGCCTTTTGTTGAAATGTTTTTTTGACTGAACAGCTGTTTTACTTTCAATAGGAAAGGGTGGGAGGAGAAGGCACCAACAGGACAGATTTAGTCCCTAGATACTGATAGGATATGACGTAATTGTCATACAAATATGGACATTGGGGAAAAAATCAGAATGATTCCTTCTTATCAAAGTATTAATAGTCACTAAATGAAGGCATGTGGTCCCTTATTTACTGATAAAGAATTGTTTCCTATGACATGAAAATATTATTTATATTATGATGAAAAAAGGCAACATTTGCATTTTCATGCCAACCTGGAGAAACATTGGTTATTCAAGTGAGTATTGCAAAGTGGAATTTGGAAATAAAGAAACAAAAGATTTCTCAGTAGAGATTTGCTCATTGTGTGCTTTACTGTCCTTTTTGTTCCTCTCTTTGCTTTGTCTTGATTCTGTTTTCCTTCATCTTTGTTGATGTTTCTCACCCCTTGTTTCTCACCTTTCCTCTACCTCTCTCCAGTTAAATGGGATTTTTAGCCTGGTATTTTGTGGGAATGAGCATACTCACTTGCACTTTAGTCCTCTTCTCCCCTCCAAGTAATCTGCAAACCCAGTGACCAATTTCAATTCAGTTTCATAGAAAAGGAATGACCTTGGAGCTGTTAGAATTCTGTAAGTGCTATGCAAGTAGGTGACTGTGAAGAGAAGAGATGTCCTATTAAGGTCTCCCACTGAGGAGCCAACTCAAAAGCTGATTCTTTATTAGACACCTGGAAATCTGCACAGAGAGCAGACCAGGCATCATTATTTCTGCTGTGTAGAGGAACCGCTTGTTCTTTCAGCTTGTTGTCAACTACCTAACAGCTTGCTTTTGGACTGTAGCTTACTACAGATGATGAAATGGTGATAGGAGGAGGGTGTTCAAACATCAAAAATTGTACATAAGGTCTCCTTTGGGGGGATGCTTGTTTCCCACCTGCAACATGTTTACTTTAAATGTTGATGCATCCTTCATCATGATTATAGAGAAGAAACATCAAAAACACTCCGTAAGCATCCCAGGAAAAGAGGAAAACACACAACAAGAAGGATGTGCATTATTAAAGGCAGTGCTCTGTGCTCTGGAGGCAATCTTCAGGGAACAGATGGATTTTGTGTGTATTAGTCAACAGATTTATCAAGAAACCTTAAAGGAAAACACTCTTTCTAAACAAGAGTTCTTTGACAGAGTCCATTATATAAAACGGTCCTAAATCGGTAGGAATGTGGATGAATTCTGATCGCTTCATGTTATCATGAAACATACTGGGATAGGGCATCTTTCCTCCATTCATTCTCCCTTAAATGTCTGAAGTGAGGAGGAAGAGAAGTGGAGTTGTCTGTAGACCTGCCTTCATTTTCCCCTGTTTTCTTTCACTGGGATCCTACAAAGTGCAAAACCTGGTGCATGCACTACCTACTGCTAAAATGTTGAGGAAATGTGTCAACTCAAGTGTATATTTTTCCTTCCTCCAGGGTAGTGGTGAAAATCTTAGTTGTTAATGATGGCTGTCACCTAAAAGCAACCTCAGTAGAGTTGGCACACTCTCCTGAACAAGGGGGACTCTACTGCTCTGGTCCAACTTATGACATGGACTAGTTATATACAAATTAATCAAGACTGAAATTTCTCATTACCTGAGATTTTGTAAATTCCTCTTATATGTGTTTCCTTGGTTTTGTTTGTTTGTTTTCCTCTTTTTCAGACATTTTCCCATTTGGGGGAGAAAAGTATTCACTACTGCTAACGTTAGTGCTGCTATTCCAGCTTTGTCACAGAAGTGTAGGCCCAGTTTTGCAAACCTTAAATTCTGTGTTCTTCTCATACTTTGCTTTATCATAAGACATGACCTTTTCAGAAAGTTCAGGACAGAACAGGTTGGCTATTTTGAGACATAGTGTAACGATGGGTACAAAGAGATATGGGTTCACGACAAATTCTGCCTCATGGATGTCCAAGCCATTATCAATGATTCTCTGGTTGAAGAATGAATCAAAGAGCATAGGATGAGTATTTTGTGTTGCCTGTCTTTGAACAATGAGGTTTCTACCTACTATAAAATCTTCACAGAATTAGGAAAATAAGTGGTTGAAGAACAGTTAAGGAAGGCTTAGGCAAGAGTAAGAAGTGGAGAACACACACGAACACACATGATACCAAAATATTTTAAAATTAAAATAGCAGGTTCAGATCCAAGATAGACTATTGCTCACTAGAGATTCAGGGAGGATGTAGTGAGGTGGGGGTTGGACTATTCTCCCACATGCCTGGTGACAGGATGAGGGGGAATGGGCTAAAGTTGCACCAGGGGAGGTTTAGGTTGGATATTAGGAAGAATTTATTTACTGAAAGGGTTGTTAGGCATTGGAATGGGCTGCCCAGGAAAGTGGTTGAGTCACCATCCCTGGAGGTCTTTAAAAGATGTTTAGATGTAGAGCTTAGGGATATGGATTAGTGGAGGACTTGTTAGTGTTAGGTCAGAGGTTGGACTAGGTGATCTTGGAGGTCTTTTCCAACCTAGATGATTCTGTGATTCTGTGATCAAAATGAATCCTGAATTATTGGAGTTTTAGGATCTAGAAACAACAATGGGGAAGCAAGTAGACCTTCCATTATTGACTAGGAGGGTGGGTTGCATTGTTGTTGTTTTTGTTTTTGTTTACTTTTTTAGGTGTGCTGTTGATTTGCCAAAGAAGCCCCGTCTGATTTTTTCTCTAAGGATATCCAAGGTTTATGAAAGCCTGTGTCATAAGAAAAGCTTAACATTTTTGTCCTTAAACATGTATGAGGAGTTAATTGTGTCTGTTTCAGCTTAAGTCTACCAGCTCTGTTCAACTACTCCAGGGAGTGTTTTTGTGCTTGTATAATCCTCCATCTCATTCAGAGTGGAACACGAGCTATTGAAGTGTAATGGCGAATTTGCACTTCCTTGTGTATTCTGTCAGATTCATTATGCAGCTGCTCTGAACCTTAAAACAGTTAATGGATTTATCACCATTTTATTAAAAGAAGACCAAAAGAAAGAGGAGGTTAATTTTCTAAGTATCTCACCTCCACCTTTATTTCAAAGATACATTACCTATTCTCTGATTTTTCTGTGAGCATTCTTTCCCCAGTTAGCCATTATTTCAACTGCTGCCTTTTGTCTGAAGAAGGATTACAACAGCTCCATTAGCACTTCTTTCTTAATGGAAAGTCTGGGTGGGAAGTGCTGTTAAAGCAAAGTTGTATGAAACTGGAGGGATTGTATTTACTGAACAAAGACCCTTGGGTCTGGATACTGCTCTGATTCCCACTGTTTCCTCTCCCCACCTCTTAACAGTTACTGGGACTTCAGCAGTTTTACTGCTGGTGAGAGTTGTAAGAGGGCTCACAGTTGGTCCAAGTGTCCTTGAAGAGCTGGGCTTCAAAATATAGCTGTTGTGTGCAAAGTGAAGCCTCTCTGGACTGTGTAGCTACGTTACTACATCCCTGCAAGTTTCTGTTTTATCTCCAGTGAAACAAAACCACTGTGGACCAAGTTTGTCCTCAGTTTCACTGTGGTTGTTGCAGAGCTGCAGTTGTGTTGGTGTGAGCCAGGGCCACAGGACCCGTGCCTGGGCTGCAGGACCTGATGCAGTGCTCCTCTGTGTCTTCACTGGTCCAGATGGCTGCCTCCAGCCATCATCAGTAGGGGGGCAGAGCCCCTCTGTCTGTTTTACATCCTCTGGGGTACAGGAGCTATCACACTGACAACTCCTAATCCTAGGGAAAATGCCTTCTTAGGTGGAACTCACTTTGGATATGATCCAAAGTAATCACCACAAGAAATCCACTTGACTCTGGTTTGGGTGGAGAATGAAAAATTTTGCATTGGTACAGATCACAGAAGACCAGCATTGCTGGGACAGTACTAAAGATTGAGTCGGAGTCTAAAGACTTTTTGCATGGTCTGGAAATGATAGGGCTGTGTGCGCTGAAAGATCTGTGTCCCCCTGTACTCGGCTCTGGTGAGGCCGCACCTTGAGTACTGTGTTCAGTTTGGGGCCCCTCACTACAAGAAGGACATGGAGGTGCTTGAGTGAGTCCAGAGAAGGGCTACAAAGCTGGTGAAGGGTCTGGAGAACGAGTCTTACGAGGAGCAGCTGGGAGAGCTGTGACTATTTAGCCTGGAGAAGAGGAGGCTCAGGGGCAACCTTATTGCACTCTACAGGTACTTTAAAGGAGGCTGTAGCGAGGTGGGGGTTGGTGTGTTCTCCCACATGCCTGGTGACAGGACGAGGGGGAATGGGCTAAAGTTGCACCAGGGGAGGTTTAGATTGGATATTAGGAAAAACTTCTTTACTGAACGAGTTGTTAGTCACTGGAATAGGCTGCCCAGGGAAGTGGTTGAGTCACCGTCCCTGGAGGTCTTTAAAAGACGTTTAGATGTTGAGCTTAGGGATATGGTTTAGTGGAGGACTTGTTAGCGTTAGGTCAGAGGTTGGACTCGGTGATCTTGGAGGTCTCTTCCAACCTAGACTATTCTGTGATTCTGTGATCTGTTCCTTGGGTGATAGTTTGGAGAAGGAGAAAAAGAAAGTGCTTCTTCACCCCCAGTATGGAACAAGGCAGCTCTGTACAGTTATTTGTGTGCCTTTAGACTGCTTTGAGTTGGGAAAGACGACTTTGTTTCTGAGTGGAAACCATAGAGACATTTAATTACACTACAAAAAATATACACAATAAACAAGACTATTTTATTTTATTTTTTTTTTTTTTCAGCCAAATATACTAGAGAGCCCTAGAGGGAAAATATATTTTAGTACTTTACAGTTACAATTGCAATTTATGTTAGTCTAGTGTCTTTCATATGGGAAGTACCATATCATAAAACACTTTACAGTCTGTTTATCAATACAATAAACTGAGAATATTGCTCAATTTACTTTATTAGAACTTGCTGAGAGATACAAAAATAAAACCAGCTGTTTTTTTTTTTTTTCTTTCTTTCTTTTTAAGCAAGAGAAACATTGGTAAGAGTAAGCATCGCTAGATATGGTCTCAGTTATGAAAGAAAGAGTGTAAAAAGCATCAGGTATTGACAAGGGAGTGATCTGAGGACAGCATTCTTATCAAAGAACTCCAAGAAATGGCTGGACTGCAAGTATATCAAGAAATTTTAGCGAAACTTATAGGCAGATATACCTATTGTAATACCACTTATTTTGCTTGTTTGACTCGTAGATATTATTCAAGATAAGTAAGTTTGGAATAAACTGGATGTGAGCTGTTTTTATATAGAGGACTTACTGTAGTTTGGTTCATTAAATATTTTTGTGATACTGCAGAATCTTATGGTAAAGCTTCAGTGGGGTTATACATATGAAAATTTATGATGCAAGACAAAAAGTCAGTTGTGATAGGCAGCAATTTCCCTATTTCTGTACTTATTGGCCATGCACTAATAGCTGGTATCTGTTTCAGTTAGAAATACATCATAGGTAGTAAGCAGCTTGGCCCTGGAACTTAAGAAGATGTGGGCATGGATTTCTTACGTTTTAAAACATTTAAACTGCTTTACATCTAAATGCTTAACCAGCCTCAGATACTGCTGCCAGTTATTTTACAACATAAACACTCATTGAGTGCAACTGGTCAATGGACAAGAGCTATACCCACATACACATTTTTCTGTGTGGTGACACTATGCATGTGTGTATACTTCTAATGGGTATGTGAAAGCTACGTTTTCCTAGTTTGAGATGAAAAAATACAAACATGCATTAAGTGTGTCAGAAGGTTATTGAATACTGGTCTGCAACAATATCACTGGCAGTCAGAATTAAAGCTGTTTGAGAGGCTTAAATGGGCACTTCCATATGTTAACAACTTTTGAGATTTTTTTAAACTTCATTTTGTAAGACTCCATTTTGATATGATTAAAGTAAGTTGCTTGCTATTAATATTGCTATAAATTCTTTACAATTTTCCTCCTTCCTAGTGTAGTTTGTAGGTTTTCAGTCTGTCTTAATTGAAAATTAATCATAGGTATACTCGCTTTGGAATTCTTTATCACAAACTTAAAACTAGCCCAAATTTCATGCTGTGTCAATTCATTATAAATTAACTTGATCTTTTTACTTGACTCTTTTTTGTCTCTATAATGCTGTTTTGCCTAGTTTTTGCAAACAATTGCTACCAAAAGCATTGACATTTCAGAACTGTGATTGATATTTTATTTATATGTATATATATATATACTCTATCATTAAGTCAGTAAGGACAAGTGGTAACTGTATGGTATTCATTAAGATTTTTTAAAAAAGGTGAATATTTGTGCAATAACAGGAGATTAGAAAAAATAAACTACTTATTCTCTGAAAAAGAAAAAATCCAGTGCAAGTGATTCATTGCTGCTAATTTCAGTACAATAACAAGTGCATTCTACCTCAGTTACCACCAGAGACTCTTCAGGAATGCAAACATAAAACCAAAAAGGAGAAATACAAAATCCATCAAATGTTTGGACAGCAAGACTATTCATCGTCCAGTTTGAGATTCCCAGGTACAATAAGGTCATTTCTGGAAATTGGGAAACTTGAGTTTTGAAACATAGGGATGTTGTTTTTCTAATTGCTTAGGACACCTCTATGTTATTTAGTAGTTATGTGTTCAGTAAGGAAAGACTTTTGCAGTAACTTCCAGACAAGATGACATCAGTGCAATGCTGCAAGAACTAGAAGACCGTGTGAGCTCTATTTGTGTTTCTGTCAGCATTTAATTGAATTGTCTGTGAGGAATTACTAGGCCTGAAGCAATTACTATCAAGAGCAGAACTATTAGTTTAAATCTTCTGTACCCTCTTTCTTCTATAGAAACAACTTTTTGTAGGTCTTGTAATTTCACTTGCTTCCCAGAGTTAATCATGTGTTTCTGCATATGCAAGATTTGGTCCCAGGTTGTGGTTGAATAAGCAAAACTATCATTTTACCAATCTCAAAATTTATCAGGGTGTTATTTAAATTCAAGTGCTTCTGGTTTTCAGTTTTCAAAGTTAAGTCGATAAAACATCATTGTTTGACAATACTTCATGGAAAATGGAGTTTGGTGGCTCTTCATGCCAGAATGAAAGGTCACCAACATAATTTTTCAATGAATTGACTACAGACCTGTAGACTCCATTAGAAAGGGGACTTGTAGCATTCTACTTAGCCTAATTTGGGGAAAGACTGAGGGTAAAGGCAGGCAGATCTCTGGATTCACACTGCTAAGTGGCCCTAAATTGCAATTAATTAAATCTGCTTATCTGTCCTTTTGCATAATTAAGATGCAAATTAGTAACATCATAGAAGTGCCTTGAGTAAGACAAAGAAACAAAAACTTAAGTAATCTATCTTGCAGGTGTGCACTATTACTAGCTTTGGTGTTTGTGCTAATGAAGGAGATAATACTGCATGGCCTTGTGAGAGGAGCAGCCTCTAGTGTTACCTCTGAGGACTATTCTTAAAAATGTTGATGGAATAAATAAGGCACTTAAAGAAAAATGGTAGCAAAATAAGGTCAGCATCAGTCAAACTGTACTAATAAAGAAAATAGTGTTTGATCCACCATCAGAGAAAAAGCAGTTATGGTATTAGCAAAAACAGAATAAAAGTAGAAGAGGCTAATCTGGAGAAAGAAAAGAACTATCACAGCAATTAGGAAAACCTAGAACAGAAGGTAAGGGATGAGAATTTTCTTGGTCTTGTACATATATGAGCGTACATGTAGCATCTGGGTGTAGCAATATTTTGCTATGAAATTTGCATTCAAGTGAAATTTTAATCAGAGTAGAAAGGAAACAAAATGTATATATGTGAGAGGAAAAAAAAGTAGATAAAGGAAAAGAAAAATATTAACGACAAATGAAGAGGAAGATTATTAGGAAGAGAACTTAGGTTACTAATGAAGATAGAGCACAATAGTGTGAGTGAGGGTTAGAGAAAATGGGTATAGGTATTATAGGGTAGAAGTATCTATCATGGAAAACCAAAAGGCAGCGAGCAGGAGATCAGAGGGCAGTAGGTAAGCTGGTGAGGAAAGCAGAGGAAAATGCACTCCACCAGAAACCTATCAGGGTAGGGAACAAAACGTTTAAATACTGTTGGAAGTATTTTGCTGTAGAAAATGTAAAACGTCTTCTTCTGTGTGTCTAATTGAGATAACTTCCTTGTCTGGATTTAAATGTCTACTTTAATAGGGGTTAAATGGACCTGTATCTGTAAAGGAAGAAGTTTATTCATATTGATTTAAAAAAAAAAAAAAAAAAAAAAAAAAAAATTTTTTTTTTTTTTTTTTTTGTATGTTGTTTAAGAAGGCAGAACCTTGCCTTGCAAGCTGAAAAAATAAGTGCCATTATAAAGGAAAACAGGTTGTAAATGTTAGAGCTTGGTTTTCTTGAAACTGCACCACAATGAAGCTACATTGTCCAGGAGGACGGTTGGAGTGGAAGGACACTTGCCTGGGTCAGCTTTTGATTTTCAGGCTGTAAAGGGATGCATTATGATTCAGGCCTGACTCCGTCATTATCTTCTTTTTACTTCTGGCCTAGAGAGACCCTAGGTGGAGGAAAAGTAAGTTCAGGCTTCCTGCCCTCCAGCTGTTGAGCATCTCTTATCAGGCTGAGGGCATCCGTGTGGATAGATATTCCCCTCATAACTGGATTGAGGCCAGCAGCTCACCAAACAGCAGTGACTTTTTTCCTTTCTTTTATCATCAGTGCTGTGGATCAGAGTTTGAAGTAGCAGCAGTCCCTCTTCCCCTTTTCATGGATCGTGCAAAACCTTTATTTGTTTTTAAACCCGTGTAACTGCTTCCAGCAGAAAAGCAATAGGTGAGGTGGTGTCAGATGAGGCGGAAAGCTGTATGGGAGGACATGGAGCTAATCCCATAGCCTGGCCAGACTGACAGGTTGATAAAAGGCCGTGGAGGAGTGTCCGTGTTTCCATGATGTGCTGAGGCCTTCCTCTGTCCCCCACCCATGCGGAGAATGACCTGGAACCAGGCTCACTCTCTGAGAGCTGGATACACTTGCATTGTCTCTGAAATGGAAGTACCCTGTATTTTTATATCATTACTACCAGTAGAATAAGGATATGAATAATCTGTCTGCTCTGGCATGGAAGTGATGTTTATGTGTTGCCATGCCAAATGTGCAAGAGGTCACTGGCAAAAGGTATGCGGAAAGTGGAAGCTGTGCAGAGACGGGCCTGTTCCTGGATACTGTTTTCAATGGGTGTCAGAGTTCTCCACTCCCGTGGAGAGAAGGACTGAAACCATAGAACAATTAAATCCCTGTGGGCTGGGGGGTTTCCAGTGCCTGGCTGCAACCTCTTCAGGCTTGTTTCAAGGGTGATGCTTGAATTGGACTCATGTGACCTGAGGAGTCATCTGGTATAAAGCAGGGAGAGGATTTAATTACAGAGAACAGATAATCTTTGTTCTAATGCCTTTAACGCTATCGCTTTCTCTGCAGCTGCTTTACACATAATAACAGCTTAGCTTTCATTGCAGTTATATGTATTTTTAAAAAGGCAGTATCTTCCGACCACCACATAAGCAGCATTGGTTTCATTCATTTAAAATCATCCTTTTTCTCTGACTACAGGGCATTACATTCTATGTCATTCCATATAATAGTCTTCTAGGAATACATATTTTTACCTTTATTATTGAGATTACTTCAGTCGGCAAGTGCCCATGGAATGGAATTGCAAATGATGCGTGCAGAAAGTTAACAAGCTGTATTTCTTCTGCTGATATGATATACTGACCCTTAGGAACAAGACATAATACATACTATAACCTTAGGTGTCTCTGAGGGATGTGGAACATCTGAAGGAAAAAGCAGGAAATAGTGATTCCTTCGGAGAGCTGAAATCCTTCAATGACTCATTCACACACAATGTTAATTGTGCTTTACACCTGGAGGGGCTGGGTACTTCGGCATAGCAGTGATGGACAGCCGAACATTTTAGCATCTTGGATGCTGGATTTGGTTTACTTGCACCAATACCAGACAGGGGATTGTGTTGGAATATTCTCTTTGCCTATAGAGAATTTTGTAACCAAAGGACAGATCTATTCTTGAAAATGTTCATTGTGTAGTAGTGTCAGGTGGGAATTATAATTCGTGATGGCATTTCAATACCTGAAAAAGTCCAAGGTTAGGCACAGTGAAAATATGATTTTCGGTTCTAAACCTTCTTGTAGCCATGCCAGTTTAGAGATTAATCAGTACCATCGCTACCAGTTGGTGCTACCAGGCTCTCACACTGGAAACTGCTGGTTTCAGTGAGGTTTTATCCAGTGCTTACAGGTAAACAAGAGGCTGAATGTTGGAGGCAGAGTTATCTTTGCAGTCTGGTAGGTATTTCCTTGAAGTTTGGATGATGTATGTAACCATGTGTGGGATTATCCATGATGCACCTCTGCATGGCTAAACAGAGGAGTTTCATCTCCCTGCTTGTCAACATGCTGTCATGAAAGTTGAATTTCCTTTGAGGAAAAGTCAGATGCAAACACTGCATGCCAGAACTAAGAAATCAGTAAGTAGTGTTGGGATATCTGCCTGGGGAGGAGTGCAGTGCAGAGTTCCTAGTCTTGGACCCAGTTGTCTTGTTGTGTTCTCTTTTGGTGTGATCTCTTCAGGATTACTTGTAAACTGTACCTGTTGCTACCAGCTCAGAGATGATCATTAGTTGGCATATAAACAAGGATTTTTATTACATAATTTACTTAGAATTCTTAATGTAATAGCAGAAAGCATTGTTCCTTTGTAATTCCGAATGTCTCTTCACTTGTAGCAGATCTGCTGCTAAAACACCACTGCTGCTGAAGAGCTTGTGCAGATGTCTTTCTGCCACTCTAATTTCTTCCTTGTATGCAGCACAGAGCAAGCCCTGTATGATAACGACACATGACACGTTCTCCCAAGCTGGTGGGAAGAAAAGTGATTGCTAACCAGAAGGAGGAGGTTCATTTTCTTTGAAATTTCCTCAGTTAAGAATTTGATCTAAGTAGATAAGAAAGCTGAACCACCAGAGCAGATGGGTAATGCTCTAAATCCTGTGACACAAGGCTTATAATATTATTTTTGAAACAACAAAACCAAAACTAACAGTTCTTCTAATTTTGAATAACTTTTTTTTTTTTTTTTTTTTTTTTTTTTTTTTTTTTTTCCCTCAGTGAAGTGTAAGGCAATGCTTTGGAAGATGCTTGCAGGCTGTTAACACCTCAGTTGTCACAACTCTTAATGTCACAACATTAAGATTAAAAAAATAAATATAAGACAGGCCCTTAAAACTTAGCTTTTCATCTGTGTCACCCAAGAAGCTCAATATAGACTAGCAAAGCACAGACATGCAAAGGCACAAATGCATCTCCTGAATTGCTAACCTAAGCAGATCAATAACAAAGGGATTTATCCTCTTAGCCTCTGGATACGGATAATCAGTACGCATTTTCTACCTTTTTTTTTTTTTTTTTTTTTTTTTTTTTTTTTTTTTTTCTTCTTGAGATCATATCTTTAGGAAAAATTCTATCTTCTGAAAAAGGTGTTCTACATTCTTCTCGTTAACAGCCTCAGGCAAATATATCTGTCACACAAAATGAAGGCATCTGGGGAGGGTGGGAGGGGAAGGGGGGAAAGCTGTCTTAAGAGAAATATGATGCCAAGATGGTGGCACAGTGTCAAGTCCTCTGATACTTATTCTTTCAAAGTCTGTTAGTTTGGAACAGGTGTCTTGAGTTTCAGCAGGTTAATCAAGTGACAAATGGGTTGGTTGGGCTGCTCTTTACAGTTGTAGGAATTTTATTGCTTAAGCCAGTAATTAAATTGTCTACACACAAACTGCCTCACAATAAAAATACGTTTATGACAAGACTGTCTTGTTAATCTTGATATACCAGACCCCCAACACTTTAAAGACTATGTGTACATGTAGGTACAGTGCAGGTATGAGTTCTTGTTTGTATCTTTTATAAATTATGCTATTATATCCATGTATGCAGGAATTATGCAATAACACAAAAAACACTTGATGTCCAACAATTTATAGCAGTGAGGAGACTGAGTTTCGAGCTGCTTCTGGGATGAGTAAACATACTTTCAAAAAAGGTGCGTGGGTCATAGGGATTCAAATATCCATTGAAGTGGCAATCTGGATAACAGTGGTTTACAACTACAATTTATTGTATTTAAATATTAACAGTGTAATTCAAAGTCATGGATTTTAAACTACTAATATTTGTGCATATTTTTTAATGTTGACAGAAATCATATCCTCAAGAGGTTATTCAAATATTTAGCTCTTTTGGAAAGCACAATTTGACAGGATCTAAAATTTAGAAATGACATTCCCTATAGGTGTTTCCATTCACACCCACTTAAAATTAGATTTTTCCTTAATGAGAAATATTTGAGGACGACCCCCCAGTCATCCTGGAATTTCAGCAATGCTCAATTAATAGAAGTCTAAAACTTTCCAGAGCAGTTGTCTCGATCATTGAGTCATCCTGGCTGTACACACTGATAAAAATCTCAGGCTATTCTTTCATTTATTTGTCTCTCTATTTATTTGTCTGCCTTGGTAGATACAAACAACAGAATTTAAAAGTATTATATAATGCTGAAAGTTTCTTCTGAGGGACAAATCACCTCTGGGCAAAGTGTAACCATGGAAAATTCCAGGCAGCAAAGGATGTTTTCCTTTCCTTTGGAAAGTACTGGTATTTTAAAATGAGGTTATACTGATGCAGGCTGCAGTGAGCAGTTATGTCAAGCTTCATTTCAGACACTCCTGAAGACAGAACTGGACAGACCAGTCTCCATACTCAAAAGAGTAAAATTAACACCATGACACTTGAAAGAAAGTTTCACCTCCCTTAACATTGGTTTTGGAAGAGAAGCTCCCTCGGGTCCTTCCCATGGGTGAGGCTTGCAGACGTGCCTCTGAGTAGCTGCTGTTTTTGCAGGACCAAGGGACCCCCAGTGGGTTCTGCCTAGTGGGAGCATGGGAGCATTGTCTAGCAGGAGCATGGGGGAAGCAGAAGACCCTGAGCTTTTGTTTGTAAATGCTATATTGATACTTTTATTCCCAAAGTATACATTTCTTGTCTGCAGAAATACAGCAGATGTTATACTCCTGTGTGTTTAGCCCCTGTGGCCTACAAACTGTGCCTTGTGCCAGGAGGGAGTGAGGTCCCCCTGCTGAAACCTCACTTCATGTCCCTCCAGAGAAGGGGCAGACAGCAGCTGGCACGACTGGCACATCAGCCAGCAGCAGGTCCAGTTGCAGGAACTTTATTTGAATAGAAAGGAAGGAGGAAAGGATCACAGAATCACAGAATTTCTAGGTTGGAAGAGACCTCAAGATCACCGAGTCCAACCTCTGACCTAACACTAACAGTCCCCACTAAACCATATCCCTAAGCTCTACATCTAAACGACTTTTAAAGACCTCCAGGATGATGCTCCCAACACCCCTTGCACATTATGGCCAATGTTATCATTTGAATTTCACCTGATAATGGAAAAAACAGTACATAGCTGCCTAAAAGTGAGCTGATCTTCCAGAAGGGTGTAAAAATGGGGAGAGGGAGGGAAAGGAAGATGGCAGAATGTTTCACATTGAGTACTGAATTTTGCCTTTTGAATTCATTTAGGTCATTGTGTTACCAAAGAAATTAAAAAATTTGAGGGATTTCAGTAGGAAGCAGCAAATATTGGGACTGGAAGGAAAGAAATATGAGAAAACAGTAGAATGACTGCCTGGTGATACATGAGATTATTTAATGACTAAGGAAAAAAGACTTTGCAATGGACTATAAATGTTTGCAGTGTGCAAACATAGGAATGAAAGAAATTTAGTTCAATGACCAAGCATGATCAAAAGGCATGGGCAAATTAAACTTAAATGGAAATAGGTTTAGATTTAAAAAGAAGAAAAAAAAAAAAAAAAAAAAAAAAAAAAGAGTTTTCAGATGGAAAGAACCTGAAGCATCTGCAAAGGAACTGGTAAAACCTTCATATTGCTTGTGACTTCTGAAAGTGCTTTGGACAAAATACTGACAAGTGTCCTGTGGGAACCAACCCTGGTCTTTCTGAGGGTGAATGACTTAATGGATCTCTGTGCACAGGGTATTGTGTGATTGACCTTAATTAGCCTTTACCATAATAAATTTCTAAATGTGAGCTCTTGAGTCAAATGTTCTTGCACATGTTAATTCTTTAATTTTCTAGGTTGGGCTGGACTCTGAAGGAAGGGTCTCAAGTAGACAATGATTCTATTTTTAATGTGTGCTACTGACCTGCTGTGTGACCGTAGGCATGTAGTCTTTGCCTTTCTGTCATGCCTCTACAAAAACACAGCTGAATGTAGGGCAGGATCCCTGGAGAACTCAGGTTTGGACAGTGAGGGAACCAGAGCCATATAGCATGCATTTTAGCTGTTGTGCAACCAAGTACCAAGGCAGAGGGGTTATTTTGTAGGTTATGCATAGATGCTGACTTCTCCACCATGTCTAAAATAGCTGGCACCAGGAGGAGTGGCTGTGCTCATGCTGAGTGAGAGATAGGCCTTGCTCCTATGTACAGTGCTGCCAGAAACTGGGGATTCCCCCAGGCTCCTCTGTAATTGAGAGAGTCATCAATCATCCAAGAGCGTTTCTGTGGGTTGTGAAGATTATTGCTTTTTGCTGCTCACTGCAGGAGACAGGCTGAAGACTGTTTTTGTTTGTCTCTTTCCTTATATTTTCTCCATTAACCTTAAGTCCTGAGCAGTAGATGATGAGAAAACAAACAGTGAAGAGATTTGTTATGCTTAGGAGGGGTTGCTACTCCTGGTCTGAGAGTGGATCTGGTATGCTAACTCCCAATATTTTCATAAATCAAAGAACCTGGTAGTAGCATTGAGTTGTTTAATCGATTAAACATGGATTATTCTAGACCATTATCTTTAGGCACGTCATTGCTCAAGAAGTAAGGGGCTTGAAATCTGCCAGAGTTTATTAAATACCAGGTTTGGTCTAAGCTCTCAAATCATCATCTGGTCTCAAATTTCCCATACTTTGGGAAATAAGAGAAGACAGAGAATACACTAAAGATCGATAGATCTCCCTGCTTCTTCTGATTCCCACGTTTTGCAAATATGTGTTCCGCAAGCCTCAGGGTTTGGAACAGCAAAAATAATGAAATCTGAGCCTAGCTTCTTAAGATTTCATGTTGGTAGCTGTGGTTTTGACCCCTCCTGATGTTTATTCTGTGCTTTAGAAAAAAGTAGCAGTCAGATGTTTTTTTTTCCTTTTTTTTTTTTTTTTTTTTTTTCCTTTTAAATTTAATCACAATTATTTTGACTAATTTGTAACATCTACAAGCCCTGTAGATTGTGGCAATGATTTGAGAACATGCCACAGATTTCCAGAGAAAATGAACATACCTTCAAGTGGCTTTATTCCTTCCCTCTTTTTCTCCTCAAAACCTCTTACTATATATTAAGTGTTATGAAATGAATTCATTGTGTTCTTTGTATCCCGATAATAGGGGAAATTATCTTTGTCCTTTTTCTAAAAGGCCTTGTTAAAGAATTCACAGAATTCATGACTCTTTTGATTAAATTAAACAGCAGGGTAACTTGAGTCACTCAGCTGTTACTTCACCTGTAGGCATAAATACCATTAGTAATAAATAATATATATATATATATAAAGTACTTTGGAAAGTTCCTAGTGCCTGGATTTGTTCTGCAAACTGTATGTGTTTATTAATTTCCTAATAAGAATTCAAGAAAGCAGTGAATAATATAAGAAAATATTCATTAATGCCCCCTGTCTGTGCTATGGTTCTCTTTCTATTACAGCTCTGTCAAGAGCTCAGCTGCAGTCCTCTTACTTATGGTTGAGTCACACATGCTTCGTAGGCTGGAGGATGGTATGCAAAATTTAGATGCTGGCTGGAAGTTTCAACTCCCTTTTGTCATATAGCTTTTTCCTTTTTCCTCTTTCACTCTCTGTTTCCACAAACAGCCAAATTTCCCTTCCCTCAGGATGCTCTGATTCCTTCCCTTCAGTAAAAATCCAGCAAGTGGCGGCTCGATCAGCACAGCCCTGAGCCAGTTCTCACTGCTGTGAACAGAAAGGAGCCCTGGCAGGCAGAGAGTTGTTAAAAGTCAGTAACGTAGCTCTTGCTCAGAACACAGGTCGCTGTTTGGCTGTCTGGTTGATTTAATTGATCCGCCACTCCAAGCCGTGCTGAGAACGGGCAAAGGAGAGAGTTCTCTGCAGCACAGAGGTCTGCAGGGTTCATTCCTTTGTGGCCTTTTTTGACACGTCAATACTCATGGCTTACTATTACATTTTAAAACTCATCTCCTGGGCGTAGAAGGAGTTTTAGGTCTTCTGAAAATGGTGGTGTCTCATGATGAGTTTTTCCCCACTGAACCAAGTGAGCTTCTCCTGCAGATGCAGTTTGAAAAGGAGAAGTATGCTCTCTGGCTGAATCAAAAAATAAGATTTGGGATATATAGAAGATGAGGGATAAAATATAGACTTAAAAAGAAGAAGGGATATAAAGTGTCCAGATCTGGTTTGCTCTAGTTCAAAAAATAGGCTTAATCAGCTAATTTAGACTTTCCTGGATCAGGCTAGTGCTCAAATGTGAATTTGCAAAGCTTACTTCAATTTGATGCTCGTTGCACACTAATTCCCCTTGCAAGGAGGGAAAAAAGGGGAAGAAACAACCACTTCTCTCTTTTTTTGGAGAGTTTGCTTTGTGCCCTTTCTCCTGAAAATTTTCACTGAGATATCCCTCTGGGGGTACTTAATTCTTCAGGGTCAAGTACAATGTAAAGCAAATACAGTTGTGCTGCTTGTAAAGGTTGTAAGATACTTTCTAAATTACCAATTTTGTGTATTGAATATAACATAAACACAGCAAATATAACATGCAAAGCATGTCCTCGGTATTTTTCTACCTTTTACATTGCAAAGAAATATCTCAGTAGACTTCTCTGATGACTGAATAAGCAGTGAGACACTTCCTTGTCCTTTTCTTAGCACTAAGCCCTGAGACTTGTTTAAAGCACATTGTGAAAATGGACCCAAGCTGTGCCCAGTTTTGAAGATGAAGCTTCATGTTTCAGGGCTATCAGTCTGGAAATTTACACAAGCATTAAACAAACACCCACCAAACTGAAGTTATCTCTCGACAGATGCAGCAATAGGCTGCCATATCAGCTCATCTGTCTTCAACCTGTCAAGGGCCCTGGGTAATCATTCTTTGAGTCATAGTATGATTCTGGGCATTAATAAATGTGCCAACTCAGATTTATCCAGATTTGTATTAGTCAAAAGTATTTTAAACTGTGTATTTCTGCTCATTGCCAATTAATAACCTCACCAGCTCAATGCAGTGCTGCTGTAACGTGGCCACTAGAACAAATCAGATGGACAGACGCTGCTTGTTAACATTGGGTTTTATTCGTGTTCAGTGTACCGGTACAGATTGTAGTTCCTTGACAACACCTATAAATATCAGTATGTTTTCTGGCCTTTGAAAGTGAGAAAAGATTTGCAGAGGTTTTATTTGTTTCAGTAATTTCAGTATAATTGCAGCAAGGTTGTCAAAGTTATTTCCATTGCAGAACCTTCTTTATTCACCAACCGAGGGAAATAGAAAAGTTAAAAATACAAGGTTTTCAGTAAGATTTAAAAAAATAATAAAATCCCCAAAGTATTAACTTACACAACCAGCACCTGTCAAGTTGTGCATTGCACATGAGTGATCTGTGTGGCAAGGAGCAGCATCCTGGCTCTTCCGATAATCACTTCTGTGCTTTACCCAGTAGGTCTTTCTCGCTGCTGCAAGGCATACAGCTGGCCCCAGGGGAGCCAAGCAGATCTGCTACCCGGGGGCTGCCTTTCCCAGACACTTGTAAACCACAATGAATCGGCCACATATGGGGGAAGGAGGCAGGTACAGACGTCACCAGCCATCTGCCAGAGTCTTTATGTTATCTGATTGTGGACAGGTTTGTCTGCAATTTTGAGTGTGCAGTAAGCATTATTACTGTCTGGCTCAAAGGAATGTTTTGCAATTTCAAAGTTAACATTTGATTGACATCCCTGGAGAGTGGCACCTTTGCTTTGCTCTCACAGGTTCCTCGTGTGTCCCTACCCATGTGCAGAAACCATAATGAGAGCAGAAAGATTGCTTCAGTCTTTGGGCCCATTATGGTGCTCCAGTAGCAGCTCGCAGTTAGGTAGCATATGGTCAAATATTCCCCAGTGAAACTATTATTATTATTATTATTATTATTATTATTATTATTTTCTGGCAAGCAGAAAAGATAGAATAGGACTGCTAGACATGTTTCATCCTCTTCAGCCTATCTGACTTCACAATGTGAGGAGCCGTGTTTTGTTTCTTTCAGAAGAAAGCTTGAGAGGCAGACACAGAGGTCTAGAGGAACATCCATTTCTGTAGCACTGCAGGAATGTAAGCGTTGAAGTTCAACAGAGAAGAACTAGCCAGCAGACAGGTGGAAGTGAGAATTTGTGAATATCTGTACAGAATGTGCAGCACAGGGAGAAAATGTCTGATAAAAACTTCCCATTCAGTAAGAGGAATGCTCATAGACTTCTGTACCTTGTCACCCTATATTCCTTTTCCCTTGATTCCTTATTACTTCCTTAAAATTTGCAGAGCACCCTTCACCGTGGCAATGTGAAATAATGCTGAAATAATCAATATGTTGTGTTTTTTAAAGGCAATGTTGAAGGTGGAGAACAGGAGTCCCCAGACAGTTGCTGGGGGATTTTATTTTAGACTCTGGGGGTACAGGAAGAAGCAATATATTTGTGGGCAAAGTAAAATATTGGGAAACAAAATTAATCTATTTTTCTGGATGCAGGACAACAGGTATTTGCAAACAGTTCAGGCTTGCCTAGTCAAATCTGCTGAGTAGAAAGCAGGCGCTCACACTGAAGTAGTTTCACCTTTGCCCGCCCTTTAATCCTGAGCTGCCATATTTCCCATTAAACTTTCTTCACTCTGCTAATGCCATTTCTGCACTGCCACTTCCAGTTCACAAAACATTCCTGTTCTTCTGAAAGCCCCTGCTGTTACGTGAATTGCCCTGGTGATTAAACATTGTTATTTGTTTGTTTCTGTAACAGTGAATGTTGCATTGCACTTGCAATGAAATTTCTGTGCAAGACGATGTAAAGCATTCACTCGTGCAAAGCAACCTACATTTGAACTAATGCTATTATGACAGGCCAGTTTGAATCAAAAGTGACAGGACACATGGTGTTACAGGGGAAAAGCCAAAAAAAAAAAAAAAAAAAAAAAAAAAAGAAAGAAAAAGTAATAAAAAAAAAGGCATCACAAGGTCCTGTTAGTCCAGCAGCTAGGGAAAAAGTAAAAAATCCTAGAAAAGTCCTCCATCATTTACTTGTTACGACTGAACTCAGTTACATAGTCTGAATGAAATGGATGGAATAACAAGAAAAAGACAATAAAAACTTAGAATGTCTGTCCGTCTTAGGCTGAGGTTTAACTGTTGTGGCAGTGCAGTTTTTCATTTTTTCTATTAAAGTATCATCCAGTTGACTGCAGGACTCTGTCATGGTAGGGGCTGTCTCTGTATATAGTCCCTGAGCTGAAGAAATTTGCATTTCTTGCAAATAAATGTACGTTTATAGCAGGACAGCAACTAAAAGTAGATAAAAACAGATTCTTTGGGGGGGGGGGGGAAGCCTTTCTAAGCTCATAAAAAAGAAATAATTTTTTAAAAAAATGCTTATTTTAATAAGTGTTTGACCAGTTCTCAACATAACTATTTTAGATGCTTTAAAGTACTGTCTGGGACTGATTCTTAACTCATATGCAGAAATATAAAATGGAATCTCATTTTATTTGAGAAATGTAAACCAGTGATTTAAAACCATAAAATTGCTGTTAAACACTGAGCTAGTTGCAACTTTGGTATGATAAAAGAGGCTTCTTTATCTCTAGGCATTCCCTAAGCAGAAGAAATATCAAAGAGGTGATTCCATTCAAGTTGTTATGTATAATTTTAACATAATCAAACATAGTCAAAGACTTTGGGTCTGGGACAACACTCTTGCAATTAAGAGCCACGTTTTATTGCTGTGTGTCATGAAAGGAAAGCATGTTTCACTTTTAGCATTGAAGTGCAAACTTGAATTTGAAGACATGCATCCTGTTCTCTGCTTTGTCTCTACTTCCCTGTCTGTAAAATGGGCCAGAAGCCTTTGTCGTGATTATGCTGCAGCAGCTCACTAATGAAACATTTGAGTGTGGGACAGTCAGAATATTACTCGTGTCTCCTTAGAACTGCTGGGTACTTCTGCAATGCTGTTGAAATACTATACTTGAAGAAGTCATTACCTCAAAACCTTTTTTCTTGTTGTTTTCAAATGGGAATATTCTGTTCTTGCTAACGAAATGGTTGTAAATAGAGAAACATATAGAGCTGAAGTTATTCTTTTCTTCCCCGCTGATGCATTAATTCCTGACAATAAAAGACTATATTAGGTGAGTGCTAAGAAAGTAGGTACTATGTGAAAGCCCATAATATTGAGGAGAAAGGATGTTATCATGACAATATTTCTGCCAGGTCTGTGGATGTCATTCCAGGGACAGCTCTTGAGGCATATGTGCTTCATAAATTGTGGGGACAAAAGGATAAATGAACCTTTGCCATGGGTTGTGGCAGGGTGGAAGATGCATGAAGGGAAATCCTGTGGAGCTGCTGACATACTGTGTGTGGCTTACCTGGAGTAATTTATGCCTGTGTTCTCAAGTGCGAATTGCTTCCTGGCTCTACTTTTCAGGAAATGCCTCTAATCACCTAATATGTGAGTTGGTGTGGGTGAAGAACTGGTAAAGCACTGTCTCTTTAGAGCTTCAGGGCGCTCTAAAAATGCTTTGGTTCCCAGACCTGGGCTGGCCTCATGTGCACCATTCAGAATCAGCCCTTGTTGACCACTAAATTAAATAAAAATTTGTTTTCCTTTGCTGCAGCACCAGAGCTTCCTGTACCCAACATACGAAATAGCTTCATCAAATAATTGATTTCAGCATAGGAAACAAAGAAAAATTTTACTGTTTTTATTATTTTATTTAATTTCAATCATATTAAAATGCCCATATTAAAATGCCATGAAAAACTTCTGGCAATTAATTGTACAAGATCTTAACAAATGTAAACATAACTTGGGGGGACACAAAAATATGGTGGTGGTGTTTTTGTTGTTTTTCCTCTACTATTATCCAATTCCAGCTAATAAGTGTCACTTGTAACAGCAGCAGTGAAAAACAGAGAAGAGGAAAAGAAAAAAGAAATAGTGTTATTTTTGAATAACACTCTCTCCTTAAGTAATTTGTTTTAAAAATCTGGGACATATTTTGTCTCAATCTGCTGGTGGGGGGTAGCAGAAGAAAATAAGTTATCTTAATACCTTAAAAATTTCAGAATCAGCTTCCAGCTTGGCAAGATTTTGTCTTTGTGGAGAAGTCTTAAGGATTAAAGTAATTATCTTTGCTATTGCATTTTAGTTCAGTGTAGTAAGCTTTCATGTTAGATATATCCATTTTCTTTGTATGTAATTATGACCCACAATAGATCTGTCTCCTACCAAACCACAGTTCATTTTGAGTGATTTCAGTGTGTGCTGCAAAGGAGTAAGTTGTCTTTCTGTGCTTTTATTAATACTATAGAGATAAGATGTGCCTTGTTAGTAAGGTCTGCTGGGCTGAACTAAGTTTAGTCCTTTACATTTTTATTTGTTTGCTGAATTCCATTTTTATGCGTTATCTCTCCTCCTTGATTCTGATAGTCCTGTCTCACCGAGATTTCACAAACAGGACTTGCACACCAAGCTGCAGAGCCGGCTGCTGCTGGAACAGAAAATGCTTCATATTCGGAAAAGAATGCAAAGCATGTCCAGGCTTTATTGTTCTTTTATTTTTTTTGCTGGTGTTTGATTTCTCTGATTTCTTTACTTTTGGTTCCCTAATGCATTAGTGTAATATTGATCCCCTTACCTAAGCATTTAGTTGTAGGATTTGGTGAGAAGTCATTCATATAAAGAGAATTTGTGCTGAGTTGGAACAGGCTCCTTCCTATCTGAGACTCTGTATTGCTGGAAAGTCCTGAGTTTGCTGTTCCAGGGACACGCCACAGAAGCTGCGATTTCACACGGCTGCAGAGATACCAGTGTTAGCACCCTGCATTTAGTAAATAAAACTTTGTGGGTGGGATTTTGGCCCAGCTTTCCTCATATCAGTGTTCCAGTGGTTCTAATGGAAACAGAGCTTAGTGCAGCACCAGAAAATGCTTTTGAAAAACTCTGTTTAGTCAAAAGAGGTCTGGGAGGGAAATTCTTGATATGAGTTGTATACATTGTATACATTTTTGCGAGATAAAATCCCAAACATTAGCAGGGATTCAGCCAAACTGAGTAAATGGTTTACTATGCTTATGAGTTATCCAATTCCTCTATAATTTTATTAGTAAATACTCACACATTTTGTCTGACTCTTGTCATGTTTTCCCACTTCACAGTGATGGCTTTTCCTTCCAGCAGAGAGGAGGGCTGTGGGAATGATTACTTCAGTGTGAGTGAGGTTACGTTTACACTAGAAAGCAAAATTTTAAAGCAAATTTTATCGGTCTTCAACAGCTGACCCCACCATGTGCTCAGAAAACACAAATTTCACGGCTTGAACTGATGTGCTCTCTTACTTTGTGCAGTCTCCTGGCTAATTGGTGAGCTGTGGTCCTAAGCATAAGTGTTCCCCAAACTGCTCCCTCACATTGTGTCCTGGAGGACATGCTTTTCTGTGGTTTTACTGTGAGACACCGGAGAAGAGCATAGGTCAGTTGGGGCAACTTTCCACATTTTGTTTCCATCGCTACATAAGAACTCCATCACCCAGCATATACTTCTCATGTCGGGGGGTTGTCTATAACTACATAAAAACTACATATAGCTACATAGTTTTCCTAGAGCTAGAGTAATTTAATCAACTAATTCTGCTGCAACAGAGCTGATGGGATTTTTCCAGAAGAGAAAGTAGATGGTGCATGGGAGCATCTTATGGGTGGTAGAGGTGATGGAGCCTGCTCCTTGACAAGCCCTCTATCACAAAGCTGCACCACTAAGTCTGATAAATGAAGTGTGAAAGCACACTGTGATGTAAACCAAAACCATGTGGAAGACCTGACAGCAACCAAGAGGATGGGCAGTAAGGAGTTTTCCTTAGCCTTCCAGAGCAGGCTGCTGCTGGGTGGTACTGCTGCAGTCTTGAGGCATAATTTAGTTCTTTTTCTCGTCTTCCACTGTGAGGTGCTTGTTGTATTAGGAGGACTGTGACGTTGTATCAAGAGGACTGTGTGTGAGCCTGGTGGTTGTTACAGAGGAAGGCCAGCAGCTAGTATTTTGTGACAGCAGGGTGTGAGAGAGAGGGCTCAAGAGCCTCTGGAGGCCAGTGCTGAGTGGGGAAAGCCAGGCTTGGTGTGCTCCATGTCCGTGCTGTCCCCCAGAAGCAGGAGCCAGCTGCCCTGCTGTGAGCCTGGGGCTCCTTGCAGAGCAACCGGGATATCTGAAGCCAGGGATTGTTCCTGTATGCTGTCAGCAGATTGACTTGACTGGCCCTCTCTGAGGCCAGCAGTTCCCATGCTATTACTTCTTGCTATGTATTGCAGAGTATTTGGTGTAACTAAGGTGAGGGGATAATGAAACAAAGAGTCATCTGTTGGGTTTCAAGAGGAAAGCACCAAGCAGAGTCACTGAGTGCTGAAGCTGAGGAAAATATCACTTTACTACTCCACCTTAACACGTGCTTGACCGCTGCTTATTTTTAGTACTTGTATTGTGTACATACCTCAAATATTTAGGATGGTGTTGGTCATGTCAAAAGGAAGGAAAAAAGGTGGTACAGAATATCTACTGTTTCTCATGCATTTATGCTGAACTTGATCACACATTTTTTCATTTTTAAAAAAAAAAAAAAAAAAAAAAAAAAAAAAAAAGATCTTAAAAAAAGTCAATCCTAGCAAAGAAAAGGATCTGTGAGTTTGAGAGTTGCCCGTTAGCTGCTCTTGCACCACTGGAGAAGCGCGAGCTGCCCACTTGTTTTTATTGACATGCAATGGAGGAGCTAAGGACTGATGAGTATCTCCTGGCAAACAGTGTTAAGACCAGCTTAGAAAGAGATGATGTTGCAGTGATCCAGAAATGCTGTACAAGGAGAGAAGATTATTCTTTTTTGCTAGGAAAGCATATCAGACAAAAGTAATTCTTTAGGAAATAAGTTTAACTCTTAAGCATTCCCCTTAATATCCTCTGCAACAGCTTGATCTGTTTGGAAGAGGGCTGTGGAATGTTAGTCTTGAACTTAGTTTTGTGTTTTTCAGTGTATGAGTAGTGGGGAAGAAAGCCAGACCTTAGACTAAAGTCACTAGTGAGTTTTTCAAGAAATATATAACCTTATGTCCTTATATAATTTATTTTGTTCCACTCTGGGACCTAGATCATTATACTTATTAATTTATAAAAAAAATAAAATAATTTAAAAAATCCATGTATATTTCTGTTTTACAACAGTCAAAGCTCTACTAGATGTCTTGCTCTGGCTCTTGCTGTATAGCTAGGACAAGTTTTTCAAATAAAATACACACTCCAGTCTTTTTGCCTTTATTTCTCAACTGCACAAAGGAGTGCTCTTTTTAAAGAGGATGAGAGAGGACAGATTTATAAATTGTATATGGGAAAAAATGTTAAAAGTGTAGGATTTTACATAAATGCTTTCCCTGTCCTCATTTCCTGGCAAGTTTCAGCCCAGTGTATTTCAGTTTCGTCTTTGCTTCCTATTCCCTAGAGACTCTTCCATCCCACTCCCACATTTGTAACGCTACTCAGCATAAACAAGGAGATCACACCAGAGAGGAGGAATGGCTCCCAAATTGGAGTGGTTATTGACAGTCTCCAGAAGCTGCGTAGGTTGTGGTTCCATTTCACCAAGGTCCCATCCTTCTCTCCTTCATAGCTACTAGTGTCTAGGCTCCTTGCAACATCAGAACTGATGTCCTTGCTCCCCTGGATGGCCTTGGAGGGGAGCTAAACAGCCTCTTGCCCACACAGATCTTGCATTTATCCAAGAGCATAGAGCTGAAGGGTTGGCCTTGTCTTCTGTGGATAATTAGCCACCAGAGCAAGAGGTATTTCCAAAAGACTCAGGAAATGTTTGTGGGCATCTGCAGGCTGAGTCACTGGAACTGGGGAGTTAACAACCCTGTTTGGCTTTGTCACCATCATGTATACAAACGTTGCACGTGACTCTTTGTAGAGGGCTCCTGGAACAGAGTACAGCATCTACACAGTGTTGTATTGATAACCATGTGCTTCCTGAGGCCTTGTGCTCTTAAAGGAATGAGATATAATCGGGTTGAGAAGAGAAATTTTGCCATTCCCTCAAATTTGTCTGTTGGGGCCCCTACACCAGTTGTTAAAACTTCATGGTGTGAATCTGGGCTATGAAAACAGTTGTCTTTCTGCTAAATGGGCTTGAGAGGATCGAGTAACTGCAAGCAGAACACAGCAGTGCATTCTGAAAAAGTGAGATGCATTCGGCATAGCCATCTTTTAGTTTATGAGGAGATACAGTGTCGTACAGTTATTGTTTTGAAAATATAGTTAGATTTATTTTTTTTTTTTTTCTTAAAGTCTTATACTTCCTGGAATATCTGATGTATCTATGTACAAAAAAGGCAAAAATCTTATTCTACCTGCCCCCACAGAGCTAGCTGCAAGTATGTGAAATAGGTGGCGTACGCAATGTGACAGCTGATCTTTATTTTTCTAGCCTTTTATAAACACCCAAAACAGGGCTCCACTGGTTTATCAGTGCTAAATATAAATTCCTGAAGTTGATATATCTTGAAATCTTACTTGCGTCAGCCATTTTTCATGAGAAAAACAATTGTGCAATCCAGGTGTAGTTCACAAAAATGTCAGAATTTATAGCCCTGTTATATCTAATGTTATCTTGTACAGGTGGATACTTCCAGCAGCAGTAAAAATCTCTGATTAATACTCTAGTCAGCTCTTATTTTGAATTGCTGATGTTAAGATGAGAAGCTAACCTAAAATGATTTAAAATTTAACTTTTCAAAGTGTTCAATTTAGGATTTGCAGTAAGTCACTGAATAAAAGGACTCTTTCCACTTATTTCAGTAGGCTCTGGATAAGGACTACATAATACATAGCTCTTAAGGTATCTCTTCCTGTATTGAAGTAACAATAATAATAAATTTAGCTTAAATAAGTATTCAGATGTTAGAGGAGGTCACAATAAATGTGGGTATTGTTTTAAAAAGTGTTTAGACTTGAATGCATGCTGTGGCCCTCAGTTCCAATAACACACGTGCAGAAACCTTCTTCTTGAGGATCTTATTTCGTAAATGTTAATAACATAATTTTGTATTTCAAAAATGTGTACTTTACAAGTGTGCATGTTCAAACTTGGGCAAGACGATTTCCTAAATGGTCATTGACTTATAAAATGCCATGTTAAAGAATCAAATACCACCTTAACTTGTAATTATATAGCCAATCATAATCAATGTACTAATCACTATTAGAAAATCTAATACTTCCTCTTCAAAATGTTATCCTGATTATTAACATAATCAATATCGCATGTAGCTGTAACAACTGATAATAATGAAAGAACATTTAACACTTGTGGAGCACTATGCCTTCAGATTCAGTACTCATATTTGCCAGTTGAACAGAAGCAGTAGTGGTTTTGCCTTTATTTTCCAAAAAATAAAAGCTTAACTCTCTGGTTAAGCTAACTGGTCTGCCCCTATACAGAAAATAAGTGAGGCAGATGGAGGAAAATCAAACCTGCTATGTTACTTTACCTCCTCTTGTGTTCCAGCACAGTTCCTGACTAATTCATTATTCATGCTTCTCTGAACTGAAACATGTGATTTTTATTTATGTATGTATTTATTTATTTGGCACGTTATCAGCCCTTGGGCTTGTCAAGCAGAATAAGTGTGGCAGATACGTTTTAATTAAACTCATGAAATGAGATCCTTATTCTCTTCATGGCTAGCATCCTACTTCAGATCTAGCCCCTGCTGAGGGAGGTCTCTACAGACAGATGATGTGTTGTGTCCTGCTCACAGACTTGGCTGGAAAGCTTACACTGAAGTCAATAGCATCATTTTCATCTTGGATCTAGCCTAAAATGTGTCAGTGCCTGAGTTTTATTTTGCTCAGCATTTGAGAAACACTAAGGACGACATTTTGTTTGTATACAGACATTAAAATTAAACATTTTCCTGATGTTGGACTTGCACATTAAAGTCATTGTTTCCTTCAGTAGGATGGTATCTGATATTACTATCTGAACAGAATCCTAAAATCCATTCATGAGATTAAATAGCACATATCTGTAGGTAGCATTGTGTTTATTAGATTTTTCTCAGTTAATACATTTTCCCCTCTCTTTCCTGTTGATTACTGTGGAGTGGAAAATGTGCTGATTCAACACCCATTCATGTAATGGTTGTTATACTCCCTGATACTGTAATTGGCCAAATAATTAAGTTATGCTTGCTACAGAAATACAACAGGCCAAAATTGTCTGAGAATTTAGCATCAAGGTTGCAAGAAAATAGCTGTGAAATTAGGTTCCTTTCAGTGATGTATACCCACCTTCTGCAACACCAAGTTATCTGAAAGTGCACTGTGTTTTGAGGACTGGAAGGCAAATATAGGAACTGCAGAGTACATTTGCTTCAAGACTGCTAAAAGCCAGGGTGAGGTGAGAGCATCCTTGATCCAGGGAGGTGGGATAGCTCAGCATCTCCTCACTGCGATGACTCATCATTTTGGGCTGTGTATTTACACCCGTGAGACCACTTGCACATCAGTAATCCTGGAACCAGGGTGATGGAGGAACAGTGCATTTGAATTCGCAACCAAAAGGCACAAGGATTTAGAGGACCTGGAATATTTTTCTACTTTTTATTGTTTCCCTCCCCTGCCCATCTCAAATAAATTCAGTGGTGTCATGATTCCCTAAAGTTTCATTTCAATTTCAAATGTTAGGATGCTACTATCCAAAGCATCTCTAAAACTTGAACAGTAAAAAGTGAGCTAGAAACATATCTGATGCCTCTGATACAAGCATTCCTGTGAGATTTCCTATAGTTTCTCTTAGGACTTTTTGTGCTAATGGATGAAGGATGCAAAACTTTTGTTTAACCATTTCAAGCTGTAATAAAATTCTGGTTAAAGTTTGATTTTGCACAAGAGGAACTCCATACGATACTTCTCATGTTTCCTGATTTAGTTTCTTTATCCTTTTTATATCAGAATCTTAACTTTTCTCTTTGCTGGACACCTTTTGGAGGTATCAAGAGGGAAAATGATGGTCCAGGATATTTACCCAGCGTACATTTGTGGAATCAGACAGGATTTGTGACTTCTTCTGAGTCAACTTTACTACTTGTTTTTCAACAGATTCAACAGTGAGCTGGAAGAACCCTAGAGGAACGCAGAGAATGCTTTGCTACATGGAAAGGAATCCACAAGAAGGAAAAGCCCCCAAATAGCCTCACCAGACTTGGGATCAGGCCCATGAAAATGCCATGCTCTGGATAATGATCAAAGAAGGGGCAAAATGAATCACCTCCATTTCTGCAGCAAGGTGGGTGAGGCATTTTATTATTATTATTATTATTATTATTATTATTATTATTTGTATAGGCAGCAAATGTTTTGCTTATCTACACTGTTGACTGGGTGGGGAAAAACAAAACAAAACAAAAAAAAGGCCTGGACTGTCGCATTCAACTCTGACTATATTTGCCTCATGCTTTAGGTTAGACTCACTACCTAATAATTCAGTCTTGTATTGCTGTGTCCCCTGAAAATAATTCAAGCCTTGTTGTATTGGGTGTAACAGCTGTAATAATAGAGTCCCTTCAAACCGCTCAATTGCAGATGATGACCGTGATTAAGTGAATGCAATAGAAGAGGTGAAGTGACTTACCAAAGATAGTAACATCAGATATAGACACGAGGTCTCCTGGATCCCAGCTGCCAGTTCCACTAACCAGACATCATATGGTATATGTCAATCATGCAGACAGGGGTAATGTATGATGTAAATTAAATGGCTGTAAGAAAGAAATTTTCATGCTGAATTTGCATAGTCTTGAGGACAAACAATTGACAACAAAATAGGCCATCACATCCCTGGTGTCAGACACTTTAAAGTTGGAAGATTGTTAAATTGCTGTGCCTGACTTGTTGAACATGCTTTCACCCCTTCAAGCAGGTAACACAATCATGACTTATAGGTTGGATGTAATTTCTGTTCAGGTTTAGACATTCACCTAGTCACCCGTGTTTTCTGTTTGGATCAAAGCAGAATCTCTGTGCCTTCATATAAAGCCCAGCGATTCCACCATCTCCTTTGTGCATGGACTTTTTAAGGAGTGTGACTCTTGTCTGTGTATGGAGATCAGAACAATATAGAAATGCAAGCCAGCTGTGCAAGCACTGCCTATGTTGTGAGCTAAATCATGGTTCTCTTTGTGCCTTGGAGAAAAACCCTGAGTGTACTATTATCAGTGTCCTTCTGCCTCAAGGCGATACAGATGGCTTGTCTATTTTCCTCAGTTGCTCCCTGTCTACACAGCAGCAGTATTTGGAGCATTTTGCCTTTGCGGCCACCAGTCAGGCTGAGTTGCAGGAGCTATGTGGGCAAACAGGCAGTAAGGCAATGGAAGACAGATTTCGAGGGCGATACCTGCAAGCATTAAAGAGCGAGTCAATCTGCTGAAAGAGTTAAAGGGCCTTGTATCAAAAGCAGTGCTTGGTTAGTGGGAAGACAGCCACACTGAGCATTGTCTAGGTCTTGTCCTTGTCTTGTACTGAACTGTCAGGCTCTGTGGATGAAACCCTAACCTCAGTAAAGTCAGAGATTTTTTTTTTTTTTTTTTTTTTTTCTTCTTCCCTAAGAGTGAAAAATACCCAGCTGTGTATACTAACCATTACAACGACCAGCACCAAATATCTATATCTGCCTGCAAGCCCCCTGACTAAAAAATTAGAGAGCATCGGTGGCCAGGCTGTACTTAAAGGAGGTGCAGCAGCTACAGGCTGGCAGGAAGGATCAGGCAGGTCTCTGTGTGAAGTGCTCCCACAGCACTCCCCCCAGCTTTCCCTGATCCTCGGCTCAGCAGAGGCTCTGTCTCCAAAACAGCACGTCTACCACCATTCATCAAAATCCCTCTTGCTTTCTGCCTGGGTGTGAAAAGCCCTGAAAAGTTTCTCTTAGGAACTTAACTTATTTATTACCTTTCAAGATGTTGTTTTTGTTTTTTATTATTCAGTTAAATACAGGTAATAAGTAATCTCTCTACAGCAAGGAAGAAAAAAAAAAAGGCACTCCAGCTGCCTGAAAATACTGAGGAGTAAAAAGAACCGAAAGTGTTTTCTTAAATTGCATTCGTGGCAATGGATCCTTGTGCATACTATCATGGGTAACATAATGCAAATTGCCAAGGCTGACAAAGCTGCTGTAGAGCCAGAAGCTTTTTTGCTTTCAAACCTCAAGTGAAATGGAGATTGATCTCAGCTCCCAGCTTAATGGTTAAACAGATTTTGCCAGTCTTTGTTTCTCATCAAATCAAAATAAAAATGACACTTTCCTTTGTAATAATGTAGAAATGTAAATATACATATAAACTTGAAATATAATAAAATTAATTACCCTACATTGATATGTAATACCAAGTAAATACATAAGGAAACAAAATCATTAATTGATTGGGCTTCTTATTATAATGAAACTGTTTGCAAGGATTAACAGCTCCTTTCTGATACACTGAACTCTGCCATGATGTTTACATTTCCATATATTTTTAATGATCACATAGTTTACCATTTGAATAAAACAGCACCATATGCTTTAGCTGTATTAAATACTGCAAACATTGAACACTAAATATGGAATAAATTATCATGTAAAGATATTTAATACTGGCAAGTCCCTCTAATATGCCACATCAGTTTAGTTTTAATAAGCCAGGACTCTGCTAAAATGAAATGCCTCTTTTTATTAACTATAAAGTAAAAATGTTTAATAGAAATGCTGGAATGAAGCATAGGCTGGACACAGATGTTTTCATTTTGTTTAAAACAGAGAAAGAACATTTATATTTTCTGAAACAAATAGAAGCATTTTCATGACTTGATTTTTCTAGAGTGTTTTTTTCTTCAAGTGCAAGTGGAAAATTATTTTATTTAGATCTGCTTTCAGAGCAAGGAATGGAACTGTGCAATAATAAATGCACCAGAGACTGGCTGTACTTTGACAGCTAGCATGAGCTCTGTAGTTTCACTGAAGGGTCATGAGTATACCACTGGAAAGGGAGGGGAAAGCCAGTTTCTTCAACAGTAGCCCATATATATGGGATGTATTTTTCGAGTGTAATAATTTAATGGTATATAGTCCCTTTGATTTTGGAATGGCCCAACACAGCCTAGAAAAAATTTTCAGTATGTGATCAGGAGACTTGCATGCTTACTGTACTCTGAGGACAGACCTTAGTGGAAAACTATCTAGCTTGCCTTCCTCTGTCAACAAAAGTTCTCCTCTCCGAGTCTCCTGGCTGTCCTGGCTCCACCGGTGGAGTGCTTCTTAGAGGGGCTGCTCCTAGTAGTACATAAGGAAATATGGGGCTCTGCTCATTCTCTTCTGAAACTAACAAGTGGACCTTGACACCAAATATGTCTTTCAAAGAAATGGCATTTAACCAAAAGCTTGATCTGTAATGGGATACTATCTAAATCCTATAATGGAAGTAATTTACCAGATTGGTTTGGAGGCATATTAAGGCAATATAGGAACCATGGTCTGCATCGCTGATAATGTTATCCATGTACTTGCTAGTCCATTAGCAGAGTGATTCATCTGAGAGCAGCAAAGGGCCAGACCACTCTCCCAAACATGCAAACATCTAGACAAAATAGATCACAGAAGCAACTAAGCAGCTGTTCCCTTTCCTGCCGTACCTGCTACTGGTGTATTATGGAGCAAATGGCCATTAGGGCTCATACTTTTAACAAGATTGCATGTGCCTCTTTGAAAAATGTCATTTGAGATGGATGTGTTTTCCTAGCAGATATTACATGTAGCTGCAGTCCCTGAGCTTGCTGTTCAATTAGGGACAAATCTCAAACAAAATACACAGCTGTGAACTACTGAACTTAACCTGGCATTAGCCAGCATTAGAAAGGCATGCTCTGATAACTTCACCAGGCAGAGGAGGTTATTTAAGGGAATGTATTCTCTGTCTCATATAATCACTGAGATTATTTCTCGCTATCTCTTCCTTCTCCTCCCCAACCAGAACCAGACTGCAGCTGCAGAAACACCAGCTGTGTTGGCAGGGGTAGGCACAGCTTCAGGCGTGGGACTGTTGTGGGCTGCAGGGTACAGCGGGCCCCCCTGCAGCCTAAAAGGGCTGTGCTGAGGTGGGGAGCAGGATCAATGACAGTGCCACCGCCTTCCGCACCAGACTAGCATGTAGTTACAAGGTTGGTGTGCATGCAGTTCAGCAGCAGCTCTGGTTAAGAGACTGGTTTCTTTCCGTGCCTGGATTATAACCAATTGTGTCAGTGCAATATGAATTTCTGTGTAATACAGTAAACAGGCTCAGTTTGTTTGGAGAGGCAACTTTTTAAAGGTACAGTCAGAAATAAGAACAGCTCATCAGCCTGAGCATATCATAAAATTCCACTTCAAATACGTATAAGCAGAAATGCTCATATAATCCCTAAGTGCCTGTAATTTATTGAGTCCCCCCAGGTATCAGCATCACTATGGTCAGGTAGCGATAAGTGGATTAGTTCTGGATATGAGCATCTGAACTTAAACTTCACTGCTCAAATTCATACCTACTGAATTTGAGCCTATCATCATGTTGTAGGGCCCAGATATCTAAATTTGCTATGGTTTAACCTGTCCAAGGTATTGGAGGTGAAATAACAACTTGCAGGGATACAGATGTTCTCTGTGTCTTATGGGGAGAGGGAGCCTCCTCTAATCTCCTGGCAGTATCACTGTTCATATCTGTTTATTTCCAAATAGAGGAAAACTGCCTCATTTGGCATGGTCAGTGCTGACTCTCACATTAATTGGTTTTGTTCTGCCTGTCTCTATTTATCTGTGTCCCCAGTTACTCTGACACCAGCTCCAACAGTGTAGCCAGTTTAGCTTTCTGCTTTTCACTGAGCAAAAGAGATGACAAGCAGCCTTTATCAGTGTTGTTCCACAGCAACATCAAATGCATATATGAGTCCAACGCAGTATTCAGCATTGCTTGACATTGTTTTCTACCAATCACTTAGATGGCTGACATTGAGAGTTTTTTCTTTTTCCTGTTAAAAACATGTATTTATTAAATGTAGGCATATCATTGGCTATTACTACATTGAGGATATGACATTTGGAGAGCGTAGGTATTCTCACTCTCTGTTTTTGTCTTGGCATCTTCAGGTAATGCGTTCTCTTCACTCTGAAAATAACAGCAAGGGGTAGGTGCCTCCATCAAAACAAGTAAATCTCTGTCTGGTTTGATCCAGAGGACAGTTTTGCTTAACCACCATACAGATCTTTTTCATTTGATTTGCTTTATATCTTAGTCTTATTTCTTATTCCAAATCCTCAGCACAGATTTGGCTGTTGCTGTTTGCTATAGAGTCTGCAAATTCATGTTCTGTGTATTGTGGAATCTGCCTTTGATTTTGCATATTTGCTGCTGCTCAATCCTTACCTTTAATATGGGATAATTGGTAATGTCAGGATGTTGTTCACTGTCCTCAGGCCATATAAGATTGGCTTTCTGTACAGGAAGATGATGAAAGTCAATTTCAGGCTCTAAAATCAGTCTTTATATGGGGATACTGCATGCAAGAGTCCTTCCCATCCAAGCTAGCCCTCACCTCTTCCTGGATGTTGGCTGGCAGTCCCAAGTGTGACAAAAGATGATGGTTTAGGGCTCTTTGGCCCGACACAGCAAGCAGTGCTCAGAAAGGTTGCCAGTCATGCTAGCAACCCTGAGCTCTTTAGTCTTAGGACAGTTTTGAGCTCTTTGGTCTCTCCCCTTTCCCTTGGTATCTGCTTGTTTTCAACCTTACCATGTTCACTTTCATGCAAAGTGCCTCAAATTCCTGCATTATAGTTTCACTGTCAGCCACCCCTGAGTTAATTGGAGTCTCTTAAGAACTCTAAGTGCCTCAGAACCTGCTATTGTCAGAAATTAAGGCACTTCCTGGCATTCTTTCTTTTGGCTGGTCTCCTTAATTCAGCAGGAACCCCACTTGCAGATTTCCCTGCCATTTAATCTCTAGTTAGGCTTTAAGGCTGTGTACTGCTTGAAATTGCATGGAGCAATAGCTACAGCGTAGTGAAGATGTACTTGAGGAGCCAGTAGTTTAGCTGCCTAGCTGAGGCACCGCTTTTATTTGGGTAAGCCACACCTTACCACCTAGGGTAAGCTAGACCACAACAAGGTGGTTTCTTGAGCCTGCAAGGTTATTCTCAGTTGCTGGTTACACACTGAGGTCAGGCTGAATGCTTTAGGTCATCCTGTAGTTGCTGCCCTGAAAACCCAACTTTGGTTTCAGGCAGCTGCTGTTGTGAGTGTCCTGCGCTGTATGGCAGGAGTCTTTTCACAAAGCTCCAGGTAGTTCCAGTTCAGCAGGATTTGATAAAAATAAATCTTCTCGCTGAGAGACGCCCTCACTGAGGGTTGCAAATATCTGCACCTGAAGCCAGTGAAAGAGGTTTCTTTCCTGCAAAGATGTCTTCAGGTATAAGGCTTCCCAAAGGGAAGGAAAGGTAATTTTCATTGCTTCTCTATATATGGGTTGAAAGCAATGGGTTGCCCAGTATTTGCTGGTGGAGGGAAAGCAGAGACGTGTTCCCCAGCCTTTGTTTCCCACACGCTTTTCTCTTCTGCAGTCAGGAAGAAGGGAGGGGATAGAAGGAGGACAGTTTGTACAGTTATTCTAGCTGTTCCAGGCAAAGGTCACCCCAGAGAGGCAACCACACTGCAAGAGGATTAGGAAAGCAAAATATCCTTCAGCCATCCAAAATGCTTCCACTGTGTCCCCGTGACACAGACTTTGCAACCTCCAAATGTATCTCTCCAGTAAAATGAAGGGGAAGTTTCTCACTGTTTTCAGGATATTCCAGGCACATGAGGAGGCTGAGGGGACAAGACCCATACGTTCACTTCTTGTTACAGCCAGCCAATCTCATCCACCTTGTGTCAGCCCCTGCTTCTTTTCTTTGAAAGGCAATGACAGTCTTGATATGTTTCCATTTCTGAGCTTTCAACAATATCAGGATTTTTACAGAGAAGGACAAACATATTAGTTGGAATTAATTCTATTTTGTGTGTTTTACCATCAAAACAAATACAGTTTCTGCAGACTTCTGGGAAACGTCCTGGTTTATTTTACTTGTCTGGGCAGTGACTTACTGGCTGTTCACAAATGAATGATTCTCAGCTTGAGGTACTGATGGGAATTCCTCTTTACAGTCACAAGTCAGGGGGAGAATTTGCATTCTTAAATGTACTGATATAAGCCAACCCTGCACCCTGCCTGTATCGATATAATATCGATATATATAGAGAAATACAAGTGGTAGCTGCCAGTGGAGATCCTCTTTTACCAGTAGCCTCCTACCCCCTGTGTCCACTGTTGTCTGCAGCACCTTACCACAATGCTGCCCTGCAGTGCTGGGAAGCTTTTCTTTATGAAGGAGGGCTACTTGGCACAAACTGCACAGGCACGCAGAAATCAACAGCTAACATGAGAACTTCTTAAACTTCAGGAAACAAGCCCACAGAAATAAACCGTGTTCTACTGCGAGACTACTTTTTTGTTTTTCCTTCCTCAAGAAAAACAAGTTTTACTTCTTTCCTTTCTTTTTCTAAATTTTCATTCTGTCAGGTAGTAATGACAAGATGTAATTTTTATTCAAATGAGTGACAGGTGTAATTACAGCTGTGGGCCAAGATTTTTGGTGCAGCACTGGTTACTGTAAATAACACAGTATCATATGTAAGGTTTAGGTTTAGTTGCTGACACCTCAGTCTGTGAACACTAGGAACATGGTGGCATTTGCACACTGCAGAGTGTTAAGAGTACAGACATTTCTAAATGTTGCATGCCTCTACTCAAATTTTTAGGTGCTAAAATGCAAATATTTATTTCCTGAGACCTTTTCTGAAATGAAGGGCAAGCAGGTTTCTACATCTGTTGGCTTCTGGAGGCCAAAAGACTGTTCCTGTGGTTAAATAGGAGGTTTTAGATAATCGTGACCTTCCCAAGGTTGAACTCTTTTGCATTTCCAATCTATATTTCAAGCACAATAACTAAGCAATACTAAGTTGTTATTGAGACAGCCAAATGAATGGCAGTCATGCTGATGGTTAGTTACCACCCAATAGAAAGTCATCACATAAGTGTGCATTAGTATGTGTATTACACATAGGCCTCCCCCATGCAATTTGGTTACTTGTTTGAATCTCAACATTGGAGATTTTGTTGTTTGAATGGGTATTTAGCATTGATGTGGTAAATTCAGCCATATGTTATGTTATGTAGCTTACAGCTTACTTTATTGTATAGTACCTATATAATTCAGTCATTTACTTATTGGTGCCCTGTAACTTTGCTAGATTTTTTTTTTTTTTTTTTTTTTTTTTTTTTTTAATATATTAACTCAGTGGCAGGCAGTACTTCCTTCCCTCTTTGGAAAACTTCAGTATGGTTGAGCAGCTGTTCTTTACCATTCAGCAGGAGAACAAACAGCCCAGCCATCCAAGTGAGAAAGGGCTGTAGTGAATCTTGTTGAGGGGTGCAGCTGAGAAAGATCCTCTGTGGTGTAAGGCTATAAATCCCTGACTATTTAAGTACTAAGAACTGCTTCAGGATCAAGCTTCTGATGGTAGTGCCTTCTTTTTACCAGCTAACAAGTAACTGTAAAATGTAGTCTGAGCTCTTCAGAAAGCAAGTTTCCATCCAGACCACGAAGCTCCAAGGGAGTTGCAGGGCAATACCATATCAAGACCTTGTGCTTGAGTGCAGCGTAGCCATAGCAGCACAGTACTGGTCCCAAAACCACTGTATTTCTTAAAACAAAGAGGATGTGTGCCTGTTATCTGTGTATATGTGGTCCTTCCCAGCAGCCTGAACAAAAGCCATCAGTTGAATGGGAAGGTGGCCCCTGTGGTGGTTTTACTCGGACGGGCAGCTGAGCTCCACCACAACCGCTCTTTCACTCCCTGCCTCCTCAAAGAGGAGGGGGAGAAAAAGTCAACACAAAGAGCTCGAGGTTTGAGATGAGAATGATTTGATTAAAGGGAAAGGGAATGGGGAGAGAAAGTAACAACAGAAACAACAAGGCCTCGTGGAAGCACAGAGAGAAAGGAAAAATTATTCTCTACTTCCCATCAACAAGCGATGTTCGGCCACGTCCTGGGAAGCAGGGCCTCAAAATGCGTACCGGTTGTCAGGAGAGAGCGAGAGGGAGAGAGATCCCTCCCCCACGAGAGCCCCCTTTATTGCTGAGTGTGACATCAGGTGTTATGGAATATCCCTTTGGTCGGTTTAGGTCAGCTGCCCTGGTGATGTCCCCTCCCCATCAATTGCCCTCCCCCAGCCTGCTGGCTCCTGGGGCTTGGAGAGAGTCCTGATTCTGTGCCAGCACTATGCAGCAATAGACACAACACTGGAGCGATACCAGTGCTGTTCCAGCTACGAGTGCAGCACTGTGTGGGCTGCTGCAGGGAAAAGTGACTCTATCCCAAACAGACCCAATGCAGCCCCCTACTTTACTGTGCCCAAACCTCCACTTTCCAGGGAGTGACCTTAGCTTGTTCTGCTGTCTCAGCAGCTTTCCTATTCCTTTCTATGTCAGCCCTCCCTCCCCCTGCCCATTCGACATTGCCCACACCCTCCTCTTTGGCGCTCCCTGCTCTCCTTGCAGCCCTGAGCTTGCAGCTCACCTCAGAGGCCTTCAGTGTCACTCTGAGGGGTACCCAGTGCCAATGCTGCCCCCAGCCCCACTGTTCCCTCCCACTAATGTAAGTCTGGAAGTGCAGAGAAGGGGAAGTGTCCTGGAGAAATAGGAAATCCAGCAACCTTCCCCACTCTCACAGAAAGCCCAACTTCTATGTGTGGTTCAGTAAGTGGGGTGTAGCCTTACGCTAGTGGATCCGGGTTAGGAGGTGGAGTTTTTGAATGGAAAGTCCATCTTGATGCTTTCCACAAGTGAACAGATGCTATTCATTTAGAGTGCATAGGGAATTGAGTTCACTCTCAGTAAGTTTGCAGGTGACACCAAGCTGGGGGGAAGTGTCGATCTGCCAGAGGGCAGGAAGGCCCTGCAGAGGGATCTGGACAGGCTGGGTTGATAGGCTGAGGCCAATGGGATGAGGTTCAACATGGCTGAGTGCTGGGTCCTGCACTTTGGCCACAACAGCCCCATACAGAGCTACAGGCCTGGGGGAGAGCGGCTCGAAAGCTGTGCAGAGGAAAAGGATTTGGGGGTGCTAGTCAGTGCTCGCCTGAACAGGAGCCAGCAGTGTGTCCAGGTGGCCAAGAAGGCCAACAGCATCCTGGCTGGTGTTAGGAACAGTGTAGCCAGCAGGACCAGGGAGGTGATCATCCCCCTGTATTCTGCTCTGGTGAGACCGCACTTCTAGTGTTGTGTTCAGCTTTGGGCCTCTCACTACAAGAAGGACACTGAGGCCCTGGAGCGTGTCCAGAGAAGGGCTACGAAGCTGGTGAAGGGCCTGGAGCACAAGTCCTGTAAGGAGCAGCTGAGGGCACTGGGGTTGTTTAGTCTGGAGGAGGCTGTGGGGCGACCTTATTGCTCTCTACAGCTACCTGAAAGGAAGTGGTGGGGAGCTGGATGTCAACCTCTTCTCACAGGTAACTAGTGATACAACTAGAGGGAATGGCCTCAAGTTGTGCTGGGGAGGTTTAGGTTGGAAATGAGGAGACATTTCTTCTCAGAAAGAGCAGTCAGGCATTGGAATGGGTTGCGTGGTGGTGGCATCACCGTCCCTGGGGGTGTTTAAGGAAAGGTTGGACCTGGTGTTTGGGGACGTGGTGTAGTGGGTGATATTGGTGGTAGGGTGATGGTTGGACCAGATGATCTTGGAGGTCTTTTTCCAACCTTAATGATTTTATAAGTGTGTGAAGTTCCTTACCTGTATGGGATAGAAATCAACAAAAACGCAGAGTGAGTCTTATTGTCTCCCTGAAACTGAAGTTGTGTGAAAAGCTTTTTTTGTGATATATTTTCATGAAAAAGCAAGCCAAGTCTTTCAGAGTTAAATTCACAAAACTTCTGATGTAACTCTAGGGTCATATTGCAATTTGTTTGCATTGAGAGCAACTATTCACTGTGGTCAGCAAGATATACTGAAATGTTTGTGAAAATAGGCAAAGTTTGGAAGCTCTCCCTTTCCTTACACACCAGGCTTGAGAAATGCAGAAGTTAGAACTAAATTCTTAACCTGCTGTTATTTCCAGCAACAACAGCATTCAGAATAATCCCAAGTGCCTTCAGAGGGTCAGTTCAGATAAGCAACCAAAAGTTCATTTGATATAATCTGAAAAGTTTATCTAAACTTCTTGTGTCTGCATAATTGAGTTTGAAATCTTGCAAGAACAGGCTTGTTCTCTGAGTCTGTATAACATACAGTGTATCTTCTACATGTCTGCAGTTTCCAAAATGTTAATCTCCAATGACCCAGAATAAGTCAACAACATTTGCAGTCATACATAACACTTGCTCTGTTCAGATATGGCATTCCTGCTATCTTTATAAATGGCATCACCACGGCTTAAGCATGGGATGAAGATTTGAGCTGCAATAACCTTTTATGCTTCTTGGCTAAAACGATATGTTCTCGCATCCTGCACAGCACATAATGCTAGGTTTCAGGTGACTAGTTTTAATCAGCTGATCGATGTGATAATCAAAGTTAGGGCTTGATTCAAATACCAAAGCACTGAGCACTGTCTTCAGCTTCCAACTCCCAATTCATATTAACCTCATCTGTTGTTTTGTAAAGTTTATTTTCCCAGGTTCCCTTTTCAAACACATTGTAGTGTTTTGTCTCAAAAGCACTTAGCACCAATTCATTTCTGCTAACCCACACATCGATAAAATTAATCATACCATCATCTTACAATGATATAGCTCTTTTCCTGCTAGCAGGTCTCAGTCGATGCACAAGAGCAAAACTCTGAGGGATGAAGCAGGCTTTTCTCTCTGTGCCTCCCACGGGATGATCCTGCATCTCCCAATATGCTGTAACTGGGTAGTTAGGGGTGGAGATACTTCTCAAATTGGCAGAGGAGCCCTGCTGCCTGCTGGAGGTTTCTGCTCTTGATAAAGGAATATCACATTGGCAGTGCTTCTAAGAGAGCTTGTGGAGAGGACATTTCACGTACCAGAGTGGTGTCTGGTGGAAAGGGTTCTCCAGCAGACCAGGGAGTTGCTTATTTAAGGTGAGCAGAGCAGGAACACTGTCATCAAACTGCAGAGCTGCTGCTTTGCCAGTGCTTTGTAGCATTCAAAACCATCCCTTCTTCCACTGCTTTTCTCCCAGCTGTGCTTGGTACCTCTCATGTACCTTTTCTGTTTGTCTCTGTCCCCAGCCTCCTTGTTCACCTTATCCATCTGTGAGATGGGAGAGGTGCTTTGAGTGCAAGCTGTGCATTTAACTCCTGTGAGCCACTCTAGTTTTAAAACCAATTTTGATAGCTTCAAATACATTCTCATGAACTATTTATTAGGTGCCAAGAGATGGTGGCATTGGAAGCTACTTTTAAGATTTTGACTTGCAGCAGTATAGGCATCTTTGCTTATTATTGTTGCTCAGTCCTCCACATGGAAAATGTCACCAGCATCTGCTTGATGGGCTTATCTGCTTGTTCACGTGCCCAAATTAATATATCGGATTTTTGAAGGAATTTAAGTGGTGTGTAAGTAAAATGCAACAAGACCACTAGGTATCCATTTCAGTCACCAAGGGAATTACAGCCCCTCAAAGATGGGGGAAAAGGGCAACCTGCTGTTCACACCACCCACACCAGGTCCTTAGTGCAGAAGAAGGAGCATGTGATGGTGTAGTCACCAGCTTTCATCAGAACGATGTATTTGCTCTGTGGACAAGCATTGCTGGGGAATGCTGCCCAGGGGTGAGTGGCTGGTGGGGCCAGGGTCAGTGCCTGTACTTCAGGTCTCCTTATAATAAAAGTTGGTAAGAGGAGAAAGGCATAGGAAACCCATGAGCTCATTTCTGCAATTTAGTGCAGGATGCAAACTCAAATAGAAAGTACATCAGCTGATGCTGGTACAAAAAACATCTGCTGATACTGAGTTTCCTCCTAAACAAAAACCAGATAAGAGGAACTGACAGCTATGCTAGAAGCATGACATGCTCTCATTTTAGGTAGTAAAAAGTCCCTGAAGTTAATTACAATGGTAAAAATCATAGAACTTCCTCTCCCTCCCCCTCCCTGCTCTGCCCTTTCTTCCACCTCCTCATCCCATCTCGCACAGAAATCAGAAGCAGCCTGCACCTGGGTGAGGTGCGCCCTTTCATTTCCTCAAACACGCAGGGCCAGTGCTGTCCCAGCTGCTGTGTTTCCTGAGACCTCGGTGGCAGTGGTTAGACTGGAGGTGGAGCCCCTTGAAAAGGGATTCTACGGAAACTTTTGTGCCCAAGGAGCCTTGCTCTGGTTTATACCAGTTGTCCCTGGCAGCACAGAGGAGACGCAATGTGCCGTTCCCATGTAACACCGAGGGGGAAATTGTTGTGCTGCAGGTTCAGATTGCAGAGATCAGGGGAGATGCTGGTGCTGCTGGGTACAGCTGGGCAAAACAGTCCTTGGAGAGGGAGAAAAATAAATAAGGAATCAAAAAGGTTGCATTTTCAGCTCACACTTCACATTTGAGTTTTACTTTAGCTGAGAAAATTTCCAGGAAACAGGACTTAGAAAAAATAGATATAAAAATAAAAAAGAAAGAAAATATAAAATGAATTATTTTTGTTTGTTTCTGGTCAAGTGTAAGTGGTATTTTCTCCTTGTCGCATTAGTGTTTTAATCCATTGAGAAAACTGAAGTTTGTGGTGACTTTTCAGTTTGCCCAGGGAATTAATGAATAAAAGTTGTTCCCTACACTGCATCTGTTAGAGTTTCTGACTAGCCTGAAAGTTATTTTGTTGCATAAGGGGGAGAATTCCTTCATAAAAGGCTGCTTTGAAAACCCTTTTAGCTTGCAGCTACGTTACCCTAGTTAAGCGTGAAGGGCCAGGTCAGGGTCTACCACCTGAAGAAAGCAAGGAAAGCTTGCATATTTTTTACAGGGCGTGTAAAGGAAGTAGAGGGTGATGGCATTGCTTAAGCACTTCCCTGATTTTACAAGAGCAAACACCCTTTTTCTATGTTTAAAGATTATTAATGAGCGAAAAGTGACAAAGGAAATACAGTGATAAGAAGGGCCATTTTTACAAGGTGGGATCTTTTATTCCCTGTTCTGAAAAAGCCAGTTGAGCAATACTATTTGCAATATTGAAATGGGTATTCCTGTGTTATTTTAAAGAGCTTTAAGGGATGAAAACAGATCTGCTGGGGAAAGTTATTAGAATTGCCAAATAGGACGCACATGCCTTGACTTTGGAGAGAAGCATTTGCCTTTCTATTTTTGTTAAAGGCATTAAATATTCTACGTGCATACTGGCCATAGCATTAGATTTAAGACCATAATTATCAACTCAGGATCACACCACCTAGTATATTGTTCTCAGTTCATGTAAAGCAAAGGCGAGATTGTCTTCTGTCAGACGACTGGCGCTCATCCAAGGGCTTTAAAACTTCTCCAGGGGGTGCACCAGAGAGGCATGCTTTTCTAGTCTGGCATCTTAGTGGCAACTGCAGCATGCAGGGAAGTAAAATCTCCAGCTATTTTTTTTAGCGTGAGGGAGGACTGCATGTTTGCCATTTTCTGCACTAGCTGCAAAGCAGCTGCGGTGGCGTAAAAGGGGCAAGGGGCTTCACCCTTCACCCTTCCCAAAGGGTGCCCCAAAAAAACAGCAGCAGTTGGAAGCTGCCCCCAGTGAAGAGAATGGTGGGTTTGGAGGCTGCCTGGGGTGGAGGTGATGCTGAATACTGTCCCGAGCAGCAGCAATGCTTTTGGGCCAGTTCCTGGCCAAATGCTGGCTGAGCAGTGCTTCTTGCTCTTTTCCACGTATGCTGAAGTATCCAAGGTGGTTTCAGCTGAGCAGATCTGGGCAAAGGGGCTGCTGCTGCTAGGTGACTTCTGCACCCCATGCTCTCTCACATAGAGTCATGAGTATTCATTCTTTTCTTTTCTTTTCTTTTTTCTTTTCTTTTCTTTTTTTTTTTCTTTTCTTTTATTTTCTTTTCTTTTCTTTTCTTTTCTTTTCTTTTCTTTTCTTTTCTTTTCTTTTCTTTTCTTTTTCCCTTGTGTTTAATCTTAAATGGAAGTTAGTTAGATGTGTTGCTCCGACTCTGTCCCATGACAGAAGCAAAATTGCTGTAAAGATGCCAAGAGAAAGGAGCAGAATAAGTAGGCAGAATACTAGAAACAACAGACCTTAAAATTGTTTGGCAGGTCCTTTAGTTAACATGTTTGATGCTTTCTGTTACCTCTTGGTTAAGAATTGGAAGTTTTGATGGAGTACCTTATAAATTAGATAGCAGGTTCATGTGTGATAGAGAGAAATTTAGATCTAAAAATAAGTGACTGACTGAGTAGCAAGGAACAGTTGAGGTATGGTCTGAAAGGACTTCTGAAATGTAATATATAATTAAATCTTATTTCTCCTACATGTTCCAGTCTTTTTCCCATAGACAACTGCATGTTTAAATGATAAATTGTAAATTATGCTTCATTCCGTAGCTCAGCCTTGTGTTTCTCTCATTCAGCAAAAGCAGTAAAAAATATTGATTAAAAAATGCTGATTAGCCCACTGCTATAAGAAAAGGATCTGCATGTTCCCTGATTTTGGGAAGGGGGTCACTTCCTGATTTATATTTACAAGCAGAATGAAAACAACTTTTTTGCAATGTTCCTGCTGTACTTTTGAATAGCCTGCTATTATGTTTCCTTTTACTTTTCTTCTTTTACATTTGAAATCTGATCTCTTTTATGAAATATCAAGTAAAAGGATGTTGATGAAGCTGCATTATTTGAAATAGTCATACCACCTGATGGAAACAAATCAACTCGTGATTCTTCGATTTATAAACTAGAAATATATGTGGAGAAAATAAACATGGTACTTAGAGATACAAAAAGTGCAACCTTTCACCACTGCTTCTTTCCGTACAGTGTTCTATCTGTTGTTTCATCTACTGGTTGCAACAGCCAGAAATTTTAAAGTAAATACAAAAATTTTAAAGACAAACCTGCCAACCTCAAACAGTTGGAGCCTGGCTTAAAGAATGCTGATGTTTGCTTTAATATCTAGCAATTTATAGCCACGCTTTTTACAGCAGCATTCCGGCTGTGCCAAAAGAAAAATCATTAGTGGAGGAAATATTTCTGGAGCTTCAAAATGGTATACGAAGTCTGTGACCTTTTGGGTAGTGATTGCCCCTTGAGGTGAATTGGATTGATCAAATCAGTGAGATAACTGGAAGTGTCATATCATACTTTTATGAAGCTCCAGTTAAAAATGTTCTGATTTGCTCTTGTTCCCAAGGAAAGTTTTGCATAAGTCTGTTTTCATCAACTCACAACAAATCAAATTATATGACTGGCATTTCCATAATATATGTCAGGTACAACTCAGTACTCCTAGATGATGATGGAAGAGGTGGATTAACAGATATGGACACATCAGCAGTAAAGAAACTTTACATTCCCAAGATATGCAATCAACGTTAAGACTTTGCCCCCCGCCCCTAAAAAATCTCTCCTGTGATTTAGGATTGCATAAGTAAGAAAATAGCTGGTGCCTTCAAGGTATGTGCAGTGGTGCAGGCAGAAATAACTGAAGTGAAATCTATGGAGTTACCTGAATAGAAAATAGATAAGAGAGCAGGGATATGTGATCCTGAGGCTCTATCTATACTGCTGCATCTATACTCTACTTGTGGGCAGGGGGAGCCCCCCTCTCCCCGTTGTCCCTGCTGCATTGTGAACAAGCTGTCCTTGGCTCTGCTTTGAACTATTCCAACTATTTGTTTCCAAAGCAAACCTGTCACAGAAAGGGCAACTCTCTGGTCTTGGGGCCCAAGACAAGCTCTTGGCCTTTTATTTGGCAGTATCAACACAACCTGATTGACCAATGCACTTAATTATGTGGTCTTATTTATGCCTAACCAGGGAAGCACTTAAATTCCTACTTAGCTTTAGGCAGAGGGTTCAGTCCTTTTGAAACATTTTGCATGCAGGGTAAAAATAGGCTGAAGTGTAACCAAGAATTGCTTTGTTAAACAGAAGTTTTAACTGCTACTGAAGTTGTGATTTTCTTATAATGAAGGCTGAAGCAGAGGGGGTCTTAAGCATGTTTAAGGCAAAGCACATGTTATTTTGCTAAATTGAGATCATTGTTTATACTTTCCTCTGAACCGTTTAACATTAACTGGTATAAAGGGAGGATAATGCAATATATGGATCATTGGTTTATTTTGGTAGAAAATTCCTTGGCTGCTAAGGAAACTGTCTTGCTGCCTTGCAGACGTAAGGAGTCTAGTGTTTAATGAAAGTTCACCAGTGGGAATCTGCACTGCATGAGTGCAGAGGATAGTTGTTAAGGTATACGTGTTTCTACCTTCAGTAATGTAACACATGGCGTTTTCTCAAGTTCCTTCCTTTTTACCTTTCTGGAGACCTGGGAGTGAATCCTAATGAAGGCCACATATAAGACAGAAAATACTTGAGGCTGGCAGATCAAGTTGTGTTACAGAGCAAGAGGCTTGTGGAAGAAAAAGAAAATTCAGATTCAGATACAGTTTTCAGGTTCAGCTCGACTCGTTAAAAATGTTTACAGTATGGTTTACAATTAAAACTGGGTTTAGAATCTCTTTAATAGATTTTAAAGCTTAAAAATTCCTATGCATGTGCAGTTATTTACAATGTCTCATACGTTTTCATTAAGTCGTGAGAGGATTGCAAGTCTGCTATATGGTGACTGTATTTGAGACCTTACAGGGGATGTCCATTTTTCAAAACTCCTGCAGCACAGAAAAATACGATGTGTGTATAAATCATGAGTAACTTGGTTTTGAGCAGCGGAGTAAGGTAACTGATGAAGGGTCAGAATAGATTATTCTTCCTTTTCACTCTAAACAGTTTATTTTTATTTCTTTGGAGGGTTGTGGGGATTTTTTTTGATTGTTTGGTTGGTTTTCATCCAAACTCCAAATGTATTATCAGCTGAGAAATAATTTGTTAATGTTACAAATTATTGTTTTACCACACCTGCATTTACACATATGATATACTGGGATCCTAGGAGAAGACTGATTGTCCTCTTAAATTTTTCCATGTGCAGAAAACTATTTCACACATGTATTAAAAGTATGTTGGTTTATGCTCCAGATAGAACATTATAAAGAAAACTTTCCCTATCACAGAAGGAACAATAGAAGTAAGAATATTTCTGATTCAAAGAAATTGTACTAAATTAATTGACCAATTGGAAGGATCAAAGATGAAAGACTTGCAGCAACAGCTGTCAGTGTAGCTGTGCTGTCATGCAGCAGCAGACATTAAGCATTAATGGAGCTTATAAAATAAATATTAGAGGTGCCAGAATGTTAAAAATATAAATTAAGATGTTATTTTAAGTTACTTTCTGCATTCTGTTAATGTCCAAAATAATGAATTAGCAGCCTGTTTAATGACAAGGACATACAGTGGTTTGTAATAAAAACTCAGCTAAAACATGCTCAGCTGGACTGTGGATATTTAATAAGGTTCCTGGTGCTCTAGCATTATTGCACCATTTCTGAAAGGTAGCTAGCTAAACATATTCAGAACAGAGCTGGCAGGGACGGGGTCATTAGCACACCTAAATGATGTTGTTATTTTGGCTGCTACCTGAGTCCTCTCTGAGAAAAGACTTGCACCATGGCTTCCCTGAGGACAGTCAGTTTGATGATGAGCTCCTTTCCACCGCGTTGAGTGGCTTCATCCCTGGGGCACCACCTGGGCCAGTGATTGCAGAAGCCACACTGGTGCCCCGACTCCTCACCTCAGGCTCCCCCCTTCTCCTCTGCACCCCGTCTTGCTGTGTTGAGCTATGGTGGTGGGTTAAGCAGCCAGACTGCAGTGTAATTTCACTTCTCAAAGGCCTGTGCAAGAATAAGCATGGAAATACCCAACCCAATAAATTCACAGGAAAAATCCTCCAACAAATTTTTAAAGTATCATGGAGAAAAACAGCATTAAAAGTCTACCATGATGCTGTGTCCTGGAGTATCTCATACACTTGAATTTATATCAATCTGTAAAAAGAGACCATCTGATTTTCTCTTTTTTAAATATTTGAGGAACAGTCTTAATACTTTGAGCCACTCTTCAGAAAACTAACAGAACAAAGCATAAACTGAAATATTTGCCCTTCAAAAAATAAAAAAACAGATCATTAAAGAACTGGGTGCAACCTGAATCACCTTTCTACAAGTGCTTTTAGGACAGTAGCCTTGAAATGGAACGGAAATGTTCTGTTTTCCATGAAGCACCTTGTAAAATGGGTGAAAAGGAGAGGACAGGGAAAACCCAAGTGTTGATGTGACTCTGCCCGCATGCATCTGAGGATTGTAAAAACTTGTCAGGTGCCTTCAACAGGCAAACATCTGTTTTATAACCTCAGTATTTGCAGCATCTAAGGTATTTCCTGTCTTCAGTGTTGGGAAGTACAAGTAAATATTGCCTGTTCTGAGATGAACTGCTCTGTGTAGTTGAAGTGAAACTAGCAGGCATTTCACGGTCAGAACTGATTTGCAGGCAAACTACAAAAATCCCAAAGCCATTGTCACATATTTAATTCATTAGGAGCAACTAGTACCTATTCCCAGGGCTACTTTTAATAGTGGGTCTTTTTTTCTGAACCACATGGGGTTTTGCTCAGAAGTAGAAACTTGGAGCTCGGTTTGGTGGTTTTAGCTTAGTCCTAAAGCAATCAAAACAAAACTTCTTCAAGTAAGTGTTCCCTTTATAGAGAAAAGTGGGGTTGATTTTTTTTATTTTATTTTATTTTATTTTATTTTTTTTTGAGGTGTCTGAAACCTGTGAAACCATGTTGAATTTCCCCACCCTGCTGATTTTCTAGCTGTCTGTTTGCATTTTCCAGCTCCGTGTGGCAGGGTGGACAGGCTGCTGGAAAGCACAGAGGGTGAGAAAACGGGTGGGCTTAGAGCAGCGGCTGGAGCACAGCACTGCAGTTGCTCCTCTCCAGCCAGCAGATTTTTATTGATTTATGGCTAAATTTGCCTCATGATCGAATTTTGTATGTCTTTAGAGCCAACGCTGTGTATGATGTATGAAGCAAAATAGTATGGTTACTGCTTTTCCTCTGTTTCTTGCTCTTCCAGCATTGAGGTGCACTGGCACATACAAAACCTTTTCTTACAGAATTTGCATTGCCATTTTGTAGCCTCAGGAGGTCTGGGTAGTGCAGATAAAGCTTTAGAGAAGTACCTTGAGGTTTAGATGCTTATCTTAACCAACCTTGGTCTCAAATTTCCCTGATCGCTAAGGGAACACCCTCCATCCATCATGTATGGGGACATCACCCACACGGGGAACTGCCTACCAGCTCAGAGCTGTGGCTGTGCAGCATCCTTTACTTGGGGGCAGAAAGCTCAGCATATGGCTGCTTTGTTTCCAGTAGCTATAATGTAATTGAATCAATTGCCCTCACATGATATGGGTGTACTAAATGAACATACATCATTTATTTCTGGGTTTTGAGGCTTGTAAAGAGTGGAGGGCAAGGCCCCTGAGGATAAATCAGTCTAGTTTGTCTTCAAGAAAAATGGGTTGAAATCTGACCTGTGGTGCAGGCACAAATCAATTCAGTGATTCTAACAGTCCCATGTGAATATTTTCCTCATTTGGAAATTATCCGCTGATGAAGGTTGCTGTCAGTCTTTACACAGCTGGGCTACAAAAAGCAGATGTCTTCTGAAGTGAAGGTCATCAGTAAATAACGTGAAATTTAAATACAGCTAACCAAAGCTAGGCAAAGGCATAGCAGTAACTCTCATGGCATTGTCAGAAAGAAAATCATGAGGTAGGAGAAGGGGAGAGGAAAGGAAAGTGGGCTGCCAAAGGCTGGGTTCTTAAGGTGCTGAAATATCCTGAAACGGGGAATTGCTGCAAGGCAGAGGGATTTGTCTGTCTCCCACTTCCCTGTTGCAGCAAGACCAAGGAAAGGTCATGCTCCAAACTAGCATGCCCTAGTCTTCCCTCTCCTCTGCTCCTTCATCTTGGTGACTTTCAGGTAAATAACTAGGTTTGTTTGTTTGTTTGTTTGTTTGTCTGCTCTGCACCAGTTCTGTACTGAGAGCTGGGGCTAAAAGCATTGCTCCTCATCTCTTCATCCACGTGTCAATACTGCTAGCTGCTTTGTGTCTGATTCAATCTAAAAATATTTTCCAGCATAATCAAAGTAGGCTTAACTTAGCTGTTTTTTATTTATTGTGAAACTAAAATTTAAACCTACAGAAAAATAAGACTAAATCCCAATAAAAGGTTGGCCATCTGAAATTACATATCAGAAAGGGCTTTAGGGGTTAGGTAACACAGGACAAATTCCTTCCTACAGGTCCATTTCCTTTGGAGTGGAACAATGTGTCTTCTGGTGGTGCCCATCTTTCTATTTACAAATGGTCCTGGGTAACTGGCCTCACAGAACACCAGCTAACCAGTTGGGTAGGTTAAGGTTGCTAATAATTGTTATTGCTAATAACAAATTCTTTGAAGTCAAAGCCTGGATTCATGTAAATTTTGTTCTAAAGCTGAGCTGATCAGATGAAATCTGATGAAATTTGCATTCTGAAATCCCCCTTTCTCTTCACTTATGTCTTTGGGAGTCCAAAATTTGAGCACAGCATTTTAGAGCTGGAGACCATTTACCATGTCAGAGAGTTTGGAAAGAGTATTTCAGACCTTTCAGCCCAGCTTTGTATCTGCACAAGACATTCCTGAGCTCTGTCTCTCAAAACAGAGCTGGACTGAAATAGAGAGATGGATTCAGAGCTATTACTGAGTCCATCCTTCCTTTTAATATATTGATGTACTTAACCATATGCTGTCATAAAAAATAATAACAATAATCTTATTTTGCTCCACTCTTTCATGCACCTCTGCGCTTACATACACTTCTTTTATTTCTCACTTCCTTCCTGTCCCAGTTGGTTCCTCTCAGACCTTTAGGTTTTGTAGCCATACGGGTACCTGGAAAAACATCAGTGCTGCACAGAAGTCCTCACAGGGAGAAAGCTGAAGATTGAAATATTAGCATAGGAACATTCTCTGGCTTTGAATGTAGGTGATATTATGCCTTCTCCTGCAGAGAAGTAGAGCACAGGAGAGGGGAGCATAGGCAGTCCTTGTGTGAATTGGTGGGAAGGTTGGACCACAAGGTCATTTGGTATGTCCAGCCAAGTTAATATTGGTAGTACAGCCCCTTCATTATGCCTTCTTAGGAAATCTATGCCTCCAATCATGCCTTACTTTTCTATTTCTCTATTTCAGTTTCCACTAAATTGATTTTTTTTTCCTATTTCACCTCCTTGGAAACTTAATTCTCTGCTACCTAATACCCTCTTAGTTCAATCCCTGTACAGACATATTAGGTCAGAGTGGAATTATAGAGATGCAAGACACAAAACCTGTATCAAAAATTTTCCATTCAAAATAGTTTTGCAGAGAACATGTGGATTTAAAGAAATAGAAAAGAAATCCAGCATCAACTCATGGCAGCAAATGGTGAACTATTACTAAAAATTGCACCCCATGAAATTTTAGACAGAGATTTTAGGTTTTTTGTTTGTTTGTTTTGTTTTGTTTGAACAAAAGGGAATATTTTAATTTTAAGCACCTTCCTTTCCTTCATCATTGCAGTTATTTTTTTGACTAGGGAAGCTCAGTCTGTATCTCCGGTAATAAGCATCAAACCCAGCCGCATTCTCACTTCAAGTGTCATTGCTCACAGTCACTTATTTGAAGCTGCACTCTAGTTCATCTTCTCTAATTTGTTCAGCACCTATTGGTAAGGAGCAGATCAAGGGATGGCTGCTTTCCCATGAATGGGCAAATAATGTTTCTTTAAAACCAGGATTACTTGTCTTCAAAAGCCTTTTCTTGTCAGGGATCTACAATGTGTATCAGAGGGGTGACTGCAGACTCACAAAGTAGAGTTTAGTTATAAGGGCTAAATAAAAAGATGGATTAGTTGCTTTTTGGGGGGATGTGAGTGTTAATTGGCTCCCTAATAAAACCATCTAGTTAAACTCTCTGCTCAGTGGTAAAGCACTGCAGTGAAGGAATTTTTGAAGGCACCCTGCTAAGCTGATTGTGCTTCTAGATAATTAATTGAAATGAGGAAAATAACACATAAAAAGAAAAAAAAAAAAAAAGAAAAAAAAAAAAAAGGAAAAAGGAAATCACACATTTTCAGCAGTTCTCATCACATAAAGTTGCCAAGATTAATTCACCTGATAGGAAATAAAGTATTCAACTGAACAACATGTTCCTTTGTATGAAGCAACAGGTTTGGCAATTGCTTCCTTTGGATAGCCCCAGATTTCTAAAGCTGCAAGGACGATTTTTTTTCAAGCCATTAAAATATTTGGAAGTAATATGTAATGTTTTTTAATGCATTTTATGTGGTTTTATAGACATTTTAAATTTTTGCAAAGGTAGTTTTAAAGCAAAACAAAATGGTTCCCATTCTCTTCTGTTCCTTTCTTGTTGCTTATGTTTGGCTTTTGCCTTACTGTACAGCAGTCCTCTGGACATACATCTGCCCAGGATGATTTAGCTTTCAATGTAATTGTTTTCTAAGTGTTTGTGTTTATCCTGTTGGTAATCCTACAATGGAAACTCTTGCCCATACTTGGTTATATTTGAATATTGATTTTGTTTCCTTTTCTCCTGGCCTTAGTTACAAATTATACCTTGTCTTTTGCTTGGAATGTTTTCAGGTGATTGATTACAGAATGAATCGAGTGCACCCATGAGCTAAGGCTTGATTTAATCCCCTTAGTGCCAGACATTTCAGAGCAAGGAAGCTGAAGTTGCAGCACCCCCCGGAAACAAGGGCTGTGGATTTGTTTCCTGAATATTAGAGGGCTGTGCCACTGTACCCCCTCAGGCGCAGGTACCCCTTTTTGCTGAGGCACGGGCTTAAACCCCAATTCCTGTCACGGTGACATTCAGTGGATTTCTGTGTCTGTCAGAGGAGACAGCTTCTTGTTTGCAACCCCTTGCAGATGTGAGATCTATACATTGCAGACTCTTCAGGGAACCTGGCTTGTGGGGATGGCATTGTTTTCTTTGTAAAGAGTGGAGGGAAGAAGGTTTGATAAGAGGCACTGGGGGTGAATAGACAAAAATGGGGACACTGTTATAGCCAGGTTGTCCTCTAAAGTCCCATCCCCTGGAGATAACTGAACTTGTTTTTATGCAAATCAGCTTGCTGTGAACTTGAGGTTGCAGACAGTGTGCCTGAAAGTATTTTGTCTGTTCCTAGCCATTGTTACAATTCAGGTAACAAATAGATGAAGCTTGTGCTGCAGGAGGCTTGATCAGGTAAATGGTGCAAGGCTGATATTTCTGAACCTGAACTTATGGTCAGCTGTAATGATTTGGGGTGCCAATTGCTGTGGCTGCTGTGCTGTCAGGCATTGTGGAGAAACAGGAAGATGGCAAGCAGCACAGCTTGTGGGGTCTTGTTTCTGATACCCTTTTGTTCCCAAGTTTTGACAAATTCTTAAGACCTCATATCGTGTGCATTTTGGCTGCTGGAACCACAGAATACTGAACCTTCAGTTACGAGTGTCGTAATTACATCCATCTCCTCCTGCTGCTGCAAATGAGCATAGGGGAAAAGTTCATTAATCAATTATCTGAATTTTGGAGAGAGCCATAGCAGTGATAGTCTCCTGTTTCCTGGAGATCTGAAATATGCCTCCTTCCTTCGGAAGTGGAAGGGGGGGGGGGGGAGCATGGAGAGGACGCAAGCTTGGCCTGGCAGCTTGTGAAGCACTAGAACAAAGGCCTGAAACCATCGCTAACTAAATATGTCCAGCTTGCAGAAACCTGGAGCATAGCAGTGAGTGTATGGATGAGAGAGAAAGAGTATAGGAAATAAAATCCCTCTGAAAAGCTTTGATGTTGTTACATAGGTTAACAGGCCTTCAAGACTGGTTTTATGCATTTTACCTGCCAAACCCTCCTGAGCTTTGTGGCTTGGGAAGTTAAGCCTGTGTTACTGGTTCTGTGAGTGCTTTACACAACTGTTACCCAGACCATTCCTCTCTTCCCCACTCCTCTCCACCGTCTGGCCTCAGCATCACATTCCCACCCTTTTGTGGTGGCCCCGTTGTGCCACATCACTGTGATCAGGACCCCTGTTGTTTGGGGTGTTTTTGCTGCAGGGGGTTGTGGGGGGGTGCAGGATAAAACTGACAGAATTGCAGCTCACAAGGCAAACGAGCAATGTCATTGAAGAAGGTAGCAAGAAGGAGGGTATTTCTCCCTGTTAAAGAAGCACTTACTAATGCACTTCAGTGGTATTTCTGCCTGTGGAGTTTCTCTTAAGACCACAGTGCAACACGCACTGTTATCAAAGGCAGTGGCAAGTACATTCGTCAATGGTAGCAGCAACGAACAAAGTTAAAACACAATCATTACTATTTAGTCCAGGTTTTAATGTAGCAAAACATTAAGCACGTGCTTAAGCCCCACAGGGCTTCAGCCAGTGCTAAGAATAGGCACATTTAAGTGATTTGTCGAACTGATGGCTCTCAAGATACCAAACCGGTATTTTTTCTCACACTAAGTTTCTGTACAGTCCAAATCCCTTTTATATTACGTACAAGGAAAAATGATTAGGCTACACTGAAATTTAGAATGAAGTTATAAGAAATTATTCATTTTTCATCAAACCACTTTTATTGTTGCTGAAATAGGAGCGAATACAGGGCACTATAATCTGACAAAATGTTGCATGCCTTAACTCTTGATATGGACTAGGGAATAAAGTGCAACTCTGTCTTATTTTAATAATTTTTAATCCCCCTTCCTTCATAAGTTTCTATTATATTCATAGAACAATATGGGAGAATATAAGTAACTAATTTAAATGCTATAAATATGCACAGCCATTAACTAGAAGGCTTTGTAGGAATAGGGATAAAATATCAGCCTTAAATTTCAGAGTACAGTAGTCAGTTCAGATAGGGTTGGGGTTATATTTTTTATTTAAAATTCTTCAAATCTTTTATTCTCTTTGTATCAAATAGATCACTACATCTTCAATACTTAATTATCTGCATAATAAAAAGAAATTCCCTTTAACAGTTAAGAAAATATTTAAACAGCTCTCCTTTTTTTAAAGAACTGAAACATGATGTACAATGTAAAAGCTAATCTTCTACTGATGTATACAAGGAGGTCCAAATAAGAAGATAAATGTGCTTTCTCTGATCTTGGCAACTTTTGCATTCAGTTCTTAGGCCATCGTTTTATGTATGGTATGGGTATCCAGATGGATTTAGCTACATGAATTTATTTGCACAGTCATAGCCTTACCAAGTGGTAGATGCATTTCATTTACAGGAAAATACAGGTTTGTTAGACCTAGACACAAAAAAAACACTTCTCATGCTGAAAACCACAAGTAGAAGCTTCTGAAGCTGATGAGAGTGGGATACTTTCCCAAAACCTGTGATGAGACACGAGAGCTCTTTGAGTTCAGATAGCCCCAGAGGAACACCAGCTGTGTGCATCTCCTGAGAGCTGGAGGAGTCTGAACTGAACAAGAGTGGGACAAAAAAGTGGGGCTTAGTCTTTTCCATGTGAAACCTGCCGTCAGTAATGTCTTGCCTTAGGGAGAACATGTATAAATGTATTTTTGTTGGTGGCTTCGCTCTAGTTTTAAAGTTATTTAACATCTTTAAGGTTGACTTGCTAAAGGTCTGAACTTCTAAGAGATGTGTGAAATGGGACTTCAGGGAAGTTTCCCAAGATACACTCTGACTGATCAGTTATCTTCACTTGTCTCCTCCAGAAATAATCATATCTCCATGTTGTTTATATCCCCATCAGCAGGAGAGCGTTTTCTTGTTTTACCTGCTGAGTAACCGTTTCTGTGTTATCTGACATTCCCTCTCCTTGGTGCACGTTACCTTTCCTATGTCAAATGGTATAACACAGGAAAGAGTCAGAAGGAACCACACACAGTCACTTTTGACTCTTTCCAGATTTCCAGTACATTGATTTTATAGAAGATCCCACATCAGCTCAGAGTGGTCATGATCAGACATTTAGAAGAAGTGCTTGCTGAGCAACTCACAGGGCTTCAGTGAGATGGGCTTACAGAGAAACAAATACAGTTTGGAGAGGAATTGAAACTTCATAAAATCTAGTCTAGGAAGATGGACAGTGAGAGAGAAGGGTTTGACATAAAACTAGAGGTTCCTAAAGAACCAGGCATATCCTCTGAGATATGCACTTGCTGGTGCTTTTGCATTTTGACTTCTGTGCATCCCTAATTTGGCATAAACCAGGTGTAGCTTCCTGGGGGAGAGAAGAGGAAGTGGTAGAAAGGGCTGGATTGTGAGAGCTCCAAGCACACCTCATCTACTCATCCTCCTTCAGCAGCACTTGTGTGCCTATGGGGAGAGGTTTCTCCCTGCTACTTCCTGCCAGGAGTGGGCAGTCAGAGATGGGCCAAACAAGGGCTTGTTCTCCATCTTCACAGCCCTGCAACCCAGGACTCTTTCTATTCTCTGTCCCACTGCATGGTCTGTGACATGACTCAGCAGAGACTGGTGGAGGAAAGGGATTTCCACAGTCTTATCTAAGTTGCATCCACTTTTACAACCAATTATTCTCCAAATAGAATTAAAGTTCTGTAGGACATTAGAGAGCCATACATGAATTTCTGCTGAAACAGGCTTCTCTGAAGCACCACAAAAGATATTAGTGCTGTTGAAGACCTGATTCTTGACAGGCTTTCCTGTGATGTCTGATGACTCCTTGGAATGGAATGCATGAGGCAGACTTATTGGTGCAGGGGCAATGCAGCCCCTTCCTTTTGCCCTATAGACCATTCCCTGGGATTAGGAGGCAGCTTTGTTAATAACACTAGCCCTTGCTCTGGGTTGTCAGTGAGACCCTGCAGATATTAAAATACTCCATACATTTAAGTCACAGGAAGGCTGACATGTCTTTGCCTCCCCAGAGGGTGAGGTGCAGCCCGGTGAGTGCTCTGGGATGATGTGCTCCCTATTCCTGCCTCCGGAAGCGTGTGCTCGGTGGTGTGACCCCCTCCTAACACCTCTGCTCAAAGGGTGGCCAGGCAAAGCTGGTGCAGACGGAAGCCACACCTCAAGAAATGCTTTGGCACTACACTGGCAGTGACTGACTTGCTGGCCTGGAGACACAGGAGGGGGAAAAGACAGAGGTGGGGAGGGAGCAGACAAGTAAGTGTCATATAGCAAGGAAGAAATATGGTGGGGCTGCACTGGCGTTTCGTATTTAGAAGCAGTGTAACTGATGAGCTGCACAGTAAAATTCCTACTGACTGCAGAGGCTGCAGAAATGACCCTTATTTTAGGGGGAGAAAATACAAAGAAAAAGGGAGGAGGAGAAATCAGATTTCTGAATTCCTTCTCTGAGCATTGTCTTCAGCACACACTTATGAAGGAAAAAGCTCCTCATCACTCCGAGGTGCATAGTGATGGAGAGCTTTTACCAGAGTGATGCAGAGTGAAGGTGACCAGCACAGGAAGAGCCACTCAGCATTTCAGAGCCTTGGGGGATTTCTCTGTGTGTCATTTTGTGCGTACTGCCAAGGAGGAGGTGGGATTAAAAGTGAGCTTAGTCACGTTTCTAGCGAGCTGCGGGATCTCAGCTGACCTCTACTTCTTGTATCATGATGGGCTTTAAATTGAGAAACGGCTTCGGCATCCTACTTCTCACAATCAGCTGTGACAGTTCCCTGCTCACAAGGGCATTTGTAAAATAAATCAAATTTGTGTGTGTACAAACAGGCACCAGACGGAGAGGTGTTACAGCCATGCCAGGGAAGTACTGCACCGTCACCCTAGCCAGCCGATGAGCACCCAAATGTGGGGATAGTTCTGAGGACAAGGTAGATAGAATTTGGGGAGGTATTCTGAAGTGCTGGCAGATGAGAAGTTTGTCTGTTTCCAGTTCACTTCCTGGGAGGTGACAACCCCCTTCCCCTGACTCCAAGGCAGAAAGAAGTTATACTGATGCCTCCAGTCTGCCATCAGAAGGGAAAGAGCAGTGTCAACACAGAAAATGCAATTTGCTGACAGGTTGTTAGAGACAAAGAAGATGCAAGCAGGAGCAAGAGTAAAAATAGAAGTTCTCAAGTAAAAATGGGAGAAAAGAGAGAAGATTGATTGTTTAAGTCACAAAAGACAGAAAAAAAAAAAAAAAAGGGAAAAGTAAAGAGACTATTAAATTGAATATGCCTGCCTTTTAGAGTAGCATCGATAAAGGCTGGAGATGTGCAGTGTAAAGGTTGAGACATATCTAACCGAGGGTCACATCTGATGAAATGATAATTTATAGTTAGAGAATAAAATAGAACATTTGGATGATGTGGGTATCATTTCTAGACTAGCAGGTATTAGGAGGCTGGAGGGAACACACATCACTAGATACACGAAGGAGATGCATGAAGACCATTCAGGTATGAAAGAAAAAGATATCTTCTGTTTATTGCTTTGCTTGCTTCCCTATCCTCTGCTGCTTTGCTGTAGGGAAATCAAATGAAGAACTAAATAATACAGTATACATTCTCTGTTTCCCATCACGACTGACAATATGAGAAACAATACCTTAATGATGTCTTAGATTTTTAATGAAGATGCTTGTTAAGCTTCACAGTACAAATGCAAAAAAGAAAAAAAAAAAAAAAAAAAGATTTAGCAGTGTTTGTTTTCCAAACACAGTCAGGTCAGGCTGGGGCAGAGAAGGGTGAGCATGACTAAAAGAAACAAAAAACAGTACGGGAAACCTGGATAGTGACTGAACTAATCAATAAATGAAGGATTATGCTGAATGAGTAGACTTTTATAAATAGATATATTAATATTGAAATTGTAACAAATGGTGTGATGTCCAGCCTCTTAGCGGGTGCATCTATTTCTTTTCTATCAGCTGCAGAATCAGATACAGTCATTAGGAAGCAGACATATGCACTTCCATCAGCAAAGCATATCATACAGTATTAACTGGAACCTACCATAAATAAATAAATAAATAAATAGATCATTTCCTCATTAGCTTCCAGTTCCTTAATGCTCCCTTATTTTTCTGCCTGCCACTGACGGACTCAGCACATACCTGTTCTCTGAACTATATGGAATTTTTTCTTGAATTGCATTTTTTTATTGAAATGTTTTCTTCAAGTTCCAGTTTATGCAGTTGCCTCGCTTTCCCCAGCCAAATCAAATAGGTAGAAAAATGCAAACTCCAGAGTATAATTTAGAGAGAGATACTGTTAAGTTCTTCATCAAACCTTTTGCTTGAAGCCTATAATTTTATCCTGTAGAAAGCCAAACTGAATTTGCTTGTTCAGGACAGCATTGTGTTGTAAAAAAAAATAAATAATAAAAATAAAACATCCTCACTTGATAACCAGAACAGCTTTCTTTACCTGATGTAGAAGTGATTTACATTATGTAATATGAATAATTACTATGTAATTATTTAACTTTTTAATATGGGATAGCGCAGACTTCAGTGAAACACTTGGCACTGCAGCCTCTGCAGGGTCTCTCAAGTGTTTTGGAGGAGTTGTTCAGCACATCAGTCTCTTACCAATGTCCCAGCATCACTGGAGGAAACACATTGTGACTGAATGTAAATGCACCCTTTCTGTAATTGCTGAGAACAGTGGGGTGGTGTTGGTGACTCTGCACCTTGTTTGCTTTTACATGGACTTGTGAAGAAAAACCTGGTATATGTGTAACAGGTCATTGCCTAGTGAATTAGACTTGCTTCTTATGTCCAGGTATAGCAGTGATTGCCTCTGTGGCAACATCTGTGAAGCATGTCCTGTTCTGTAAAATTGCAACGATGGTTGCTCAGCTGTGAGAATGACAGGGAAACACTCTGCTCACTCTGACTGTTTGGTATTATTGATAAAAGCGATGGTTCTGCACTGTTACAGAGTGTTTTCCTTGCTAAGGCCCTTACTTGTAAAATCTCACTGTCTGACCAGGACTTTTCTGAAGGGTGTTGTACATCAGTCTTACACACGGATGCACTTCAGCATTGAGGAACTGGGGCTCTGCTGCCATTTGTACCTGTTCTGATCCCAAGAAGCAGGTGTGTGTATATGCACCAGCCTGTACGTATATCTGTGTCTACGTGTGTGCATGGGCACAAGCAAGAAAGAGATAATGAGTGCATATTTCTTCCTCGGTTACTCTAGGGATTTTCTGCATGGCACTGTGAAGTGACTGTGAACTTTCACATTTTAGAGCTGGGATTTACATAGTGAGCAGTGGGCTTTACTTGTTAGTCCTCTGGGTTTTCCTTTCTATTTTCGTCACATGGCTGACTTTTTTTTTTTTTTTTTCCCCTTCCCACTGACTTTCAGATAGTAACACTGACACCCAGAAATTCCTGAAAGCTGACTTGGGTCTTCCTGAACTAAAAAAACAAACAAACAAACAAACAAACAAACAAAAAAAACTAATGTACTGGCTGAGTGCACCACTAAGTTGTAATTTTTGCTGTCCTTTGGGACCAAGAAATAGGCTGGCTTCCTGATGCAGGATATTTCTCCTATCAGTGTAACTCCTTACTCAGTGTTAGGTCTGACTGATTTGTTGTGAAGGAGATTTGTTGAAGTGAAAAGCATAGCTTCCTGGGTTTTATGAAGTTGGGCCAATTTCACTGAAAATACCTCCCAAAGGAAATTATTCTCTTAGTTCCGAATTCTTTGTCTGCTATGAATTGTTCACCTCCAGGAACCCATTGTTCCTAATTTTGAAAATTTCCGTGCCTTCCAAGTGACTTCATTCTATTAGAAGTAGCAGCTTTCCTTATCCCACTCTTCTTCTAGGACTTACCCTACAAAGTTCCCTTCTGCTTCCTGTGCTTGTGCCATTGCAGTCCCATCACAGGGGAGTTCTCAGTCACAGTCTCATCTTGCTTTGCATTAATATGGACTTCCCAATGTAAATTGGTGTTGTTTCTCAGGAAAATACTGCAAGACTTTTGGAGAAAAGAGGAACATGCACAAGTTATGCTGACAAAGTCAGCAGACGTTTTTTCTAAATAAAGAAAAAAAAAAAAAAAAAGAAAGAAAGAAACCAGTAGCCAGCCAGCTCTCTGAATTGTGCACGAAAGAGGACTACAATTTCAGAGTAGAATGGACTAACACCCTGAGTGCTGCTTACAGCTTCTTTCAGCACGGGAGGGGAGCGTTGTTTGCAGTTCAATCATAAGTGATAATTGGAAAATATATGTTACGGTTTCAGTCCTTTTGTGACTGAGAACTTGCAACTGAATTATGTCTCCTGATGACACAGGTCAGGCACCAAGCAGTTCCTTCAGTGCATTCTGAGGTCATCCTTGAATTCTTTTACCACTTTCAATACTAGCTGATCCTTTTCCTTCTTAAGTACCTGTCATTCTTTGGCCTTTCTCCATCATGTGCCTGTCCTCCTCTCTCCTCCTCCTCTTCTACTGTGGCAGTCCTTACTTCTTGCTTTCCATTGACATTGCAACAGCCCTTCCCTCATCCACTTCATGTTATCCCTGCATCAGTGCACCTCAGATCACTATGGCAATGCATTTCAAATTACTTTCCCACCTCTGCCTGCCTCCCTAGCGTCTGCCTTTCCAGTTATCATTGCCAGTCACTTAAATTCATTGTGGCAAAAAACATATTCCTTATTCACTTCATCACAAACTCTTATTTCTGTGCTCCCCAGATGCACTGCTGTGATTTTCCCCTCTTTAACCCCGCAACTTCAGGCCACTGTTAAATCCTGTTCCTCATTCCTTTACACCTGAAATTTATCTTTCTTCTCCCCAGATCCACTGTGTCAGTCTGTCATGGCTCAGGGGGAAGGTTTTGTTTAAGGAACATTTCTTGCTAGAAATGCAGAACAGAAGTGTTTGGGCTTGATTTTCATGGGAACCCAGAATGAATCTTCAGTCCAGTAGTCAGGGAAAAATGTATTAAAAGAAAAAAATAGCACAACCTTTTTCACTTGCACAAAAATAAATTTAATCTGGCATTATGTACACAACCCGCAATTTAATTTAAGATTTCTGTCTCACAACACAGCTTATAAAAGGTATGGCCCTATACCCAGTATTAGTTGTGATGCAGGCAGATATATTGTAGGAGAAAATGGGGAAGCTGCTTTTTCCCATTCACACTAGCTAGGTTTGAGCTGTGCCCTAAGGCCCTTGTTCTTCCTCCAGCAGATGTGTAGGTCAGTGCCAAATAGCTATGGGTTTGGTTGCTTGTTGCATTGAGCCATATGTCAGCTGCTGTGCCTGCACAAAAGCTGATGCAAGCTTTTGCTCTCAGAGGTAATTCTCCCCTAATATGAACTATGTTTGGTTGCAATTTCACTGTTGAGCTTTGCAAAACTGAGCTATTAAAAAACATGGTGATAGCTGAGTAGAAAGGGAAGTGGTGAATAGCAAGTGAAACTGCACTGTCTCCCATTTAGCCCAATGCAGCTAAATGGCTTTGGGATGGCTGTAGAAACAGGAGTGGGCTGAAAGTGTAGGGGTTGTGTTATGGGATGTCGATGCAGCACGCCTGGGGATGCTGCAAGGAGGCTCTCCAAGAGGCATGCCTCTGTGAGCAAACACTGTACTTTTTAGATCTGTTGACTGATTTTGGGACAAGGTGTCAGGCAGAATATGAGGCTGGGTTTACAGACAAGCAGGTGAAGAATACATACAGTGATGTGTTTGGCACTGGGATCTGGAAGGGTCATGGGCATTTCTGGATCCACAAGATGTGAGGAAGAGAGAAAAACGGCAGTACGCTGGTTGGGAAGCAGGCTTGTTTAGGAGGAGGCAAGTCGCACTTTGTTTGCTGATGCATTATCTGTACATTGCTGCAGACATTAGTAGACTCTGAAATGAAATATATTCTAAAGCCATGCCCATGCTTTTCAAACACAGCCTGTATTTTCTTCCAGAGCAGTTTGAGTTTATTTTCCCAGACTGGCAAAAGGGTTTTTCATTTCCTTCATCATTTTTTTCAAATTCCTCAAACCCTGATGAGAAGCCCAGCAGCAGCCAGGAGGCAAGATGATCCTATGAACCCCTGGTGCAAAAGCAGAGAGCTGCATGCCTGTGTCCCCCACAGCCCAAAGGAGCCACCTGTCTGCCCTCCCTGCTTCTGGAGGTCTGGCAGGTGTCCATTGGGAAACACGATGTTCCAGCTTCACGAACCAAACCACATCTCTCTTGCAACTGCAACCTTTAAGTATCTTTTTTTTTTTTTTTTTTTTTTTTTCTCCTTGCAAACCAAAATATCAACTGTCCTGTTTATGTCCTCTTGAGGAGAACTACAACTCCTCATCCATTAATGCAGATTTATTATCTGCATTCATCTGTGGGTTGCAAAAGCCTGATGGTAAACTCAACTTTTCTTCATGTGACTAGGTGCTCCTGGAGAGGAAAGAAATTAGATTGGCAACCACTTACTGAGATGTTTCCTATTATTTTGCTTATCTTCCTCTAAGTGTGTTCAGAGCAAATGTTTAGTACGCTGCAGATAATGTAGTTACAGATAATGGATCCTTGCTGCTAGGGGACGTGCAGTGATTTACCTTCATCGAATTAAATCAGAACAGGTGTTGCCAGCTCACTTCCGAATCAAAAGGTGAACAGGTGCCAGTAAGTTGCATCTGGCAATGGGAGCAAACAAATCTAGGCCAGAGAATTGTTGAATGAGATGATTTTTAATTTGGTGCACAACCTAAGCAATTAGCAGCAGCTTTCCAAGGGTTCTTCTGCACACCCCTCTCCTACCTATTTAAGCAAAAGTGACAGAGGAACACTGTTAGAAAACAGTGCTTGGATTAGAAAGCATTGCAAATATTGTCTCTGACACAAGCATTTTCTTTGTTCTTTAATAGGGAACTGTGCATGGAATTATGTTCCAAAGGGAGATTCCTCACTTTGGAAAGACCAAGGAGGGGATTGCTGGGGCAGAGCAGAGGGATGTTTGCAATGCACTGTAGTGACTCCACAAATCCACAGCTGTGGGTCTGCTTCTACATTTGCTAATTTCCCTGCTGCGGGAATGAAGTTTCACTGCAGTAGCTGAGCGTTTTTCTTAGGAATGCTCTGATGCTGCATAGCTGTTTATGGGTGGAGACCTGCTAATTTCAGGGTTAGATGTGAAATGAGACTCGTGCTTCTTCCTTAGAAGAATACGTTGGGCGATACTTTGGTAATGATCAATACCTACATCTGACCCTCCATATTTGGCTAAAATCAGTGTTTTTGAAAGCCCGGATTAAGTCATCTCCCTGCTGCAAGTAAAAGCATTTTTGACTAAGTCATTTTCAACCAAACAGTGCTCAGCCAGGTCAGTAAATCACACAAACAATGTTAATCACTTTTCGGTCATGTTTAATGGCCTCAAGTTGCCTTAGAAATTGCTTCACCTAATTTTATTTCATTGGGGCTCTAGAAGGGGTCCAGCTGCAAATAACTACTCTCAGAATCAAGGCTGAATTACTGCAAATACCTCAGTAAAGGTAAGAAGGCAGATCCTCAGATCATATAAATTGGTGCAGCCCTGCTGATGCCTGTGATGTTATGGTGATTGATACCAGCAGGGCCATAATACAGCTAAAGTAAATGGTCTGCAGTTTTAAATGCCTGCTGCTAATGGGTCCCATGGTAAATCAATGGCTGACTTGTTAGTTATTTTCTCTTTAAAATGGACTCAGAAGGTACATTAATGGGGGAAAAAAACAGCTCAGTAGAGCAGTGGCCAATACAGGTAGCGCTGGAGCTAATATAGTTCACATTTGCATTTAGACATAGGGCCTGATTTGTTGCCTTAGCAGATGCCCATGCCAGTAGGCGATAGGTCTAAGGCAAAGGCTGGCCTCAAGCCCAGCTGATCAGCCATTGCTTGAATTGACCCAAGATGAGAGTATAACTCCCTGGGATTTGGATCTTGTACATCTCAGGGTTCTTGGGAATTACAGCATATAGGGAGCTTCATGCTGCTTTTCAGACATCTTAAAGTGAGTCAAGAAACAGATGGCCTTGAGTGCCCTTCCAGTGGAACCAGAGCAGGAGAGCGAGCTACTGAACCTAGATGGGAATCTGTTTCCTTACCCTACCCGAGTGTTCAGAATTCCAGTATTTTTCCTATCTCCCACCAGGGATGAAAGGTCCTTTTAAGACTTGGATGAAAATCTCCAAAATAAAATCATGATGGGGCCAAACTAAATATTTTACTTTAATAATGTTCAAAGAGTATATTTTGGTTGTGACCTTCCTTAGCAGTTGCCTCTCTTCAGTACAAAAGGAACATGTGGTTCTTGCTTGTTTCTTTCAATTAGAAATAAGACTTTTCACTTTTAAAATGTCAAAACAGCAGTCCTTGATCATTCAAAGGTTTCATTCCTTTTTTTTTTTTTTTTTTTTTTTTTTTTTTTTTTTTTAAGTTGAGAGACTTGTTGAAAATAAACGTTTACCATCAGTCATTTTCAGTTTTGACAGATCACTGCTTTTTTTCCATTGTGGGTGGAGGCAGAAGAAAAGTTTAGTCCAGAAATTCCTAACCACTTCTAGCAATTGTTACCTCACTTTCAAACATTTACTGCCTTGCATGGGATTCAGCCTAGATAAATTAGGCTAACACTGGGCAATGGAGATGCAGGAAGTGCCTTTTTTCCAGCTTATTTTTAAATGAATACTGTAATTTTTTTTTTATTTTTTTTTTTTTATCAGTGACCAACATGATTTATAGAGCCTCTAAGTTATTTATATTCTGTTTGCATGATTTAGTTTCCTGAGTGAATGCAGTTTGGTTGAAAATGGCTTAATGAAAAATGGTTTCTTTATAACATAGATGGAGTTTAATCTATGTTTTCAAAACTCATTCTGATTAAAGCCTTATAAGGATCAGAGCAAGACACTGCCTGTTGCCAAGGTATCTGCTAGAAATGTGGTTCCCAAGCAAAATCCTGCAGGCTTTACATCACAGAAGAAGAAAGAGTTACTTTGTGAAATACAGGGTGGTGAAACAACTGCATGGATTTCCACTCAGCAACACAGCAAGTCTGTAAGTGGAAAGCATGGAAATAAGAAGAACCCAATGTAAACAGTAAGCCTGAGAAAGACCCTAAACAAAACCATCTTACCAGATGTTTTATGCTGCCTTTATTCTAATTATTCACACTTTGCACACTCAACTCTCCAGAGGCTATGCAAAGAGGATGTGAAGGTCTGGATGGGTTTCCAGCTCACAGTTTCTGGGCAGCTGTCCTCAGAGAGGTGTTCCAAACTTTCAGATAGTTTTGTGTAAAGTTTAAAATAAATGAGTGTCATTTATGATGGCTTTGTCAGGTGACGGTGATTAGCAATGTATTTCGTTTAAAAGTGCCCAATCTTCATCTGAGTGTTTGTTTACAACGTTTCTGTGCTAAATGCCACACATACGGAATGGTTCCTCGAAGGCATTTAGGCTCCATGAAATGAAATGGAGTTAGAAAATTTATACCTTTCCTCTGGGTGGAGGCTCTTTTACAAGACGGGTTTTTCAGACCCACAGTATACGCCATACTCTGTCATACGCTGACTTTTATCAGTGGTACAGGCCAAAGTCTGAGGAAAACAGAGCAATTACCATTCTTAAATTGTGTCCACTGACAGTATAGCGTGTCTGTTGTAGGAACTTCTGCACAAGGTAGCACCAGATCCTGGCATATTTTTGTGATCGTCTTTCATGAGGATTATTCTCTACTACTGGTTTTATTTTTGCATGCCAACTTGATGATGTAGGTGGGTAACTTTTTTCCCCATTTCTCTCAGGTCAGATTACAACATGTGGATAAACTTGCATCTGATTTTGATACATCCAGCATAAACTGCAACACAACTGATCTCAAATAACCCACATATCCATGGACAGAACATTGTGAAAGTAGCAGAAATCTGTTTTGGTCTTAAGGGATGCTGTGGAGAAGACTGTCAGGAAGCAAAGCTTCTCCCATGGGCTCTTTGGGGGAAAAAAGAGTGAATTTTCATCTCCATTAGCATGGCAAAGATGTCTTCTTTCTGTTCCTCAGCTGCTGTGGTGGTACGGCAGAGTGTTGTGATCCTGGATCTCTGAAGCACAGGGGCAACAATGTCTGCTTGCAGAGGCTGCCCTGCATCTTGCTGTGCTGCAGGCTTTGCAAGCACAGTGGCCCTTCTAGTGCCACAGCCAAAATTCTCTCTCATTTTTTTTTTTTTTTTCTTTATTTTTTCCTGGGGTTTCCTGGAGAAGAATACAAGGCCCTGCTATCTTCCCGCACCGGTGGTAAGCCTCTTGGTCCTCTGGGTATGTCTCACTGGTTATAGTTCTAATGTATTTCAGGTACATTAGCCAATGTGTGGCTTTAGAGCTGATCCAATCCACATTTATGGAAAAAAAGAGAGTTCTAGATTTCCAGATGTTTAGCAAGCATTGTTGGGTGTCCAGAAACCACAGACAAATGGCCTAAGACTTCCAGTTCCTTTAGCTCTGAATTTCTGGCTGGAAAAAGAAGAGGTAGCTGGGCAAGTGTGGAGGCATGGTGTCTTGTCCTACCTTGTCCTTGCCATCTCTCCCAGGCAAAGGCAACTGCCTCAGGCCTGCCAGTTACATCCCTTGTGGCCATGTACTCAAAGACTCAAAAGTAGCAAAACACAGGTGAACCAGCCTGAATAGTACTCATCCTCCCACAAAAAAAAAAGTCATGCTTTTGAGTCATCTGTTGGTTATCAGCTGCACACTAACCCCCTCACCTCAAATTAATACTTCTGCTTCACATAGTGAAGAGGTGTTTTTCCATCTTCTGAGCATGGATTTCTTCATTTGCAGTGGTTCAGAGCAGAGTCCATATCACCAGCCACAGAGGGGAAGACCTCTGCCAGCCATAGCTGCTCCTTTCAGCTGGCTTCTTGCTCACCCACTATAAGTCAGAGCAGTTCCTCTGAAGAAGAGTAACGTGTGGCAGGTAACAGGAATAGACCAAGACTTCACAAATATGGTGTTTATTTATTTTATTATTTTTTTCGCAGCCTTGTACCTTGTTTTGTCACTTGCGTCTCTGCAAAGTAATTCAGAGCGGAGCTGTCAGAAACAGCATTAAGGATGTGTATTTAATGCTGTGACGGTGTGAAAGATTATACCAGGTGCAAGTGCTAAATAAAAGCTTGAGTTTTTATTTATGCTTGTTTTACACGGTTTTCTATTGTTGTTTTTACAGTCTTACGCTTCAACTGCACTTGGGCGACTCTTGGAGCATGTGAAGGGAAGCTCAAAGGGAGAAGAGTTGCATTGGCAGGTTAGATACCTGAGGCACATTTGTGTGGCAAGCAGAGAAGGAAAAGGATGGACAGGCACACAGGTGGATTTTCCATGGGTAACCAGAATAAACAACAAATAGCAGAGATTAAATGTAAAGCAGGGCATTGTGTCCTAAACTGGCCAGTGAAGAAACCACTAAATGGTAATAATAATAATAATAATAATAATAATAATAATAATAATAAGCTTTATCTTAGTATAGGCCACGATTCAGAAAAATGCCTTCAGTTAAGTTGCATGTTTGCTGAAATCTCAGCATATGTTAAGATGCTCTCCTCAGTAAGGATAAACTCACCTGCCTTGGTTCTTTCCTGGAGAGAAGCTTAGATGATGGAGCAAATGGTGAGCTTATTTTTCCTGAGGCAGCAAAATTTACATTCACTTTTCACCTTCTTTTTCAACAGCCTGTTTATTTTCATTAAACTATGGCTCGAATTCCTGTATTTTGGCAATAACAGGCTTGACCATTCCTTGGGTTGTTCTCCCCCACCGCTGTCACCTCTGAAGCAAAGTCTGTTTTTTGTACTTTCTGTGTTTGGGAGTGGGGGAGCTGCTGACAGAGGTAGCCGGTGGCGGTTACCAAATGTGCCTGCTTATTTGAAAGTAAGGAAGCGTACAGCAAATATTAAAGGGAACAAAATGGATTATTTGTTATTCCTGGGGGGATTCTGCACTTAAACTGATGCCCCAGAACCCCAGCTGGAATGTAAAATGAAAGCCAAAGTCCCTCCTCTTTGCCTTCCCCAGCCGCCCCCCCCCCCCCCAAGCATGTCAGCAGAGAAAAGCTCCTTGCAGTGAGGGCCTTTGAAAATTAGAATTGAAAAATAATATTCTACAAAAAGGAAAATTCTGCTAAGAAAACAGAAAGCAAGGAAATTAAAAGCACAAAAGGGACTGACCACAATACTTGGGTTGTGAAGGGTCTCTCAAGTAAAGTGTGGTTAACACAACCCTCTGACTTCTTCCCTGTACAAATATACATGCACACACTTCATTCGAAGTGGCCTTGAGTTTGCCTCGAGATCACCAACTGAGTTTTTAAATTAACACGGGTTCTCACACCGCCATGCACCATCCAAATGGCCTTCCAGAAAAGTTCTCTCTGCATACAGAAAAGGAAGCTTGGTGTTTTCTATCTCCCTTTCTTTCTCTGTAAATAAATAAATAAATAAAAATAGAGTGAAGAAAACTAAGAAAACATTAGGGAGAAGTATGGTGCTGGATGGGATTCTGCAAAGTGGTGTTACCTTTTATTTTCCTCTGCTTGTGATGTGACCCTGTCCCTCTCCTCCTCCTCCTTATGCCAGATGATCCACATTGTCCTATGTGTCAGAGCACTGTGTTTAGTACAGGTTCTTTTTGCTGTGTTGATTTAAACACCAATGAGTCTCTGCCCCATTAAATTCAGCGAGGATTCATTTGTACGATACAAAGGACGTGGCTCTTTCCTTTACGGGCCAGAGGGCCAGCATGACTTAAACATAAAGCTATGGAATGACAGACCTGGGAAGTTATTCCAATTCTAAAAATAGATATAGCATTAATGGGAGATGCACTGACTTTATTACCGTGCTGTATGCCCCGAACCTGCTCTGTGCATGAGAAAATGAACCGTCTTTGTGTTTGTTCAGTCGTGAGCCTCCTTCTGAGACTGTGGATGAGTTCACCAGGTGATAACAGGTGGTGCATCAGAGTGACCACACATCTGAATTGTCCATGAGAGTCCCCAGGTAAAGCAGTTTGTTCTGATGTCCTGAAGGAAGTTTTGAATACAGCTTTCACCTGGATTTTTCTTCTGGGCACAGGTCTTTCCTTAATTTTCTCTCCCAAGCTGCCGTGGAGAGCATTTATACATTTTCAGAGGGTTGTGCAGAACGGCAGAAGGCACGTAAAATCCCTCTCCCAGCCCCATTGTCAGATACCCCAGTTGGAAGGTTAAAAAGCAGAAAGCCCATCCTTCCCATAATATGATCTGATGCCTCTTATCTATCCCTTATTAACAAACAAACCAGCTTGTCAGACTATAGTAGATCCCATCCCATTAAAGATATCTATGTTATACTTTTGACTTCTAATTGAGGGAAAACAAAACGGTACATGAGAAAGCTATGTTATCAGCTGCCAATAATTGCGTACAAAACGGATGTCTCATCTGCAGACAGGCAGATTCTTGTCGACAGCAAGAAAATGGCCACCAGATGCACCGTAAGGGAGATGGCAGTGGACCTGGACACATGCCTCCCAACCAATGACTTGGCACCATTGACCTATTTTATTCCCGCCATGAGCAAGACTTCAGCGTGCAGGGATGTTTGGTTATTGATTGAATCTGATCACTTGATAGAGCATTCGCAATGTCTGTTCTCAGTTTGCAACCCTCCACTGATTTATGTGGATCACTGGAGTTTGTAATGTAACATAAACCCTTGTGCACTTACGAACTGAGTGCCCTCAGCATAAAATAAATAGAGGGTGGAGGACAATAACTGTAAAATAGTCCTTTAGTAATGCTGATTTCTCAGATTTACAAATTAATGCAGACATTCTGGATAGAAAGACTGATTAACTGTCCTCGTCATTGCAGTTATTTCTAAGAGTCTAAACCATGATATTAGGATTGTGCTATGTGGAAGACATACCACAGAATTATAATGACTCTTTTTATATGAATTGAAGTTTATTTCAAACTAATTTGGGCATCAGCTCAAATCTGTCCTAGAACCTGACATGGAAAACATACCGAGAAGTAAAATGTCTTTAGTAGTATAAAATTATCATATGCATTCAACAAACTTTGATTTAAACATTTTTTTTTTTTTTTTGTATCCATTTTTTAGTGTTTGGAGTTGAGTTGTTTATGCAGGTTTTTTGTTCATGAATTAAATTTGGCATGTCTTCATCTGCAGAACTCAGAAATCGATCACAGATTTTTAATGAAGTAGGTAAGTATTTGGACAGTAGAAGTCCTAGGAAAAGTTGGAGTGTTTAAAGAAAAATTGTTGGTTATTCAGTGAAATGAATCAATACTCTGCCAAATCTGCAATGAATCAACGCCCCAGCATGAGGTTAGGAGTATCCATATTCTCGGTGTGTTGTTTTTTGGAGTAGGCATAAAAACTGTGAAAAAGCTGACTATTAGTCATTAAAGAACCCCAGGGAACTTTCAGCGTAGAGATCTTGTAACAGATGGTCTGGGCAAAATTCTAACTCATGTCTGATACTCGTCTGCCGGTGTAAATCAGCATTGCTGCCTTGGCTTTGGTGATGCAATAGGGGTTTGCATAAAAAGGCTCCCTGGCTTTGCTTGCCTAAACGGTCCCCTGTTCTTTTCATTGGATATGCTATTCCTTTTCCCGTCCTATACCAGAAACAGAGAAACTTGCAGTTTTTGTATTTAAGGCTGAGGGCCATTGAGGAGTGTATCTTCTGAAGGTGGCCTGAGGTCGAGTTATTTGCTTAATTTTCTACATGCTATGGGAAATTCCACAGGAAAAGGTGATACAAAGGTATAATCAGCTGACCTTAAAGCAATTTGTTTTTCTTTATATACCAGTAGGAAAATAGAGGGCTGAAGTGAATGTCAAGTTCTACTCAACCACATTGTTAGCATTCTACTACTTGCTCACCCTAGCATATGTAATTGAGCAGGATACAGAGCAGTGCATAGTCAGGTTTCAAATCTCACCTACTGCCACTAAAAAATTGTAACTTGTAAGAAACTACCTAACTTCTAGTTCATGTGCCAGAACATCTAAGATATGCAATTAGTTACAGGGTATTAATGATAGTATCTCAGATTCTGTTGCTGATAACTGAGCTTGACTTTTTGGTAGATGTTTCTTACCTGACATGATGATACCCAACTAGACCACTGAGAACCCTGTGATGGTAAGACAACATGCATGCAACTTGGTGCTAAACCATTACCTAGCATTAAAGGTGTAGCCTTCTGAGGAGCTGGCCCCTGCCCTACTACTCACTAGTTATAGGTATTATGTAGGCTTGTTCCACTGCCACTTTTTCTCTTCCCTCAGGTTTATGATGTATTTTGTCCTTTATTTTCTTGTTGCTTCAGTGAAATAACACTAAGCTCCTGTCTTCAGATTTCCCAAAGAGATCTTAAGTCAAAAAATTCAGTGTAATCAGTTGATTGTTTTAACACATGTTCGTCATTAATTCTTGTGGGTTTTGTTTTGCTTTTTTTAGTATTTTAGGCAAGATTAATAGGATCAGCATTGTGGTGGGGTGGGAAGTTAAGAATCATGTCATCCCAAGATCAAGCTGTTTGTTATGTGGAATTGGCAAAGCAACACCTTTGTCATGATGAGTGCTCCATGACAAGGATAATTAAGTAGACTGTATATGCCTAAAGCAGGTGATAAGCAATCTTTCATTTACCCTTATTTTTATTTTATTTATTTATTTATTTTTGTCCTGAAAGAAAGAGGAGGTAGGTGAAACTGGTGATAATGAAAAGATCTTTTGTGGTTAGGGAAGCCACTGAGGCTTCCTGGAAACAGGTTATTTTTAAAATTCAAATAGCATGGTGTAATGCTCAGGAACTAGAAATTCAACTTGTTTTGTGGGTCTTTGTTTAATTTGAAGTTGTTTTTCCTTGAGTGAGTTGCCAGAGCCTCCCTTTGCCAACAGAGGGTCTTCAAAATTTTATTTGACATACAGTTCACAATGCTGATTAACCTCTCATACACGGGGCTCACACCCCTCATTTTGCCCCTCCTGGCTACTTTCCAATGACACTGTTACCCAGCAAGACCTTTTGTCCCTTTTCTGTTTGGCCGCAAGTACACACCACAGTATATCTCATTCCTCCAGCCCTTTTCTTGGCCTCTTGCGGTCAGAACAATCTGGAGTCAGTTTTGAGGAAGTACATTGAGGCACAGCCATTTTAATCTTATTATTATTATTATTGTTATTATTTTATTTATTTACATCTAGAATTAATGCAATCAGGTAAAGCTAGCCAGAGCCTATGTTTACCCCTCTCTCATTGATTATTCTTTGAATTTTAGTTAGCAATGTACAGTTAGGCTAATCATGTGTAATGTCATCCAAATATTTTTCAGGGCAATGAATGGACTCACTCTAGATACCTCATCATGGCAGCTTGTGTAGCAACAGCTGCAAAGAATGCTTCCCTTGGTAGGACCTCCTTTACATTGCAGGTACTTCTTTGGTGACTAGGAGCAACATACCACCACGTGAGGGCTACCTGCAAATGAGCAGAAATATAGCCAGCAAGGCAACCAGTGCTTCTTCCAGAAACAGAGTTCCTGGACTGGTGTGATGTTCTGGCAGTTGCAAAGCAAAATGGTACTCCAGCGGGGCATGGTATGGTTTTCTCCAGGATGATGTGTGACAGCAGAAGAGAGGGAGGCAAGTAATTACTCCTATCACACTAGCTTTTACACCTGATGATAATAACATGCTGTGCTTTGTGAGACGTGTATCAGTAGCATAGCAGTTGCTCATACAGTTCTTCTCTTTATGTATAGCCCTGTTCTGTGAGGACTAGTGGACATTCCAGGGGCGAGATGGAGTTCACCCAAGAAGACTCAATGTTAAATAACTTTCACAGTATTTTTGCTGTTGATTATTTTTATTTCTGTGGTACATAGAAGTTGTAGTAACAGAAAAGACCCCCACTGTGTTAGGGACCTTACAAACACAATACAAAAAGGCACTGTTTCCTCCAAAGAGTCTAAAACTAATTAGTCTTCTCCATTCAGTACATGGTCTATGTACCTACAGCAAAGAAAAATCTGGTTTGCTTATTTATTTTACCTGATTCAATTTAGAAAAGACAGTTCAGTTTATTTTTCCATTAAAAAATGATGCCAAGCTGAGTGCTAAGATACATGAACTACAGCCCCTCTGTTTTTAATAGAGGAGGAAGGATGTAAATGCCTCTGATTAATTTGGCTCATCACAGTTACAAAACAATACAGGTTTGTCTTAACTGACCATAAGTACAGTGGATACTTAAAACACAAGCAAACTATCTCTCAAGCTGTGGGTGATATATTATCTTGAATATGGTATGAAAAAATGGCCAACCCATTTACCATACCCTCTAGGAAACCCTGTGATTAAATTTAACATAGCTGACCTTGTTGTCCTAAGTCTAATGAGCCAGAATGGATAGAAATGTCCTTGATCCAGCTGGTGTTTTTAGTGTCAGACACTACTCCTCTATAATTTATCCACTTTAACCCCAACAGTGGTGCAATTGCTTAATGCACTGGCCTGTCACCTTTCAAATGGGGTTTTTGGTCTGCTTGGTATAAAGTGAATTTGGACTTAGCTTGTTGCAGAGGCAGCAATACATGGCTTCAGCCTAACAAAATGAAGCCTGGGTTTTGCTCTGAGATCTGTATTGATATAAAGGTGAGGGCTGCCCACTGCGGTGGATTTTGTTTCAGAATTGGAGGAAAGCATCTTGAGGAAAGCTCACCTTTACTGTGATAATTCTGTTTTGTGATTGTTCTTTTAAATAGTGTAACAAGTTTCTTCATATTTGTGCATGATTTAACCTAAGTATTGTGCATCATGTATCCAGCACAAGCTGTCCAGAACAAGTGCAAGTAAAGAAAATAATTTTCAAACAAAAGGATTATGAAATACATTTTTGCTGCCTGAGTTACATTTCCAGTCTAGAGCTATTTTCCCCACTCTGTTAAATTTACCTCTTTCACCCTTTCCTAGTGTAGGTCCTTTCCCAGAGGTGCAAAGACAGCCAACTTAGGCCTGGCTAAAACTGACCAAGAACCTGTAAGGTGTATCCGGGACTGGGACACACTGCTATCAAGAAGAAGGTAAAAATAGTCTTCCACGAGGCTTGACACAGAAGCCTTTCCACCAACTAATGCAAGAATTGTGAGGATTTTTTTTTTTTTTTTTCTGTCCTAGAGCAGGAGTGAGGATATCCCTGAGTTGCTTGCATTGAAGCATTGAAGTACATTTTTAAATGCTTTCTGAAGTTGGGACCATCCACATTTAAAGCTTGAGTTCTTCATTTAATTATAGAAGCAGTTGTAAGTTGTTTGGTGGGGTTGCATTTGAGCCATAAGTTATCCCCTGGGCACTTCTTTCATCAGAGATGAGATGAGAGGGAGAACTTGACAACTTTTTCGGCAGGGAGAATCAAATCAACTGTGAGTCACCTGGCTACTAAGAATAATTACTGCTTCTGAGTTTACCTGCATGCTAGTGCACTTCACAAAGCGTATGAAACTCCCACACATCCTTTTTGCTATTCCAGATTTTTGGAGTCACAGCTGACTCAGGATTAAATTCAGGTTTTTCCTAATTCTCACACTGTCTATAATTAAGAACACAGAATTACAAAACAAAACACAATTCCAGGTTTTAGAGCAATAGTTCAGTATTTTTATAAATTGTCTGATTGACTCAAAACAGCTCACATGGAAATATTTCCATACCTTCCGTATGTCCTACTGCTGATCATGTGATTATGTTTGCATGCATATATATATAATAAGTGAAATATTTTCTCCCAGCTTTCTGGAAACATTTCCTTACATTTCTACAAAGGCAATATAATTCCCCAGGCCAGTGCCTGTGAGCATAAACTTGTGAAGCAGTGGGATACCTCAAGATCAAGACGTTTAATAAAACATCATAGAAACTACAGGGAACTGCCTCTGACTTGTTGCTTGAGCATGGAGCTGGTATCTGCCCCTAGAGACGTCCCCACATGCTCAGACTTTGCTGGGTGCAATATAAGATATCCAGTGAAGTACGTAAATAGAACGCCAGTCTAGAGTAGACCTTGGGCACTTGCTGAACAAAATTTTAAAGATATTTAGAAAGCTGTTTGCATTTTGCATTGTAAGAGTAACTTTACATGGTTCTGATCATGCAATTTTGAACTCACCAATACTTAATCACAGACTTCAGTTACAACAGGATCGAGCCTCTCCAGTACAGGACATTTCAAGTGCTGCTTCTAATGTGCTAACTATTCTTTATTGAGTCAAAAGACCAGTTTCTAGAGACAGATTGTTAGTCCTACACTTTTTATATACTAGATTTATTACAGAAACTGATTTGTACAGGTCCTTGCACAAATATTTAATACAGAGGTGGATGAATTGTTTGTTTACTTGGGGGGGAATTAAAAATTTCTTAGAGCATCATATCTGAGAAGGCTTTTGCTTTCAGATATGCTAGCTTAAGTTTTCTATTATTTATTTTTTAATTGACATGCTGGTGGGAACCCAAGAGTAGCTTTTTGCTCTTATCTGTCTCATTGTAGTTACTTGGCTTGCTCGTTTTTGGCAGCCACGGTAGTGCACATGTCCCCAAGGTGCCACAGTTTTCTTGAACTTGGTTTGCAGATAAAGCTTGAAGACCCTGTCTAGCACAGCATTTTTTAATGTCTGCTTCCTTATGCCAGTGGGTTTTTCACCCAGAGCTTCAGAGACTGTATTTGTACCCCTAATTAGACACTATTTTTTATTATTATTTATTTTTTTTAAGTAGAAGAAAAAAAAAAAACAACTATAAACACTGCAATAGGATTTTTGTTGTAGTGGTAAAGGGCCTGTTCAAACCCTCTGAAGTCAATGGAAAGACTCTTTTTGACTTAATTTGTGTCTCGATCAGAAATAAATGCAGAGGGCATTTTTCTTCCTAGGCAAGATTTTAGTAGTGATACTATGACTGTCAGACTGAAGTAGATGATGGAGGGAGGGGCACTGAAAGTACACGTCAAAGGGATAAAATATGGGTAGAAGTAATTTAATTTTGCTTCTTTGTTGAGTTGGTTTATTTCAGCTCAAAACTGAATGCAAGTTCAGCTCCTAGATCTTTGCAAAATCATCCAGACATAATACAATTTGGGAAAAGAAGTGGCCCACATTTTCCTGATGTGACAACATATGGATATTAGCATTTTTTCATTTCTCCAATCAATATACATAAAACATGCAGAAGGAAAACAAGTCATGCAACAGGACTCAGATTATTTTTTAGTACTGTCAAGATTTTATCAGTCAGCAAATGAGATAAAGAAAGGATAAGTCAATTTGAAATAACATTGTACAGCGGTGAAACAGACTCTCTGCTCCTCTCTATTTGTGTCAACTTTTGGATTTCTTTTGTGCAGAACTTCTAATTTTTTAGGAAGCACACAGAATGGAAAGAGAGAAGGACTATCCATTGCTCCCCACAATCCCTTTGCTAGAGCTACTCTTAATTTCCCAGAGGTTACCAACATACCAACATCTTTTTTATTTTAATTTGAATTTTGAAGAGTAGAAGCAGAGGGATCTTGTTCAAAGATCCTTTTTTGTCCTCCTTGAAAAGGAAATTCTTCACAATTAATAATGTCTAATTAAAAAGTTTTTTTTTTTTTTTTTTTTTGTTTTGTTTTGTTTTGTTTTGTTTTTTTCTTAACTGTCAGTTCTTACATCAGTTTCTCTGGAGTGGCCACAAAGGATAAAATTTACTGTGTAATTGGATTGTGACATATGAAAAACAGTAAAGGTCTGTATTAAGTTATTATTTTGCAGTGTTCCCAAGTATTTGTCCACCTGGAATGTTTCAAGCTTGACAAAAAATTAGGGAAATATAGTTTGACTTCTCTGTAAAGAAAGCAGAACACTCTGCTGCCCTCCAGCAAACAGCACAAATAACAAAGAGTGGCAAAAAAATGCTAAGATACAATTAAGGAGATACAATACATGTATCTCAAACTTGTAGTTAGGGCTGACTTAAACAGAATTTAATATACCAGACACATTGCGCTGCAAGTGAATTCTCATTTTGCCAAAACACTAACAGATGTTTAATCAATAAGATGGACCATAAAGGGTAGCACTATTAGTAGGTCTGAGAAATGTTCTTGTGTGATGTTAGAAAGCTGTAATTATGGACCAGATCTCATAAGTGTTTTGCACAGATGACACATAATACCAATATTCCAGCTTATAGGAAAAATTGCGTGGCACTTCTAATACAATCACAGGCACAAAGAGGCAACACTGATATTAGAGAATGCATTTAAACAAATATCAAACTGTCAGAGAAGAGAGGAGAGAGAAGAGAAGAGAAGAGAAGAGAAGAGAAGAGAAGAGAAGAGAAGAGAAGAGAAGAGAATTCCTTGCAGCCAGTTCTTTGTTTGTTACCTTTGCTCAGATGGACACAGACAACCTCCTCAGCTTTCCCAACTTATCTCCTGTAATACCTTAAGGCAGAAGACAGAATATATGGGAGAGCATGCAGAGCTGGTGCAAGTAGTGGTCCTGCCAACATGAGATGGGACAGTAGACCTCATCAGGAAAAGGATTTGCTAAATCAAGTGATGGCATCCTGAGGGCACTCTAATTTAGTCTGAGGAGACCAGACACCTAGGTCTCACCACTGACGTTTTTTTATATCACACACTCCATAATGATTGGGCTCCCAGCTGACCAGCAGCACATCGTCGTTCCAGTAGTATCTGTTACTTAGCTCCCATGGTAGTTGCCTGCACTTTAAGTAGCATGGAAAAGAAGATTATTGAGGGAGCAGTCCTTGCTGTTTTGACAGTGAAATCATATTGTTCAGCACATTGGCTACCAGGAAAATCACCAGGCTCATGGCTGTGATGTGAGGCTTGTTACCTTATCTTCTCCACAAACCTGCCTGCCTTTGCCAGAACCTCACTGAAAAAAAAGTGGAAGCACTACAACAAAATACTACCCTTCTTAAAATAAAACAGAAGTCCTAGCTGTGCAGCCTGTTCTTTGGTTTCTCCAGAACAGAGAAGCTATTACTTAGATAAGTGTTATCCCACCTGCACCATGTTTGGAAACATAATCCTCCTAAATTACTGGGATTTCAAAAGCATTGCTTTTGTGCATGAATTTCGAACTTCCATATTTAATGGTTTAAAGAGATCAATACAGCAATGTTCAGCAATCTGGAATTGCTATACTTAACCTGCAATTACAGCTCTTTACTGAAACTTATAGCTGGACTGAAGCCCTTCAAATCTTAGATTAATCAGACTCAGCATAATGCCCCTGCCTATAAATTCCAGAAGGGCAGATTTATTTTAATATAGTGAATCATACAGGTTTTGGCAACAATCTGAAGAGTATATTTTGTCCATGGGAATGTGAAGAAAGAAATATGGTTAGAGGGAAGAAAAATCCCCTTCAAAAGCATGTTCTACAGCTTAATTAATAAATAGCCAACTGATTGGCTGGTGCAATGACAGGTTTCATTGCAGCTAATGAAGCTCCATCAATGTATGCCAACTGAGAATCTGACCAATAATTTTTCATGTAACATTTATAAATAGTCCAGAGGAAATACATTGTCATAAAATATGAGAAGTACCCCTATTAATGCATACTTTTAATTTAGTTATTCCCAAAGAGCATACATCTCATTGCCACAGGCCTGAAGTAGTGCAGGTTATTTTATCCTATGGTGCATCTTCCAGGTGCATCCCATGCTGAGTGTGCTGTGAGTATAGTCACAAGGTAACCCATTCGTATGTGAATACGTCAATGGTGAGAGAGGCTGAGGCAGCTGAAGCATCAGTAACAGCAGCATCTGAACTTCTTGGCTCTGTTCTTCAGATAGTCAATGTCAAATGCTCTCTAAAATAAGTTTCTCTACATATCTTCCCTTTTAATGAGGCAATGTTTAATGTTCCTTTATACTTAATGGCATTAATAATATATCAGCTGGCGTATTTGATCTGTCTTTTGGGCTCATCATTGGGCTCCAAATCCTAAGTATGGCTTTGCCATGAGGTTCAGGGAATGGTGCTGTTGGGCACAGGTATTAGGTCTCTGCTTGGCCCTGCTGATCTCTTTCTGGGGATTGCACCCTTCTCCCAGCTAGCAGGGACCCTGCAACTCCTGGGACAGGACCCTTCCAGCTCACTGCCTGACAGTACAGCACCTAAAAGAGAGGGGCCTCTCTCCTCAAGTGGATGTCTCAGCTTCTTGCTGTAAGCCAACAACTGACACAGGAACAGGTGCAGAGGAGGACTATGAGGACAACAGAGGGAATAGAGTGGCTGTCTTATGAGAGGAGACTGGGAAAAGCTTGGCTTGTTTAGCCTAGCAAAATGAAAGCAGAGAGGAGATCTGATTACTATCTATAAATATATATTGGGAGGATAAGCACCAGGGAGGGAGGAGAGCAATTTAAGCCAAAGGACAGTGCTGGCACAGGAGCAAATGAGTCTAAACAGGCAATGAATAAATTTCCGCTGTGTATGAGAGGCAGGTTTCTGAGCATTAGAAGAGGGAGGCTGTGGAACAGCCGGAAGGGACTGAAGGGAAGTGACTGAAGCTTAACTCCTCCCAGGCAGTGCATTAATGTAGTGTCAGGGCCTTTGCTATCCAGGAGCTGGACTTGGTAGCCCGAATGGTCACTTTCTATTCTCTGTCTTTCCCTTCTGAGTCAACAAGTCTATGGGTCTGCTCTTACATTTAACCGCTCTATCCGCTCAGAGTCCTGTCCTGTGTGCTTCTTTAGGATGTACATGTTTTCCTTCATTATGAACTGCAGGATTCTTCAGGTTTTAAGTATGCTTGGCTCTGTAAGATATGTGCTGCATTTAATATATTCTACACAAGCAAGAAATTTGACTTACTCTGTGTATGAATATATATGTCATTTTAAATAGGATGTTATTTAAAATGGTATCAAAATTCATTAAATTAAAGTATGAAAAAAAAAAAAGGCAGTAAAAAAAAGCCAGAGGTTTTGAAAACTGATAAAAAGAATTTAATGTAATTCTAATACCCATTAATTTACATAAAAGCCTTTTGGGAAGCTCTCAGATTGACTGTAAAAATATTTTTAGACTATTTTTGATCATTTGTTTCATGACCCTGTATTTTTTCTTTCCAGTCTGTATATAAAAACATAACCTAATTTAATGTAACTTGTGGGAACAGACATAAATTCTGTTTCTGTGAAGGGTAACTCCCTCTAACATCTGAGATAACATATATTACTAGGACAAAATAGGTGGGATTCTTTTACCTCCCTTTTGCTTCTTTGATAGTTTTGCCCTTAGTACATACAAGTTTCTAATTGTCTGCATGTATATATACAGTCATACACACATTTTTAGAATTTTTAGATATTAATTAGATATTACATATTAATCTTTAGATATTAACTAAACTCTTTCAACTAGAGACCGATTTGACCTCATCTGCGCTTTACTAATTTTTCAACTACCAGTGATAACAACCAAAAACTCTTGCCACTTCATATTTCAGCACTTCCTTAAACTCATCAAGTCTCAGTTTTATTCAGTAGCCCTCTGTTTAAAATATTTAACCAATAGGATGTGGGCACAGATTCAGATCCTCTCTGCCTGAGGGCATCTTAACCTCCCCTTTCCTGGTAGTGTATCCGAACATTCAGGTTTATCATCTATTCAAAAGGCCAGGGATGGAGCACCATTCTCAGTCATTCCTGTTGGTGTAATTCCATTTCAGATAAAGAATTAGGTCTCTCATATTCTAGGAGAGCATCCTGACCATCAGCTATATTTTTTGTTCACTCACCAAATATTTAAGTATGCTGTTCAAAGTGGAACAGTTTGAGCAGATGAGCCTGAGGGAGGCCTACTTCAGTGTGCACTAATAACTTTACAGTTAAGAGACTCACTTGAGAGGTAAGAAACCTTGGGTCAAATCATTGCTCTGAATCTTTAAAGTACAAAATATTTTTTTTAAATGACCTACTTTAATTTGGTTCCTGTTTTCACCCTTTTTTTGTTTGTTTGTTTGTTTGTTTGTTTTTAATTATTATTAATATTTAATCCTATTTTTTCCTATCTTAGATACCAAACTGAACAAAGCATTTCATATATGTTATGTCTACTTGTGATGGGTTCAGATAAATTCTTTCACAATGCTTCAGTACATTTGTATCCAGTCAATAGCCTAAGGGCAGCAACTCTATAGCATTGTGTACATTTGCAGGTCTTAAGACTTAGAGATACTACACAATGTTGTACAGTAGAAAGACATTTAAGTTAGCTTTTATCTTGGGTACTGAAGCAGAATAGCCACATTAGCATGATACCTCACAAAAGTAGAGTAAATTAGCCCTGGAAATGTTGCACCCATTACTGTCACTACCAATTACAATAATTAATGTTATTCATCTCTAGGCAGCAGATTAAAACTGAACTAACCTATTAGTAACTGAATGTCATTGCAACTGGAGTGTTGTTGGATTGCCTGTGTGAAGGTGGTGATTTCATTTCAGATCCTATTGGCAAATGGCCATGTTCTTTAAATGAATAATAAATGAATACACAACAAGCAAAATCTTGGCTCCCTGGAGCTCTCCATTAACTGAAATAGTACAGGATGCAAACACATCTGTGCCAGTTATTGAAAACTTTATCATGATTCTGGATACTTCTGGATTTGGATATGGAAAGCTCTTGAGGATTGAATGGCTTATGGAGATTGAGGTACCCTATTTCTGTTTGGGAATTCCCTTCAGAATGGGGGTGTTCACATACTCATTTATAAGTTTGTTGCAGCTGAATTAATGTCTCCTCCATTTTGAGAGTTTGTACTATTTTTGGTTTGTATGTTGAATGATCAGTTACAGTGAAACACACAACATAAGAATTAGTCTTGACAGAAATCACCCATGAGTCACAGCACATGTATTACTATAATTAAATTATTTAATGCATTTCTGTATAAGCACACATTAGCTAATCAGTTTACCAATACTGTTTGAAAAAAAAATAAATAACAGTAAAATAAAGTTTAAGTTTTAGTTAGAGATCTCTTAGTTTTAATTTAAGTATGGTTAGCAAAGAAAACCTTACCAGTATTCAAAACATTAAATAGTTACTGCAATTAGACAATAGTTAAGTCCTTCTAGATGATTTACTTCATCTGTCTGTAGGATGCTTTCCAGATCTGCCCTTTTCCATCTATATTCCTTTTCTTTCTATTTAAGATACCCATAGGCAAGCTGACATGCTTTGACCTGCTGAATATGGTTGTTTCTTGCTTGCTCTTTGGTGAATGAGAAACAAGCAAAGAACACTGAACTCTTTAAGGAAGAAAACAAGAATCGTGCAATTTGTTAATGAGAACAATGAACAGGCTCTCTATTAAGTGTACATCACAACCCTGATTCCTAGGCGATTTCCCAGTGTTGGGTTTGGTCTTCAGTTTCTTGGCGATCTTTTTTTTTTTTTTTTTTTTTTTTAGT
>CM021765.1:90007396-90028065 GCA_011076525.1 Nettapus auritus
TTTTTTTTTTTTTTTTTTTTTTTCGTCTCTTTGTTTTTAATATGACTATTTCTAGCCAGTGCACATGTATAGAGGTGGGACAAGACTTTTATCCCTAATGTGGATCTGAGAACACTTAGCTGTTGGTCTGCAGAGAAATAAATACATGTTTATTCTCTGCTGCATAGTGTAGCCAAGATGAGAACTTTGCGCTCCTGGCAGAGAGTTGCTGAAGGTGAAGGGATGACCTCTCCATGAAGTGAATGCATGGCACATTTATCATTGCTTGGATGAACATGGAGCAGGAACAATTTCTTTTGCATCACACTTGTTGGGTATCTGACATTCAGCACATCCAGGGGAGGTTAAACTTATATAGAAGAAAGTCTACATTTCATTTGCTTTGCAGCCATGGTACCCAATTGTTGCATGTTTGTTGTCTTTTTCTGAACTCCTTAGCATAGTCATGTCCTGTTTCACTCTTAGACTGTCATCGTAAACCTGGAAAGACACATTCAGGTGTGGAATTTGAAGGAAAATCAATAACACACTGATAAGTACATATGCCTAACAAATTTTCAAGTTTTCGTGTTGAAGTCCGCATGCTCTCAGAGACAGGACAAAGGTATAAATAATAATTAGACTCCCACTGTTTCTCATAAGCTTATCTCTGCATTTTGCCTACAGTATTAACAGAGGCACAGCCTTCTAATTGCATTATATACATTATGTTACATTTGAGTCTTGGTAAAGCAAATTAATCAGCCGCGTCTAAAAATAATGACCATGGCTCTTTAAGCTAAGTGTGCATCTCAGTCATCTAAAATGTAACTCCTACGTGGTTTGCAGTATTGCCCATGCTCATAGACAAGCAAGATGTTCATGCTGCAATATTTAGACCCTGTAACACTTTCAATATGTGAGGTGCTAATCTGCTAAGATGCTCCTGATAATCATTTTCTCTATGCTTTATTTATCCTTATTAAATTACTGAAATCCCTGGGCTGGAGCCTTTCAATATGCCTCTGCCCTATCCAATCCCCTTTAGCTCAGGGAGTTACCCATGGAATGAAGCTTTAGATCAGCATTTTAGATGTTGAGAAAGATTTAGCTGTGTTAGTCAAGGCAAGTATAATTGCAGTCCCATAGGTTTGTCCAGGAGGTAGGGCAGGGAAAAGGCAGCAGAAGCTGGACAAGCAGCAGGAAACATTGCAGTGACAACACTGCACAAGTCTCACCAGAGGAAGATGGCTTTAAACTCTTTTTGGAACCTACTTTGTGGAGACTGCCAGAATGTAAATGGCTTGCCTCCCACATGCCTTGTATTGATCATCTCTGCACAGATCCTGCAAGTACTGCCTGAGCCTTCTTCATGGCTACAGATGTACTATCAGCCCTTGGTAGCCAGTGGCTTTGGCTATGCCAGTAAGAATATATTAGGTTGCTGCAAGGGAGATTAGGAGAGAAGGGTGCTACCTTCTTTCCCTCTGTTGCAAGGGAAAGGATATGTTTCACAGTCTGTGCCGGTTGAAGTAAAGCTCTCCTGAACCTGTGTCCTGTAAAGGAGCTTATTTACTCTTCAGCAAAAGAGTTACCCAGCAGTCAGGCTCCTGGCTTGGTTGCTGTGCTCTTAACACTGCCTATTTCGTGCTAGAAGTTCAGTAAGCTGCAGAGAAAACCCACTGAAGAGGAATGGGTACAGCATGACTAGCTGAAGCTCAGTCAAAGAAAGAGAAAGACACTTGTAGTTCTTAATGCAGTAGCAAATCCTGTATTGCACAAGCCGGGGTAGTAATAACAGTGAAATGGCACCTCACACCTCATCACAGGGTGGTGGCATGACCTAGTGGGTAGAGAGGATCTTGGTAATCCTTTCTGTTGTTTTCTTCCCTACAGACACCAAAACACTACTGAATTCACACAGTCCCTGTTGGGATTTTCTTTTTCAGTTGTCTCTTTTGATAAGACACAGCTGGCACTTTTATTCAGCATCCAGCAGTACACCAGTTGCATTGCCTTACTGCAATCTTTTCATCTCCATTGTTGCCCTGTTTTCCATTGTAAATGAATCAATTCGTGCAATTAGTAGTGGAGCTGTAAAGTACCTAATAACAGGGCAAAGAGGAGCCTGCTCACTGAGGAAACTAGATGCACAAAACGGCATAACCAGATAGAGAGGGGGCAGGCCATGCAAGATCTGACATTTTACTATTTAAGAATTCTGAGCAGAAGCAGAATATACTAATTGCAATTTCAAGATATTTGGGGGTATTATAGCAGTAAAGTTCTCAGACAGCAAAGTATGTGACTATATGAGAGCTAAAAGTAAGTTTAACACATACTTCTATGGTAAGCCATTTGCCCTCAATGTAAATTATAATTGAGAATCATCTGAATTGGTGTTAAAGTAATCACTAGTTAATATAAAATCTTATGAGATCATCTAAGATCATCTGAGGACTTTTTTACCCTGGAAAATGGAAGTTGTTCAGTCTACCTTCAAGCTAAAAAGGGCAATCTGTGCACACTACTGTCACAACAGAAGCAATGCCAGTGGGCACATGGGGTGAATGCAATTTGCTAGTGAATAGTATTGCATTTGAAGCTTGAAATAGCTGGAATTTAAGAGAGTCTGCAGCCTAGCCTCACAAGTGCAACTAATAGCATGTTGCAGAGATCTAAACCTTCAAACATCACAGACTAGATGAGGCTGAAAGAGATGTCTGGAGAACTTCCGGTCTAACCCCCTGCTCAAGCAGGACCACCTAAGGCAGGTTGTCCAGAAACATGTCCAGACAGCACATTTGAGTATTTCCAAGGAGGGAAACTCCACCACCTGTCTGGGCAGCCTGTTGCAATGCTGTGTTACCTGTACAGTAAAGAAGTGCTCCCTGATGTTCAGAGGTATCTCTTGTGTCTCAGGTTCTGCCCATTGCCTCTTTCCTGGCACTGGCCACCACTGAAAAGAGCCTCGCTCTGACTTCTTTGCACCCTTCAAGTATTTGTACACTTTGATGAGATCATACATGTGGGAAATGTGGGGAAACAGCTCAGAGTGATGGATCTCAGCTATACTGTGTTATCCAGCTTGGTGAGGCCTGTTTTTTAGCCCAAATAGGTTTATTTGATGAACAGCAGGCATTATGCCAGGAAAGAGTTCTGGCTGGGTGGTCCTGGAGCCCAAGTGAGGAACCTTTGCTAAAGTGTTGTCCTGACCTTTTGAGAGGTTCTTAGACTGATGCATTCAGGCATGGCTGTCTACATTTAAGACCCAGTACCAGTATCCATTAAATAAGATTTTTCATGGTTTTTGACTGAACTCAGTGGAACTGCTCATGTGTGTAAATGTTACTCAGCTATATGTATAGTGTCAGGACCTCAGACATGATGGACAAGTTAATTATAAACAGGTCAAAATGTGATGAAGCTCGGGTTGCAGTTGTAAAGTTTGCTTTAGTTATTAAATATTCAGGCTACTGTCATAGTTGGACTGATTGCTCTAAGGTTACCAAGCCAGTCTCTAATATTTATGACATGTCTTGTTCACTTCTTCTTCTTGACACTGTCTTGAACTGACAGAGACAAGGTGATGGATTTTTTTCAAGCATCTATAACCCTTAATGTGTACTTTGCGCAAATGAGGAAGGCAAAAATTTGAGACTAGAAGCTTTAGGACAGAAAAGAGTAGAAGCAAACAGTTCTTACTTTGTGTCTGATATACTCATAATGGATACAGTGCCAATATTTGCTCAATATATATGTGATATCACATGCTATATTAGAGACCTTTCAAGTTTTTCTTTGTTCTGCTTCTTTTCTGTGTCTTACTGCCATCACACAAAATTCTTTTGACTACAGATAATAAAAGGTGTATGGGAAGTAGATTCCTAGATTGATCTATCATTTATATGTCAAGCATCCATTCTCTTTTGGCTTTTAAGAAAAGAAAAAACCTTGTGCCTTTAGCTTTGTACTAATACAAAGATGACACTGACTGTCCCTCCCATCAGCACCAGGTTAAAAGAAGTTCTGATATTTATGAATGCACAAAGTCACATCTCATTATCTCCAGACCTGAGGTCCCATTATCATATCAGCTCACTTGCTCAACTTGAAATCCTTATGGAGAGAAATTAAAGAAAAAGGTGTAATAGAACAAATATCCCTTAATCAATCGCCCTCTGACATCTCTCACTCAGAGGTTGGAGCTTGCAAAATGAATTAGTGTAATAAGCTCAATATGTACAGCAGATGGCATGGACATTATAATAAAAGTAGATGAAATAAAACCTCAGATCATTTGTAATGATTTATAACTATTGATCCCACTACAGCATTTCTCTTCCTTCAAGGAGGGGAGTAGAGAAAGAAACATTAGCTAGATGCTTTCTTTTATATGTGTATATATATATATATATATTTTTTTTCCTCTACGTACTGAGCGGAAAAAAGCCTTGCACACAGAAATACTCTAAGCAGACAGGTAAAAAGCCTTTTATATAAAAGTTTAAGTAAATTTGTTATCTATTCCAAGGAGTTTAGATAGGATTTCAAAGTGATATTTTAAGCAAAACTGCTTTATGAAGTGATTTGGGGGGGTTAAACCACATATCTAAATCACTCAGCTTTATGGGGCATATCCATCTGTATCAGTCACATCGCATTATGTTGTTCCACAAAATGTCATAACATCTTATAGGACTTACTTCTGAAAACCATTTTTGCTTAAATGGTAGGATAGGCTGCTCACAATGAAAGTGAGATTAGCTGGCAACATATGACAATATAGAGCTGAAGGTAAAATACAAAAACCAAAGACAAGAAACTTAATTCAGCTGTCTCTTAAACATAATATGTTCTGAAGAAAGAGGGGAAATCTAAAGAGCAGTGTGCTTGTGTATGTACTAGCAGGCTAACAAAATATCCAAGCTTTGATTTAGGCAAACTCAATCCCAGAACACATCTCAGTAAATATATATATATTTTCTAATGGGGGCTGCACATGTGTCGTTGTGATTGCTACAGTAAGAAATTTTCTTTCCAAAGCTTCCTCCAAACCCCAGAAGACTACAGACCTAGCATCTACAAAAAGTTTAAGCCTAACCAAGTTATCTGACGATTACGTGCTTCCGGATGCAGGAAGCTATTAGCACAGCTTAACTCTGTCTTTAGGCTAGCGTTTGTTTAATACAACTGACCCTGAAACTACTTCAGCACACAATGAAAGTTAAGCACTAAATTAAGGATGTCAAGCAGACTTAGGACCTTGTTAAATTATTTAACCTATTAATATAGCTGAGAATTTATTCAAGTAAAGAGAATTTACCTGTTAATTTACAGAGCTTAACAATGTGTCATGCACAGCAAACAGGTGTGTTAACCACTTTTAACTTACCCAAACACCACTGATTTACCTAGATAACCGTAAATCTTTCCCTTGCTGGGAGAAGATAGATTTTCAGACCACTTGGACAAGGCCCACTGGCATAAACATGAGCACTAATTACTTGGGGTAAAGGTCAGAAGACCGTATGATTTCCCATACCAGGTGGAACAGCATGGGGCAAGCTGGTGGTGACTGAATATTGCCAAAATTAGCTTTGCTGGTTTTATTAATAGCTACATTAGCTACATTATGTGCATTCAGCAATCATGTGAAGTTGCTAATTGGAGAGAAGCATCTCAGCATGCTAGGTGCTGCACCAGCCTCTCGAAGGGCCGTCTGTTGAAGCACAGCCCTCGCCTGAAACATGTTACTCTTCTGGGTGCAACTCGAGTTTGTTCAAAGTAGGGGTTCATTGTTTCTTAGGAAATTCTCATGCTATTTCCATTGTCCTTGGTTAGAAATAGTTCCATAAAAAAAAAAAAAAAAAAAAAAAAAAAAAGTACCTTTTTATCACTGTTTAATCAAATTTTGGTTTGAAGTAGTTACAGAATAATTTTGCTCTTTGTGAATAAAAGTACAGTATTGAAAAATAATGACAATTTTTCACTCAAAACTCCAGTGAAAAACCTTTCCTCAAACCTCTCCATACTAAAACAAAACAAAAAAAGGGACATGTGACAGGCTGTTATTATAACATGGAAAAGATGATAACATGCGTGGAAAATGAGGAACTGAAAGAGGCTCCAGCAGAGGAAGGCTGAGGAATTGCTGTGTTTACCTCCTGGCATGCTATTTTTACCCAGCTGCATGCTGTATAAGCCTCATGGCAAGGTAAAGTTGTGCTGGGGGAAGTAAAGGTCCCACAGACACGTGGGCAAGGAAAGCAGTAGTCTTGCTGCCAGCATTGCCCCAGAGTAAGGGGTTGGTCAGGTTCAGAAGAGGTGAAGGGGAGGACCCTGGAGCTGAGCAGAGTGGTTTGAGTTTCAGTCAGGAGTGTGGTGGTAGTGTGAAAGTCCCTGCCTTGTGCACACAAAGAAGCAGTAATCAACACTGACCAGCTATGCTTGCTGAACAGCTGCCCTTGAGGCTCCGAGGCATGTGCAGGGAAGGTCTTCCATCTTCAGGGTGATTTCTAAGACACTCTCCAGGTCACTGCGGATAATTCTGTAGACCTCTTCACAGTTCTCTGATAACTAGGCCTGTGGAGATTTCAGGGTTGCTTTTATCAATGTTCAATGTCACATATTCACATACCCCATAGCTTTCAAGACCAAGCACTAAATCCTTTCAACTACCAGAGCAAACATTTGTTAATTAATTAGCAGTTGTCAGTGGGATGGCGACCCCACAGGATGGCTGTCGTTTCATGCTCTGATATGAAGACCTCTCACCCTTGCAGTCCCTCCATGGTCCCTCAGCCCTTCACCCACATTTACACTTTGCTTTTCTAGGGGCAATTGTAAATCCACAATTTTTCACTTGACGGATGGGAGCCTGCAGCAGGGTTGTGGTGGGGAGCTGCAGCTGGGAGGTTGTGGGCAGCCTGGTCCACCACCATTCCCAGTCCACAAGGAGGCATAGACTGGGATGAGCTGTGCCGTCCGCTCCCTAGCCTGAGTGAGTATTTGGTGCAAAGCTTTGGATTATTTTTTGTCCAACCAAAGCTTCCTTTCTATTAATATTTCAAATGTAATTATTACTGAGAAATTACTGTACATCACTTCAGAAGGCTCACTAGGAAACTGAAGGATGTGAGGAAACTTGCTCAAACAGTATTAATCCGAGTCTGTCAGACCAGTAAGCATCATTTTAGAGTAAGGAGATTGTCCATGGATGTGAAGGGACTGTGCCTGTTTGAGGGAGACCTACTACTATACCTTAGGCTACATATCTCTTCTAACTCTGGCCTTTCATGCTTGAGTCTGGTTTTTGCAAGGATCTTTGTGCAAGACCTTTATGCTTTATATTTTCTTGATGCATCCCCAGGTAAGGAACCGTACAGTGGCTGTCAGATTTTTCATTGTATAATTGCGACCCTTTGTCGTGGCTGATTATGTAAGGTTTGCTGTATGAACAGGGTGCACTGCTGAAAAGCTCTTGTTTTCTAATACAGTTCTTCTATTTTAGAAGTCACAATGTGAATATAAGCAAGGAGCAAAATTTTTTTTTTTTTTTTTTTTATTAAAAAAAAAATGTTTTAAATCAAAACAACAAATATAGACTTCTGTCCCCCAACCCAACAGAACTAAAAACAGCTGCAGATGAACCTTTAAGAGTAAAGAACTGAGTGAAAATATTGAAAAAAAAAAAAAAATGTTTTCCATTTTTCATGAACATTTTGCCTTTTCCTTTTTTTTTTAATCAAACATTTTGACTACTTTTCCTTCCACATATTTGTCCTTCTCTTTACAGCTTTCATTATAGCAGCTTTTGAAAATTAATGCATTAGAGAGAGACAAAGAAAACAAAAAGAAAAAAAAAAACACACCCTAACATAACCGCATTTTGTCACACTCTAGTGGGGCTGAAGGATGGTGTTTTTATGACAATCCTTGAAGAATATCTCCTGGGATATAACTCCCAAGGGAAGCAGTGACTTCAAGGCTGATAATCTCTGTGTGGTATGATAAAAGCAAAATAGGGTTGTTTGAGTGCTGGAGGTGCTCCAAACACATCCTCATGCCCTGTCTGATCGCTCAGCAAGCATGCCTTTGCACAAGACAAGTTTTTACAATAATGCAAAAGGCTGTCACTCTGAGATAATTCCCACTTTTCTAGAAGAGGGGGGAAAAGCCACTATAGCTTGAGTAAACAGGATAATTGTTTCTCTGCTTTAGGCTTCTTAAAGGTTAGGAGAGGCAGAAATCACCAGCAGTTAGGAACAGCTGAAAATAAGTAACTGAAAAAGAAAAAAAAAAAAAAAAAAAAGAAATAATGTAAAGGAAGAAAACCATAGCAGGATCTTGGGTGTTGTTTAGTTGCCAGTTTCTACATGATTTTTCAGACCTCTCCCCTCCCACAGAGTCAGTGAGGCCGGCAGTGACCTGCCTACTTATTTTCTGGCTTCACACTTCACACACAGGGTGATGTGCTGAACAACTGACTGTGTACACCATATTGTAGACTCGTGCACTATACAACAGACAATTGAAATACCTCTGAAAAAGTATATACTAAGTTTCAGATTTGTATTTGCTTTGGGAAGATAATGGCATTTTTCTCTCAAGCAAGCTTTTCTTTCCTTTCTCCACAGTGTGATTATCAGGCATCATGCTGAAGTGGCACATATATTATTCTAATTAGCTCCCTTAAATTTAAGGAGGAATGCCTCGGTAACTGCATGGGGCTCAATAGAAATTCCCCATGAACTCTGCACATTTTACTCCTCTCAGTATTTGCAAGCTGTGAGCAGCTCACATACATGCCAACTCCATTTGCAGAGCCAGTTCTACACTTATTTCTTGGAACAAGGCTATGTGGCCTTTCTCTCCCATGACTTTTCCCATTTATGAATGTTACTGGGGAGCCTTGAGCTTAGCCTGAAAAAGGCATGGCTTCTGGTGGTACATCTAGGAGAATGTGTCTGAGATGTCGGAGCTGCAAGTTAGCACCACTTACATGATCCACTTACATGATGCTGTGCCCCTCTGCAGGATTTTTTTTTTTTTTTTTTTTTTTTTTTTTTTTTTTTTTTTTTTCTGTCCAGCATGTGTTCATCATCCACATTTCAAGAGTTGCCTGTGTTTGCTTTCATGGCCACAGTAAATGCACAAGCTCCCCGCAGTGAGGGAAATGTGGACACAGGCAGCAGGAGTTGTGGGCAGCTGATGCAGACACAGGATGAGGTGTGTTCATCTGTGTGAGCTGACAGATTAAATAAGTAATAAACAAAGCAGGATGTAACCCTTAATTTGGTGTAAGATTGTGTCTGCCCTAGCTCTGAACACAACAGCATCTTCCTTTTCCTCTTTAACAAAATCCCACAGAGATTGCCTTGGAGAGCACAGTGGGCTAGGAAGAAGTAAAGCTTAGGCTGGAAACCAATTGCTTTCCAGTTTATGAGCTTTCCAGCTCCTTCCAAGATCAACAGGGCAAAACAATATGGCTAAATACCTGCAGACAATATAATGAGAGAGCAAATTGCTCTCACAGAAGAAATCCGGTGCTGCTGTACCCCAGAAGATGCTTTCAAAACTCTGTGGGAGAGGTGAATAGACCACTTTGACATAGGAAAAGCATTTCTATGTGCATAAGCTGAAATGATAGCATTTTAACTATGAAAGCAGCCAGAAGCTAAATGTATATGTTTCATGAGACATAACAGGCTTTCAAATCAAGCAACAAGCTTTAAACGGGAGGACATAACTAGACATACTGGAGAGAGAAGCTGTATCTAACACAGATCTGTCTTCTTGGTCCATACTAAGTTGTGTTTCACATCCATATAGCCTGAAGCCTCAGCGTTTCTCAGGAGAAAAATATATGAAGAAAGAATGAATATTTGAGATTGCAGGAAGCTGATGTGGGAATGAGGTCTTGACTGTGCTGCAAACAGATCGTGCTCTACTTTCAGTATTAAAGACGAAATCAGGAGGGGAGTGTTCAGTATCATTGAGCACTCATGCGTAGCTCTTTGCTGCTATGTGTGATGAGAACTGACTATACCCTTTCAGTCAAAATACATTCTTCAAGATAAAAGCTCTCTTTTTTCTTAAATGAATTATTTCTGCTCAGAAACGTGTCTGAAATTTTCCATTTTCCAATAGAAAAAAAAACAAAAAACAAAAAACAAAAAACATTTTTTGATGAAAACTTTTCAGCTAGTTTAAAAGATGTTTGAAGTTACCAAAATTACAAAACTCATGTTTGATTTTATTTTTCACTAAAACAAGAAAGGAATAGGTTAAATCTTGGAAGGGCACTAACTATTATTGATATTTTTCTTTGAAAAATATTATCTGTTTCCTGCCCAACTTTTGCAGAGAACGTGTATTCAGCTATGCATAAATGTTCATAGCTCCGTGTACATCCACGGTACCCTCCTTTGGCTGTCTCAGAAAGGTTTCTCAAAAGAGTTGGTTTCTCTTCCCAGCTTTCCTGACGTTGTGTGTCACCTTGCAGAGGGCACTGGACTTGTCTGTGCTTCTCTGCCTCTCCTTAGACTGGTTATTTGTTCAGCTTCTGATCTTCTCAGAGGTTAAATCCTCAGAGATGCTTGTGCCCGGGGGCACCTGATCTTCCCTACTACATCTCAGTGATGTAATAATCTAAGTAACAGTAGGCACAACTCTTAAAACGCTGTGCTGTATGCCACTACTGCACATCTAATGTCTGCCTTCTGTAACTGTGTGTGCTCTGTACGTATGTGTTCTGCTTCAGTTTCTTAACCTCCAAATTCTGAAGTACAGCAAATTTGACGACTACATTGAATATTTGTTAAAGGCCAGAAGAAAGGATCCCAGCGGAGAGTCAACTTCACATGAAACACAAAGCATCCATTGTGTTAAGTTAAGTCATTTTAGCTGCACTTTGACAAGGTATCATTTGGCTTTTTTTTTTTTTTTACCCCATTACAGGGTGCCATGTGCAGCACATCCCACCAGCCAGGAATCAAGGAGCACTACTTCGGGACTCCTCGCTGACAGCGAAGGTTGCAAACTGTCCTCATTAGCATGCAGCCTACTAAAAGAAGTGTAAGTAAGGCTATGCATTACGAAAGGGAAGAGCCTGTGCCCCAGAATACCAATTGCTGTGAACAGCAGTACTGCAGTGGAAGGCAATAGGTGGAAGAATGCTTTTGAGGGCAGAGTGTAAAGAGGGTTTGTCTGTTTCAGGTCAAGCACTTGATTTTAAGGGACTCCTAATCAATTTGTGGCCTAAACCTGGAGTGAGCATCTTTCTACTTTTCACAGCAAGGGCCTTGGGAATTGCGTTTTCTCTTCAGGACTCTTCAAAAATTAGGGGTGATCTTGTGCTGCCAAGGTCACAGCTCCTAAGCTGATCTTGTCTTGCAAAATCACTACAGGATTTTGGTTTGACTCTAAAGGGAGCTTGATGTGATGAGGGCAGAACCCAGCCAAACTACTGCCTGCCAAGCAAGCAGCAGGTTCAGGTCTCAGCCTGATTTCCAGAAGCTCACATCTTAAAGGACTTGGGCTCAGCTTTCTCGCTGATCTCCAGAGGGGTACAACTGCATCAGCTGTCCAAGTGCCTCTCAGTCAGTCCACAGCTTTTTCAGGAACAGTAGTCTAGTGAAAGAGCAGTCACCACCTCCAACCCAGTCAGTAAATACAACTGCATACAAATTTCTTGCTCCCTGCAATATGTCTTTGCATCTGTCAGAACTGATGCCTCTGCTCAGGTGATGCTGGAGCTCCCTAGTGCCACAGGCTCCCAAGGGAACTGAAACAAAGGGGAGAACAGTGAAGGGAAACATATGCTACATGTCTTCCCACCCTGCTAAGCTCTCAGAGTCTACTAGAGCCTCCAGGAGTGTCTGTTACTTGTTTCAAGTCATGATAGACATTTTGGACAGCGAAGTTTATTTGATTCTCAAAATATATGTGTGAATGAGGTAATATGTTTGGGGGAGTTGTGATAATAAATTACTTTCTGTATTGTACTTAGTGTTAAGGTTACTCAGGCAACCTAGATATCAATATGCATATAACCAACTGGGTATTGAATCAATTACAGTTTTTCACAAAGCATTTACATTCTGTACCTTGTTATGAAAGTGATCTGCTGTCACCATCAATCAGTATTTGCTTCACATATATAACCCTATTACTAGGAATAATGTCTTGCAATTATTGCATAAAAGCGTAGGTATTTGTACTGCTTTCCCATTGTGATGGTGGATTTTAACTGGCATGTTTGGTTCTTATCCATATACTCCTGTAGTGGAGGATTTTCAGGGTTGCCTTTGGATGTATTGTGTAGAGAAAGCTTTTGTACAAAATTTCAGTATTGAAAAAGGAGAGTTTGCAGGTCTTGCTCAGAATTTGTTCTCCATCATCTTATTTATTAGCAGTGATGCTGAAATTGAAAGGTACAGTCCTTAAAGAGGCTCTGCCCTACTCATTTACAGGGAAAAAGTTACACATATTGTATATGATTCTTCATAGATCTCCTGTAATTGCTTTTTAAAGCTTTTCTAGGTATCAGTTTCCCTCAGAGGCCACAAAAAAGGTCACAGCCATTGAAATTTAAAGATATCTAGCTGTCTTTTTCATCTAAGTGCTCCGGTCTGGGATCCAAGTAATGTAGACTGTTGTTTTTTTATTATTATTTTATTTATTTATTTATTAAATTTCAGCTAGGTTTATCTTTCTCTGTTGTTGTTTTGGAGCTAAATCTTTCTGGAAAGGAGAAGTAACAGCTCTGATAATATGTAATAAAATCTTCAATTTTTTTCACACTTCCAGGACATTTTGGACAATCAATTGGTATTTAGTTAAGGACTTAGACATAAGAGTTAGAAAAGCATCTGCAATATTAGATGCAAAATTCAACAGTAGATGTAGCAGATTAGAAAGAAATACCTTTGTCCATGATCAGAGATGTGCTCTGTGCTTCATTCAACCCTGTGAAAGGCAACAGAATGAAACACCCACTATCCAGACTGGTAAGGGCTGCCTGCCTGAGCTGGAGATCCTGCATTTCTCCATTTGTGCTCCAAGGGAAACATCAGTCATGGTAATGGCAACTTAGAATGTCACACAAATGTTCATCTTAAGTACTTTGCTTGCATTTTTCCCCCACACAATTCAATGAGAAGAGACAGATGATAAAAATTATCACTGCACCCTGCTTGCACACATTTGCAAATCTCTCTGGGAATCTATTTTGATCAAAATATGTTAAGGTAGAGAAACCCAGTCCCAGCTCATTTCAAAGACCTGCTTAATTTTATGCATATCAACAGTCCCACTGAGTTTAGTGAAACTAGAGAATTCTTTAAATAAAGCACACAGATGAAGCCTGTTACAAAACTGAGGCCCAGAAACCTGTGAAATCTGACCTGTGACATTTTGACCTCTGCTTACCAAAGTCTCCTTCCCCTTTAAACAAAATAAGCTAAGTAATTCTGGAATTGAGATATATTTCTAGAGAGGAGCGATAACTTTTCATGGCCACAGATTGCTAAATGCATAGATAGCTTCTCCACCCTCTAAATTTCAGTGCAACAATGAGAAATTAAGCTATAACTTAGTATAAACTGACTTTATTTGTTCAGTCTTGCAACACAATGTCTTTTAATGAGCACAATCTGAAGACAACGATTAGTGCAGATATCAGATAAGTGATTTTGGAGGTCATAGGTTTTGGCAGCATGACTAACAATAACTTTGAGGAGACTGATTTTCATAGGGCTCATAACTTCACACTTTTCAAAACTGGGGATCCAGCAGTAGGGATTTTAAAGAGTATCTGCCTGGACAATGTGAAGAATCATTCCAAAATGGCAAAATCCTCTTTTGGCTAGGGCAGTAAAATGAAACAGATGAGAGACAACTGCGAACAGGAAATTCTGCAGCTATATTTATCTTCAAAGACTTCATAGGTATTGCCTTAATATTCTCCTGGTACTAGTACCACTTTTTAACTTGATTAAATTACTTGAATAAAGGAATCATTGTTTACAAGTATACCTGGAAGGATCAAAAAGAATCTCCTTGCTTTCATGCACCTCATTGTTTTTTCAAAGTCTTAATGTTAAATAGGAACTGGGACTTCAGGTTTTGGTCATGATTGTTACATGCACTGTCGTAGGGAAAGCAATGAAAAACAATGGAGGGCAAGAAAAATGTATAGATATTAGGAGAAAGTTTTTCACTTAGAGGATGGTGAGGCACTGGCACAGGTTGCCCAGAGAGGTTGTGGATACCCATCCCTGGAGCTGTTCAAGGCCAGACTGGATGGGACTCTGAGCAGCCTGCTCTAGTGATTGGCAGCCCTGCCCAGAGCCAGGGGGGCTGAAAGTAGATGATCTTTGAGGTCCTTTTCAACCCAGGCCATTCTATGATTCTATGAAAAGCAATAACGATCTGGTGAAGCTGATTAGCAGGTAGAATAGGGAAATCTTCTTGACTGATTGGAGAGATTAGCCAACAGAATTATTCATTTTACCATATACATATGGTTTCTAGCATGCGAAAATGGAAGACCAACACTGTAAGAGCTAAGCAGCTCATTCTTTGTGTTGAACGCATAAGACTGGTATTACAGGAGTAGTCCACTGGTCAGCTATCAGCAACGGGCACTCAGGAACACCACTAGATCTGATGTTTGTGAGACCTGTATGATGGATTGCAGCTGATCATTACCAAAGATGTTTTCTGTATACCTTTTTCTTCAGTCTCTTGATAGCAGTAACAGAGGGAATTATTGCTCATTTAGTCTTGTACAGTACCACTAGCAGTCGTTCATGCTTTTGAGAAAGAGAAAGAAACCCATAAAATCTCTGTCTTAGTCTTCAGCACTATGCATTTAGGACTTGGGGAGTACCTGCAGGAAGTCCAGTCTGCTTATGTCTTTAAAATGCTTAGAATGTGTAAGCCTATGCACAACAATCAATATTAAGAGTTGGTCAGTTTTCCTAGATCTGGTCAAATTAATAATCTCCATTAGTTGCCCAAACAGGAAGTTGCTACCCAATTTCAAGTAATTTATGTCTCACACTCCTCTAGTATATGTTATTGAAATAATTTATGCAAAGAGTTATCAGTCTGTGCATTGCTGATTTTGATTAGTCATCTCTTGCTAATATTTTTGAGATGGTACAGGCATCTAAATCACATCCTGCTGTTTCTGCCTCCTTATTGGATAATTAAAACTACAAACTGAGGTCTAATAATTTATAGTACAATTCCTAATCAAGGAGGAAACCCAAAATATCTCATATTGGAATTATTAATTATGAAATAAAACCATCAGCTGTTCTCTACTTCTGTTGTTACCTTGGCCTTCCTGAAAGACTAAAGAACAGTCTGTAAATCTCCCAGAATAAAGTAGGGAGGCTAAGTGACACAGAAATCTGAGATGTAACTGAGGTTTTCTAGGTTTCCAGAATTCCTTCCATAAAGCCAAAAAGCACGAATAAACTTCTGTTGCAAAGTACCTAAGTTCAACTGATGAATGATGTTGATCCCCAAATAACTGTGGACTTACCACTTCTTGCTTGCTTGCATAAACATTGACTCTGTGCAAAGAAAACTTCTCGTTTTTAATAGGCATTTGGCATGAAATTTGGTTGATTTTTGTAATGTTCTCCAGAATTACTGCTGCATATTTCAAATTGCATTCTGGTTGGTTCTGTGTGTGCTTGTGTGTGCAGAAGCATCATATTTTCTCAGGTAAAACAGGCAGAAAAGCTCCATTTTTAATTCTTCAGATAAGGTGAATGAATGTGCTGTTTAATAATGTTAAAAGTGAAAGCTAAGGACTTCCTACAGTCTGTGTTCTTCTAATTTTCTAGAGCTTCCTTCTCTGAACACCTGGGTGTGGCTTCTCTCTGTTCTCATAAATTGAGTCTCATGACCAATTGCAGGAACACCTGGGAACAGAATGCAGTATTGTAAAGAATGTTCTTTGTATCAGAACATCATTCATTTCAATTTAAAATTTGAAAAATAAGAAAATGAAAAATAAGTACAGTCATATAATCAGTTTCTTTTTCCTATTGTAGCAAGCTTCACTAAAGACCTCACATCTTTGACTATTGCCCTTTATCCTGTCATCTCTATTCCCTGGGATTGTTTTGCTTAAATGGAAAAAAAGCATGTTTAACTCCATAATACAAAACACAGCTGAAATCATTGACACTTCAATCAGCCTGTATTGTGTTGGAATCGCAGTAGGATATCCCTTACTTAGACTGTAGTGACACTAAAGCAGAATTGATTTCAGCGTAAGAAGGAATGGCAATTGTATTCAAATATATAAATCTCAGTACAAACAAAGGGAAACATAGAAACAAACTTGCTGTTGGCAGAGTTTGTTTTAATTTTCAGATGTAATAAAACATAGGAGGTGAAAGGAAACAAAGAAGGAAACAAGATTAACTAATCAAGTCACCTGCTGGCTGAAGTCTTCAAAGTCCTGCTGTTCAGAGACAGTGAGTATTGAGATCAGTTACCTGAAAAGTGTGACTGCTACAGCAGAGCTTCTGTTGAGAAAAGCTTTCTCAAAACATTTAGAAAACATATTTAATCCTAAATGTTTGTGATCCAAATGTTACACAATTGAGAGCAGATCTATGATGTGAAAGCAGTATGCTGGCTCCCATCCATGAACAAACTTAATGTTCAAACAAATCACAGTGTTGTCTAAAATGCATGTTACAAAAGTAAGTACCAGATGACGTTAAAGCACTCCACAAATGTTTATGATCAAATAATTTCAGAGGAAGCCTGCAAGCATTTGCACCTCAAAAAAATTAAAAAAAAAAGAAAAAGAAAAAGAAAAAGAAAAAAAAAAAAAGCTAAAATAGCAACATAGTACAAAAATAAACAATGTGAGTAGAAAGGAAAATGTGTATGTAGTCACAGCCCAAAAATGGCAAAATTCAAATAGTAGAAACAGTTGGAGACGGCTCAACAAGCAGCCCAGTGGATTACTCTTGGATTACTTTTAAATCTGTGTTCAAATCCATGTTTTAGCTGCAGATGAGTTAAGCCCAATGACCTGAAATTTTTCTGCAATGGAAAGTAATCCACGTGTTAAAGACCTCAGGAATCAAAATATGTTCCTAGGTGACTTATGGTGAGCAAAATCTGCATCTACGTCCAGGCCCAGATCCTTCATCTGTCCTCTGACGTATAATCCTATAGCAGACACACGAACTTGACCATTTAGCTTTACTTATAGAACATCTGTGAGATGTACAGCTTGAAAAACAAAGAAACAAAAAAAATCACATCCACATAGGCTACACAGTTGCACAGAATCTGTAAGGACGATCAAGGTCTGATTTAAAGAGGCGACCCAAAGTGCAACATTTATATGCAATTCATTGTACCAAAATGGCCACGGTGTCAGTGAAGCTCAGTGCCAATACCTACCCACACGTATCCATATGCATATGGACTCCAGTCTTTCAGTGTGAGGTTGTTGTTGATTAAAAGCTCCTCCTTGCCTGTGAAAAGAAAATATATCCCACCTGCCAAGTTGAGCTGCTGCCTGTGGGTAGGCAGAGACTGTGTGTGGGAGGACCAGGACATATGAGGAGATATATTTCAGCCCAAGCCCACGGCCATTCGTCTCTGAAGCATATTGGAGTTCCTCATTGCTCACAAGCAGGTGCATCTTCATGCTCACAGCTCATTCCAATTAGTGAAGTATTTTTTCCACTTGAGTGTATTTCTACTTCTCCAGGCCCATTTCATCAGGATGACCCTCACCCTCTCCCAGGGAGATGCTATAATTTTCTGGATGTGTTATCTTAACCCACCCAGGTGGCAAAGTTGCTACAAGTGCTGTACCACATCAGCCGTGAATGACACCAGGCAGCTGGTAGGGTTATGCTGGCTTAGCAGCTATTGCTGGACATGCTCCCCACACCACCTCTGGCCAGAGCAGAGCCTCCCCAAGGCAGTGGCAGCCCAGCCGTTCCTCCCTTCTCATGCAGGTCTCCCAGCAGGGCACAGGTGCTCAGGGAAGGACTCTGGTATTCTGTGTGCTGTGCAAATGCTGAGAAAAAAGGACAGTTTCTAATACAAAGGAAGTATAGACACAGAGTGGGCGTAGTAATGCCAATAGATTTTCTTAGTCCTTACAGTGAGTGTACTTCACAAGTTACACTTTCTCTATTCAGCTGTCTTAGCCTCAGTTAGGGCAGAAAGGGAAGACAAAGCGAAAGAAAATACCATCACTAAGATTTAGAGCGGCAACCCAGAGCAAGATCCACCTAGGCCTGTCTAATCTGCCACTGCAGCTTTATGGACCTGCAGAGAGAAGAGTGAGAGCTTGACAAGTAAACGTGGCATTTCGTGAATGTTGTCCCACTCATCAAACGTATTAATCTCTGCAGATTTTCTGACCCTTGCATGGTTTGCCTGGTTACTCTCAGTGGGTGTACTTTCCAGTGACTTGTCTCATCCGTGTCCTTGGCACAATGTCAAGTTTTGCATCCCCTGACATGTATGCATCCTCAGCAGTGTGATTCTTGTTGTCCTGTGACTCTCAACTATGACTTCTTGCTTTGATTTGTCTTCTGAGATCTTTTTGTGTCCTAACATAGGTTAGAGGATGTAACAGGTAAGACATAATTAAAGAATAGAACACTTATATGTTCTGACAAGAAATGCTAGAAATACCAAACTTTTCTTCCATAACAGCTATAAGAGGCCAAAAGGTACAAGATCAAGGTAACCTCAGTTTAATTTAGTTTACTATTTTATAGAGTTTGTTCAGAAAAACTTTTTTTTTTTTTTTTTTTTTTTTTTTTTTTTTTTTTAATGTGACTGGCTCATAAAAACAAATAAGTTTCTGCTCTAAGGTGCTGTTCTCTCAACATTGAACTCATGCTCATGCCAGCTTTCATACCCTCGGCTGCAATGAGAGCTTCACACCTTTGTGACTTACTATCTGAAACTTGAGCAATATTTACTTCTAACTGCTCAGTTGGCAGTCAGTGTTTCCTGCCATCTTAAAAACTTAAACAGTTTTGGTGTGAATAGTCTTTTCTGTTGTTTTAAAAGAATTTAAGATACGTGGTTCATCTTCATCTTCATGCAATTATTTTTACTTATCAATCTTCATTTAATTGATTCAAGTGATATCATTATTTCCTGTAAAGTTGCTTTTAAACAGTACTTTTCTTCTTTGTCTGTTTTCTTGAATTATTTGGGTTCCTAGATCATGCCAGGGGTCAATATTTTGGCTCCTTCTCATCAGCAAGCTTTATCTTCAGCATTCCAAAAAGTCTGGAAAAAGTCCTGGCCTCAGCTCCAAAAGTCCTGGCCTCCCTTAGCAGCTCTCACTTCAAACCACTGTGTAGGTGATAATAAAACCAGAGGACCCCAGGGTTTTAAAATGAAACTGGTTGAATGAAATGAAACTCAACTGAATGAATGAAATGAAACTCAATGCAACTCTTTGCAGCTTCATTTCCCATCCTTCCCACTTTCATGGAGGAAGACTTGCTTCTGTCTTTCCTGAACTCTTCACACCTGGCTCTATCCTTCTCAGGTCAGTACATCCCCCAGACCTCCCTGGTGAACTTGGCATGTTATTAGCTCATGTGCAAGCAAAATAAGCAAGCTGTTTGTCAAAACTTCGAGTTAGACTCATGGTTGTATGTCAATTTTATTTGTTTGTTGGCTGTCCCATTCTTTCAGAAGAAAAGGGAGTCAGAATTTCCCTAGCTAGGAATGTGAGGTTAAAAGAGTCCTTATTTTCAAAGGAAATAACCATTCCTGTACAAGATCATGCTTTTCCCATTGCCCTAGAAGCACTTTTGTACAACAGCCTCCTTCTGATCATGCCCCTCGTTCCATATCTGCATATTTTAAGTCTCTCAGCATGCATCATGTGTGAGTTACCAACTGAGCAGCAGAAGTTCACAGAAAGAACAGTGCTGTGTTAGCAAACTTGGCTCTTTATTCCCTTTTGTAAGAAACACAGCTAGCTAAATCCTCCTATCCCAAACCTCTTTCAAAATTGCATGCAAGCTGTGCAGAGCAAACTAGTCCATTCTTTGGGTGAAATTTTAGTCCTTGCTGAAGAAGACTTAATGGAAGAGGGAGCTAGATGATTCTTATAAATCAGTAAGAACCAAAGGATCAAAAAACGAACTGACATGTAAGTAATCTGGGGGGGGGTGGGAGGGGGAAGAATGAGTCAACATTGACAATGCATTCGTCTTAATGAGGACAAATATTTATACCAAACAAAATTAACATATCAGAAAATTAAAGAGGAGCATATAATTAACAAAAGGCGAGGGAATTGGCGTAACACTGATAAATTCTTCATTAATAAAATAACTGCTTTAAAATGACAAAATGAGTATATTTTATTCATAAATTGTGTAGAATTTAGCACACTAATTAAAGACATGGGCTCCATAGCTATTTACATGGCAATTAAATCCACAATGCCAGTGACCCAGACAAATTAATGTTGGCCCCAACTTAAAAGTAGACTGTATAAATAAATAATTCACACCCTTACTAGAGTCTTTGCTTAAGCAAATAGTTCAGTGTAAAAAATTCTGAGAATTATGAATGACTTTGATGTACATTAAAGAAAATAATAAAATAAAATAAAATAAAATAAAATAAAATAAAATAAAATAAAA
>CM021765.1:90028075-90071650 GCA_011076525.1 Nettapus auritus
AATAAAATAAAATAAAATAAAATAAAATAAAATAAAATAAAATAAAATGCAAAATAAAACACTCCAATGTTTTATTAGAGACTCTCATTCCAAGCTAAGATATATCAACAGTGATGGAAGAAAGCAAGCACAGCAGGTTTCAACAGTTCAGCTGTTTTAAAAAAGCAACCAAATCTCCTTAGATAGTTGTAGGCAGCAGAAAGCCTGCTCTTACAGACTCATACAAGATCAACCCTCCTTCCCCAAAGCAGTGTCTTTGACTGTGTTGTTTACCACCATAAGAGTTAACTATGTTGGAGCTTACCCCAACTCCTGTTCCAGGGAGGAAAGGGGAAAATGACAATCACTATGCAAAGAACAAAGTTCAAGAGCAAGAGACTGTGGAATAGGCACAGTTACAAATTATTGTTTTGTGATGGTTGTTTATGTGATGATGTGGGCAGTTTTTCTAGGAGGTCAGAATTTGACTGTCAGCAAGGAACAGCAGCAACATGTGAAATAGCCATATCAATGTAGCTTGGTCACAGCTTCCTTGAAAACAAAAACTGAGAAGATAATCATGCCAGTAATGTTCTTGAAGTATCAGCCACTTGCTCTTGGACTTGGGTGCAAGGTAGGGTACTGTTTCATCCATGGTTGGATTGAGAAAAATAAAAATGGTGTTAGCTGATGGCATGGCATGGCACATATATCCACAGGTAGAGCTGCTCTTTGACGATGCTTTGTACCTATACTTAATAAATAATAATAGTAATAATAATAATAGTAATAATAATAATAATAAACAGGCAGAACCACCAGCTGATGAAAGATGCAACAGCATAAATCTTGGGACAGGCTGACTAACCAAGGGAAGTCTATAAATACAAGTGCTCTGCTGAGCCCAGGTACTGAGCCAGGTCATGCTAAATTCAAAGTGTTGTTGTGGCTCAGGCTTATGGGAATGAAGCATTCTAAGTTTTTTACAGTTATTCATAGGACTTAATAATACAAAATGCTTCTGACTTAATTATTCATCTAAAACTGCACCTATAATCCTAGATCCTTCAATTCCAGAAAGCTATTGATGGTTGGAAGGCATTCAGAGAAAAGTAACAGAGGTGTTCAAGGTATTGGAGGGACTGATTTATATAAGGAAATTACCAGAAATAAATACGAAAATTTTGTTGTAGCTTTGACCAACCCAGAATGAAATGGGAGGTTGATGTGGCAACAATGTATGGCTTTTTTGAAAGATACAAATTCCATCTATGTAAAATAATTTATATATGTGTCATCCATGGGCTAGTACAGTGGAATGTAAATTGTGGGTGGAAGGATCAGGGAAAATACAAAATCCAAATGATCAGTTAGCAGAGTTGCATCCCATGAGAAGTGACTGAATTATTTTAAACCAGCTTTGGCAACACGTTGGGAGCTATACCATAAGAGAGAAGTCCTACATAATCAGGGACAGACAATTAATATTTCTTCTGCCTAATTTTAGTCATTCGGTACCATGGCTTCATCATTTCTGCTGTTACGATCTTTCTTGCCTTTTGATTTTTGAAATATTTATGTTAAAAATCCAGCTTTTGGGGGGTCATCATCTAGAACAACAAATAACACTTAAAAAAAAAAAATCATAGAACTCTCAACTAATAGTTATCATGTTTTTATATGCCCTTCAGTAAAGGCTCCACATTTTTTTTTTTTTTCTACATTCTACACATAAATTGCCTCTCTGTGTGCCAGTTATCTGTCATGTCTTTCTCTTACCCATGAAGAGTTATATCAAGTTCTTGGGGGGATTACATGAAGCCAAATCCCTCTGTTTCCTCCATGCTTTCCTCTTCAAGTTGATGAAGTTTGCCCAGCTTTTAGGTCCACAACTATGAAGTACTGACTGTACTTGGTTTGGGTGCACAGCATCCTTCAGGACTGACACTTCTGGTAATACTTCAGTATAGAAAGGCACGTCACTAAATCATAATGTATTAAGTCCAGTACTGAATTTATTCCATAGTAAGTTTTTCCTGATACAGTTCTGCTGATTCTGTCTCAGTCTTTCTTGGTTTTCAACATTTTATCTGCATGATTGAAGGCTCTCAGGTTTTTTTTTTTTTTTTGACAGAAGTTCCAGAATAAGGAAGTTATCCTGATATTGGCCCCTTCCCTGCTTTCAAGCCACTGCTACATGCAATTTTGCTTGGAATATATTTTTCTAGTAATGGATTCAAGCAAACATAATCTCAACCAAGGTCATAATTTTGTACTGAGCACAGTAACAAATACGTTTATGTGCTATTCCGACACAAGCTCTTACAAAGAGACTGGTTTCTGGTAAGCACAAGCAAATCCAGTTGTGACCTGATCTTGCAAGCTCACCCAAATCCTATGGCTTTGTCTGGAATTCTTGGTACATGAAGGAATCTTTTACTTCGCAGTCCCAGATAAAATGAGGAGCCAGTTCCTGAATGAACATTTTGAGCTCTCTTCCATGATTAAGCTATCAGTAACAGTTTCAAACCCATTTCTTCAGAGAGTAAATTAACAGAATTGCCCTCACAACTCCTGAAGAAATCTGTTCCTTGTCCTGGAGGGAAGATCAGTGGTATTTATGTCCTCCACTGCAGGTATTGCCTAATCTGTCCTTAAAGACTTCCCACAAAATCCTTCCCAGGAAATCTATTCTGTCACTTCAGTACTCTCAGTTTTAGCATGTTTTCTAGTTACATTAACATGAATCTTTCTGGTCATAATGTAAGCCTGGCACTCTTTATCTCCCTTACTGTAGAAGATGGAGATCCAGCTATTCCTTTGCTTTCTATGACAATCAGAACTCACTTGACCTGCTACCATGATTATTTTTTTAATTTTTTTTTTTTTTACATTTCTTCATGAGATCCTCTGGATTCTTGTCAATTGATCTCCACATTTCTTGAGATGTTCTGCCCAAAACTAGACATATGTTTAAATGTTCAGCTGAAGCTTTGGTTAGTTCCAAAGTGAGGACAAATCTTATTTCACATAGTCTCACTTATATCTTCAGATATAACATTTGCCTTTTCTACAACAGCATGACATTGCTGGCTTTTGTAGATTGTAATTCATTAAGATCCTCTGATCTGTTCTGTAGAAATTCTTCCTAGACAGTAATTTTCTAGCCTGAATTTATTCAAGTTGATTCCTGTCTACGTACTTTTCACTTGTCCCTATCTCTTTTTGTTACCCCAGTTCTAGCACCCATCCACGTCATTACAACTTCCTTCTCTCTTCTGACATGCTTGCAGGTGCACTTAGCTTGGTTATCATCTCCAAATTGTAATAAGCATACTCATCAAGGTCATTAATGAAAATATCGAGTATCACCAGGTCATGGACAAACACTTGCACAACTCCAGAATCACCATGAAACTTGACTACAAAACACTCATGTCTTCTCTCCAAAAACAGCTTTCCAAATAGCTTTATAAATCCGCTCTCGTTGTTTCAACTATTCTGTACTTTCTTTGCTTGCTTATGTGGTCTTCCTGTGACACAACATTAAAAACTTTGTTAAAATTAAGATATACTGTGCATATACTTTTCCCTAACCACAAACCCCACTATCATCTTCTGGAAATTAATGAGTTGACTTGTTTTTTTCTCTAACTAATCCTCACTGGCTCTTGGCTCGTCTTGTTTTCTTTAATGTATTTACAGTTAGGTTGTTGGCTTCCTTTTTCCAGTAATTTGCCTTCCTTTCCTTTTTATATTGATAGACATTTTGTTTCCCTTTTCCTGTCATTTACATATGTTGTTTTCTGTGTTTTCTGTGAATAATTCCTTCCTACAATCTCTCCTGTAAGCCCCTTTTATGTGTTTTTTTGTCAGATGTTGTAATTTTTTGCATCTAGACAAGCAGAGACATTGTATGACTTGAAACATATTCTGTGTTGAGTCAATTTTGTATGAATAAGTAACCTTAATGGAGAAGGCATCACTAAGCTGAATTGCAAGGATCATCTGATTTATTTTTATTATTATTATTTTTTATTATTATTTTTAATATACATTGGCTGAAACAGAAGCATTTAATAAAAGCACTATTTTAAGCCACAAGTATAAAATGTCCAGGTTATGCTCAAGTATTGCTAAGACTCTTCAAGTACTCTGGTAGAGCTTGGTTCTTATGGTGTCTGAAACAAAGAAAGCAATGACTGTTCCCAGGAAAATGCAAAAGCACAAAACAAAACTTCCTCCAATGTTTTTCTTCAAATATTTAATTAATTTCTAGGGGGGAAAAATCCTGTAAATTGTAATGAAGCTTTGCTCTTTGGTCAATGTAGGTTGTCATTTCACCCCCAATGTTACTTTTATAGTTTCCAAACTTGTTCTTGGCCACTCTCCAAATATTTATAGCTCTCATATAATGCCTCTTTATAAGTGTTCTCGAGTAAATAGCCAGTCTTGCAAACTCTTGCACGTGTGCTGAACTCTGCTACGTGAGGTAGTTAAGCATGCAAGTGTTAGCAACGGCAGAGCCCCAACATAAGAAGCCGACAACTTAAATCACACTGACAGACCAAAGCACCTGCTGGAAGTTTCACAGATGTTCGTGGATATCTGTGCAGATTTGGAATCTTTACAAGGCAAAAGGACAAGGAGATAATGCCAGGCAGTGTGGAAGAAGTCCAGCATAAAGCTGGGAGACTGCACAGAGTGACTTGGCAAATGAGTTTCTAGGGTTCCTTGTTACATGGCTGTTTCTTTTTTCTTTTTTTTTTTTTTTTTTTTTTTTTAATGGTCTAAAGTAAGCTTGTTCTCTTTTGGCCATATGAAACACTCAGAAAACAGCAACCTCCATTTCTCTTAAACCACTGGGGAATATGAAAGTGACTTTCAGGATAGTCAGAGCTGTGAAAATGGGAAAAGCAATTATTAAATTAAATGCATTTTTCTTTCTTGTACAATTGTGACATTACATATTGAAAAGTTTTCAGTCATCTTGGTAGCTGAAAAACTGTGAAAATTTTCTTTCTGCTAGTCTGGGAGGATTTTGAGAAAGGGCAGCTGGCAACTTCAGCTCCATCAGCTGAAGAAAATGGCTGGGAGCCTGGGCTCTGCCTCTCTCAGAGGACTCAGTGGTGAAGCCACTGCTGCTTTCAGCACTGAAGCATCAAGTCCATGTGGCCAGTCGTGTCTCCACACTTTGGTGGGATCTGACGTCTCCTGGTGTACACACCATGTGGTTCATCACCCTGGGAACCTCTTTCTCTACTGCACCTTCCCAGTCATGTTCCCATCCTATCCCTTCGTGTTCTTGCCTGCTGCAGTCTCCTCTCTCCCTATCTCCTCTTCACTTTCCTCCTCCTGGCCTTTCCCAGCTCCTCTTTGCAGGCTGTCTTGTCTGTGGGTACGGGTGTGCAATGCTCCCCAGCTGCAGGATGGGAAGCAGAACAGGTATCCCCAGCTAGGCTGAGCAGGAGAGCCTCTGAGCCAGCCAGAGACCTTCTCTCACTACCTGTCAGCCTGTCAACCTGTCAGCCACGCTGCCACTCAGCTGCTAGCACACCATCTCCAGACCAGATGTTGTGCAGGCCTGGTTTAATTTGGTCTGAGCTGTGGTGGGACCTTTATTTTTGTGACTATTTTTCAAGTGCTTTCCCTTCTTGCTCTGTAATTTTAATGTCCCAGTTTCTATTTTAACCCTTAGTCTACTGGCAACTATGCTGAATGAACCCTGAAGCCTGATGTCAGTACTCTTACCGTACTGTTTTCCTGCCTATCAGAAAACGTATGTGCTGCTCTTTCCTTTCTGTTAGTTTAATGCCAGTGTATAATGAATTTACAGCCTTTACTTTGAAAAAGATGTGTCAGAGCAGAAGCAATTACTGCAAATTTTCAAAAGCGTCTTACTTACATAGAATACTAAGTCTCCCTTGGATACCCAGGGACTTGAAGGAATTTAGGTGAGAAAAGGGCGTGAGCTACTTAAGTCAAAAACCTTCAAGGTATGTGAATAACTTATGACCAAACTGACAATGTCAAAGTGTTACAGGTATTTAAAACCTGCATCTTGCTTGTCTTCAAAAGTTCCAGTAGATTTTTTTGATCCCACTAGACACTCACTTTTAGGTACCATCCCTCATTTTTAAACACTTCAGTTGTAAATGAGCCCAGGATACTTTTGAAAATGTTTTTCTTACACATTTTTTTCCCGGTATTTGAAGTACGACAGTTTTTTCCCCCAGTTTGTGGCCTCCACAGATGTTTAAAATTTCTTTTAGTGGTAGAAGACTGACAAGTCTGATAACAGCAGGTTCTAACCTAATTATTAAATGTTAACCTCTTGAGGTTAAATAGTCTCTTCTGGTGTCATTAAAAATGCCCCAGGAGTCCTGATATACCCTCCTCGCATTTGCAACACGTTTGAGGAGAAAAATAGTGCAGTTCTTCCCATTCCAGCCACCATGTGCAGACCAACCAGCCAGACAAGAAACCTTTGTGCCATTAGCTCATTTCTTCTTTGTGTCCTGAGAGCACCCTGCTGTCAGACAAACTCTCTGAACCATCTGCTGTTCACAGGGGACCGAAGGTACAAGAGTACACGAGGGCATATTGTGAAACAGCAAAGCAACCTCCATCTACTACAGAAAATCAGGGCCATTTTCAGTCCTGCTGCCAACAATCCCATACCAGGTGTTGTGCTGTGCTTCTGAATGGTTGATCCCCTTCTGAGATTCCCTTTCTGAGATCTCCTGCTGCTCCTTGTGATGCCAAGAGGCATTACAAATGCTTGGTCTTTATGTTTCTTGAGACATTTACTATGTTCAGATTTGTGTCTCTCTCAGACATGACCATTCTAGCCTATTAATCCCCTCTTCTCCCCCTCTCCCTCACCCCTCACCCCAGTGATATGTGTACAGACTGACATTTAATGGTACATTCACCCAGAAGAACAGATTAGATGTCTGGAGCAGTTACAGGCAGACATATTTTGATCTCTAATAGCAGTTGGGATATAGGGAATGGATGATGCATCCATCAGCTCAGTCAAACTACTGGATTTTCCTGATGCAGTACAGACTTCTATTACAGCCTCATTGATAGCATTCAGTAATCTCTCAATGAAGTGCACCATGTACAATAATTGACGTCTGACCTTTCTTTAGTGAAAAAAAAATCTGTGAACAAATCCAGCTGTGCTGGGCCACACACCAGGGTCTGTGGCATAACTCTACTACCTCTAATTTCTCTGGGGCATGCCAAGAGGGGATGTCTATGACTGCTAGGCAGGAAAGTCTTGTGGCTCTGGTGTCCTCTTCATGAAGGTGAGAAGTATCTGAGTTTGGAAAATTAACTCTCTCCTATATGTAAGCACACTTTAACAGACTTGGACTATGTTTGATCGAGACTGACCTGCTGCAGCATTTTGGTTTACTCCAGGCTGCTTCCCCTCCATGCAGTGGCATCACTGCCCTCCTCCTCCCGTCACAGCAGCAGGACCACCTTGGCAGAATAAGGCTTCAATCCTCCATATCCTCATGCAGGGCTGAGTGCGTGATACCATCAGCCAGGTCTTTGTGAGCATGCTGTGACTGACCAGTTTATTCTCATTCACCTTGCTTCTCTACTAAGTGCATAAAGTATGCATCTCCTGCTTATGAATTGGCAGGGCATATATTAGCCTTGACATGCTGCAAAGATTGGTTTGAATTCCTTCACTGGGATTTTCTCCTTGCTGCTATTTTTATTGGGGATGGCTCTTGCCTGGTTTTCACTCAAAAAGAGTGTTGTAAATTTCAGACATCGTAGCTGAGATGAGGACTGTAACAGAAACATGCTTGTCGACCAACTGTTCATGAGATTGGAAGTCAGCGCAAAAAGTACTGCAGAAGTGTTGTTTGGCTGTCTGACAGAGAAACTGATCATTTTTTACTGTTGCAGCAAAATTACCATATAAGGTTACTTTGAAGTTGTGTATTACATTTGACTTTCTATTTATAATATTATAAATAATAAGGAGATAGGGAGAGGAAAGCTAGAGGGTGGGGATAGAATATCCAAGCTGTCTTTAATAATGTGCTTTATGATGTTTCTTTTTGCTTTTGAAAGAGGAATCAAGTGAGTTTCTTTTAGAGAAAGGCAAGAAAATACTTTTTTCTGAAGTACCTAGGGCCAGGATCAAATTACTTTCACAGGCAGAGACACACCATTTCCCTTGTCTTCAACTGGAGCTCTCTTGCATCTGAAGACTGCCCCTAGGCTCTACAAGTTTGATAACTTCCCAGCCAATGAGTGAATGTTCCTCTCCTCCCAATTTTTATCATTAACTGACAAATGCTTTAGACACATCCTTCATTAATCTGGAAGCCTTAAGAGAAAGCACTCCTCTCCCTGCTCAGGTATGTAAAAGTGAGATACATATACGATTTTTTTTTTTTTTTTTTTTTTTTTTTTTTTATGAGGGAGATTTTGATAAAGACATAAGAGATTTGCTGCCTACAGCTTTATTTGTACAGTTTTCTTAGCTTACCTGAGAAGTACAAAACTCAAGAGTATACAACTGTGATTTTGCTCCTGGGTCTGTCTGTACACGGGGAATCAGTATACTGGTGTTCTCAGCTCTGTAACTCCATGATTTCTAAGTGATCCTCCACCCCCTTTTACCTTCTGGCAGTCTGTTACCTATTCATCTCTGAATAATCATGAGAAACATCCAGAGCCTTTAATTTTCTGTGAGGTAGCAGTGAGTTAGTGACAATGTAGTATTTATCTCAGTCAGCAGCTTTAAGGCTTCTTTGACATCATGGGTTTCTTTCCCAGGGTCAGTTGTGTGAAATTAGAGACCAGATGCCTTCTTTGTCACCCTGACACCTTCAGACAAACCATAGATCCTCAGATTTATCTGACGTTAACATGGCACCAGAGGTTTGCTTCTAGATGCAGGTAAAACTACACCTGTTTTGACAGTGCTGCAGTTTGTCTTGGTTTGTACTCTATGGCTATGCCCTGGTGGATTTACACGTGGACTGTTGCTCTGTCCCACCAGGTGGTAAAGTGGAAACTGCTCTTTAAACACTCTGAATGATAACTCCTTCCCTACAGGCTACAAAATCCATGTTCTCCTTGAACTGGAGGGAGAAAAAAAAGAAGTCCTCAACTCATAGTTCAAGAGTGTGAATCATGAATGAAACCATACCTAAATCTTAGAAAGCAGTAAGATTTAAGATGCACCTTTGCTTTCCCTATTGTGTTTCTTAAAAGATTTCCTCCTCAAACCATTGGACATACAAGGTGTGGAATTCTTCCTGTGCACATACAAGGTCCCTAGTTTGGATGTCATTCAGCCCATAAGGTCTGAAGATGACTGACAACATGGGTGCTGTTTTGCGATGTCTCTGAATACAAAGTGTTTGTTTTCTCATTAATACCATGTTACCTTCATGTCCTGTATAAGTCTGTACAAGTCTGTACTACTGTGGGGTTGAAGGTTTACCCCAGTTTGCCAGTTTCCCTGGAATAATGTGATTGTCAATGTGCTTTATTACCTCCAAAACTTTGCCATTATTTCCTTTCTGCTTCTCTCGCTACTCATATGAGAGTAAAATATGAATGTTGAAGTACACAAAGGGCATTTTAGCCTTAAAAGTTGGAAAAAAAAAAAAGTTGGAAAACATTTGAATTTTATTATAAGAAATGTGGGTTTTTGCCAATTTCTTGTTCATATTCATAAGGTATAAAGTCTGAGCAATACATGAAAAATGTAAGCGTTCATGTAGCAAGAAACTGCAAGCAGACAGTCATAGTTAAGAATATGAATAAGGATTCCAGTAGAGTGTTTCCACTTCTGAGCATTAACTCAGACGGTAAGTTACTTCCTGTGGAAGATGCTGCAAACTGAAGTTTTCCATTTTTTCTGAAGAAGCAGACACAACATAGTCAGTGACAAAATAAACCTCCCACAGAATTTTCTTTCAGGCAGTCTTCACCAGCTGTAAAAAAAAATAAATAGACATAGAGCTGAGATATCATTGGCTCATCAGGACCTTCTCCTACTACTTCTGACAGTAGTGTCAATTTTGATTCTAGATTCACAGAGCTGGAGAAAACATTTTTTTGCAAATTGGCATATTAACACTTACCATTAACATCCAACAATGGCCCATGTACTGCAGAAACTAGAATGAGAGCTTGGTCATGCCTGACATGTTCCACAAACATGCATCTAATCAGAGACTTTTTCTTCCAGTGATGATTTTGTCAAGAATGATTACAGGTCTCAGACAAAATAGCATATGGAACCGGGAAGACCCCCACTCCAAATATTTTGGGACTTGCTTCAGAGCAATTCTTTTGTGGTCTCCACTAGCAGCTAGCCTCAGTGTCTTCACTGAAAGTTAAAACACTTATTAAAATATATAATTACCCAAATAAATTCCTTTAGGAGAAGTTTCTTTGTAAGCTAAGCAAGCAGGAAGTTATTTAGGGCCTAAATCAGGAACACTATTTTTCTTTAGAAAGTCATCCCCTGAGTAAGATGACAGTGTGTATTTTTATTATTGTGAGATATGACTAATTCCTTTCTATATCCTTCTTTGCCTCAGTCTTGTTGAGGTCAGCATATATACAAATTTTGCCTTTTATCAGTCTGACAGTTATTACCTTTTTATTTCCTCAGGTATCTTCTTGTTCGTCTGTTACAAGATAGAGCGAAAAAGGAGCTCCTGACCTGTGTGGAATCATTCAGTATTTTGCAGGCTCCTTTCTGTATGGCTGCAAGGACTAACAAATGCCTATTTAAAAATATTTATTTTTCATTGTCATAAAGGTAAAAATCACCCACACATTGAAGATATTACACACAACAGTGATTCTGGTAAAAGATATGTGTCAACTGAAAGCAGCTCGGTGAGTTTCTTGCTCAGTGTTAGTTTATTTGAATACTGCCAACAAGACTATTATCAGTTTCATTTCTCTGAATGAGGCCTATTTATCTTGTATATCATTTTTAGAGGTGTAGGAAAGAGTTGCCCTTATAATTGGTTCATGTCCAGCCATGCATTTCACACATAGTCAGATGGCTTGTTCTGCAAGTACTTCTTCAAAGGACACACCCTCAGCTATTCCATTTGCCTGTGCCTCTGATGTATGACACCTCAGAAGAAATATGAGATAGCTTCAAAAATATTAGGGGATCCCTACCTGGAAAAGATGATAAGTCATATTCTGTGAAGATAATATATCCCTTCATACTGGCACAGATTGATCTTTGTAAAGCTAGCTATTTTCCTTCCAAGTTTTTTTAAATTTCTCTCAGCTTTGTTCAGAACCATTTACTCATCTGTCTCTCACACATATACAAGAAATGTCATACATTTGATGCCTACCTATGCCAACAACTTTCAGAGGCAGTCATCTTGTGGGTGCAATGAAATATCAACTAGACATCTCAAGCTATTCTCCAAATATAAGCAAGTGTATGTAAATTGTTCCTAGAGGCAGATGGGGCACAAATCAAAATTCATACAGATCTTATTAAAAGAAAAAAAAAAAAAAAAAAAAAAAAAAAAAAAAGTCTCGTTTTTTGCCTAGAATAAAAGGCATTTTGATGACTTACATAATAAATCAGGGGAGTTATCTTTTCACAGGAAGTGCCCATCCAACTAAATATTTTTAATGATTAAGAGAAACCCTTTTTACTCCACTAATGGGAAAGTTCTGTGCTGAAGCACCAATGACATTGATTTATACATAACTGGATATAAAAGAGCAAAATAATATTGAGCTTTCAAATGTGAAGAAGTATCTTAAGAACAACCTGCAGGTTTCTTGGACATTTTTACAGATTAATACTAGATAGGGCCCTTATATTTAACCCAGAGCAACATTTTTGAATCATATCAAAGGAAGAGATCCACTTCCTCAAGCTTCAAATGCCCTGAAGTAATGCATACAGCCTGGTCTCATCAATGCAAAGATGTGGACACTTTCAAAGAATAATTAGTGCATGTATCTGAGACTCCTGTCAGAGAGTGGAATGAGGAAAATGCCTTTTCTTGAAAGCAGAGGTTCTGAAAAGTTAAGCTGGATGCCTAATCACAGAATCACAGAATCACAGAATGTCTAGGTTGGAAGAGACCTACAAGATCGCCGAGTCCAACCTCTGACCTAACACTAATAAATCATCCCCTAAACCATATCCCTAAGTAGTTGTACTTCTAGTCCTTGATGGACTAATAGGGAAAATGGTACACCAACCTGAACATGGGAAAGGGCTGAGGCCTGCAACATCTCAGTTTTACTGGAGAGGATGGAGGTGAGAAGATTAGAGAAGGGGGAAAGGGTGGGGCTAGGGCCCTGTGCAGTGAGAAATGGGATGGGAAGCTAGGAGAGCTCATGTTATCAAGACATTCCAGTAAAAAAAAAGGGGGGGGGGGGGGGGGGCGGGAGGGGAGGATTCCCCTCTAGGGAAACTGAGCTGTGTGTATGAGCAGGTTTATACGTTGTCTTTACAGGAACATGAGCAGCCCAGAGCTATCAAGAGCTGCCCTGAATGTCGATCTTAGAGCACCCAGTCTAGACAGTCCCAGCATGAGATCCCCTGAATCCCCTCTGCTCCTCTCTACAACAAAAGGAGAATAGGATGGGAAGATGTGGTGCTGGAAGCAAGTTACCATATAACTAAGACTGCAGAGTTTCAAGTCTTCAATCAAATATGGACAACCTCAGGAATGATGCTGTATATCAGTGGGAACAGACCTAGTGTCCTGCTCTCAGTGGGTAATAACAATTCTACCATGTTTTCACAAGTCCTTGAGAGGTTATGGGTACTAGATGATATGGATGGTATCCAGTGTGTAAGGCAAAAAATCTGTCACAGGCACTCTCTTCTTGCTTGAATTTTGAGAGAGAATTCTAAGAATATATCCTCAATTAATTGTCCTATTTACATTCACAAAGTTTGTATTATCTGACTTCCCTACTTTGGGGGGGGCTTGGTGGTCCAAGCCTGACTTAGTGTATGTGTCAAAGCTGAGGGACATGGAAGATCTCCTCACCTCTTACTTATTCTGTGCATCCCAATCATGTCCTGCCTGCAGATGTGTTTGTGTCAGCTGGCTGTGCAACATGCATCTTGTACGTTCTGATTTCCTGTTGAGGGGAGCTTTGGTGTGTGGATGGCCAGAGAGCCGTGATGCAGATATCTCCCCACCAGGATGCCCAGAGAAGCCAGACTGTCACAGTGCTGCCAAGTTAACTTGCACTGACTGTCAGGAAGAGCCATGTATCTTCTGGGTGCAGCGGCTGCACTTCCAAATTTCAGCTCCCATTCACAACTTCTCTGCAGATCTAACACAGAAAATACATCCACAGGCATCTAGTGAGAAATTAACCTTGACATTTTGACTCAAAAATGATACCTCGATCAGTATCAGTGGCCATTGCAGTGGACATTTGTACGTAAGGAAACCTTTCCCACACAGACTCTGAATATGTGGCAGGACTTTTCATGTGGCTCAGGAAAGTAGGTATCTAGCTAAAGTTTCTGGCTCAAGAGACTGGACATCTTTATAAGCTAAGTTTCTAGCCTCAGTAAAAATGGATCCTCATACAGTTGACAGGTCTCTAGGTGGTTGCCTGACTGGTTTAGTTGGTGAGTCAAAAGCAACTGGTTTTGATGACAATTTCTTATTTATTACCTAGCAGGATAGAAAAGTTCGTTCAACTTAACCCAAAGGTTTGGGTCAATGTTAAATTATTAGGAACCCAAATTTAACTGTAAAATCTGTAGAAGACAAAGATCTGCTTTCTTTCCTCCTGGTCTTTGCATTGATTACAGTGGCTTTCGATTAAGGTCACAAATGTTTGGGTTTTTTTTGTTAACACTTAGTGCATGCTCAGTAAATACTTTCACAGCAAAAGGTGAAAGAGCTGGTAACTCAAAACATTGAAGCTCTTGTTTTTCTCTGAATCAAAAAGGAACAGCTTCTTCAGACAGCACTGCTGGATTTGAGCTGTGGTTTTGGAGAGTCTGGATACAGAAGATGCAAACCTTCCCAGGCTGAACTATACAGGTACCTGAAAGGAGGCTGTAGCGAGGTGGTGGTTGGTCTGTTCTCCCACGTGCCTGGTGACAGGACGAGGGGGAATGGGCTAAAGTTGCACCAGGGAAGGTTGGATATTATGAAAAACTTCTTTACTGAACGGGTTGTTAGTCACTGGAATAGGCTGCCCAGGGAAGTGGTTGAGTCACCATCCCTGGAGGTCTTTAAAAGACGTTTAGATGAAGAGCTTAGGGATATGGTTTAGTGGATGATTTGTTAGTGTTAGGTCAGAGGTTGGACTCGGTGATCTTGTAGGTCTCTTCCAACCTAGACTTTTCTGTGATTCTGTGAACTGTTACATCTCCTATTCACCCACAATAAACTGGTTTTTGTTTGTTTGTTTGTTTTGGTGTGTGTGTGTGTGCTGTTTTCCTAAAGCAGGTTAATGCTAGCTTTGTCTGTCTGCCTAAAGGTGCTCACTATGGCAGCTCATGCCAAGTAACTTTAAACCTGGCTCTTTTTAGAGCCAGTAGCAGTAGCAGTAGCATTGCTGATGGACACATCAGCTGGCGTGAATAACCTCAGCACCCCAGCCTGGCTGTTGCAGCCAAACTCATGGTGCAAAACCTTCAACATTTTCAGCCAGCTCAGGTTAAAGCTACAAAAAAGTCAATTATTACTGCCAGTTGCAGTGTAGATATACCCCAAAGTTTCCAAACATATGCCACCCTCTATTCTTTGTGCATGTTCCATAACAGTATTTCACTGTAAATGTGTAATGCTTCCCCTCCTCCCTTTTTTTATAACCTGTTCTTCAGTTGTGCTAATCTCCAAAGACTCTGAATTTAAAGAGCAGCCTCATTGATTTACCACCTAGATCAAGGTAGAGCGAAAAAAAAGAGTCTGGAAGCTAATGTAGATTAGATTGAACAGTTATGTGAAAATAGTTAACATATGCACAAATAGTTAACATTAAAATGTGAAGAGCAAATTAATGGCATAATGTCAGAGTCACAGGGTCACTGGCGGTACATCTAGAAAGGTTGAAAATAAATAATCCTCACTGAGTGTAGTCTGTTTCATTTTGGTCTTGCATGAGCCATGAAGCTTGCCTTTTTCAGAGATGTAAAAACCTCAGGCATGCTCACAACTATCGCAAAGCACTACAGTACTATCCAGGCTGCAGAAGGGACTGGGTATCCCCAAAAGCCTTTGCTGTTCCTCTGATTATTTATTACCTGCCACCTACCTTCTTAAGCATTGGCAACTTTAGGATGGATAACCAGAGATGGGCTGTTTATCTGGGGAGACAGGGAAAGAGCAGGAGGGATTTGCCTACAAACAGCGCTCCTAACTTTTTTTCCACTATCTCAGCATTTGGGTGATATGGTATTTATAGACACCGCTTCAACCGAAGGGAAAGATAAAAGGAAAATAAAAACATAATTCATGAATCAAAGCTAGCCTACAACCAACCTGCACAAGCATATGTCAAGAGCTGTGGCTGGGGGAGTGCAGAGCAGCACCTCAAGCAAAATGGCTCCTGCACCTACTGCTCCTGGTTAGGAAGCAAGGACAGATCAGATCAAGGACAGATCGTTCCCTAAGTGGAAACGATGTATGGCTTATTATGCCTCAATATATGGATTGTTCAGGTCCATATTCACTTAGCCTTCAGTCTTTTCCAGGAGGAAAATATATATATATATATATATATACACACACACACACACACATATATTTTCTTGGCTTTGAAAGGGACGATTGCACCAGATTTCATCACAGTCCTTCTGTGGCTTTCTTTGAAGCTGAGCAGATAAACACTCTTATCAAGGTCTACAGGGGCTCTGTCTAAACTCTTTAAATGCATTTGTTCAAAATGAAAATGTGAGCTGGCAGCAAGCCAGGCTTTCCCCGTCTTCTTCCACTTGCTTTCTGCCCCCCAAGAGATGCCATGGATGTGTACATGCTGCAGATGGACTTTTCCTCCTAGAAATTTGATCATCTCAGGAGCTGGGCTACTGTTACAGAGAGAGCCTGGGACTTCAGCTAATCTCAGGATGGTTTTACTTTTTACGGCTACTATATTTATTAAAAAATTTACCTTCCCTTTCCTAATTGTATGGCAACATAAGCCTGTACATGCCAGGGTGTGTGCGTACATTGCCTTAAGAGGCAATTTGCACAGCTTCTGTTTCCTGTCATCTGCTTTACCTGTACAGCTAGGTATAAATTCCTGCTGCAGGTCTGCTCAATTACTGTGGAAGGGTCACTGAGCAGACAGAGGCACGAAAAGTAGGCCATCAATAAAAATAATAAAAATACAGAACTTCTGATGCCCTCTGCAAATCAGTGACATTGTTCTTTTGGATGTCAGATGAGAATGTGTTCCTGCTCAGAAGATAAGCTTAGAGAACAGCTGAAAATCAAAGAGAAATTTCTTAACTACCTTCTTGTCAGCTAAAAGCATCACTAAAGCTATTGTTACCAGCATATCTAATAAGCTCTCTGCATGCAAATAGTGCGTGATTTATTTCACAAACTTCCAGATAAACCCAGTGATCATGTGAATTGCTGTTAGTCTGAGGTATACTGCAGAACTAGCAAGGGGAGTACTCAGGAAACCAAAACTCAGGGAAATATGTGTGAAATGTAATCCTGTTACCATTTGCTACATACTGAGTGCCGGCATCGTCAGTACAGGAAATGAATAAGCTACAGATCTGGAATATCCCTTGGACCTAGGAGACAAGTTGTAGACAATTTTTTCTTGAGCTAACCCCATAATCTAGACAAGCTTTCAAAATGTGTAGACACTGCTCTCCTTATCCTGGCAATACCACCCACATTTTTTTCCTTGCTTCATGTTTATTATTGTGCTTAATTGGTCCAAATGATTGACATGTTTCTGCTTCAATATGAATTCTCCAGGGTCAAGAGTTGGGGCTTAGCAAAGGGATTAGAAATAGTCCTTACTTGATGTTAATGGATTCCTGTCTAGTACAAAACAAGCAAGGATGAGAACATTTTTTTTAATTTTTTTCCCAATGAATTTGTTCATGTTTCACCTCTCCAGTCCCCCAAAATTAAATATGTTCTTTATTTTTCCATTTTCGATGTGGCATTAAATCATGAACACTTAATGTTTGCAGTAATGCAGTTTATAATCAATGGATTCATTATTTAATGGAGGACCTATTTCTTTTTTCTACTGCTCATATCTGGGACACCATTTTTATATTAAATTGTTAATTTCTGAAGATGCAACTGACACAAACACGTGGAACACAAAGCACAAAGCAGATGGGGTTGTCACCTGTGAAGAGATTGAGAACAAGTTTTATTTCCCTCAAGAAAGCCTCTGTCTGTGTGCCACTATCATGAAAATGTCCAATTTCTGGCTCAAAGCTTAAGCCAAGGGAGCCTGCTGCCAAGTGATTACCTGCCTGTTTTGGCATTCACTGCTTGCTTTCTGTCTCAGAGCCATACATTCCTGGAGATGGGACAGAAAGTTTGCAGACTGGGATTATTTAGGTGTGGCTGAAAAAATCAACACAGTGGTGGTTCATCAAGTTTCCATTAATTCATCTTAACAATTAGAGCTATACCACAATCTGAATTCTTAGGGAAAAACAGTTCCAATGGCACTTTGTGGTAAAGTTGTAGCACTAAATTAACAGATGGCAAAAGTCACCCTTGAGCTGAGGGCAGATGAAAGACCTAACTCCACAGGACTTGAAATGTAGAACTGAACAAAACCAAAGATAATTGTACCAGGTACAATTCTCAATAAAACCACTTTCCTTGTACTGCAGGTGTATATAGGTTTAAGCATATGGAAATGAAGGTCTCCTGTTTAAAAGCTGCCACAAATCTGAAATCTCACAGTGTCTTCAAGCTGTCTGTTTATGAATCATCAGCTTTATGAATCCTCCTCTTGAGTATCAACTTCAAATTAAATTCTTCTTGGTCATCTTGTGTCTTCACACAACATGTGCCAAGCAGCAAGGTGCTCAGGGAAGCTCGTGTTTATTTTTTAGTGGCACTTTCCTAGTGCAGAGACTTCAGATCACTTAGAATGCAGTTTGAAGACTTTAGTCCTTTTTCTCTGAGGTCCAGAGAGGTAAAGTCACCTACATGGAAGGGCTCTGCCCACTGCCTCTTCCCTTTGGTGCCTCTGTCTTGGCTGTCACAGAGCTCTCAGACAATAATCAGAGCCTCCAGCTACCTTGCTCTGCAGTGCAAACACCCAGCTACAGATAAAAGCTTTGACTTTTGCATTCAGAGCCTGAGGTGGTTATGCAGTAATAGTAGCTTTTTAGGAAAGGTAAACTATAGATAGGCTGAGCCCTGTCCCCACTCCATGGGAGAGCTGCAGCCTGAGAATATGTGATATGAGTGAGCATCATCTCTGGGTGTTACCTGAAGGAGGAAGATTTGGCTGATGAAATCCAGAGTATCCCCTCCCTTTGCTGTAGTTTTGTTCTCTGCAGATTTTTTTCTCTGTGTTGTCATGAAAATCAGTCACGGAGGCTACATTACAGAGACCAAACATTAGGGCAGCCGGACGTTTAATCTGACTCAGGATGGCGTATATTTGCTCTATCTTCTTGTTTAAACTGTGCTGCATCACTTGTGACGAATAGCTCTAATGGCCCATTTTCAAAAATCTGCAGATTAACTATACTGCTGGGTTTTGGTGTTCTAGGAAGGTAGGGTAAGGATTATTGGAACTTTAGAGAGTTAAAGAGGAGATCAAGTGTAACTCACATTGAAGGTATAATAGAGCAAGAAGAAACAAACAAAAAAAGTTAAAGGAAATTTATTGGATATTTTTTTTTCCATTTTATGAAGGGGGAGGACTTCAGAAGAATACACCTTACAATTATAACTTTTACTTCTTATTGGCAACAAGATTAGAAACTCTCTGGAAAACTCCTGTGATCTGAATTGTACAAAATACACCAGCAAATGTTACTAAAAGGCTTCTCAGTTCTTGATCATTTTTGAATGTGTTTCTTGTGACTGAGCCTTTGTGTCACTTGATATGTCACACCTGACTTGCATTTAGTTTTGCTGTGGTCTGTATATTAACATTGAAGTTGCAAGCAGGGGGATAGAGGTAGAGATGAATGTGACTAGCCAGGAGTCCTAGGCTTTGAAATGACCCTCCCAAGAGTTTTAAGTGAAAACACATGTTGATTTTAAAAACCTGTAAATAAATCCTTCACAATTGTTTGAGAATTCTTACCCTTTTTGTTCAGGTTTGTTTCTAGCCAAGAAACTGTCTACATTCTTAGTCTAAACATATCCCCCTTGTCTTTATTTTTCATAATTAAATACACTTTCCATAGTGTGTAATCCAACTGGGGCAGCTCCACATGATTGCCTTTCCATGTTGTTGTAAATCGAAGCCCTCCCTTCAGAAGGGAGGGAAGAAATCTGCAAGTCTGCCCAAGCAAAACATGAAACAAAACAAGACCCAAAACAGACTTAAATGTCTCCACATTTTGCCTATGACTTCTCAGTCTCCACAGCACTTAACTGAAACAACAAGCAAGGGTAGGCACTTTTGGTGCCTTCGCTGTGGTTCTGCACCTCTCTGGAGAAGTGCATTGCTTGACCATCATGACTAGCCCTGTGGTCTTTAAAGCACAGCTTTCTGCATTTAGAGACAGGTGATAGTGCTTAAATACCTTCCCAAAGAAGAACAGTGATCCTTGTATTTAACTTCAGCATTTTCCATGTGATGTCAGCAGTAATGTGGCTTTCTTTTACCTTTTACTGGCAGCCTGCATATGTCAGAATTTCATAGTAGTCTGTGACAGAGATGTCCAAATTACCAAGGCATTTCCTGTAACTCAGGAACAGATGAACAACGATTCTCCCAGGCTGAGGTTAAGGGGCAATAGGATGAGATATGTTCATTTATCTGCTGTAAAGAACTGACTTTGCTCATTGACCACTGCTGTATTTGAATCTGAATAGAGTCCTGGATAAGGTTTGAAGACATTGTACAGCAGAGATTCTTAAAATTTCCCAGTTGACAAAGATAACTGGGATTTGCAGTTAGATAACTTCAGTATTTGTAATATTCAAGGTATTTCCTGTAGTAAGCACAGAAAAGCACAAATGAATGCTAAAAACTCTGAGATATCTGTATCTGATTATCTTAGGTAAAACAGACAAGTTTTCAAGGCCACTTCTCATTGTGCCTCTTTACTTCTGTTTACCTAAACACAGAAGTATGAAAATAGAGATTGACACTGAAAACAGAAAGAGAGGTTTGTGGCATTTCAGGTTTGACTGAAAGTAGGATCACTTCTGTCACCTTTGTAATACGAGGACAGGCTGAAAGAGCTGGGCCTGTTTAGCCTGGAAAAGAGAAGACTGGGAGGAGACCTCATCAACGTGTATAAATATCTGAGGGGAGGGTGTCAAGAGGATGGAGCCGGTCTCTTCAATTGTGCCCAGCGACTGGATGAGAGGCACTGGGCACAAACTGAAGCATGGGAGGTTCTGGCTCAATATGAGGGGGCACTTCTTTACTGTGAGGGTGACAGAGCACTGGGACAGGTTGCCCAGGGAGGGTTTGGAGTCACCTTCTGTGGAGATATTCAAAACCCACTTGGATGCCATCATGCACAATGTGCTTTAGGTGATCCTGCTTGGCTGGGGGGTTGGACTGGGCGATCTCCAGGGGTCCCTTCTCCTCCCATTTTGTGATTCTGTGCTAATCTTTTTTCAGAGAAATTTTAGTATTGAGTGTTTATTTTAATTTCAAAAGTCTCATTGGTTCAAAGAGAACCCTTATATTGGATTTATTTATCTTTAGTTTAACAGATTCTTAATTTTGCTTTTAGCCTGCTTAGTAGTTAGCTCACCCTCTTTTAAATTTAATTTTTTTGCTGACATAGGAGATGGTCTTGTGAGACAATGCATTTGAAGAAGTCTGGGACCCATTCCCAGTCATTACCCATTTCAGGTGCTCTTTCTTCAAAATCACTATTACTTGCACGTCCTTAATGCCCCCAAGAAGAACAATGCCAGTCAATGCTCTCTGACTAGATACTGCTAATAAAAAAAACAGGGGCATGATTCCAGGGGCATGCCACAAGGAACAAGGGGCTCTTCTCAGGAACTGGGCAGACTTAGGAGTGACAGATTCAAATTTGGCCAAAGCATGCTGCTTCACCTCTTTCACTTCCCTAGGACAACCACAACAGACGGTCTTCATGTATATTTGCTACATGCTTTGACAGAGCCTGATGGTCCCTGCTGCATGCCTGAAGTACCCTTTGACCAATGTCATAGTCCTTGAAGCAAGTAAATATGGATCACGCAAATGTACACCACTGGCCTTTTGAGATTATTTTATTATTAATTTCTTTTATCACTTTAACAGTTTACTCTGTCTTGTCTGCCTTACCTCGATTCTTGGATTTACACCTGCAGAGTTAAAGAGAGAAATTTTCATGTTTCCATTTCTCAGCTGCTTGTCCTATCCCACTGTAACTTTACTGTGATTTAGGTTTTCTGTTGCTCTGCTTCTCCACAAGCTGCATGGCATACAGCTGCACAGCATATTTGTAATATTTACCAGGTATTTCTTCAGAGTGAAGGAATTTACCTTCTGAACTTTGGGTTACTTATATTCTTGCTTGCATCTCATACATATTTTATTGTTTTCTTGGGTAAAAAAGGGAAAGCTTCCATAATGTACAGTTCAGTACACTGTGGATAAATATCCAGTATTATCAGAGATTAAATTATACAATGGTTTAAGTTTAATCTAAAGAACTTTTAACCAGAAAATTTACCATCCACCTTGATATCAACATACAACTGCAGACGTTACGTTAATCCTGTTAGCAACGCTAGCATCCAGCAAAGTAGAGGTCATCTCTCTCTCACACTTTTCAGACTAAAGACCATATTTGATGTAGTTTATATTTGATGTCCCTGTTTGCCTTGCGCTTTTAGAATTTTCAGTGCAAACACAAGTTACAATAAGTGGTTTTCTCTACACGCAGCTCCCCTTTTTACCCGAACATGCTGCTAAGAAACCAAACAGACACTCCTTGCTCCATGAAAGGTGAAAAGGCTGCTCAAGTACACTGTGGTTGTGTGAGAGCAAACAGAAATGACTCACCAGCTGGTGTGGGTGTGCTCTAAGCAAGGGGATGTAATCCCACTTTGACATCAGGTGATGGATGTGAGACAGCAGACCTTTCTAGATCCCCAGGTCATCTTACAAACTAGCAGGGTGGTTTCCACCCATGCCTGTGCAGGTTAGGCAAGCACATGAGTGTGCTGAAACCCAGGTGGGGGGCTGTTTAGATCCCAGCACTGATCTGGCTTCCTTTCACCAGCAGCTCCTAAGCTGAGCACAGCTTCCAATGTGGGAGGTCCCCAGAGTGCTAAATGACAGAAATGGGAAGTTAATGGCAGAGGAAGGAACACTCTTGTCTTTCTTGTCTTGCTCTGCTTCTCGTGTTTTTGATTAAGTGTGTCTACTGTCAATGACCTGATGCGGGGCAGGAGCCAGTATGCCATTCCTATAACCCAGTAATCAAAACTACATGAACCAGGTGATTTACTCAGCCACAATAGCCCTCTTGGCCACTGTAACTCTACTTTTACCAGTGTAGGAAGAAAGAGTAAAAAATCAGATCCTGTAATTAATATTTAACTTAGTTTTATGATCCAAAAAGACAATAAGCAAAACCACAGCTGACGAGAGGGTGGAGAACAAACAGAAACAGAACTAATGGACATGAATAGAATATTGTTTAGTCCATGTTTCTCTTGGCAGGTGTTGGGTGTTCCTGGTTTTCATTCTGATGTACAAACAGAAAACATACCACCTCCAGCTCCACAGTCCCCCCATGCAGTGTCCTGATCCCATGAAGACTGAGGTTCTTCAGGACAGATCATGGCTCTTTCAGTGCAGTATTGGTGGGACTGCAGGTGGCTTTTCAGAGAAAAGCAATGTCATGAGCCCATTCTTATAAACACAATATTCAGGTCATTATTAAAGAACCTTTAACAGGGGAGTCCTGAGGTCAACATTCAAGAAACTGGCTGTTGACATTGACAGGCAGTACTTACTTTCCATCCCAGGAGGAAATGTGGAAAGGATAAAAATCACTGAGTGAAAATAAAATAAAATTAAAATTAAAAAAAAAAAAAAAAAAAAGAGAGAGAAATGCAGCAGAAGAATGTAAAAAGAAAACTAAAACAACAAAACAACAAACACAACCAGAGGGGCTCTGAGATCTATAGAGGGCCGAGAGAGAGAGAGAGAACGCTTTCTTCATAAAGGAAGTTCATACATCTCAAAGTTTTGCAGAAAAATGTTTCATTTCAGAAAAATGACCCATAAATTCCAAAAGAATGACACAAGTTTTCTATCCTTTTGCTTCATTTACTAGATGTAGCTTTCTTTGTACTTTCATTTACCTGTATCTTGCCATTTCAAACCCAATTTACTGGATTAACTTTGTCACTCAGCTACCAAGGTTTAAGACAAAGATAAGCCCCGGAAAGCGATTTCCATGAAAAATAAGTCTTCCACCTCCAGAGCCTCCCCCAGTTTGCACTTAGCCATGAAGACTCTGTATCAGCTGACCTGGAGGACATACTGGCTTGGTGCCTGGATATAACTCATACATTTCTGAGCACTGGTCAAAGGAGTCTGACAGCAAGCAAAACATATGGAAGCCTTTTCCTTCTTAATAGTGGGGCCTGAATACTGAAACAAGAGGCCCAGCAAACCTCTTCAGATCAGCAAGGGAAGTAAAGTAGACTCTGGTTATGTTTGGGAACAGCTATGGTACCTGAAACATAAAGACTGAGTATCAGGAACTTTATACACATGCAAAATTTTGCTGGTATCAGGCTGGTTTGTACACTCAAAAATGCAATTTGATTAAATTAGGGTGTCTGAGAGTCACTGAAAGCTAATTTGAGCCTTGCTTGTGCTAGAAATGTGGAAAAGGGTTTCACATGGTGAACTAGAGAGGTTTTGCCTAGATCTGTTGTGAGTTCTGGTGACTGGCAACCCAAAGCTGTAGCACAAGCCAAAGTAAAATAGAATGGTCATTGAATAAATAGCTCTCACAAAGATCTGCAATAGGAATTCACTGTTGTAATGGTGCATGAATTACATTTTTTAGCATGCAAACGATCCCTGAGCATCCTTGGGTACAAGTATTGTCAAGTCCAGACGCAGCAGCTTACAGATGCTGGTCTTGGAGAACTAGATTTATTGGCCTCTGTTCTGGCAGCAGATGGTCTGGTTGAGATGGTGTCTGTTTAAAATTGCTAAATTTTGGAATGGGGAGTTGGAGCAGTGACCTGCAGTTCTGACCAGCTCCAGAATTCAGAAATACTGAATAACACTTTTCCTTCCTCGCACTCTCTCCTTTCCCCAATCAATCACAGGATTGACTTAACACCATGAAAGCAGACCATTTCATTTTACAGTCTTTTATATGTCTTCTGGTGCTGGAACATTTAGGACTTTCATTTCCAGGCACTGTGGGCGAGAAACATACTCCTTTAAAAATAAAGTGAGATTTTCAGGCAGTAATCTCTATGCAGCAGCTATGGCTTTCAGAGAAAAAAAAAAAAAAAAAAAAAATGTTCAGACTAAAACTGCAAAGCCTGTGACTGCTCATAAACTCTCGGTCTGCTCTGGGCCTCATACAAAAGAGCCCCAGTCTGGCTGAGACCCCAAGACATTCCTGAATCTTAAGTGTTAATATGATAAAGATATAATATAATTGTCTTCTGCCTCACTGAAGACAGTCCTGCATGAGCACAGTTACCTAGATAAAGAAATCTGTGTTTAAAAACAACAAGAAAAGGCAGTGACTCTCCCGTATGCTAGCTGCTGACTGGCATCTTTCCAGGCTCTCTAACTTCACTGGTTAAGAAGAGAGCAATAAAATGGAGATATTTAAGATTTTAATTTCTGCTAAAACCTGACCATGTGGGAGATGGTCCTATTTTTTCCATGATATATTCCTTTTATGTGAAAGAGAAAGCTCTAGTTAGTGCTGGAATCTCTGCAAGATGAGTGTTCACTGGTGAGCAATTCATATTTGCAATATCTGCATGATATAAAAATACCATTAAAAATATACCTACTTAAAAAGAGCAATTGCCAAATGCTGTCTTCCACATTGCCTTTGGGCCTAGCAACTTTATTTTATTTTTGTAAATGTTATTTAGCATTTGGCCTGCACTGCTACCACAATTCCATTTGGCTGTCACAGTCACTTTAGGTGATGTTAGCCTGAGTTGTCCCATTGCAGATACCCTTTTGAAGGTACACCTCGGCCCATGTGGTAAAAGAGCAGAGCAGAGCACACATAGATAGCTTATTGCAAATTAAGGATTATCGCCAGTACAGAAGCCAAGAAAAAACTCCTAAAAGAAATATTTCCTGATGCCATCTGCAAAGCAATAGTAGCACAAAGGCTTATTTTCCCTCTACAGTGGGGAAAACCAAACCTAAAGAAGACCTAGGAACCCCTCTGATCTATACAGCACTTTCTTTTTTACTCTGGGCAGGTAAAACAGCATTTAAAACTCAATATAGATGCAAGAGACTACTCCTAGTAAGGGAGTTAATAGCAGCAGCATCTAGCTGTATGAAAGAGAAAGGCAATGAGTAATGAAGTGTTGATTGACTGATTGTTCTGCTTTTAGGCTATCATTTTTAAAATGTCCAGATTTGGTCAAAGTTTTTCATCATCCAAATCCTTGCTAATGAGGGCCAGAACCTAATGACCACCTCACTTTGGTTGGTACACATGTACTTCACAAAGCTTCCTAGTAACAATCAGTGAAAAGCTGATGGGGAAAGTGATTTATTTATTTATTTTTCTTTAAGACAAAAGTAGAGTTGATGTGCAGTAGACATCAACACTGTTTCTCTTGAAGACATGCCTGGACTTCGTGTGTGTGTGTGTAGGACACAGTGTACTTCAGTCATGGCTGTTCAGATTGAATGAGAGGTGCAGAGCATTAGTGGAAATGTTCAGCATCTTTTTCTTGACTGGGCCCTTTGTGAGGAAAAGAGACAGAAAGGGAAGAAGGGAACAGGTTCAGATGGTAAAATCCCTTTGACATCTTCCTTCATACTCAGTTTTGCTTTCACATTTCTTGTTCCTACTGAGGGTGAAAGCAAGCTGTCTGGAGGAAAAAAAATATCAAAAACAAGAATCTCAGAATCACAAAACTGGACCCAGCACTCCGAGTGTGGCCTCACCAGCACTGACTGGAGTGGAAGGATTGCCTTCCTTTACCTGCGGACAACTCCTCCTAATGCAGCCCAGGATGCTGCCAGCCTTCTGTAGTGGGTTTACGTGGCAAGGTTTTGGTAGCAGGGGGGCCATAGGGGTGGCTTCTGTGAGAAGGATCTAGAAGCTGCCCCATGTTTGGTAAGGGCCCCACTGCTGACCAGAGCTGAGCCAATAAGTGATGTTGTTCTGCGCCTCTGTGAGAGCATATTTAAGACAGGGAAAAAAAACTGCTGCGCCACTCAGCAGCTGGGAGGGTGAGAGGAGTGAGGAACAGCCTTGCAGGCACCAAGGTCAGTGAAGAAGGAGGGGGAGAGGTGCTCCAGGCGCTGGAGCAGAAGTCCCCTGTGGCCTGTGGTGAGGACCATGGTGAAGCAGGATGTCCCCCTGCAGCCCATGGAGTACCATGGTGGAGCAGGGATCCACGCTGCAGCCCGTGGAGGAGACCACGGTGGAGCCTGTGCCCCGAAGGAGACTGCGGCCTGTGGAAGACCCCTGCCGGAGCAGATTCCGGGCCGGACCTGTAGGCCGTGGAGAGGAGACCACGCAGGAGCAGGTGACCCGGCAGGAGCTGCTGCCTGTGGGGGACCCAGGTTGGAGCAGTTTGCTCCCGAGGGATGGACCCCGTGGTATGGACCCATATCTGGAGCAGTTCTTGAAGAGCTGCTGCCTGCGGGCAGCCCACGCCGGATCAGTTCGGCAAGGACTGCATCCCGTGGGTGGGACCCCACAGCACAGGGGACGAGAGTGACCAAGAAGGAGCGGCAGAGAAGAAGTGCTGTAGACTGACCATAACCCCCATTCCCCCGTTCCCCTGCGCCTCTCGGGGGGAGGAGGTGGAAGAGGGTGGATGGGGGGGGGGGGGGGGGGGGGTGTTTTTGGTTTCTTTCCTTTGTTTCTCACTTCTCTAGCTTGTTAGTAATAAGCAATAAATCTTACTTTCTCTCGATGCTGAGTCTGTTTTGCCCGTCACGATAATTATTGCGCAATCTCCTTGTCCTTATCTCAACCCTTGAGCCCCTTTCATCATGTTTTCTCCTCGCTCCTCTTTGAGGAGGGGGAGTGAGAGAGTGGTTGTGGTGGAACTCGGCTGCCCACCCAAGTAAAACCATCACACCTTCTCTGTCACGTTGCTGTCTCTTGTTCAAATTGGTGTCCACCAGCACCCTCGGGTCCTTTTCTGCAAAGCTGGAAATAGCTTATCATTCTAGAAATATCAGCCTCTCCTCAAAAGAGGGATTTGTGTGGGCACAAATAATTGCACAATAAAGACTGAACCAACATTCTTTGCAAAGAGGCCTTTAACCATATGTCCATTGCAGCTCTGTCTTTGTTTTGGTTTCCCTATATAACCACTTGGGTAAAACAGGCAGTACAATTGCTACAGCATCTCTCAGATTACAAAGTTTAGCTATTAATGCTAAGAGTCTTGCCTGGTTTTCTTCAGAACTACTGAACTGATAAAACCAGGCTAAAAGTTCTCTCTGCCACTTCACAGAATCACAGAATCACAGAATCACAGAATCACAGAATGTCTAGGTTGGAAGAGACCTACAAGATCGCCGAGTCCAACCTCTGACCTAACACTAACAAATCATCCCCTAAACCATATCCCTAAGCTCCACATCTAAACGTCTTTTAAAGACCTCCAGGGATGGTGACTCAACCACTTCCCTGGGGAGCCTATTCCAGTGACTAACAACTCATTCAGTAAAGAAGTTTTTCCTAATATCCAACCTAAACCTCCCCTGGCACAACTTTAGCCCATTCCCCCTCGTCCTGTCACCAGGCACGTGGGAGAACAGACCAACCACCACCTCGCTACAGCCTCCTTTCAGGTACCTGTAGAGTGCGATAAGGTCGCCCCTGAGCCTCCTCTTCTCCAGGCTAAATAGTCCCAGCTCCCTCAGCCGCTCCTCGTAAGCCTTGTTCTCCAGACCCCTCACCAGCTTCGTAGCCCTTCTCTGGACTCACTCAAGCACCTCCATGTCCTTCTTGTAGTGAGGGGCCCAAAACTGAACACAGTACTTGAGGTGCGGCCTCACCGGAGCCGAGTACAGGGGGACAATCACATCCCTGGACCTACTTCTAAGAGTGTGCACATGTGTGAGTGTGCATGTGTGTGTATTTTATGGCCAACAGTTTTCTGCAGCATCTCTTGTTTACTTTTGTGATGGGCACTAGGCCAGGAAGACTGTCTGCCTCCAATCTAAATGAGCTTATGACTTTACAGAACATTTTTCACTGACATTTTGGGGATGAAATATGTGGACAGGCTATCTGTGCAACTCTAGAGACATCTAGAGAAGTGAGGACTTGGACAGCTCTGAGAGCCTGCATATGCTGTGCTGTGTGTCATATATACAGGATTGATTATTCTCCTTTTACTGCATTAAAGCACTGTGACCAGCTTGGCAGGACAATGTTAAGAACATTTGCATGTTCCTTTGAAAGGAGCCTGAAGCTATCCTATGGCCTGATGCACCAATTCCCTAAATGTATGTTTTAATTTACGATGTTGTCCACAGGTCCTGACAGCGGGGCTAGCAGACTGCATCACTAAATTAAACAATGGCCTGTCCCCTACCAGGCAAATTGATGAATAGATATAAGGGCATAGAAGAGTAAAAGAACACAGGAATTTGGCTGTCTATCCTTTGCTACTTTTTTCCATCACAGGTAGGTCCCCTGTACAGCAATTTTATTTTAACATGGAATCCACTTCACCTTCACTCTACACCTACCTCATTCACAATTATGTAAGCATCTCCAGAATGAATTCTTCCCATCTTCCCATCTAATAAATATATTCAAGAAGAAAAAAAAAAAAAAAAAAAAAAAAAAAAGGAAAAGACCTTTGAAAGGGTGTTAAGGCCTGATTGAAGTTAAAAAAAAAATAAAATAAAATAAGGAAGAAAAAAAAAAAAAGTGGAATTTGATTATAATGGGACCGGTCTGTCCTTATTTCACCTGGAGCTCCAGAAGATTGTATAGATCATTTATGGTATCAACTATTGCTGGGCAATGTGCAATAAAAGAGAGCCCAAGATGCATTGGATAGTGGCAATAGATTGATTTAATCAAAAAGTCTGAGCATTTACTCTGAATTTCGTTCCCTTTTGCAATTTATACAGAGAACACAGGGCCTCAAGCCAGCTTCCTTCACTATGTAGTGTGTACGTAGTTGTGGCTGTCTCTTGTGAATCACATCTTTTAAATTTTAGATGTCTGCCTACTTGTCTGCTCAGGACTGCCAAACGCAAGCACTAACAAATCATTTGTGAACTCTTCCTGGCTCAGTCAGAGCCAAACCTCAGGTTAACCAGGACGTCGGGTTAAAGTTCATAAAGGTTTTAAAATCATATACATTTTTAATTTGCCTTCTGTCTCCAGTCAAGAGCAGTGTACCTGCGTCATAGTTTTAGGCAGTTCTCTTAGACCCAAAATGCTTGTAACATGCTTTGAGAAATGGAAAAGAAATCTGAATTTCCCACACAATTTGCCTGCTTCCCACAGCTGGAGCCTAAGGAGAACTTTGAACATCATGAGAAATATGATAAGTTGTGCTGTGTGCCTCCGGACCTACAGTGCTGAAGGAAATGCTGAGATGGAGGATTTCATGGAAGAAGCAAGACGCATGGATCTACACAGACAACTTCTCTCCTTACCCCCTATGGAACTTTCAGTTTTGTTCTTTCATCTAAAACAAGCAAGCAAACAAAAAAAAAATGCCACTCAACACAAACAAACAAATACCCAAGATGCAGATAAAGTGTATGTCCAGATTTTTGTGTATTGAGAGTTTACCAGCAGACAGAATTATTTGTGCCTGCAAAAAAAATAGTTTGACTAGACAAAATGTTCTCATGTTTGATGTGAAAAAGACCTTTGTGGATTTGAATGAGGAGTGGGGAGGGTAGTGAGAGGAAAAGGAAGCTTCAGGTGCAAATGACTATCATGATGTTATGTTTGCAGCCTATTAAAAATGGTATTCTTTCACTTTAGAAACTCAAAAGAGAGGGAGTGCTAATGTAATGGCACTTTTTTACTTAGGGAGTGAAAAATAAGATCATATTTGATGAAAAGTTACCTTTTCAAATCCTTAGCATATTTCCACCAAATTGGAAACAAGAAAGAGAAGCTAACATCTGATTTTGGTTGACAGGTTTGCAGCCAATATTATTTCCCTTCCTGCTATTATTTTCTAACATATATTTTCCCTGACAGTCTTACCATAGCAGTGTGCTAGCATTAGCAGAACCCAGAAGAAAGACCTTGGCAATTTGCAGGAAAGAATCATTCTTATTAGGTGATGTCAGCTGGTGGCTGGCTGCTGAGATTTACAAGATATGGTTCCAAAACTCAGATGTTAAGTGACTCCTTCTCGCTTCTCCGTGTTGCTTCAAACTAGAGCAATGAAAGTTAAGAAATAAAAAGGAGGAAGAAAACTCCTCCAGTATCGATTTGTTGAATAGCATTGAAAACATGACCATAAACAGATAAGTACATATTGTACTGTCTGGTTGCACCTCAGAAAACATCCATTAGACAACATCCTTCTTCATAATGAAAGTCATTCCAGTCATTAAAGACGAGCACTGTTCCTGGGGCCATACACTACAAGCATTTTATGTGCACTTGTAATCTTGCCGACCATACAAGTCCAATGTTTTGCATGGGACTAGTCATCCTATGAAATAGCATGGCTCTCCAGATCATTGCTAAAACAGCATGTAGATCATTGCATTAAATGCTAATAACAAAGAAATCACCCCAATGTGATATGCAGAGCCTCAATGACACTTAGGACTCATCCCCAAGACGTCTACTACTTTTGCTCTCATGAACCCAAATTATTTTTCAGAATCAGATCTGAATGGCTAAGTGCCACTTGTTCTGCAGTGTGTCTGTCAGGTCTTCAGTAAGACTGCAGCTCTCTGCCTGGGAATGAACCAGGTTCTATATTCCAGACTCATGCCCTTTGGGGTTTTCCTGTCTCAGAGACACACAGAATGCACCCTGGGGCTATTTCTAAAATTATTACCTATAATTTCCATTTCCATCCTGTAATTGGACTGATGCTAGTAAGGTGTCTGGCTTTTCAGGGAGGTACTCTAGAAGAAAGAAGTCTAACAACGTTCTTAGAATATGCTTTTAACAGTGTTTTTAAATATTATCTGTTTTATTACTCCACCACTGTGAACCAGTGAGGCAGGGGTTGACTGTACAGCAGAAGGATTTTGTTCTAATCTGTTAGACTGTTTAGCCTGGTTTCCCAGGCACTGTGCTGTGGTATGATTTTTGTGTGACTGTCTCTCTGAGTTGCAGGAGCTATTTTCACTCAAAATCTTATAACTACCTAATCAGGCAAAACTGTCATGCTTCCCAACAGCTGATGATGATCCCTTTGTGCACCAGGTGGTTAAGATCCAACTGTTGGAGATTTCATTGCCACTGGGGCTCTGCATTAACATACCTAGATCCCAGTGGTACCATGAGCTGAAGCTAAGCTCTGCGGCAAAGCTGTTCCCTCCCTTTTTCCAATACATTCCTTGTGAAGAAAGGAAGGTCTAATCTCATGGGTACTGGCAGAGAAGGACCACTTTGTACAAGAAAATAAAGCACAGCCAGAAATGCTCATCTGGAGCCCTTGGTCCATCACCTCAGTTCCAGATTTCCTGGATAAGGAAACTGGCTGATAAGCCATGACATGCTAGCTCTTAAAACTATACTTAAAATTCTAACAGCTAAGAAGCACAATATGCATGCATCACACCAAGGCAAGCCAAGCGAGGAGAAGCTCCAGAAGAACACCAGTGGTGCTGTATCTTCAGGGTCCTACCTTTCCAGCACAAGGTAGAAATGGTTGAAGCTCATAGCCCTGAGTACCAGGGCACCCTTGGAAGCCCTTGCTATCTCTTTTCCTCTCAGTGCCAGGTATATAAATTAGGCAGCATCCACTATCAGGAGTCCTTACGGCTTCATAATTTAATGAGGTCAGGCCTAGGATTGCAACTGAACTGCTACAGCACTCAGAATTGGTAACCTTTCCTCCTTCCTCCCTATCTCTCCTTGTCTGTCTCTGACAGCATGCAACACACTAAATGCCTTTGCAAATTTTGGCTCTAGTTGCCCAACCTGTGACAGCGGACAATAGTCCTTTATCTCACAGGGTTGCATTGAGGACTCAGAAGATTGTGAGGCTTTCAGATAAGAGCGTAATGGCAAGATAAATAACTGGGAATAAACACAAGCACTGCCAACTCCTCTTGATACGCTGGAAATACACGGTTCCCTAGGTTCCCATTTCTCTGTGTGCAGGTATGAGAAGAAGCAAATGCTAATTCTGCCACTAACTCAGTAACAACCATTGTCGTGACTGAGCATCATCCCTGAAATATTGAGGGGAGGAAGGAGTCTTTGGTTGGGGAAAGAAAGGAAACCCTTCTTTCCCAAGGATTTCTGTTGGATTTCTTTAAAATTGACAGCTGTATGACACTACCAAGCTGTCTGGGATGTTTGAATCAATTCTGGGAAGATGGATTAGTGATTGAGGTTTGATGAGACAGCCAAGACCATGCAGCTATTTCTGAACTATATGACAAAAAATGTCTGCTTTGGGGGTTTCTGCAATGGATATGAGTGCTTTCTATAGAAATATAAATACATGAGGGGGAAGGACACTTTTGAAGACTACTGTGAAAATGTATCTGTGATGATTTACAGTCAAGGACACAGTGATGTTAAATTTCTACCATACAACACTGCTGTAATTGGGTTGAACTTAATTAGAGATGTGCAGCAAAATCTTTCACGCGGCTTTTCCATCATTGGGGAAATTAAGATCTCTGTAACACAGATGTTAATAATAACAATGTTATAAATAAGTTTACAGCTGACTCTTTCCAAATTTGCAGCAGTGTTTGTCCTTTAAAGGGTGTCACAGTGGATGTTGCGCCAAAACCTGATCTATTATAGCACGGGGAATCTGTAGTCTATAGCTCAGATCCTTTTATAACTGCAGTTTTTAAAGTTATCACCAGATGTGTGTAATTACTTGAAATTGCTGTAAAATCAGTCTCTGGGAAAGGAATCTATTATTATGACGATAAATTTTTTTACAAGATATGGGAGCAAAATTATGCTTATAAGGTTCTGCTCTTTGATTAATCTGATGACTGACCTGTTAAACAATTTTAACATTTTTGTTTACATTAATAGCTTGATTCTGTTTGCTTGAGGCAGAACCTCAAACACTAGATTTGGCCAGTTTATTCACTTGGATGGTGCTAATATGATTGAGGTAATGATTTGTTTCCTCACACTCAGCTTACTGGCACTACTCAATGATTAAGCTGTAGTACTTTGTCCCAAAAAGTTAACAAAATGAATTCCTTTATAGTGAGTTTGGTAAGGAGGTTGCATATTTATAGTTCTCCATAAAAGTTCTGTAATAAAACCACTAGGTCTTGATTGTAGGAGATTGTGAAGTCCATGGCTTGAACTTTTTTATTATCTGAGGTTTTTCTGGATACCTCCTGAAGCTGTTATGCATATAGCTCTGCTCCAAAGCATTTTCCTGGAGTACTTGGAGGGTTTTCAAAGACACTTAGAGTGGAAGGGGATAAGATATTACCAAGAGCTATTAAAAATACCCAGACATAATTATCTAAAGAGTTTCACTTGCACCAAAACGACATTCTCAGTATGCCTATACTTCAAGAACAGTCATTCACACACAAGATAAACACTATTGTACATATGTTTTCCCACTTTCCCTGGAAAAGCTCAACATAAAGGCATGACGAATTTTTAAATGCTCCACAGCATTAGCTTATAGCTAAGGCTGTATGAAACAATAAAATATCAACAAAACACAAATGGTAAAACTTTTGCATTTAGCTTCTACTTCACAGAACTGGCTTACAATGACAAAAGACCTGCAAATTGTCATGCCTTACTAATCACAAATGTTGTTTCCACTTTCACTCTGACTTTCTTCTACTTTGCTGTAGAGTTCTTGTGAATCTGCATTTCATTGTAACATCTCTAAGAGCCTGGCATTAAAATACACAAACATGAATTGTTGCACTACACATAAACTTGAAAGTATCTCTGCTATAGATTTGAAGAATGTAAGCATGTTTTACATATTAAAGATCACTTCTCCACTCATAATTTCCCCTTTCTATTTAATATTCTGCAGTTTAATATATGACATAAAGGCCAAAAACATTGCTGTCCTTTTCAGATCAGAAAACATAACACAAAATTTATACAGAATGCACAAAACTGTAAATATAGATCTGGATTTTAGTTTAATGCCACTTACTCTTCAACAGAAGTCCATTTTACCTCTACTGTGGAAAACCAGTATGTACCCAGTGTTGAGACACAGCATTCAAGAGCCAACGACTAAATGCCAGCACTGGGAAAGTGTGGCAGCATTTCACAAAGGCATTAGCTTGGTTGCTAATGGCAGCTTTACTGTTGGCTTTGACCAATACAAAAATAACATAGATCTCCACGGAGTATTGCAGTCAAGCATTCAGAATCTGGTGCACTTAGGGACTATTTTAATAAAATGATGACAATAATGAACTGCAGTTTGACACAGTGTGGGCAATAAACTCAATGAAGTCTGAAGCGAGCTTCCAAAAATGAGGCAGTCAGAGCAAAATACGTTGACGGTTACATGGCTAAAGCAAAGGAAACTACCCAGGCAGTAGACTCCCATGCACTCAGCAATGGGAATAATCCTAGAGGGAAGAGTATTTTCTCTCATTCAAATGTCAGTGACCAGACCCAGATACCTGCTGCCCGTCAGAGCAAAACAGAAGCAAATATAAAACCATGAGTGAAAATTACACAGAAATAATGCAGAGAAAGGAAAGGAAAATGGGAACAGCTGGCCAGTCTGTAGGAGGACTTCAAGCCCAGACTTTCAATAGCTAATTTTCCCTGGGTTTCCCCAGGTTGGCCCATAGATACCTGGTCACTGGGTGCAGCGTAAATGAAAGCTGACTAGAAAGACTAACAGCTAAAAGTGAGGATGGCAAAATGCGTGAGACCAAGCAAAGTTCCACCTAATTAACCACCAGTTTTCATGAAAATTGTGACATAGAAAAATACACCTCCTGAGCATAAAGTATGACTTCTTTCTGAAACAAGTTAACTTTCCAGATAGCAAGTCCCCAGCGTATGAAAGATTGAGATTCTCAAGATTTCAGACAGCAACTTAGGGGCAAAAAAGGGACTGTATGGTGTAACACCATCCCAAGCTAATGACTTCAGTACCATCATCCTTATAGGCCTTGTCATTTTGATGCAATGACTGGAAATAGAGGCATAAACTGGGGGACTGGACTCTGGACATGACATTCTGAGAGGAAAATGCATACGTTGTGCTTGAGAAGCCTTGGGGCAGGACTTCTTTTTATGTCATTTTGTGGGGACAGGGCAGTGACTGGATCTTTGCAAGTAGAAAAGAACAAAATTATACTTTTCAATTTAATGGAATCTCACTCTGCAGAGAATTCTAGTATGTAGCAAAAGCTGAAGAGATACAGAAATGAATCTGCCAAACTCTGTTCTTAACAGGCTTTTGATTTAATTCCCTTTTTCCCCAAAAAAGGTCCAGCCCTGCTTGTGGAGTTATGGCAATGTTCCTTTCTTTCAAGAATTCTCTCCTACATGAGCACTCACTCCTTCACCCTAAATTGTCATGGTCATCTGATGGCAACAGACACTCTCTCTGAAAACACTTCCATATTTGAATAATTTCATATATGTTGAAGCTCAATGGCGACACAACCAAAGCCAGCTTAGCTAGGTCTGAGAATGAATTAGCAAAACAATGCACAAAAGCAAGTGCATTAAAAAAAAAAAAAAAAAAATTAAACAACAACAACAACAACAACAAACTTTTGGAAATTTTGAGTAGAACAAAGGAGGGAACTGGAAAGGACTTACGCATTTCAGTTAACAAGCACCATACACAGGTGGGTTGGAAAGATTAAGTGTCTACACTGATATCTATCTATGCAGAAACTGATACTTGTCTTTTACAAACAGCACCTCTAAGGCATGCTGAGCTTAATGAAAGACTTACTTCATGCACCTGGGAATATTTTCATCTTATTTGCCTTAGCATGGGACTTCCTCCTCCTGGTGATGTAGATATTTGGGAGGGCCAGTGAGCAAAAGCTGCATTGTAACATTATTTTACTATAGTTCAAAACTCTGTAAGACAAATATTTCCTTCTTCTTAATACAACTCCCCTTTTTCAGCAAAGAAGGAAATATAGTAATGAATTAAGATGTTAGACATGTCTTCCAGAAATACAAGTTTGAAAATAGAAGAGATGTCAGCAGCAGAGTTCAAAGGAGCCAAACTCGGAGACCCAAGAGCCTACATTCAGCTATACATAATGCAATGCCTTCCTAGAACTTGTGACCCATCAGTAAATGTGCTAGAAAAGAAGAGTGAGTTGGGCAGTACAACAGCTATCTATTACAGCAGCAGCAGTTAAACTCTGTTATGTTGTGTTACAATATAGTGAATATTTTATTGTTATTTTTATATTTTTCATTTCAGGACTGGATAATTTATATCAAATTCTGTCATTTTTAGAAGTTCTTTGGGAAAGTAAAAGTGCTATTCTAGAAAAATAAAAAATAAAAAATTGTGGCAAGGATAACATAAAGCACAATGGAGCATAGAAGAAATATATCCTGCTGACCCATTCACTCCTCAGTTTCCTGCCCCTCTAAAACTCTAAAGGCATGTGTACTCTTGAATCCCAGACCCATGGCCTGGCAGAGAGGAGGTTAAACACCAGCTCAGGGTGGTGATACATCCACTAACAAAAGTCTAGATTAGTAAAACAGTGTGGATGAATGATGATGATGGACTCGGCAGCAGGAACCTGATTTCCTGGAAGCAAAAGATGTTAATGAGCAACAGGGAAAGTATTCCAGTCTTGGAGCCATAAGCTGTTCTTCTGGATCAAGTGAGGGCTATTCTTGGTATAGACTTCAGGATAAGACAGAAATTGTATCTTGATTTCATCCATGTCCCAAGTCTTTAGATAAAATTTGACTTGCAAGGATTGAAGGAGGCTTGAGGTTTGTAGGCTGAAACATTGAGCTGTTTATTTAAGGAGAAATAAAATAAGTTGATATTTATTACCTTCATTCTCTTCCAGATCTCAAAACAAGTGCTTTGGTCTTTCTGTCTACCTAGTAACACTAACTAAGGAGCAGGGTACTATATCAATTTTCAAGCTTCATTTTTTTTTAGCCTAAAATATTTTCAAAAGGTCACTCAGGTATTTTGACTAGTATTTTCCCTGAGTTGGGCCATAACAGGGAGAGCTTTATATTTTTGCATATTTTGTTAATATTATTTATTATTTTAATGATAAAGATGTGTTTTGGCAGTGTTGACTAGAAGGCTTTGTTTAAAATAGATTTCATTGGCTTGTGGTCCATTTCTGTACTCAATTATGGAGGTGATAGGGAAAATTTTGGCAGCTCTTTACAACCGAGACAACATTAAGAGCAATCAAGAAGTGTTTGCAGTCTTTTCAGTCACATGAAAAAAATTATCTTCTTCTAAACCCCTTCTAACAACATGAAACTATTAAAAATCATGCAGCTTCATGAATACATAAACAAGTTGAAACCCTTGTTTTCTGTCACAAAATAAAAACAACAGAAAACTTTCAAGCAGACCTAAGATTCACCTTGTTCTAAAGTGTACCTGAGAGTTTCTTCTTACTCTTCACACTCACTTAGCTTCCTCTGCTTTCCAGAAAGTCAATGTGTTTTCACAGCAATTTCCTTGCCTATGATAATGTGATTTTCATGAAATTTGGTCACAGATATGATGAACCCCCTGTGCCAGCACACAAGGTGTCATGTGGGACAACAGCTGTGGGACTAACTCCCTCGGACCCCGTGACCTGAGCAAATGGTGGCATGAAGCTCAGCAGAGAGTGCATCACTGCTGTCATCTCTTCTGGACAATCTGCTTTTTGTTTCTTTGGTCCTCCTTTGCTGGGTCCTCTTTCCTTAGGTTATATGCAAAACAGCTGAGCCTCTTCACCTCCCTCTGTATTGTTTTTCAGGAATAGATGCACGCGGCATGCTCAACTCCTTTCACTCCTGTCACACTATAGCACTTCTGTCAAGCTGCTCCTTTGAATTCCTGCTCACTAGTTTTTCATCAGCAGTGACCTCTGCACTGCTTAAGTCAGCTAACACCTCATTTGCTTTCATGTGAAGTACCTCCTGGGTGGAGGGTATTGCAAGCGGCAGGTGACTGAACCACGGCTGGTCGACTGATGTGCTCAGGCTGACAGTCTGCCATACATACCCCCTCCCCATACCCCCTACATCTAATTAAATTTACCAGTGTCTGGTCTGTGCTTGCAGAGAAATGCATTGTAGATTTGTGGGCAATATCATCTCAAATGGAAAGAAAGTGATATTCTCACAGTATCTTAGAAGAGCTCCTTCAGCACTGTGTATCTCGATTTCATCACTGTGTCTTTTGAGATCCACAGATTAAAGCATTCTTTTTTTGCTTCCCTCAGGTCTTTTCCCCCTCTGTTACTTTTTTTCTTCTGTTCCTCCCGTTTTAAATGTATACTTTAGTATATAAGTGTACAGTATATAAAATGCAGTCATTTCAACCTCATTGAACATATCAACATTTGCTTTTTGCTTTTTTCTCTCTTACTTTAGATTTCAATGAGGTCTGAGTTTAATGGCTCCTTTATATATATATATATTTTTTTTTGCTAGATGGAACAGCATGGTGGTTTGTAACCTTAGGACAGGCATCGTGGAATATCCACCGCATTCATGTGGTCTCTAATATCTATATTTTTAAATAACCCCCTAGACCTTATTGAGAGTCTAAAGATGCCTTGGGACAAAGATTTCAATAAGGCTGTGTCTCAAATAAATTAGAAAAGTGCTCTTAGAATGATCTGGGGTAGTTTATGAACATATCATTTGTCTGGAATTGCAACTTGGTTTCTGGACTTGATTGAACTTTCCACTGCAGTAGACTGGGAAAGTGCACATAGTCTGCTTTGTTGAGGGAAAACTCAATTTCCAGCTGATAGGGGGCAATGTACTAACTTGATTGCTAGCAGCCAGCTCAGAATACATTTAACATTCTTTACTACTGATTCTGTCTTTGTATTTTCTTCATCCATTTTAATCATTGTTGTCCCTGAAGCTGGTGAGTGGGGTCCTCTGGAGGGGTATTTCCTGTGGAATTCAGAATATGCAGAATTTATTTGACCTCTGCCTCTCGTTGCATACAGTCATGCCTTATATTTCCAGTCAGGCTTTCTTGATAGCTAATAAGTTCAAGTATAAAAATAAATAAGAGAAAATGATCCTTCCTTTCTGCCAGCTGGTCTTGCTTTATGCAAAGATGTTTGTGATGCCCCAGGGATTGTGTTTGGATGGATAATCCCACAGGGTTCTTGTTGATGTTTTATTGATGTTTATTCCAAGTTTTTTTTCTAAACCTATAAGCAACTGGCCTGCAGTCTAACAACCATTTGAATCTTCTCGAATATATTACATACACACATGCATGCATAAACACATGTACACACACCTGCACAAGCACACACCCCACTACCCTAGCTCCATTTGCTGAAAATTACTGCTATTTAAAATGTTTTCAGTTTGTATTGGGTCTAGGTCAGACTGGTGTCCTGTTCAATATCAGTCTCTGACTAATATCTCCCCTTGCTAATGCAGCCATAATTGTGTGATTGTCAGACACAACAAAATGATCCATCAGTATACATTTTTTACTATTATCTGCCCATGGGTGCATGCATAAGTCTCCTTTTTGTTTATACATTAGGCTGCTCTGAGATCCCCGTGCCTGATTTCTTTGGTGAAAAATACATCAATTCAAGGTTTTTTTATGGTTTATGTCCAATATTGCAAGTTTACCTGTTACTTATTTCCCATGTAGTATCACTGACAATGGCCCAACATAGTACAATATTTGAGGCCAAGAAAATGCTGTGGTTGAATTCAGTAGAAAATGGATCAAGCCATTTCTTCCTTAGCTGCTTGGATGCCTACAGAAGTCTGCACCATAGCATTTTTTAAATCTTTTAACTATGAAGTAATAATAACAAATAGAAATTACTTTTTCTGTTAATGTATTAGTTAGTTAACCTGTGTTCTGTTGTAAATGTGACAGTCTTTTTGCATATACTGCAGCTGAGTCTGGCTATTGAATTTAGTAGATTCTGGAAAAATAAAGCCACTATATTAGCTGGACAAAGAATAAAACCTGTCTTTCTCTGGGTTGTTTCTCATCACTAACTGCAATGGTGCAGATTCACTGATGCCCAGTAGAGTTTGTGCTCATACTGGAATAAGGAAACATTAGCAAGAGATTGTCTTCTATATCAAACTGTCTATGTACACTAACTGTGCAAGAAGTGAAGGTGTCTCAGATCCCTGTCCCTTTGTCAAAAAAGGCCAATTGATTGAAAATTTATTAAGGCAAGACGCCAAAATATAGGCAGATGATCTTAGTGCTTAAACCACATTTCCTTGGGAAACTCAGCTTAACAACAACAAGAATAAAACACCACTGCTAACTGAAATATTTTATCTGGGATTAAAAATATACTTAAAAACATTATCTTTGCTAGAGATTTCCACACAGCCAGGCTGACTTGTTCATTGAACTCCCTGATACTATTAACTTCTCTTTCACTTGTCCAACTCATATTTGACAAATTGTGAAATCCTTTAGGTAATTGACAATCTGTCTATTTTGTGTCCTGCAAGCATCAAAATGGTCAGCTTCCATCTGGTCTGCTTTTAAGAAATGTTTCCCACTTCAAAGTCCATGGGCAGCATTTTCCCCATATTGCCAACAAATTGCTATCTCATTTCACTTCTGACCCTTCCTGTCGCCTTCCAGTAATGTTACAAAATAATTTTTCCTCCAAGAAAATCTCTGGAAAGAGCTTTTTATCTGACTGCCAGCCTAAAAGAAGCCTTGTGCCCAGTCTTCCACTCAGCTTCCTGACATTAGTGCTGGCAGCTGGGTCTCAAACAGACTGATACATTTGGTGTCCTGGAGGTAGGCTGCATTAACCTGAGGTGCCATACAGCTGGCAGGATGTAAAGGAATACCACGTTGCCATCTTATCTCCAGCTTGGCTGAGTGTTGATTGCAAGAAAAATCTCAAAAATATAAAAGCTGTAAAAAAAATTTCCTTTCCTTTTCACCACATGTATCAGCATAGAATTAATACCACCACTCATGTGAGGCTGGTGAATGCTAACATTATCAGTAAAGCATTGCCACTTTCATTGCTTTTATTAACCCTTTTAAATACAGGGAAATTATTCTTTAAATGAATTGGTGTAATGAACATAAATTAGGGGTTATCACAAATGGAAATAAAACCCCTTGATCTTCCGTATTGTAGTTTATATTCTGAGTATAGCTAAATACATTTTTAAGAGTCTCACTAGAAAAAAAAAAAAAAAAGTAGTCTGGGAACCTGAACCCTTCTGGCATTTACATTTAACTCAGTGGAAAGTAATGTTTTTTGTTTTGTTTTAAATTAATTTATTTTTTTTCTTAACATGAAAAAAAAAAAAAAACACTCAACAACAACAACAACAACAACAACAAAACACACACACACCCTTAGAAGCACTGAATCCTGCCTGAGCAAAAAATCTCTGCTTCAGGACAAAGCAAGCAGAAGCAGAAAGGATGTAAGTGCTTAATTCCTATCAACATTCAGTAGGATTCTGAGAATTTATTGCAAATGATCTGCCGACCATTACTAGGAAAGTCTGGTCAACCAAAGGGTCTCGGCTTTGCAGTAAGAAGCTTGTACAGTTATACTTACAACATAAATAACTGTTCTCAGCAGGGAGCTTGTACTCTGTAATTCTGGGGACTACAGGCAGAAAGCAGTTGGCTGGCCAATGAGCATGTAAGTGAAGGGGCGTGCTCTCCTTCATCTGGGCACCCAGCTAACAGTGACTTCAAGCAGGTGCTGGAGGTGAAGGGAGAAGCAATCTTTGAGAAAGACCAAGACAAGTGTGGTCATACTCATACTGGAAAGAATATGATGCATTTGTTGTTTTTGCTTCAAAACATATTTCCATTTTTTCCCCAACCTAAAACTGGTGGCTTTGCTGATCAATTTAGTGTGCAAGAACACCAAGGTATAACTCTTGTTTTGGAAATAAAAGAGGAGCAAACCACCTCATACAGCTCGAGAATAAGAATTCCTCCCCGCTTGCCACTAGAGGACACATGACTCATTCTTGCAGCTCTCCTGAGCCTACTGCTGCTGCAGAGCTGTCAAGATCCAGAGCACTTTTAACCTTACCTGAAAGCAAAATGGATAGTCAAAAATCTCTGCAATGATACTATCTGTAAATGAGAGAACTGAGAGTATAAATCAAAGACTTTTGACTCTCATTTTGGTGGAGCAGAAAATAGAATTGTTCAGCTTGAAAACAGAGAAAAAGAAGAGCAGAGTATTGGGTATAAAGGAGATGGACAATAGATTAGCTTAAGGACTTAGAGAATCACCCCAGGAGCTCACACATGAGGTTTTTTGGAAAACCTGAGGGTGCTTGGAGTTACATGCAACTGCCTGTGTTCCCCTGTGCCAAGATTTCAATAGAGCAAGTATGAAAATTATAAGGGCATGTAGATTTGAAGAAAAATCATGCTGAAGAAAAATCATGCTGAATTGCTAATTTCTCCTTCTGCCTATCAGTCAAGAAATGGATACCTTGTGCAGACTTTAATGTCATTAAAAAACAGAATTGTTTGAAGAAAATTAAACATGTACTTCTAATTTCAAAAAGTGTAAGAACAAAATCCTACTTTTATTTTACATCAACACTGATATTAGCTTTTAAACTTGCATACATAGAAGGAATATAGGAATGTATAGCTTGATACACCACCAACATTACAGTAAGAAAGTATTTTTCTTTGGTCCAGCAGTAGGATTCAGATGGGCTTGTGGTAAATTATAACCAATATATAATGAGTTCTTTCTCTACACATGCACATCCATGACAAGTGCTTTTTTTTTTTTTTTTTTTTTTTTTTGTTTGGGTGGGGGGGGGGGGAAGCAGTATAGTTGTTTACACCCCAAACCACAAAGCAAACAAACCCACAGGGGGAGCCGACCCGGTCGGGGGGGGGGGGG
>CM021765.1:90071750-90132368 GCA_011076525.1 Nettapus auritus
GGTCTGAATCACTGTATTTCTGAACCTCCCAAAGAAGAAAAGACAGCAAGTTGTGAAGTTGCTCTATGCCTCCTTTGGTTTCTGAGCTCATGTCTTTGTAACAAGTATTTTGAATATGAGAATATAATAACTAATTGGTTGTATCATGGTGATTCACTTAATCGGTTCATACATATCAATAGAAATAATATCTCCTAATAAATACAAAGTGTATGAAATAAACCTGGCATGTATATGCACACACATGCATTGGACTTAAAAATTAAGTTCAACAGTTCCCAAAGCCTATTAACTGATTCCTTATAAACATTGTGATAAAGGTACCCATGAAATAAAAGATACAGAAGTGTCTGAACAAACTGTGGTAGAATTTCTTTCCCTTCAAGATTTGTCTTTCTCAAGCATCACTTATCACTACTGAAATATTACTTATGAATATTAAATCTGTAGAGTACTTTGAATCTTCACTGTCAGCATGAGTCATGTTTCATCAAGGAAATAGCTCTATTCTTAATAACTACTCAGTTTGTTCTCTCATTTTTCCTCACGTTTAGAAGTCCTGGTAACCCTTCTAATGAAGCCCATGCATTGAGGCCACAGAACCACAGAAGGTGGAAGAGTTCCAGCACCATGATGTGAAAATTAATTTCAGGATTCATGGCAGCTGTTGATACAGTCAGAGCACTCTATGCCTCGATCAGTTAGTTCAGAGTTTTCCTTAAACAATCTTGTGGCTGTCTTGACTGAGAAGAAACTTAGAAGAATAACCTAAGTCTACTTTAAATTCTCATAAGCTTTAAAAAAATAAAAATAAAAAATAAAGCAACTGAGAACACAATATTGCCTGTCTTCAGAAATCTTTATTACATATTGAAAAAATTGAGCATTACAGACAGGTTAGAGAGGGCAAGGTTTTAGCTCCATTTGGTACAAGGCAAAGGAGATAAGGCAGTTTTTTATTAGTCTGAACAAACTTTGGATCTGGTCCATAATGACACATTGGGAGATGGTGGAGTATTTTGAACTGGACATATCAAACTAGGACAAAAGCAGACTGCACTTGAGTAAATCAGATTGCTTACAGAAATAAGATTTTCCCTTGCTGAATATCAATGAAACTAACTAGGGACTTCTTCTCTTGTTAAAGTAATGTTTATGGTGTTCATTGTAGTATTTTAATTGTTGTTTTGAAATTAGAATATATCCTTGGGATTCTCAGAATGATAAACAAGCATACTGTACACATCTGAAATACATTTGTCAAGATCAAGGTTTGAGAAAAATAATGTTTCCAGCAAGTAACACAGTTCTTATACTGCCTAATATTGTTGTACTTCTGGGGTTCTGGGATTTTTTTATTTATTTTTTTTTCATTCTCTAAGGAACTGAGCTAGAAGGGTTTTTCTGGCTCAGTTGTCAATATAATGGTGCTCAACCATGCTATAATGCATCTAGGGATTAATTTATTGCTATTAGCAGGTCCACCAGGGAAATGCAGGTGGCTAGAAAAAAAATACCTATCAGAAAAGGAGGGGTATCAAAACCTTTTCAAGTAATGGAAAAAGAAAATAGATTGTAACTGAAAATGACAATACTGTTAGAGAAGACTGTGTGTTATGGGTGACTAGATGAGCAGAAGCATGATCCATCCAGTGATGAAGTAAAACCAGACAGGGAAATATCTCTGATATAAGATATGAAATCATATCACTGTAGTACAAAAAACCTCTAGGGAAAGTAAATGTGTCTATACTGGAGTAACTTCAACTTGTGTAACTGTACATAAGCTAAATTTAAGCTAACTGGGGCAGGTATTTCTAGTAATGTAACCATGGAAGCATACAACTCAGCTCAAACTAAAAAAAGCCCCACCTGCTCAAGGAGTTCCATAAATACTCATCATTTGGCCCCACAGAGCCCTGTCCTACCATAGTTACACCTCTAATAATATCCAAGTTAGAGAGGTTGCATATAATAACTGCAGTAAAGATACTTCTTAAGACTAAAACTCCCTCAAAAGGATCTAAAGCCCGTTGGTGTCACTAGCAGAGTTTCCATTGATTTCAGTGAACATTGGCTCAAGCCTTTTAACGTTAAAGATGAATGCAACATATTAAATTATAGAACAGAGTACTTGGTCTTAATAAGAGCAAATTATTTCTTCAGGGTAATAGAACTGATCCAGTCGTAGTGAGACAACTAAGAAAACAGACTCAGGGAAAACTAATTAAAACATCTTGAGTACAAGAACTAAGTTTCACCCTCCTGACATAAGAAATTACCTTCAAAACTTTTATAAAACATTTATTCTCATACAAAGTAGGTAATAAAAGTGATATATCATAGCCTTCTCTCTAACCAAGATCAAACAACCTAACTTCTATGAAAGGGAGTAAATTGCCCGGGATGTGGCTCTTGAACACTGAAAAAAAAATGTTTGCTGTTGAAATGCGAAAGCCTATTAAGTACTGCCCTGTGATTGCTTTTCAATTAGCTTTTACAAAGTCTTAAGGAAAAAAAAAAAAAAAAAAAAAAAAGTTGGTTGCCTAGTTTGCAAGCTACCTATTAGGTTTTTACTCAAACAAGGTTCACCAGAAGACTGCACTTTGTTTCATCATGTAGACATTTTTTATCAAGGATAAAAGGATTTGTAGAACTAAAAGCAACGTTAGAGAAGGCAAGCTGTTCTTTAAGTAAAAACCATACTGGCTTTTCTGTGGGTCAGCTGTCCCCATCAATGGGCATAGACTTTTGTGGTAAATCTCTTTGGGTACTGAGAAGGTGTTTGATTGGGTTGAGTGGGGCAGTTCAGATGCAGGACGGAAAGGGAAGAGTTTGGGCCGGAAGAGCTTTTGAGCTTGAACCAAAACATCATGCAGCAAGCCAAATGACAGGGTGTTTGTCCCAAGGGAAAAGTGACTCATTATAGTGATTACCGGAAACATATAACAAGGCCCTCTCTTATGGTGACTACTGTGGGTACTTCAAGCCTTGATGCAGAGGGCTTAGATCTAGATAATCATTTAAGCAAGTATTTAACTGCAGATACATGAGAAGCCCTGTTGACATCACCAAGCCAATTTCAAAGTGAAGAACAAATGTAAGTGCTTTGCTGGATGCAGGCCAGAGGCAGATGAAGTTAGCAATAAGACCACTTTGGAGACATCTTTTTATCTCTGTTTCCTCAGAGTACCCAGACCTCTTCCTGGATAGTCTTGGGAAGGATTATCAAGGCAAAGCAGATCTAAAGCTGCTAGTTTTAAAACTATCTGAAACATAATTTGAGACACTAGCTGAACCCTTTCCATATGGAACAAGGAATTTTTCTTTACTCTATAAACAGAAATTTTGTATCAGGCTTTCAAACAGCTTTAGAGGCTGTTAGTTTATCTAGAAGCTATTTGTTGACTGAGAATTAAAACAAAACATCTAGGTCAATTTTTATTTTCCTCATTGAAATTGCTTTAAAATTTTCCTGATCTTATTTTTCAGGCCAGAAAAAGGATTGTGTCCAAAAGCACTTGCTCAGAAACTGGATTGTAATAATAAATCTCAGCCAGGTATACCAGATCCCCCTTTTTCTGGATATCATCCTCCAGTGTTTTCAGATGGCATTTGAAATCAATTATCACACTGGGAAGGACTGTAAAGTATGTCAGAAGGTGGGCTCCAATTCAACACAATTGGCTTCAGTGCTTTCTAATCCCTGGAACAGATTTTTTTCTCCTTAGTTTTATAAAACTTTCCATCTAGGTTGCTGCTATTTCCTTCCAGTTGTTTTAGATTGTCAGGGAAATCCCACTTCAGCTATGTTGATTATAGAATTCCTTCTGAATTCACAGGAGTCAGGATTTTTATTTTTTTTTTATTTTTTTTCCCAGTATGGTCACTTCCAGTGTGGTTTAATCCCTGGGCAAGACCCATGGAAAAGGAAGACTTCCAAAGCTCTAAAGTGGTCAGAATCATTACAGATAAACAACCGAGAAGCAAAGGCCCTACCACCTGTCATTACAGTCTTTTTGGCCATGACAGAACAAGCACATATGTAGGGATCTGGAACAATGCACATTTCCAGTCTACTAATTGTTGCAATTTCAGAACATAATGCAGTGTAATGCAGTGGTAACAATGTTACCACTTATTTCAAAGTGTGTCAGGCCTTACTTGGTTGGAAGTGAGAATTATTGCCATTTTTTCTTCTGTTTCTCAAAAAAAAGTCTTCCTCATGTTCCTACTGAAAGTAAAGCATTCAATACAAACTTCATGATTTGATTTTTGTTCATGACTTAAGGACTCCCACAGGGGCTTTTTTTGGAAGATTTTTGTGATGCTATAATGAAGCACCCTCTGTTTACTCCTACAATTTATGGATATGGACAGTATATATATTCAAAACAAACTCTTGCGATACAGATTTAGAATATATTGAAGTCTGTCCTCCACTGGTTCTTATCTAGGACTTCATGAATTGATAATTGATAGTGAAGATTAGATAGAGTAACTTTACTTCATATTCTGGGGAGCTGCTCCTGTGACATCTGTATGAGTAAGCAAGGGCTACAGCTACAGCTGAAGTATGGCACTTGTGACCTGCTCTGAGCATGTTTATTTGGGGAATGCTTATTATTATTTGTCTTGGGACAAATACCTATCTGTAAGGATGAAAAGCTGAATGGTAAGGGTGAAATTCTTAGTGGGGAATTATTTCTCATTGATTTTTTGCTGCAGATGTGTTCAGTGCCCCAACAGCAGGCACAAGGGAGACAGGCACAAAGTACTCAGTGTGTCTTAGTCATTCTCAGTGCCAATGCCTGCTTCTGGACTAGCCCATCCTTATAAAACAGAGGGAAACATACTCACAGCATACTATCCATTTGATCAGATGTTGACTTCAAGATTAGGCAAACTGTATATCACACCTGCCTGTTTCTCCCTCATTTACTGTGGAAAGGCATGAGGTGAATAACTTCGTGTAGTTGTTTCTTTTGATCAGGTGAACTCCCACCAAAGAGAGAGACACAGACACCACACCCTAGAAACAGCAAATAGTCTCAGCACCTGCAGCTGTCAAGAGAAACCAGAGAGCATGTAAAGATGCTAATGTGCCTTTAGTAGGCCTTAAAATGCTTCATAGAGAAAGTTTCATTATTTGGGCTTTGTGATTTTAATTCCTAGGATAGGAAAGGCTGAGAAGAGGTGTCAAAAGAAGCAGCAATTAAAGGAGTGGCTATTGCCAGAAAACTGCAGAAGCAATGTACACCTTATGTCTGATACCTGGAACTAGCCACAGGATTCAAGAACATACAGGTTCAGGCACAGGTGCATTTACAATCACAGGTAGGCGCAGGTGTTGAAAAAGGCTACCTGGAAGAAGTGCTATCTAGTTTCACAAAGAGAGAGGGTTATAAATTAAGATAAATCTGCTTGCCACGTTTGTATTAATGTGGTTTTACATTAGCAATTAGGCTATAAAAGAAAGACTGCTCTGAGGAGGCGTCCCTCTGGCACATCACCAAGATACAAAAACCTTGCATCCTGACAGAGCTCTCAGCTGCAGATACAATGAAATCTGTGGTCCTTCCTGATTTAACATCTGAAGTTTGGGCATGATTTACCCCTAACAAACTCGACACCTGCCAGTGTTTCTTCTTGCCTTGCAATTTATAAATGTTTCTGACAAACATTCTTTCTCCCCTGTGAAATACATAAACATTATCGTAGATAAACACTTATTTTAATTGATACTTCAAAGCAATATTTTAAAGTAATTTCTTGTGATACTTGCATAATAGTTTCAGTGAATTTCCTTTGAAACTGTTCATTTGGACCATTTTGTTCTTCTGAAGCAGGAATTCTCCCTGAATTCCTGTAGCTCCCAGCTCACGTCTATGGCCATGTTCATGTACTTCTCAACACCTCAGGAGACAGGCTTAGACAATTGTCTTTCATGAGTCAGACCAACGCTCCCACTGGTGTTTCTAAATCAATTCTGTCTCCAAGACTTTTCTTCCTCACAGACCTTCTCTAGGCCTGCACCACTTCAGTGTTTATTTATTTATTTATTTATTTATTTAAGATTGAAGTTTTAGTTGAAAGTGAGTGGTATTGTAAATATACAGTTTGATATGTTGCAACAATTTTTGTGAGGTGTTATGACCTGCAGTGAGCCATCACCTTTAAAACATTAAAAATCTACTTAATTTTCAAAAGATCAGGGCTTCCTGGTTTCCAGCAGCTTTGATGGGAATGCTGGGTCAGCAGTGGCCTCCACTGCTGTCAGGAGAATTTTTATCACAATGGGTTTTGGCCTGTACCTTCAAGCAGTGCTGATCAAATCACTTTCTTTTTGAGCCTAAATAAGGATTTCTATTCCTCAGTTTAATGCACTCACATCTGAAACATTTGTTCCTTGTGACTATGGAAAAAAGGAAATGTTCAAGAGAAAGTTGTACTTTATGCTGAAGTTGAACTTGAAGTGATCTCCTGAGATGTCTTTTATTTGTCTGTTAAGCAGAATACACATTTATAGTACTGTATAAATAATAATAATAATGTTATCGCCTCTCTGTGTTCTGTTTATTGTAATCTGTTTATTCTGCAAAACTCAGCAATGAAAGTAAAAATAGCCTCAATATGTGTTTTCAGTAAAGATCCTTAGCCATTTTTATTTCATACAAACTAGTTCTCACTTCCCCAGTTATAAGGCACTTTGTATTTAAAGCTATCAAAGGAAAGCAAAACCAAAAAAAGAACAAGTCTCAAAAATAATAATAATAAAAAAGTTCTGATAGTATTAAGTTGCTCAGCTCCATAGAAGTATGAGGCCATATCATCCCACAGTTTTTTTAAGTACTCCCCAGTCAAATCAGTGAAGAATTCTACCTAAAAATCAGTGGTGGTCGATGGCCCAAGGAATTTCCAAAATGAAGTGGAACCGTACAACTCAATAAATTAGTCATAAGACAAGGAATTTTTACCTATGAATTTCAGTTTGAAACCACCTCAGCTTCGGTAAAAAGTAACACTAGTTAGGGATTGATGGCCTACAGGGATCAACGTTAAAGGGCAATTGCTACCACAATGTGGTATCTGAGAAATTGAAGCTATTTCCCGTACCTAAAAGGGGTATCAAGAAAGTATTCAGATATTAATGTTGGCCAGTGTTTGTGAAATGAATAGGCTTGACCTCAGACCCCCTCTTTGCTACCAAATAGATCTCAACATTATGGAAACATTGTAAAAAGCACCTCCTTATTTGTGACCTTGAAATCACCAGCCCTGCAGATAACTAACTTAGTGCAGAGAACAAAAGCACACACATTGGTAAGGGGAAGAAACACAGAGGAGTTTTGAAAAACCCACTGCTTGTACATGCCATTTCCATGGATAAATAGTTTCTCAAGCTCTTAGGCTGTCAATCCTACTCTTTTATCACCTATAAATACACTTATAGCATTTAAAAAAAAAAAAAAGTCCTGAAATAATTAAGGTAGAAAATATGAACTGACAGACTAGGCATTAATCACAGACTTTTATATTAATCTAGTACAAAAGTCACCACCTTTGGAAACTTTCATTTATCATACTTCCCTGTTTAAGCAATTCACAAGGGATTTAAATTAGTTTTCTCATTCCAAGGCCAGGGAATTACTACAAATGCAATAATCAATGTTGCAAGTGCAAGATGGTGCAATTTAAAAAACAATAGCTGTATACTGCTGTTTGAGATTTCAGTGTGCTTTAGTGTTCATAAGATAATATCAGCCAGCCTTTCATTAAGCAACGTGTGCAAGAAGCAGGATAGGGAATTTTCATCTGAGAAGAGAGGGATATCACATGTGTTTTTAAATGTGGCCACAGAGATAATTGATTTCTTCCAGAATAAAATATAGAAAGTTCACTTAAGCATTGTTTTAACACTTCACTTGCAGAGGGCTCCTGTAAGATGAAGGCAAAGAGGGATTAGCTAAAGACATGCCTTTCCCAACTGCAACTGAAGAGGTTCCCCATGCAGCAAGGAGCCTAACATCTCCAGGAAAATCAATCTGGTGCCCATTCTTGAAAAACAAAGGCCCTGATGCACCTCTTGGGATACTTCAGCTGCGTGCCAAGGACCTGGGAGCATGGAATGGCCCAAATGTGCATTGACCCTGTATGGCAATGGCAATATGAGACACTGGCCAGTCTTGCAGCCTCCTGGACAGCCTGGTCTTGGCACAGCCCCTCCCAGCTCCAAAAGCTTAATTATCCTTCAGAAGTGTTCCCGTGGATGCTGCTCAAATCCTGAAATAGAGTTTGTCTGGCATAGAGGCGGTTTGGGCAGCAGAGAGCAGTACACATGGTGCCTTATTTCTCTCAAGCCAATTCCAAGCCCTCACGCTTAACTGGTGCCTAATGAATGGTCAAAAATAAATTGCATCTCCTTGGAGCTTGAGGGAGGTGCTGTTCCTGTCCTTTCCAGCTGCTGGAACAGGTTGAGTACCCTGCCCATCAGGGTCCCTGCTCAAAAGACTGTCTCACAAAGCACTGTCCCTCATTAAGTGCCACACAGTTTGGGGAGGTGATGGGCTGCCTGCATGAAGGCTTGCATCTTACATGCAATGCAGTTTCTCACCTGCGAAGTCTTTTTTTCCCTTCCTTATTTTGCCTTTATAAGCTAAACATAGCAAGACCACATCCACCCACATGTCGAGGGCTGGGTACGTCATCTTCTCGCATCTATCCAAGTACCCAGTACCTGAATCACTTCTGACTTTGCTACAAAGCCTTCTGAAGCTTTTTAATCCCATTTCAGTCCTGTCAGCCCTTCTCTTCAGTCCAGACGTTCCTGGCCCTGGATTGAAGTAGCTTATTAAAAATTCCATACAGACCTACATTAGTATAAATTAAGAGGTAGAGGACATTATCCTGAATAAAGTGTGAATTTTTATTCAAATAATTCTATTAGCATAATTATCTTTTTGAGAAATTAAATGTACATTATTACACTTGATGTGCTACAAATTATAAAAGCAAAATTTCACTTGTAAGGTTGCACAGTTCTCAAGCAATTAGCCATATTGCACCCAGAAAACCAAAATTAAACACATAAATTAAAACAGCAGGGGGGATAATAATGTTAGAAAGAGGGCGTAGATTATATGTGGTTTGTTGCTTCTGAAGCTCAAACTAAAGATAGTTCTGACAGGAACAGGTCAGACAAGTGGGGTTAACAGGTTTCCCCACATTTTTCTAACTGGCAATGTAAAAAACTTACTTGACAGAACAATTATGTGAGCTACTCTCACCAGCAATAATAACATAATCTAAGCAAGTCATTTACTTGTGTGCTCTGTATATAATCTTGCAACATGCCCCTGATTTTCACAATACAAAGCTACTGTTGGTATTTTACTCGATAGGTACATTGGGTCTGAATTCACCATTCATACTCTTTTTGTGATTATTGAATGCCTGTGGTTGCATCTACATGCAGCTACCTACACAAAAACATATAGCATTTTCTAGCACTTTATATATACACCTTTTATCCAGCAGGTATTAATTATCACAACCACAAAAAATTATCAAAACACAGAAATATTTCTGGGATGACTAAAACAAGTAGATAACAGCAGCAAATTAAACAGCATGGAAACACATGAATGATGTTAAACGGGTTCCAAAGGTGTCCTGCACTCACAGAGTTTGCTAAAATTCTTTAAGACAAGCTTCAGCACAGGAAATGTCCCGTGTTTGGAAAGTAGGCATTTGTCTTGCCATGCAAAGCTGAATTAAATCTGAGGAAATGCCGGGAATCAGAAATGAAATAGCAACAGTTGTCCCAGATCTCTCAGCTGAGAGTCCTAGTGTATCCCTTGCTATGCAAGCCCACACTGTAAATATGAAGAGGATCGCTGATCTCTGATATCTACTAGGTCACAGCCAGCAGGGAGCAGAAGCACTTGCACCACATCTGTCTGTCTATGTCAGAAGGAAATTTTCTTTTGGACCAACAATGTACATTGATTATCTTCTGCATTTTATACAGCTCTTCCCTGGCAAATGCTAAAATTTGCCTTTGTTTGCTTCCTGTTTCCTTGTGCAGAGGAGGCAGATGACATGTGCTTACCATGAAATGTCTTGGGTTTGGGTAGTTTTCTAGCAAAATTCAGATTATTTGCTTTGGCCCAAAATATACAGATCTGTTTCGATACTGACTGCTTAAGGGAGCATCGTCTCCTCATGGTGCTGCAGTACTGTGGTGATACAGAAGGGATTTGCCTATTAGGGGAGATTTCAGGAGAGGGGTTTTGGACTTGTTTTTTCCTCACTCCTTCTTCTTTTAGCATGCCAGAATTTTATTTTTCAGTTTCTGGGCTCATATCCCATGTTTTCTTTATTTTCTTTTCCATTTATCAAAGAGACTGTTCTAATGTTCAAGAAGGATCAGATTTACAGATGATTTTTTACACAGGAAGATTATATTGCAAGTATTTGTCTAGTTCGTACTGTGTGGGATTTTATATATAATTGTACATGCATCTGAAGAAGACAGGAGGCACTTCTGATAAAACCCAAGGAATGCATTTAAAATAACTTACAGGTGTTTTGCTATAGCTGTTGGGAGAAGGGGGTAAAATTAATGCTTCCTTGTGCCTGTTATAATGAAAATGAACGCAAGAAGGAATAAATAAATAAATAAATAAATAATAAATAAATCAGAACATCTCTCCAAGTTCTTGCCTATGAGGTTAAAATCAAGATTACAAAAAAATAATTGCATCACATTGATCTAACGTCACTTGTATTATTTATGTGTTCCAGCATAAGAAAGTCTTTTTATGCCTTTCAAGAAAAAGAATCCATTCATTCATCCAGTTGTACAGGTATAAAATTTTCAAAAACTGGCAAAGAATGGCAGGATTAGTTAGTAGCACCAGTCTCTGCCAGGACATTGTGCCTATGCAAGAGCAATCTCAGGGAGCTCAAAACATAGTGTAATTTCAAAACTCTCTGATACACTAACACTATCAGTTTGAGCTTTTCTTCACCCAAATACTCTGTTTCTTTCCCTCCTTACCCTCAAGTCCTCTCAGTACTGGCAATCCCCTTTCACAATGTATTTCCCTTGGACTTTCCTTTATCCTAAAGTTGGACATGTCCTTCCAGCACAGATCTCAACTCTCAGGCACTGTAAAATTCAGCATCTCAGACATTTTAAAGTATAGATAGGTGACAACTGGCTACTGGATGTCTTCTATAAGCAACAGCACGCAAATGAGAGTTCAAAGTTGACTGTTGATCTGTTCTTTAAAATACCTGCAGGCTCATGTTGCCCTGAAGAGCACCAATGTCTCCTTGCCAGCTCTCTGTACTTGTGAAATGAGCTATGTCCACACTTCCCAGGGCTGCGTGTATTTGGCTGTGACCACCCCAATTTGTCTATATCCCAAGTTCATCAGCTTCCATAAAAATTAATTTAGTATTTTTCCCTCCTGTTGCTGTAGCTTTTTTCCATAGTTGTTGCGGCTGTCACGGTTTTTCATTTTGCTCTTCACCTCTTTGTTTGCCAAGTCCCAGCAATGGTGAGGCATACACTCATGCCATCTATCTCACTCCCTCTCTCTTCAGAAGTGACATCTATTTTACCTTCTCCCTTTGACAGCAGTAACACCTTCCTTCAAGTAATATCTACCTCCCTGCCTCCTTTCGTGGCTGCTGCTTGAGGTGGAGCAGAAAAAATATAGAAAAGAAGGAGAAAAAAATAAACAGAGAGAGGGAGAGGACTGAGGGATGAGTTGGAAGCTGTCCAGAGTGAACTAGAAGGAAGGCAGCAGGGGCAAGGAAAAGACAAAACAACTATCAGGTTATCAAGCGAAGTTGCATCATGGGGAGTGGGCTGTTTTTCAATACTGGATACAGGTAAGGGCTCTACAGCTGTCTTGCAAAGAAACAAAAGCAATAATGCAAAATCAAGAGTGCTATGATTTGGCAAGGGAGTGTCACATATGTCCAAAGAAAATTATCAAAGAGCTCACATAAATCGGCTTTGAAATGTTCACTTTTCTGCAGTGTTATATGCAGATGGAACTTGCAGACCTTTAAACATTTTTGCAAAGGAACTGGTGCAATGTCATGGTTTGATCTATGCACTGAAGAACATCAGTTTGAATGTTCAAGGGCTCTTACTCCTCTCACTATTTAGAAAAGAGCTCTTTAAAATCAGTCCAAAAACTACATGTAAACTATGTTCTTGATTATTAGAACATTAATGGAACTCGGTACCAAAAGTTCAATACAACAGGACTTCTGCATTCCTCCAACTTTTTTTATTTATCTAGTACAACAAAGTAAAACAGATAATGAAGGTGAAAAGCATGCAAGGGAGCTCACTGAAAATGTGAGTCCAAGTCATGTGACTAGTATTCAGGAGCTATGAAAAAGAAATAGAGAACTAAAAAATACTGAATGCAATATATAGATGTCTTGTACCACCTTATCAGGTATAAATCCTATATCACATATAGAGAGGCTGTGATGCAGAGCTTACACGATTTTCTGAGGGAATGTTTGTCAGACACAGATTGTCCTGCTTTCTGTTTAAATGCTTTGACCACTACACTATGTGAAGTTAAAGATGATCATTGTCTTCTGAAATCTCACAGGGCTTTATCAAACTTTTATTTTTAGTTTTTAATAATTAAATTAGGTATATTAGTGAGATGTTGATGCAATTGTTGCCTGGGGCAGTTAGAACTAGAGCAGGAATCAGGAGAGGATTTCAGGGTAAAAACAGAGGTAAAATGAAAATGAAAAAGATTAAAACCAAAAGCCTGGGATAATCATATGCTTTTAAAAATGTCAGGAGAGCCGGAGAGAAGGGGGAGTCTTCTAAAAGCTTGTCTAAAAGCATGTGATAAAAACACTTAGGGCATTCACTAGATAGATGAATTGGGAGAAAGAAGTTCACATGTGGCTATGAAGATGACCCTCCAAGGTCACTTTTGATTACAAGATATTGGTAGGAGGAGAATTGAAATGCAAGATTCATATCTTACATGGAGAGGCTGAAGAGTTTTCAGCCACTATATAAGAGGAGAAATAACCTGTGTTTACAGTACAGACGGGTGGTAGGGGCAAGCAGAAATAGCAGCTTGCAGCAGCTGAAAGCAGTGATCCCACTGCCCTGTGTTGCTGGAGGACCATGCTCCTCTCACTCTGCATGGTTTTGTAAGGTTAGTTTTTTGCGGTTTAGCTGCCCTGTGCCAGATAAACATGGCTTGTGAGGATGGGAAAATATGGAATGGCTCTCTTACCACAAGTAAGGACCTCTTAGCCTTATAGTCAGCCTCTTAGTTGTTGGAAAGATCTTAGCTTCTTTCAGAACTGTTTTGTCCTCACTGGTCATTGGCACAGGAAGCACGTTGAGTGGCTTCAGCATCAAATGCTGTGTTTGGCATCAAATCCTTCAACATCAAATCCTTGGTTTGACCATGTTGGTGTGAGCCAGATGTGCTGGTCTGGACTCACAAATACATTTTGGGGTGTCACTGTAAGTTGGGTGCCTCTTGACCCATGAAGATCTGGGTCTTTTCACTTTGTATTTAGGATTCAGGAAACTGACTGAGCTGTAAAGGTATAAGTTGGGGCAGAAGGTCATAAGAAGGAAGCATAAATATAAAGAATATGCAGGCAGAACCTTGTTTAAACTAAATGTCTGCTCCATGTATACTTTCTCCACTGCTAATTTTAGAGAGAAGCATGAAATCCCATGTTTTTGCATCTGAAATTTCAGAGAAGATTCTGTCTTTATCGGAACAGGACGTAGTCTTTTACACATCCATCTTTCTTTGCCAGCATTTGGCATCATTTTATATTTGTCCGGGGACAAGGTAATTAAATAGAGCAAGTTGCCTAATCATCTGTGTGACACTCAACTTTCTGAAGGCAATCCACTACAAAGACTACGTTTCAAGATATATTAATTTTCAACAGAATCTAGTGTTGAGAAAATGGAAGAAGCATAAGGTTGGCCAGAAAAGTTAGAAGACAGTAGAGCCCTTCCTGCAACTTGATAAAGTTGTTTTAAAAGTAATATGGGGTGTTTCCTCAATAGATTCAAAGGACTTTTTAAATTATTGTCTCTAAAACAATGAAAATCAGTGTTTTATGAATGATGGGACTCCCTTATTAGCTAATTATTGTTCCTATAATTAACTGAGAACAACTAATCACGCTGATACATCCTTTGAATAATTGACTGATTGAGGTAATGACTAGCTTTCAAACATATTTGTCATTAATTTGTAACTCACATAGGTGAAAATACGCAATAAAGTCGATGGCTGCTTGGAATCTGTAGTAAGAGCATAATCCTCTATTCATGTCCATGTCACACTGTTGTGATGAAGCAGCTTTTTAAGTGCTCCTTGAGGGAATTTGAACATTTGCCTTTTTGTCATTAGTATACTCAATTCTCTTCCCCCAGAGGAGATCAGCAGAAGGAGATTGAGGAAGGTAGAGTCAGCATCCCAAAAAGGGGAATATACTCCTCTATTTATTTGAAATGTTACTCATATGCTCTCTGAATTACAAACTGGTGAAATATGCCAGGTTAACAGCCTGCAAGACTGAAATTTGTGTTTATCCAAAGGCTACAGCAAAAACAGAAACTATCTTCTTTAATATATATACCTGGCTTTAACCTTGAATATTTTTCCAGCAGAATGGTTACTTTGCTAGAAAACACTGTTCCAAGGCAACAAAAGCCCTTCACAAATCTGGATCAAATACAGCAAATAATTTTGGCCAGAAGAATAGATGGAAATGCAGAAAAATGGAAATATTGCATGTCAGTATTTTGGAACTACCACAGCTTGTTCGCTTGTTTTTCCCTTTGACAAAAATGTTAGAAAATGTTGGGAAAAAAAAAAAAAAAAAAAAAAAAAAGGTAAAAAGGTCAAATAACTGGAATAAAAGAATAAAAGTCTTAGAAGAAGCATGGGTCTGGAGTGGAGTGTAAAGCTGGAGTACTCTGGTGCTCACCTGAAGAGTCAGTGTCCATAAGCTTCAACATAGCTAACCCAAAAAGACAACACCTTCAGGAGGTGACCCAAACTTCATGTTCTACTGCAAAAGCCTTTCTGCCTCTACTAATCGTTCAGAAGGCTTATGTAGACAGGTCAACTAAATTAGACATCTCTCTTAACTGCCTGAAATTCAACATATGCAACATTAAGCTGCTCCTACAAAACTGAATTAAGACAGACAAGGGCCAGCAACTGCCTTGTGGAGAAAGTATCTTGTCATGGATTTCAGATTTGGGCTTGCAAGCACAAATTTAGAGGCTACTCTTCTTTGGGGACAGGGAAGTGAAACAATGGCGTGTAATAGGAAGTTACTGATAATCTAGAGAGTAAAGTGAGCATTAACCAGGAACAACTTAAGAGGTGGTTTCCTCATTTTGGTATGTCACTCCAAAGGAGAACCCAAATTCACGACAGAAACACTACTTGTAGAGATACCTTCCAAAACTGGATAAAGAAGAAAGGCAAGTAAGTTAAATCTGAGGCCAAGCTATATATATCTCACTGTGATTCTGACATGAATGGCATGCTCAGGAGTGACATCAGCAATGAAGATTTGGCCTTGAAACCATTTCCATATTTACACAAATTTACTTTGATTTGAGAACGTAGATTCACAGCTTGGAGAGAAGTCAAGCTTGACAATGTTAATGTTGACTTCCACCTTCCCTTTCTGCAGTTACCAGGACACGGTTTCCATGCATGGTGTTAGGGTCACCATAACTTGTGCCACCTGATGATTCAGGAGGTAAATCCAGTGTCTCTTGATGATGATAATGGTGAAAGCCAACAGGTCATGCTGCCTGGAAACAGACACCTTTAAATATTCAGTTTAACCATATCCTAGGAATGAACAAAGCCATAATACCTTTTTATTGAGTTACATCACAAAGATAAAAGCATGTGAGTATATACTATGGCAAGCTATGTAAGCAAACTGAATAGACAGAGGAGCCAACTATCTTTATTACACCCTCTGCCCATATTATTAATAAAGCTGAAGTATCTGAGTTAATTTTATGCTGTTCCTTATTCTTCTCCTGCACTGATTTTCCCATTTTCCTTCATTCTGAGAAATGTCCCTTTAATTAAAGCTCTAAATCTGCCATCCTAGGGGGACTTCTTCCTAGATCTTCACTGTTAGACTGGATCTACAAAAAGCAAGCAACAACCTCAGGTCCACCTTACTCACATGGAAGCACAAAGCCTTCCTGCCATACAACCAATTGTCAAGGAATTCCCACAGATAAACTCTTGCTTGACTGAAGAAGGACAAATTGGATGTTCTTTTTCAGCCCAAACAGTGCATTTTCATTCCATATCTGTTCTAGACTCCATAAGCAATTTGCTATTTGTCATGGTAAATTCAGTTTAGCCCTCACTGTTCTGCATTTTACCTGCCTTTGTGACACTAGGACAGTAGAACCTCTCTCAAACCTTTAGTGCTTGAATAGTCCTACCTGATCTGAAATCAATTTAAAAAATATAAGATCTAACTGTGTAAAGGATCAGAGAAAAACATTCAAAACCCATCTGTCTACCCAGGCACTAATCATGGTGTTATCTGAGTACCTCACAAACAAAGCATGTCATACAGAACATTTACTGCCATTTACCTCAGGGATGTTGTTTGCATATCAGTCTTTATTATAGGATATTGCAAAATACCTAAAAGCATTTTAATCAAAGCACAGAAAACAAGGCGAGCAGTAATTGCAGTTATTCAGACATCATGACACTTTCCACAACAGTGAAATAACAAAGCTCACTACCAAGACAGTCCACACCTGTGAAAGGATTCATAAAGAAAAAGGACTCTATCTTCTCTTCCTACATGAAGGTTTCAGTTACTTGCTGAAAGACCAACCATCTCAGAATCAATTTTGTGCATGTAAGTGTACATAAAGTGAAAAAGCCCAACCTGCTGTTAAAACAACAGGCAAACTTGCAAGAGAGGTTAAGCACATGCCTGATGGTCTAATCCATCACAGTAGGATGAAAGAACACCAGACCACCTTCAGTTCTGTTAAAACCCTGCATACAGAGGAGCCTACCTCCACATTTTCCTCCATACCTCTACCTTGAAAATGGAGATAACCACACATTTGATTCACATGGCTACTGTGAAGATGTTTTAAAATCACTTTCAGAAACTTGTCAGAAGACATTTCTGAGTTCTAATTGATCTGAACCATTTTATTTTTTCTTTTTTTTCTTTTTTTTTTTTTTTCAGATAGCAAGCTGATGATGATGCAAAAGCAGTGGGCTGCAGAAACTATTTCAAGTTTGGGTTAAAATTACATACGATATAGACCGCCATGCTTAGCCCTCCTGTGGGAGGTGTTACAGAAATATTTCCACTTCCAGGGAACATGCTGTACTAGTGCACAAAATGTCATACCTTATTCGAACACTGACCCTTTCTTTTCTCTCTCTCTAAGTTGCACCACAAGGGGCCAGAAGTCTAAGTGTTTTTACAAGCAATTATACATAATTACACTGTGATGCAAAGTGCCATAAAATGAATGATAGAAGACATTTGCAAAAAAGTGCTTTTATAATACTTGTCATGGTGTATATGGAACATTTTATCCACGCTCAATCCCTACATTTCCTAAATTTACATTATACATCACAGTCATATTAAAGGTGATATGCTCAATTGAAGTATGCATTAATTAGCTTGGCTTTACTTCTAAACAGAGGTCATACAGTTAATTATTAAGCAGTTGAAGGAGTCAGAGAAGTTCTTTCTTATCATGTTCTGCTCCATAAGCTTCATAGTGCAGTGTCTTTTAGGGAAGGTACAAGGACTAGTCTTAAAGGAAAGAGATAGGAAAATCATTATTCTCCTAAAGTTATCATCTCCATCTAGCAGCTGTGAGTCAAAGACATCTACATATAGCAAGGCCTGATTTTGTAGAGAGCCTGACACTGTCCATCTGTTAAATGGGGGAAACTCCTATCATACTAATGATTCATTATAGGGCAACATTGCTGAGCTCTGCAAAGCAAGCACAAAGGAATAAAAGTATCATCATGCAAAAGAGTCGTGTTACTTATCTTGTAGGCCTGGCTACTCAAGGAATCAGGAAGGATAAATAAGTAGATCATTTTATATAGCCTGAACTGCTTCACCTTAGATACATGGCCACATTTTCTCATTCATGGTAAATGCAAGGTAATTTTTCCCTACTTATAAATTTACAAATTCACAATCTATCGTAAAGGATGGCATCCTGTTTATAACAATTCCCCAAATGCTTGTTCCTTAGAGGAATCCTCTTGCCCTACATGGTAAACTGCTGGAAGCTGTGACTCTTTAAGGAGATTCCTCTATATCCCAAAGACGTGCACATTTCACTATTCTGGAAAAAAAAAAAAAAAAAAAAAAAATGCATGCCCCACCACAGACAGAAAATTCAGAAAATTTATGTTTTGTTCAGAAATAAAAGAAACAAAAAAAAGGACAAATCAACAACTGATTCACAATTTATGACTTGTTAAGTGTTTTGCTTCATAACCACAATCTGTTTACACGAATTGCTTAAGTGTAAGAGTCAGAAAGTTAATTGTTCAGTTGCAGGAACCTTAGATAAAAGCTTGTTCAGTAACTATAATTCACTACAGCCCACCAGAATTCTGCAAGTAAATAACTTTACACCAAAGTAATTCTACTGCCCTCTGATGACTCACAAGTAACAGAAGGGTTTTGAAGCAAAAGAAGCAAAGATTCTTATGAGAGGGTGCGCTACCGATTGTGATTTATTCCAATCAAAGCTGCCAAGCAGCATCATTTCTGTGCTCTTTCGCATCTGTGAGTGTCAATTTCAAGAACATCCTATAAGCTTGGGTCAAGGTTTACAAAAAACAATGCCTGTGTTGATCTGTTTACCACTCCTTTTCACCAGTGAAATAACTTAAGTGCCACAGCTGCACTTCTAACAATGTATGTTTTTCAACACTTAGTAGGTGTCCAGGAGCCTTTAAGATAATGTCCAGAAGTGATTGTATTATATCCTTCCTTCTACTTCCCATAAACTGAAATGTCATCTCCATAAACTCCTATTCCCTTTAGGCCCTCTGGGCAGCACCTCACTCACTTTCCTGCTGACCAAGTGTCTGCAGAAGCAGTAATTCCCAAACAGCCCTGTGCACTTTGTCACCCGCTATTGTCAAGCTGACACAGACTTTGGGGAAGCTGTGGGCTACACCTCATGAGGGCCATATTGACACATTAAGTGGGACACATGGAGCCCAAGCCCAGGCAAGCAGTCTTGATGCTCATTTTCCTTCCTTCCCTCTTGCACGGTTAGGCACCTTTTTCTTCTCCACCCAAGAACAGGGTTTTGTGCAGACCTATGGAACTGTGGACTGCACAGAGTGGGTTTCTATCTTCCACAGCAGCCCCCTTGAATCATGCACTTCTCACAAAGCTCAGGCCCAGGTACTTTCCTGTGCACTGCCAGAGCTGGCCTTGGATTACCAGGTTACAAAGACATCACTCATATCCTCTTTGCTTTTGTAGCAAAGCCCATGTATGGGCTTTGAATGGATCTAGACAACTGATTTGTCACCTTGAGTCAGTGCACTTTTGTACCTTTACAAATCTCAGTCACCTCTGCCCTGGAATCAATGTGGAATTCAACAACTGTATTGCAGACCTTAAAAATAACAGTCTAGGCTTGGTCATGAATGCCTGCTTTGGACATTGAACTCAGAAAATAGGTAACTCGCACTTGTATTTGCCCTTTCTCTCTTGTTCCTTTGCTTTGACAGACACATTCCCAATATCCTATTATCTTACATGTTTGTACTACAGTAAGTAGGCATAACTGATTTACCTTTTCTCCAGCATTCATTGCTTTCTATACTTCCATCCTGCCCCTTCTTATTCATCTTTTCTTCTGAACCGAACAAAGAACTTTGTTAGAAAAAGGAGAACAAGATTAACACTGAAAACTACTGTGAATCTTACTTTCCTTCACTGCACAGCCTCTACCTAAAACATTTCCCCAGATTTTTATCTCCCGTTTAAAGAAACAACAATTTCCTGAACAGAGCATTTTCCTTTTCTTCCCCAGAATGGGCTTTATCTGAGCACAGACAGAAGACTTTCCAGCACCCCACACCAGCCCCAGCCCTGGTGTAGCAGTCTTGGGCCAAGCAGAGTAACAGACAGCACGGCGAAGTTGTAGCAGATAAGTATTCTGTATATGTCTTCATCTTTTTAGTGCAGTTTTAGCAACTGAAAATAAGGATAATTATAAGGACAAAGTCACCTGCAGGGTCTACCATCCATGAATGTGTCCCACCCAAATCATAAGCTGGTTATGAGACCAAAATTTCAGCAAACTGCATGCCATTGAGGGACTTTCAATGCACATACGATTCTTCCTTCTTGTCATAAAAAGGTATTTTTCATTTGACTTCTCTAAAGAAGCAAAATTACCTAGCAGGAAGCAAAGAGGGTTAAGAGATAAAGAGTGTTATAATCACAGAATTAGTACCAGCACAGAAGTCTCTAAGAGCAACTGCACTTAGGAAAAAATTACTCAGTAAACATCTGAACCTTTGCTAACCCAAGAATATGATTCATTAGGTACCAACTGACTGTCAGTGACTACTGTTTGTTTGTTCTCAATTTTTATTTATTTCTTCTAACTCGGATAAATAAATCTCATTTCAACCCTAATGCATGACTCACTCTTCTGCAAAAAAGCAGGTTAGTAGCAGCAGTTTCCTCAGCTGGGAAGTATCAAGCACCTCTCTCTATCTCTCACCTCTTTTGTAGTAATAACTACTTGGTGTGGTGATGATAAGAGAAGCGCCATTTAAGAGTTCAAATGCTCCCAGTGAAACTAAAAATTAGTGTCGAGAACAGCCTCAAATTGAAGAGCAGATGTCAAAAAGTCCCCCTCGAATTGTGTAAAGGGGTAGGAAAGAGGCAGAGGAAATGAGAGATAGGAGGATGACCTGCTTTTTCTGTGCTATTTCACAGACTGATTCCAATAAACCTAAAGCTCTCGTTTTTCGATAGTAAATAGAAAGTTACTTCAATGAAGCCCATCCCCTGCAGCCACAGGATTCATTCTCTTTTTTTTTTTTTTTTTTTTAAAAAAAAAAAAAAAAAAATTACCTCTTCCTTTTGCCAGCCTGTAAAGGTGAAGGAAATTAAAGTTCCAAGGATTAAGCCTGCTGTACCATCTACACAGTCATTCACCTCCTGATTGAACTTCAGCCGTGCTGCAGGATATGGCTCAGTGTGCAACTGGGGACCAGAGGCAAAGCAGTTTCCCAGCTCATGACCCATGGGCAACATGGGGATAGAAAGGGTGCCAGCACTGCCCATTGCGACAAGATACAAACATGTTAAAACCTGAAGCTGTTGGAAAATATTTTATTGCCTGCAGCTTGACTGTTATTGTTGTTTTCTGGGCAGCTGAAGTGTAGTAAGCCCCAGCTACGCCCTAACAATTTCATTTGACTGGCATATGTTTGCACAGTGAGAGCACTGCACCCCGTTTGCTCACTCTAAGAATTTTTATTGAGGTGGATGTTTCCTGCCAGGAAGGGGATGCAGAGACTGTGTACAGGTTCCTGCCACTGTGGCAGGATTTCAGCCTTCCTGCATTGACATGGTTTCTGCAGAGACCTCCACTCTAGAAATGAAGTACTGCCTAATACGAATTTCAGCACTGGCACCAACAAGAGTACAACTAAGGAAATAATATTTATGCCACTGCACCTAGTGAAGGATGCAAAGCCTTGCAGAGTTTAAAATTGACTTAGTTAATAATGCAAATCTGTGTGCATGTGTGTATTCCTTTCCTCAGGTTAGAAGTGGCTTCTTTAGTTTAGTTTGAAAATGTTGTTTGTGTACGCGTGTGTATACAGGCATATATCTGCATATGTATATAAAACTGAATTAAATTGCTCTTAAACAAAAATAATGTCCTCTGTCTTCAAACAAGCTGAAAACTATTCTATGGGCTGAAAGAAAATGAACAAAATAAGATGGTACAATTCTCCACATTGTTTTTGTATTGTGCAGTCTTGAAGCTAGATCTGCCTTGGCAATCACCTTTGAAATTCCTGAAATCTGTTTATAGACAGAAAAGCTCTTGAGGACTTTTCTTATTTTCATGTGATCCATAGTATTTCACACAAAAAGAGAATATGCAGAAATTTATGGAGAAGAGGCAGATGCTTCAGGCTGTGCACCCAAGAGAACAATGCTTGAGGCCAGTGTAGATGTGTCATTCTTTCCAATAGTTCATTTCCTGCTTTCTGTATCTTTATCAAGGGAAAGTAACATGCAGAAGCATTTCTTGACAGATCTTTGTTCTACATGACTTGGATCATTAGCTATTATAAGGTTTTTCTCCATACCAGGCCTTACTTGTATTGCTTGAAGTTGTGTGAAACTGCTGATATTTAGGTGGAAGCGCTCAGTGTTCATGTTTTGTTGTTGTTGCGCTCAGTGTTCATGTTTTGTTGTTGTTGCTGGCAATGGTTTCCTTTATTTACTGATAATATGAGAATGAAGTTAAGGGAAAGCTCACCATTTTCTTCTTTTTCCTTTCCTTCTTCTGTCATTTTCTCCCAATCTAACTTTGGAAAGCACCAGCAACCCTGTATTTCAAAGCAACTGGGGTCCTCTCCCCATGAATAAAACTCCAGATTTCGCATCAATGAAGTCCATTGGAAGAGATGAAAGAAATCTCTCAGTTCATGTGTAGGGAAAATCTAAACAAATGAACTGGTTTCAGCACTACTTTTTTTTTTTTTTTTTTTTTTTTTTTTTTTTTTCCTCAGATTTCTGCCTTGCTGTGCATGAGCCCGCCCAAAGCTGGGTAGATTTCTTGCAATTACATTTCTGAGAAAGCAGCATGGTTCAAATGTCAGCAAGAACACAGCCAAACCTTAGGTGAGTTTTGTTTAGGAAAAAGTGCTTGTAAAAAAGAGATGAGCTGAAACTGCAGGACAAGATGATAATTCAGGGAGAAAGGGACCTGGGGAGTTCCCTAGTCCAACCTCCTGCTGAAAGCAGGGTAAATCAAGAAGCCAGACCAAGCCTGTCAGGGCTTTATACAGTTAGTTCTTGAAAACCTCCAAATACTGGAGCCTTCTTATCCTTGTTTTGTACCCAGCTCCACTGTCTGGCTGTTCTCAGCAGGAAAAAGTCTTTCCTTATATGCAGGCTGAACGTCTCTTGTTTCAACCTATACCGATAGCTTACCATTCTCTCACCACATACCACTGAGAAGAGCCTGTCTGTTTTCTTGATGACCTCTTCAACTTGTGTGGGTTGAGTCCTTGCAAGCCAACTTTGACTCTCTCCTCATCTACTGCTGGTCATTCTCCTTCACTTTGAACCCTTTCTTCAAGCAAGAGGACTGGGAGACTTTCTTAGTATAGATTGAAGCGAAGAGGGCATTGAGCACCTCAGACTTAACTGTCTGTTTTCGTTGTATCACCTGTTTCATTTAGCAACAATCCCACATTTTCCTTGCTCGACTTTTTACTGTTAATATAGCAGCAGAAACTCCTCTTATTTTCTTTGACACCCCTCAGAATTATCAGCTCCAGCTGTACTTCAGCTTCCCTAACACCATGAATACCTGCCCAGGCAATGTTTCTAAATTCCTCCTCTGACCATCTTCCAACAGCCCACCCCCTGTATGTTGACTTGTTGTAGTGCTTGGCCATCCTAGGGCTGTGCCAGGCCCTGGCTCCCCTTACCAGGCCTGTTTCTGACACCTACCCACAGGTGTGTGGACTCTGAAGCCCAGCCTGTGCCCTTTCCTGTCCCCAGGGAGCTGTGTTGCCCAGGGTTGTGTCTGCACCCCATGACCTCCATTCTGCCCTGCTGCTGGCTGGTGTGGTGGGACGAGCCCTGGCTGCAAGTCCCTGCCCTGGAACCCTGGGGTGCACTGGGGGTATGCGGTGGCAGTGTGAGATGGGAGACAGGGTGAAGGAGAAGGAATAGAAGAGAAGAAGTCAGAAGCAGCAAAAAGCAAACTTCCTCTAAGCACAAAGTAATTTTGCACAATTTATTTTCTGGGTATCTGACTTCATACCCTGGGGCCTGATTTGCTGAAATGCTGAGTATCGCAGCTGCAACCAAGCTCAATAGGACCTGAACTCTGCTTTAAACTGATAAAGCTGAGCACACTGGAAAAATTTGGCCGTAGGTGCCTCAGACTGGAAACCCAAAATTTTGTCTGTGAATCTGTAAAATAGGGCTAATAATATCCCTTATTCTCACAAGGGTCTTGTATAAATAAGTGCATTCATTGCAAAGTGCTCAGATACCACAGGGATGAGCTCAATAGAAAAGCCCAGGAGGCAACTGAAAATTCTGTTTTTAGAGAAGGATTTGAATAGTGTGCAGTAAATAAGGCTTGGGGCCTTACGTTTTATAATGAGCAGTAAACAAGAGCCTGAATAACTGATGATTAAGTGAGCAGCATCCATCTTGTGTGCTAAATGAGGAATGGTCCTTTAAAAACAAACAAACAAACAAACAAACAAAAAACTATATATGACTATGTCATTAATGACTATGTCATAATACATAGACACAATGGAGGGGACAGATTTATGTTCTCCAAGGTTTTAATTCTAATATTTCCTGGCTTTCTGGTAAAGTAACTCTGCAGTCATAAAACTGTTCTTTTTACACCACTTATGCACATACTTGTATGCATGCGTATTTAAAAGAGTGTGTTCTGATGCTGCTCCAGAACTGGTCTATTTTTGGTACACAGTCTTATTCCCATAATGTTGATAAAGCCAGAAATACTGTCACAGTTTACATTTTTTATTTGTTGTACTAGTTCCTCCTGCTGTACATGAATCCTTCTAGCACTATCAGTGACTGAGAATTCATTTCAAGTATGGTTCGTAGTTCTTCTATTTAATCCATTACATCAATAATTGTATTACAAATGTATGTGTTAAATGTGTATCTAGCATAAAACAGGCATTCCCATTAGCTAAGGAAGGTGTATTCATGTCTCCATGCACAAAAAAATCCTGGATAACGTGTTTGTCATAAACACTTATAATGAGAAAGGAAAATTGGGTTGTGGGTTGCTAGAAGGAGATTAAATAAATAGTTTTATTGCTACTGAAAATTGCAAAGATAAGAAGATGTTTTCTAAAGCAAGGTGCAGCACTGCTCTCAGGAATGTTTTTTTTTTTTTTTTTTTTTTTTTTTTTTCCTTTTCTTTTCTTCTTTAAGCCAAAATTATAAAACCCATGTCAAGCCCTGGTGTTCCTACAAGGGAAAGGAAAAGAAAGTTTACATGAAGGTAAAATGTCTGAAGACACAAATAAGCATTACCTACATGAAGGGTTTTAAAGTTCACATCTGGTTACATCTAGCATGAAGAGCAGATGGCATGTCAGCACCAGAAACAGCATCGATATTTTGGGATTAACCTGGCTTTTCTGTAGCCAACAAAGTGCAGGGATTATCAAGATTTCAAGATTTTGTTTTCCTCCCTGGGCTTTAATGTCACACAATTTCACAGCAGCTAAATTTGACAGACAATGCTTCTATCCCTGCTTCGGATTTCATACCAGAAAGTTATTGGAAATTTCAAGAAACAGCTGAAGATGGGTTAAGCTTTCAACACCATCTTTCTCTTCAGACCTAGAACCTGGTTGGGCACAAGGGGGAAAGAAGCATTACAATTACAGAGGAACAAACATAAAACTTTTCACTGTCCTCTAACTTTTGTTCTTTGGGAGGCTTTAAGGATCTTCCCATACATTCTCTGTCAGATTAAAATCCTGCTGCTGTAGTGATCTCTATTCCCTTGTCCACACTATCGTCTCCCAAAATCTGCTGCCCCTGCAGCTGTGGTGTCTGGGTAGCTTTTGAGTTGCCTCTTGACCATGACATTTTGCAGGAAGGGATGTTGTCACAAATCAAAACGGATTAAGATTACTTTAATAAGCCTGGCTGTAAACTGCAGGGTTTTCAGAGGGGACACACAGTCCATACTATGGGGGCAGAATTTTCCAAGAGAGGGACAAGGCAGAAAGCTATAAATGGCAAACTGTGTTGCCTGCCACTGTTCAATTTGCTGCTGAGTGTACGTCAAAGCCTTCAGTGAAATATAATGAAAAAAAAAATTAAAAAAATAATAATAATTAAAAAAAAAAGATGAGGAACCTACCCAGAATAATAACATTCATATGGTGCCTGGGGACTCAAATAACTTAACATACAAGATCTTATCCCTCCCAAGAATTATGTCCTAGTGCCATGGATCACATAAGAAATCACTGCTTTTGTGAACAAGGAAATTGTCATTTAAATTTAAGAGCTTAGCTTGTTGATTCCTAGGGACTGGTTGAAATTAAAAGGAGGAAAAAAGAATTGAATGATTTGGTTTCATTAAAACTCCACATAATCTTGGATAGCCTAAATATTAATTGCCAGTTAAACAAATAAATAAATAAAACAAGAAACAAAACACAAAACAAAACAAGGAATAATAGCAGCCCAAAATAGTATCTTCCTTACTCCCTCTCTTGCCTCAAGACTGGATCAATGTGCAGAAAAGAGAGAGAAATGTTTAAACTAATAGGATACAATTATAGCAGTTAAGCTTTTTCACACCTACCTTTCATTCTCTCCCCCCCTAACCCTCCAAAGTGTATTTGCCATCCAGACAATAGCATGCAAGATATGCCATCCATTGTTTCGGTAATGATACTGGTGGGTGGAACGGGGCCTCTCGCATGATCCCATGGCAGAGAAAATATCCCTGTCACTACAGCGTGCTTGAAACTCTGTGTCTGACAGCTCTGCCTCATCCAGCTCTTCCTGCTCAGTGTGGAGCACAGAGGAAAATCATCTCCTCTGCTTGGTCTACATGTCTGGGCTCCCAGCTGGTGGGACCCGGGATGTGTGCGCTCCCCAGGATACCTGAGCTGAGCATGAGGGGGATCAGGATCAGAATCACACAACAGGAGCCAGCACATGGTCCAAATACCACACAGAGTCTGCTCTAACATTCAGTAGTTGCTAGAGTACCAGTGCAATGCCTGAGCTCTTCCTGCCTTTTCGCTATCCATGTCACATGCCCAGGCTGCAGCAAGGAGAACCTGCTGGAGCTGCAAGGACAGAGTTGGAGGTCTGGGGACACCCAATGCAATGTAAAACGCTGTGGTGCAAGGGTACCCAGACTTTCAGGGCAGCTTCATGTTGACCAGGCTGCACTATCGCGTGAGAGAGATGCCACGGGGAACTTGTCTGTGTTATAAGGAAAGACAGTATATATCAGTAATATTATATATATATCAGTATATATTATTCCTAAAATGAGGAAGATACAGAGCCAAAGATTTCCATATGGATATCAGAATGAAAACTGACTGTTGCTTTTAGAAAATACATATCTTCATTGCTGCCTGTCTGTAACAGAAAACTGCATCTGGAACCCCTATTGTTGTGTAAGAGGCTAAAAGGAAGCTTTATTTCCTCAGCCATAAGAGGCAACGCTACGTAGCTTTCAAGTTGCTACAAACTTTGCATGCCCTGTTCTGAGGCTGCTTTTAGAAGACACTTCACCTGTAGCAAACACTGCCACAGGGCAACATTATAATGGAAAATACAAGTCCTCTGCCCCTTTCTGGCTGCCCGGCGCAAGGTTCAGTAAGCAAAGACACAAGCCAATAACAAAAGAGATAATGCTTTTATTTATTTTCCCCTGATCTCCTGGGGTTTCGGCGACACTCAGAACATACCTCCCAAATGAATAATTTAAGTCTTTATGGATCATTCAATTTCAGTTTACACGCTGCATTTTATCCAGCTCAGGCTATGTCAGCATAATGCAAGAGATAGCCATTCAGATACTGAGTCACTACTCTCCATATATGTAACATTGGACCCTATTCAAGCCCAGAGACATAACAGAGGCTTTTGTGCAGATATTTTTGGCTGATATTGGGAGCTGCTATGATAAAGAGGGATGGAAGTCATCTGCAGAACACACACGCGTGCGCACACACTCACAAATGCAGTTTAACTGGTTGAGGAATCCAGGATCAATGCTCTCCTTGAGCTCTGGATATTATCAGAGCTGTGCAGCAGCCAGAATTTCTTTCTCAGAGACAGAGCAGGACTTTGAATCTTTCCATCTCAGATCAGAACACAAGGTTCACTTTCAGAATTTGCCCTACAAATGCTTTTATTTAAAATGTTACTTTCTATTTTGACATTTGTCATTTATACTTTTTCATTTTAAAATAAAATTTGAAGTGAAAACACAGCTGAGGGGTTCCAGGCTGATCAGCTTTAGTCTTTTCAAAACATTGCATTACAGAAAGTAAGGAGGTTGCTTCATGACTTTTTATTTTGTTCATAATGAAATATCATTATCACCAATATGTCCTGCAAAATGTCCCAGTTATAACAAGCTGATATTTTCTAACTCAAAGTTGCTTCCACCAAACATGTTGACCCTACCTACTGAGAGGTATTTATCTACATGGGGACAATTCAGATACCTGATGTTCCTTCTGTGCAATCACTTACTTCTGCTTCTCTCAACCTCTGTTCCTATTAAAGCCACAAGAGGAAGCAAGCCAGTAAAGATGTAGGGTGGGGAAAAAGATCTGATAGGAGAAACAACCACTGATACAGGAGAATAATGCCTTACTCAGGGACACCACTATAGCTAGCAAGCACTCCCTTGCTTGCATATTCCCCTCTCCCAAAAGGCTGGGATAGCAAATGATGGTTTTGGTGGGAGGGTGAGCTGAGCAAAACTGAACTGAGTCCATCATCTCACTCATGCAGACTGTGTTCAGGGTTTTGGAGCCAGTCTGGCTGAATTTGGATAAAATATCTAGCAGGAAGATTATCTCTGCATGAGGCACAGACTCCAGCATTTCGCTGGTCCCTGCCCTGCCAGAAGAGGAGGCAGAGGCACTGTGCCAGTAATGTGCCCCACAGAACAGCTCTGGGGGATGCAGGAAGAAGACCCTTCATCCTTCCCCCTCTGCCTGGCCGCGCACACCCAGGGGGAGGCTCGAAGCGTGGCTGGGTCACAGTGAATTTATCGATGCTCCCAGCCTCCCTCCCTCCTGTTCCCCTCCTCTCTTTTCCACCCCCTCCAGGAGCACCACACTGGTGACACCCTACAGTGGTTCGCATATGCAGTGAGAGACACTTCAACATCAGCTGCAGAGGAGAGGTGGGTGCCAGCTCTGTCCTGCCTCTTGCTGCACCAGTGCTTCTGCCTACAACAGCATGGCAGTGACAGTCTGATTCAGACCCTTATGGCCTGTTTACTTATTGCATCTCTGTGAGCTCATTCTGCTCCTTTGTGTTCTCTATGTAATGCAGGGAAGACGAGCAATCTTTCCAGCTTAAGATTCAGGGTTCCAGATCTGGCTCTGCATGCACAGAGACAATCTGACCTCAACTCACAATCCATGCCATAAGTATGCACTCATCCTTTGAAGTTAAGACCTCTCCAGAGTTTATTCAGAGCAAGTTGAGTGCTTTTTTGGTAGGACAAGAACAATAAGACATCAGCATAATGGAGAATCTGGTACAATACCGTCCTTGGCTTTGCTTTTAAATTGAATATTTCTGCTTCTTTTTAAAACAAAACATGAAGATTTTCCTCTCTGTCTGAGGTTTGTTTTGCAGTGTTTCAGCACAGACTGGGACTTGTATGGTGTATTATTAATACAAGTTATTAATAGGAGTTAATAATGGAAGCACAGACACTTTAGGGAATGAGATCATTACAATTAAGAATAAGAGGAGCCTACACGATAAAATGAAACCTTACATTGCTTAAACAGCTTTAATAATAACCAGTGGGTTTCCACTCATTAAGATTACTTCAAGTAACTGCATCTGAGAGATGGTCAAAGAAAATGTATTCAGAGATAAACTGAAGAATAAAACAGGGCAATGAATGGAGAATGAGATCACACTTCTTTCTAAATATGCAAATAGATAAACATCAGAACAATAGATGTTATTCTATTCTTTTGACAAAGGTGCGGTTTGCTTATCTGAGATCACTGTGAGGCTGGTAAGAATGCAAGGCTTAACACAAAACACCCCAGAGGCAGACAAACAGTTTAGCCAGGCTGGCTTGAGTGTAGTAGAACTCTCTCTATATCCGTGTACACTCACACAAATATGTGTATATGTCTATACATAAAATAAATAAATAAAAAATCTACCCACACTTATTTTTTCCTTTTACACACTGTTCCCTTTATATAGAAACATAATTATGTAGTTAGAATATTCAACACAGGAGAAGAGTTATTCCTTCACTTTAACTTACTGGGATCTACACAGACTTACAATGTTGTCATCTGTGTTACGTGCACAACTAGAAGACTTCTGCAGACCTTTGTAGACTTCATGTGTCTTTCATGTGTGAGATTACCCTGTGGTGATAGTAACGAAACGCCTTGGGCCATTGAAAGAATAGAATAAGTCCACGATTTTTACAAATCTAACAGTACACAGTAAGTCAGTACCTAAATAGAAATAGCATCCATCTGCTACAGGTTTTAACACGCTCATTTTTCTCCCTATTGAATTTCCCTCTCTCACCCATCCCACACCATACAAGACTACTGGTAGAGAAAAATATTATATCCTTATAAACATGTTGCCCATTCAGTGTGGTTTGACAAGGATTCCTGAAACCTTTCTTCTGCTAGAGTTCCCAGGGTTTTCTTTTGGCTGATAATGCTTCAAAACCTCAACTGTGGGCAGGCTGGTTGGAGGGCATGCAGTGGCTCTGATCTGCCCTCTTCCCTTCCCTCCCATCTGCTCTCCATGCCTTTGGTCCTTTCTCTTCAGTCAGAAATATTTCTGGCTCTGATTTCTGGGCTCTTGCAAGCCCAGTCCACACCTCACTGCAGTCCAGGTGCTCTTTCCTCTTGGTTTGTGGGGATTTAGCTCACATATTGAGTCTACAGAGGAAAATTCCAGCAGCATCACCTAATAAAGTGGTGTCTGATGTTTGACAATGGTGACAAAAGTTTTTACAGCTAAGGTCTTCCAGTGGAAGCTCCTTGGTGACCCTGCCATGTGAATAGCATCTTCTACACTGCGTGAATCAGATTAAGCTTAGCACTTTTCACAACTGGACTCAAAGATGCCTCATTTTTGTGAAAAGGGAATGGAAGTTGAGCTGCCAGTTTCTTACATGACCCAGAGGTCATGGCTGTTTCTTCCCATCACTCTCTGATTTCTAGTGCTCATGCAGAAGCAGAGCCTGATTCGCATGGCATGCACTTCATATTAGTGTCATTTCTCTGCCTCTGAAGGTGAGGGAAAAATGCACCCTGTGAGTGCCCAGGTCACTCAGACATCCTGCCTCATATTTACATCTAGTTACAACTTCCGTCCTTTGTGTAGTCACCTACAGGTCACATGCAGTGAAAACAAGGTGACATGATCTTCACTGAGGGCTGGACAAATTTTCCAGGAATCCATACCAGGTGCTGAGGTCTGAGCTACCACATCTTCAGTAATGTTTGCTTCAGCACTGGTTGGACTGAAGTTTGTTCAACTGCATGTGCCCATGTTGGGGTCATTCCTTCAATTACAATATTAAAAACTCACAGTTATGATCCCAGATTTAACATTTGGTTAATGAGATGGGACAAATGTTCTCTTCAATATCCCTGCATTATATGCCTTCCATGCAAAGTTTACTTCAGAATTTTTTCATAGTACATATCGCATGCATTCTGAGCTTGCAATATCATAGCATAAAATCATACAGCATCCCTGTAGTCCCCTTTTAAAACTACACTTTTCTGGGTGTTGCAATCCAGATGTAGAAGGCAGAAGTATTGTCCACCTGCCTTCCTCTCTCATTACATCACCTTCCCCAACAAGAATGGGGAAGTGGAGGAGGCTACAATATAAAACACTATGTCAAGCTTTTCAAAACAGCAAACAATTAATTATCAGGACTTTCAGATTTTCATTATTATGAAATCATTATTATTTCATTATTATATATTTAAGTAAATTTGTTTCTGAGACAGGTGTTTTCTGTAATCCAATTTCTTTAATGAAGAGCCCAAACCCACAGATTGTTCTAGTATCAATGACTTCAATGGGAACTGATGACTGCACATCAGCCTGGTAAAATCTAATTCATAGGCATCAGCTGTGTTAAAAATAAACTGCAACAGTATTCATAAAACATATTGTCCAAGAACAAACTCATGGCAAATATAGCCTAAGTAAGTTCTCATTCTCACTGCTTCCTTAGAAAGATATGTCATTCTTTGAAAGGTATGCATGGCAAATGGTGCTGAGAGTTGCAGAGCAAATGCACATTGACTGGGTTCCAACAGTTCTGCAAAATAATATTCTCAAGATAAAAGAGAAGTTGTCATCCAGAAAGCTGCAGTCAGTAAAGATAAAAAGATTGTTTTAACAAGGGAATCAGTGTCAGGAGAAAATAATGTTAAAAAATGAGCAAAAACAAAAATATAAACATGAAAAATGTCTATTACATCATTCTGTTTTATTGGAGCAATAATGTACATAGTCACAGGAAAAAAAAAAATGCCCAGAACAACTAAGAGAGAAGAACTGTGTTCAACTTTAAAATGTCAGTAGTAAAAAAAAAAGGTATTAAAAATCTGAGCCTGAAGAGGCTTCCATAAATTAGTGTCACTGATATTTCATCCATATGTTTTTTTTATTATTATTTTTCTTGTAGATATCTCTATCCTTTACCATAATTAAAAACTTCATTTACATGTACTTTGTCTCCCTCTTTCTCTTTGTTGCTTCATTCTATTCTGTTCCTTTTCTCTCTGCCACCTTTTATCTTTCCAGATATATTTTTAATTATTTTTTTCCTGAAGATATTTTTTCTATCCAGTGCAGAAGTGTTTATCCTTTTCCTATCTTAGCTTCTTCCTTTCTTTCTTCCCTGTTTTTTTTTTTTTTTTTTTTTCTCCTGCACTTCTTCTCCCTCCCTTTAGCCAGCTCTTTTCTTTCTTTCATGCTTCCTATTTTCTGCCTCCCTGTGTTCTCACTTTTCCTGCTTCACTTGTCTTTCTTACTTTATCTACTCTATCACCACAATTCTCACATACTCCCTTTGCATAGCCACAAAAATGCTGATTCCAGCCTCTCATCAGGCACACTGTCCTTATTGGCAGATTTTTTTCTCTAAACCTCTCCTAAATGCATTACTGCCTCATCCCAAAACCTACTCACAATTGCAAACTCTCTTTCCACTGAATTTACTCATGTGAATACATAAGTTGTATGTACTCAGACAGGTATTCTTTCCCTGCCTGTACACAAATAGAAATAGGGATGAATTACCTAGTGTTATTGCAATGCCAGATTTGCAGTCTCTGAATTGGATATTTTTAATTCTCACCATCTAACCTCTGATGCCTGGTCTAAAATTCAGACCTGTTACCCATAAGGCATATGCACCTTTGTGTCCTGCTCCTCCACGGAGTTGTATATTGAACAGCTGCTACAGGAACATGCAGACAGAAAGGTCTTACCTCTGATGCTAAGTGTATGAGTCTTATCATCAAAGCCATTTTAAGGCCTCATAATCTTGGATGAATACCTCTTGACCCAACAACTCCACATAACAGGCACATCAGAAGAGGGCAAATAAAGAGAAGACTAAAGAATGTGTCAAGGACCATATCAAGAGCCTGTAAAAGAGATAGAAACTCATCTTAATCATGTTGTTTTGCCAGGCTCTCCTTCCTCAGACTCCCACCCAGGCCATGAAAATTTTCTTGAGCTTTCTCCATACAGCACTGATCTTTGGACACATATAAGCATTCTGTTTTTCTTGGGAAGACATATGTCTCTACACTCTCCTTAAACACATGTAGACTTCTTTGCTTATTCCTATCTACTCCTCTCTTACCTAAATTCTTCCTTTCCTTCCTCTTGTTCCTTTCTGTATTCACGTTTCTTCATATTTTTGAGTGCCATCACAAATTCACTCCCAGTTTCTTGACCCCCTCTTCTCACTTCCGGATTTCCTATACCACCACCAGCATCCACTATCAGCCCAGTCTAATGAAGACAGCTCAGTCTGGAGACAAAAAGAAAAGCATATCTTCTCCTAACCCTGTGAGCATTAGGACCTAAGTAAAGCTGGGCAGTTTGCTGGAAACAACCACCAACAGTAAGGAAGGGTGACCCAAGCTAGAGTTAAAGTAAGAAATGGAAGATGCTCCTGGATGTTTTTAGATCTGAAGGCGGCAGCATCACCAGGTCCAGGAATACAGGTACATACATCACTGTTGCCTGGGCAGGGGCCATGCACTAGGGTCAGGTCAGCATTCCTTGACATCAACATGCTTCTGTTGGTGCCTGTATATGTGTCCTTCTAGCATGGCTTTCTAGGTCATTTAAATACACATGCATATATAGCATAACACTTTGTAGTCAGTTTCCAGCTGTTGAGTGGCTTGTTATCCTCTCCCCCACCACCACCCCCCCCCCTTCACCCAAGTCTAGAAAGCAGCCTGTTGAATAGCCAGTTTGAATTTTTTTTCCTTCTTCTCCTGATGTACCTCTGCTCACTCACTCTATGCAGATATTGGCACATGCTCAGCAGCTGAGAATCTGTCAGAATACCAAAGAACTGGAAGTCCAAGGGAGTGATTAAGAAAATCTATGACAGTTTCTAACATACCTTTATTACCTCTATAATGAAGTTTGATTGAGTTGATGCAAGCAGGTCATTATCATTGTTTTTAAATCAATTTACAGCTCAGAAATTCTTGCAGAGCTGGCACAATGACAGAGTATTGGATAGCTGTGAGAGGCGGCACTGCCTGGCGGCACCACCTCGTAGTGCTGCAGTCTCACTACCCCTATAGAAATGTTCATCTGCAGCGACAGAGCTGGAAAGATGAGAAGCAAGAAGAGAGCCCTGATGCAGTACATACTGGGACACTAGCAGACCAACCAGGCTTTCTTTGTTCTTTGTCATTAGCATTCATTCTCCCCTAATTCAACACTGAAATTTAGCTGTCTGTTCCTCAAAGATGAGGCCGCCAAGGCCTTCTCTCCTCACAGTGTCACGTTATGTTCCCAGCCTTTTACCTCTACTTATCTAAGCTACTTTAAAAATGTTTTGAAGGGATCAGCAGCCCCTCAAGCCAGACCTCTCACACACTGTCTTCATGCTCATCCACACCTAAACTTCCTCCTTGATAAGAAATTTTTGTCAGCTCAAGAAATTTATATATATGTGCTAAACAGAGCCTGACCACAGGGGAATTGGAGGCATGCTGCTGTCTACACTAAAGCTAACTCATGCTTTCCTGCCTTTCTTTTTTCTTTTTTCACTTACGATTATTATTTGTTATTATTCTGTATTTACACTGTGGCAGAAGCTAAAGCTCAAATCAAGGAGAGGGGCAACTGCTGAGCAAGACCCTTGCAGTCAAACAGCTAGAGCTAGTAGAAAATACCTTGAGGGAACGTGCCGATCCCTTAAGCCTGACAGGTTCTGCAGAAGAGCTTTTCATTTTAGAAAAATAAATAAATAAATAAAATAAAAATATTTTCCTTTATCCTTTTTTTTTTTTTTTTTTTTTTTTTGGCACAGCAAAAGCAGAGTTTTCAGTTTTCCCAGAAACAAATGTTTTGAAGCCTGTTTCCAACATCAGTTTGTATTTCAGAATACAGTACATATTACCATATGTTAGAAAAGTGTAACACAAAATAAAAATGTCCAAATTCCTGCACAATGTTACACTTTTAGTAAAAAGAACAGTGCCATGCCTAACAACATTAAATTTTGTGCAAAAACACCTTTTCATGGGGGATTTTGAATTTTCAGAATTTCACCAAAAATTGGAATAGAATTATAAAAAATCATGCTTTGAAAGTTAAGGACGTAAAGTTTCCACATTTTAGGAAGTATAGAGTACTGTGTGTTCTTGAGTTACATTTATGTGTCAGGAAAAGAATGCTGCAAAGTTGTAAAGGAGACGGTTTCTAACTGACTGATGTGCTATTTTGTGTCATGTTTGCTGAATTAATATTTTGTTCTGATGCATATGTTTGATTTGAAGAGTTCCCTGCTCTGGGGATTTCATAATTACTTGGATATAAAGATCCAGATTGAGAAAAATGACATTGCTAAGGCTCAGCCACATTCAGCCAGAGCTTGTCACCAGCCACAGAGAACACAGCCTCCAGAAAAAAACCTCCATTATTCAGTAGATAAGGATGGCAACTCACAATTATTATACTTCCTTTCAATGTTTTAATTTTCATGCTGTGTTTCAGTGACATTGAGACTAACAGGCAGGACAAATAAAGCCTAAACATCAGCTCCTTGCCATTGCTCCTTAATGAAAGGAAATGTATCACTCTCTACTGCTTGACCTTTGCAACAAGATGTAATGAAGTGACAAAAGGAGAAGGGGCGATGCAGCCACTAAGTTTACACTTGAAAGAGTTTATCGCAATGCTCAATTGATATCTGAAACTTCCTCCTAAACAACACGTTTGCAGAGGTCAGGGAAGGATGTTCTCATGCGTTCAGCTGGTTCTGGTTAGGATCTTCAAAACTGCACAGGATACCTGAGCGTTCGCTTCATCTAATGCCAAATAAGCACAGAAAGCTGGTGAATACAATAAAAATGTAAAAAGCATGGAAATAGAAATAGAAAAGATGGAAGGTAAAAAAATAAAATAAAAAAATAAAAAAGTGCAGTGTACCAACTATTTGACATTAATTTTCTTAAATAAAGATTCCCATTTAATCCTACAAAATACTATTGTATTTTAGCTGAATTAAACAAGCAATGTGATCAAAATACTTGTTAATCCTATGTTGCTCTTTTTCTCTACTGTTAACACCATCCAGAGTCGAGGTCTATTTAGCAGCAGACAGAATTATTGATTGCTTCTGTTTTGCGTTTAAGAATAGCAAAACACCCATTTGGAGTTCTTTAACAAAATATCCAACTATTAATGAGTATATAAAAGGTACAAAAAAAAAGAGAGAAAGTGGAAAAGTAGTCTAGACATGTTAGAAATAAAGACACTTTCCTGTCTTAAAACAGCTTTCAGCAGTAACACTTGCAGAATATTAATTATAACTGTTTTTTTTTCTGGCCATTTTGATGACAATTTGTAGTGAATCCAATTTAAAATAAACATTTTTGCTTAACAAAATGTTTCATTCATTTCACCAACACATTTTTTAAAATTCTAATTCCTTCAACATAAATCAGAAAAATATTTCTAAAGGAAAATCAATGGAAATTAACTTTCTCATTTCTTACATGCTGCTTGTAGCTGAACTCCCCTAAGCTTTTTGGAGAATAGGCTCTCACCTTGACCACTCAATATTTCAGGAATTTTTGCTCAGGGAAGTCTCTCATCATACCTTAATGAACTCTAGAAAGGAAACTGCTTCCCAAAAATGTCATCACTTTCATGAAAGCTGAAGATTCCTATGATGTCAACAGTATCTACTAAAAAAAATGAGATGAATTAACGTCAGATATACAAAATTCACTCCATATCACCTAGGACTTGTCTTTGGAGGCTATTAAGTTGGGAGAAAAGAGTTAAAATGAAGCATTTAATATTTTCTGAAAAGTCACTAAATTATTGTGGCCACCTTAGTGCTTTATTAAGGGATGGCTGCTCCTGTCCATCAGCAGCAACAATCAGCACACCACTTAGAGATAGCACTCAGAAAATTAGGGAAGCAAATAAAAATTGAGGGGAAAATGCCATGCAAAAGTGGTCAGTTCATAACACTCACTTCCAATATTAGTTGGTTAATTAATTGAATGCTCAATTACGCAAACACTTTGCCTTCTGTCCTAATGACGATTCAAATAAGTGGAGAAAAAAAAAAAAAAAAAAAAAAAAAAAAAAAAAAGTCCAGCTAAGCTACACAGCGAACAGAGAAGAAAATACTTTTCAGGATGGAATGCAGAAAACAAATCAGATATTTGTTAAGGAAATACTTCCTCAAGTTATGTTTCTTCTTACATATGATTATTCACAGAAGACGGGGGGTGTCAGTTCAAATGTAGACATGGTTTTTCATCACTGATTTAGATAAAGATGGTGTCATTAAATCGCAATGGACTCTAGCTGAGAGCTGTCTCTCTGTTAAATACTAGCAAATAATTTCTGTGTTTGTCTGTGCTCAGTTTAATAAGGAGATTGTTTGTTGACTTTGAACCTTAACATGAGGCATTCATTTTCAACATTTTAAAATAACCACATCTTTATAATTTTTTTCTTAATATTTAAACAGGTTGAATTATTTAGCAAAGCGAGTAAACCTCTAATTTCACTTTAATGAGGGTTCTGTAAAGTCAAACCCTGCAGAGGTTTCAAAACTTCCATGAAAAACACAACCATGGAAAACAAGTTGCAGGCATTAAATACAGCAATGTTGTGGCTACCAGGGCAATTTGCTTGCATCTAACCAAACATAGATAAGTCATAAAAACAGCATGAGCAAAACACGATTCCAGAGTCAATAGGACCTATGTAAGGCTGGCCTAAAGACTGAAACTACCCAGCTCCCCAATGTACTCACGCCAAAAACAGTAAGAGATTCAGCACCCACTGCATGACAGCTAGGCAGAAGCTTTTGGTCCTGGCTCAGTTCACTGTAGCCAGACTAAATCTGTTCAACAGGAGCTGTGCTGAGGTTTTGGGTCCCAGTACAACCATACACATAGCTGTAAGCATGTGAATTGAAGTCACAGACTATTACATTAAGCTCTTACCAAAATGCTGTACTGACTGAGCACCTCTAAGATCAAATTGTGTTAGCTAACAGAATAACCAAACACACTTTGAATTTTGGACCTGTTCATACATAACTTTCTTACGTACAACCCAAAACAAAGCAAAACGAAACAAATCCCCAAAAGCCAAGCCCCATCCCCAAACCTCCGTTCAAAGGCACTATAATGACATGCATTCCAGCATAGCTCCACAAATCTGTAATGCAAGAACTGTGTGCCCAAAAACAGCCTCTGGTCATAGTGATGCTGAAAATATGTTGTTGTCTTTTTTATCAGTGAAAACAAGGGGAAAAATACCTTATTTGTAAAAATAAATGTCCAGGTTTTCATTTATACAGGAATGACTTTGTTGCGTGGTATGCCCTTCAATAAAATTATAGCTTAGGTCCACGAGTGTGTGCATGTTTTGAGGTCTTATACTTAATCTTACCCTTTCTTCATTTTAAAGGTATTCAATATCGTTAACAACCAGGAATGTAAATTACATACATACATACTCATGTACGTTGCCTACCTAATTTTACAACTTCTATTAAATGCTTTAATTACACACAATAGGTTATAAATATTAAACCAGAAATGTATCTAAATATTTTTTTTTACAGCAACACCTGAAGCAATGAAACTCCTTAGAATATGAAAGGTCCTCACTGAAAAATAGCTTTCAAAATTTACAAATGAAAAGTCTTTGAGAATTCAGACCCTTAGGTAACATTTTATTTTTTTTTTCCAACTATTAATCCACTTTACAATACATTAACAGAATTTTAAAAGGCCTTTGTTTTAAGGCCTGTGTTGTTATGCTAGCGTGCTCAGATATTAAAAACTACATTGGAAAGCCATTTCTTTTACCTAATTATGAAGAGAATGAAATTAATATACTTACTCATAATAACTCAGCACTTCCCCAAATGCACGTATTTTCATTATTTGCTTGTACATTAGTTATTTCTATCCCTGCGACCTTATTCCTTATAAATATGTTCTAAACTTCTTCAAGAGTATGGAAAGAATATTTAATACAAAGCAAAGTAATTATAGTCTGAAGGTTCTGAAATATAACTGAAGTGTATCCCTGGGGCTATTTCCTGATAATTAGGTATGACATAAATAATCATGATTAATTATGTTTCTGGATAGTCATCTGCCTCCAATGAAATATTGCTATCCTTGATAATGCTTAACAATAAAAAAAATAAATAACTACTCATGCTTAAACAGAATATTTTCTTAAACCTCATGTGAAACTCAGCCACACCGACTATAAATGGCTTTGATGTTTCTCTGATATATTGTGCCACCAGAATACCAATTCTTCATTTCTGAGTGCATTAAATAATACTGTTTGGCAATAAATCAAAATTCAGGAGATGACAATTACAGCAAATAATTTTATTTGATGAGTTTTCGTTAAATAGATTTTGAACATGATCTTGATTTTTCTTTTGTCTAGTTTAATAAAGATGAGATAAATTGCCTGTTTGTTACATATCTCTAGCCGTAGATGTACCAGGACACAGTACAGTACAGGCGGGTATGTGGGTCAGAGCCTGGACATTGTAAAATGATTTTAAAGAAAATTTGTTGATTATTTTGCTGATAAATTTGTGAGTACCAACTGCGTTTCTGGATCAAGAACGGAACTTTATTTCTTTGAAAGAATGTCAAGGTCTTTCCTGTTTACATCCAGCACCATCATGTATTGTTATTAATACACCATGATTGCCTGGAAGCTCCTCTTAAATTGTACATTTCACTGCTCTGCAGAAGCAGTTCAGAAATAGAAATGAGAAGCGAAGAACTTGGCTAGCAGTATTTTGCCCATGAAACACAGAGCATGACCTTCAGGACTGGACTTCCAGGTGAGTACTCACCCTACCAAGAGCAGCTTGGCTAGACTTGAGCATGCCCAACAACATACCTGGGCTCACCCCTGGCAAAGCACCAGTGAAGCCAGCCCTAGGCACAGATGCTCACAGGCATCCCTGGCTGTGCCCTAAATGGGAGCATGGACAGGTGGAAGATGGCACTGTTCTGCTCTGGCCGGATCCAGAGACCCCTTCTTTGGAGAAGAGTGGTGAGAAATGGCAGTTGTTAGCACTGCCTGAGCCTAGCAGGCAGCTGGCATTGCCTCAGGTTCTCTGGGCAGCATGTGGTCACAGAAACACAGGTAGACCTCAGGAAGCCCAGAAAGGCTAGCAAGCACCAGTTCTAGACATCACTGGCCAGGCCTTCTTCCCTTCTTTGCCTCGGGTATTTCAGTCATGATTTAGGTTACCACTCTCTTTGGCAGGGAAAATAGAGGCAGAGTCACCTTCAGGCTGTAAGCAGCACAGGCACAATGGGAAAATGTGAACATGACTGCTAATATAGCAGGGTGATCTCTGGAGATCCATGGCTTCAGCAGGCCTACCACTGGATGCATGGACCCCTAAAGCTAAGGCAGAGGAGGAGGGGAGTGCTCAGACTCCAAGCAGAATTCTCAACAAGCCACAGGGTGGAAGCAGAAAAGCCAGAGGGGCTGCCAGCTGCCGGAGAAACAAGATGACTGAACAGGGTGCTCAGTTGGAAAAAAAAAAAAAAAAAAAAAAAAAAAAAAAAAAACAGCAGGAAAGAAAGGGGCATATGCTTAAAATACTGTGTTGGAAATAAAGAGGGGACTTGTTGTTGGGAAAAGTAGGCAAAATAACAAAAAGCTTATAAACCCCCCACCTGCCACCTGCCAAGAGTGTCAATAAAAATGATAGGAGCAAAAGCAAAAGATTTCTTTTTCTCAGCAGCAAGAAGCACAGTTGGGCATATATATAAAAGCCTATATGAGGTTTTCATCTGTGTTACATTTCCCATGAATGAGTGCACAAGAAAAATGTTTACCTAAATTACGTTAAATGTGAGCAAACTATGGACTTGTATTCATGAATATTCTTAGCATAAAGCCATGTTAAAGATTCTAAAATTCTTTTTGTTTAGGTCTGATAGAAGTATCATAGAGCAGTTACATATTTGGTGAGGTGTATTAATTCAAATTGCGAATGGAAATATGAAGAATGCTGGATAGATTTATTTTAAACATATTTGTATTTGCCACATCTCCATTTCAGGAGTAGGGTAAAGTAATACCTAAGCTATGTTTGTAGCAAATCACAGAATTAGAAGGCATTACCAGACACTGTAATTTTGCTACAAGGCACTCCTCTATTTAGTATACAAATTTGTAATAGTGTCACTGATGTAATCCCTGCTTGTGCAAATATTCAATAAATATGGTACAAAGTTTCTGCCAACATTCAGTCACCAAGCCACAGCTGAACTCTGTCCCTGTTCTCAGCAACTGAAAGCATATTATTTTTAATGCTGCTTGAAAAATAACTTACATGACTGATATAACTAAGCAATATAATATCATCTGACTTCTGCAACTGTAACCCTAATGACTAGTTGCATCATTTGAAGAAGCAACATTCACGGAGATGATATTCTGGAGACAAAAAAATCCCAGCACAATAAAGACTGTCAAGAGACTATATCCAAAAGTCAGGAAGAATTGGCAAGTCTCTGCTGTCTTTGGGAAATACACAGGTGAGCAGGAGTCAACCCCTGGGTTAACTACTGAGCCTGGACTTCTGTCCTTACTGATTCTTTAGAAGCAGCTTGGCCAGATGTACAGTGCATATCATTATACTGATGCTGGAGAAAACTATTTGCTCAGATCTCTCAAGAGAAATGAGCTGTTTTGAGGGTGGGAAGACAACCAGGGGAACCACAGTTCAGGACTGAAGCAAGGAGTGAATCAAACTGACGTTTTCACAAACAAATAGGAACCCAAACCAAGCAAGAGAAGGAAGCATCAAAAACTGTCTCCATTCCAGCCTTGATGGAGTCAGAAGTAGAATAAATGCCTTTTTTATTTTTTTTTCCTTTAATTTTTCAGCCACAGACTACACTCAGCTTTCCAATATGGTTAAGTATTGTACATTGATTTCAAAATAAGTTGTGCAAGTGCACATATTATCTGAAGTAATCTCTTCAAGGGAGTTTGAGCACTCTTTTAGTGCAGAACTTTCCCTGATAATTTTTCTGCATTTGTTTGTGGTTCTGTAGTGGTTGGCTTGGTCAGCATATAGTTGCTTCTTTCTTTGTCATGTTGTTTTGTAATGAACTCTTATTTCAGCATGGGGCCACTTCTCATCCTGTGTTATAACACAGGCATGTGGTAATTGGCTCCAGGAAGAAGCAAAAACATATGTTTCCTTCTGGCACTAACTAATTAGTCATACGTACACTCAATACTTAATTGCTATTGTACTCTCTGGCCTGTGTGACTTCTGTGAAAATATCTGACTCCACACCAATCTCAATTAGAAACTCAAGGAAAAGTGAAAAGTATCTATAGTTACTACACGCAAGAGAAGCAAAATTTCACTAGTCATACCAATAATTCCTAGCACATCGCCTTTTTTTTTTTTTTTTTTTTTTTTTTTTTTTTTTTTTTTAATCCTCAGAATTATGCTCAATATATTTTTCTAATGTAACCAAGCCTGGAAGCATAAAGCATCTGTGCTTCACTTAAAGCTGCTGATATGACAAAGAAAAACCTCTTCCTCAGGACTACTACTTCTCTCCTGTAGCATAACAAGTGCTAGTCAACCACAAGTGCTCCTAAGAATGGCTACTTTTAGTGCTTCTTACCAATAACAGGCAGAGGTTTTGCCCATTAAGGGTTTTATTTTCCACCTTGCTATAGTGACGACCATTTGGAGTTTTGCCCATACACTCTGTGCTGAATTTTTAGGTATTTATAACATTTCTATGGTACTTACTGCCATATTACCAAAGGCCCTCACGCTCATTAATCTCCAATATAAATTGTTCCTTTGCTCATTGCTTAGAATACTTATATAAAGACCACAGCCTCTTAAGCAGAAATTGAGAATAAATTAAATATTCTTATTTTCTCATTAGTTCTCCACTTTAAGTGTTCCTGAAATAGCCAGTATGATTAAAACAAAGAAAAGCCACAGGGCTAAATTTTGCCCTTAAAAACATATGGGTGACTGAATTTGGAGCTACTGGAGAGAGTCCAGCAAAGGGCCACCAAAATGATAAGGGGGCTGAAACATCTCTTATATGAGTGAGGGATGAGAGATTTGGGACTCTTCAGCCTGGAGATGAGAAGGAAGGGTTCAGAGAGGATGGAGCCAGACTCTTCAGTGATGCCCAGTGACAAGACGAGAGGCAATAGGCACAAACTGAAGCACTGGAGGTTCCCTCTGATCATCATGGGATCACAGAATCACAGAATGACCGAGGTTGGAGGGGACCTCTGAAGATCATCTACTCCAACCCCCCGGCTGAGCAGGATCACCTACAGCACATTGCGCAGGATGGCATCCAGGCGGGTTTTGAGTATCTCCATAGAAGGAGACTCCATAGCCTCTCTGTTCAACCTGTTCCAGTGCCACGTCACTCTCACATTAGAGAAGTGTCCTCTCATATTCAGCCAGAACTTCTTGTGCTTCAGTTTGTGCCCATTGCCTCTCGTCCTGTGGCTGGGCACAACTGAAAAGAGACCAGCTCCATCCTGTCGACACCCTCCCCTCAGATATTTATACATGTTGATGAGATCATCACGAAACACTTTTTTGCTGCCTGGCTGACTAAGCATCGGCACAGGTTGCCCAGGGAGATAGTGGGGTCTCTCTCCCTGGAGATATACAAAACCACCTGCATGTGGTCTGAGCAACCTGCTCCGGGTGTTCCTGCTTGATCATGGAGGTTGGACCAGATGGCCTCCAGAGGCCCCTTCCAACCTCAACCATTCTGTGAACTCCATAGGACCCAGCTCTGTATCTCCAAGAAAAAAACAGAGATCATTTTATTTTAAAACCAAGCAAAACATAACAGAACTTTCAGGTCACTGCACAGACTTATTCCAAGAAGTATATGGTTAAAGACAATTGCAAGAGCAAAGTTCTGAGAGTTTGTAAGTTATTCAATGCAATAATCTTACTAACAAAGTAGTATTAAACCAAAACCTTGAGATGCACTGGATTTACAAGTGGAAGCTTGGACAAATGAGCAGAACAACTAGTGAACTCACAATATACCCACATGAAGGATTCTAATAAGCATGATGGATTAACAGGAAAGAGTCGTGGTGGTCCCCATCCTCAGGGATCCATCTCTCTGAGGTCCCAACCCTCCACTGCCATGTAAACCTCAGCTTGTCATGAAGCAGTTGCTGGGTGAACTCAGTTTCTAACCCCGAATGTTAAACAGGCTCCCACTTTTCTTTATAAAACAGGTTGTTATTTCTATATCTTACAAAGCTAGTATTCAAGCAAAGGAATAATCCTGTCATGATGGCAGAATGGCCAGCTGAAGTGAAGACTTGTGCATTTCAACAATAGTAACCTATGCCTGGAAACCTACACAAGACTGATGTTTTTACAAGCAGAACATGTACAGAGTAGTATACAAACTGTACAAAATGTATACAGCAAAACCTGGTATTTTGAAGACAATATTGCCTGATCTGGGATTACAAACTTGAATCTAAAACTCAGGTTTATGCAAAGTTTGATACAGTTTGCCAATACATAGTATTCAAAGTAAGCTTTGATGCTATCCTATAACATTGTACCACACAAGACAGAATCACAGCATCACAGAAAGTCTAGGTTGGAAGAGACCTACAAGATCACCGAGTCCAACCTCTGACCTAACACTAACAAATCATCCCCTAAACCATATCCCTAAGCTCCACATCTAAACATCTTTTAAAGACTTCCAGGGATGGTGACTCAACCACTTCCCTGGGGAGCCTATGCCAGTGACTAACAACCCTTTCTGTAAAGAAGTTTTTCCTAATATCCAACCTAAACCTCCCCTGGCGCAACTTTAGCCCATTCCCCCTCGTCCTGTCACCAGGCACGTGGGAGAACAGACCAACAGCCACCTCGCTACAGCCTCCTTTCAGGTACCTGTAGAGTGCAATAAGGTCGCCCCTGAGCCTCCTCTTCTCCAGGCTAAATAGTCCCAGCTCCCTCAGCCGCTCCTCGTAAGACTTGTTCTCCAGACCCTTCACCAGCTTCGTAGCCCTTCTCTGGACTCACTCAAGCACCTCCATATCCTTCTGGTAGTGAGGGGCCCAAAAACTGGACACAGTACTTGAGGTGCGGCCTCACCAGAGCCAAGTACAGGGGGACAATCACATCCCTGGACCTGCTGGCCATGCTGTTTCTTATGCAAGCCAGGATGCTGTTGGCCTTCTTGGCCACCTGAGCACACTGCTGGCTCATATTCAGCCGACTGTCAACCAAAACTCCCAGGTCCTTCTCTGCCTGGCAGCTCTCCAACCACTCATCTCCCAGCCTGTAGATCTGTTTGGGGTTGTTGTGCCCCAGGTGCAGAACCCGGCACTTGGCCTTTTGAACTTCATACCGTTGGCCTCGGCCCATCAGTCCAGCCTATCCAGATCATCTTGCAGAGCCTTCCTACCCTCAAGTAGGTCAACACACGCACCTAACTTGGTGTCGTCTGCAAACTTACTGAGGGTGCACTCAATCCCCTCATCCAGATCATCGATGAAGATATTAAAGAGGACTGGTCCCAGTGCCGAGCCCTGGGGGACTCCACTAGTGACCGGCCTCCAATTGGATTTGACTCCATTTACCACGACTCTTTGGGCCCGGCCATCCAGCCAGTTCCTAACCCAACAAAGCGTGCGCCAGTCCAAGCCATGGGCAGCCAGTTTCCTGAGGAGAATGCTGTGGGGAAAGGTGTCAAATGCCTTACTGAAGTCAAGGTAGACCACATCCACAACCTTTCCCTCATCCACCCAGCGTGTCACCTTGTCATAGAAGGAGATCAGGTTCGTCAAGGAGGACCTACCCTTCATAAACCCATGCTGACTAGGCCTGATCACCTGCTTGCCCTGCAACTGCCGCATGATGACACCCAGGATAATCTGCTCCATGAGCTTTCCCTGGCACTGATGTTAAACTAACAGGCCTGTAGTTCCCCGGGTCTACCCTCCGGCCCTTCTTGTAGATGGGCGCCATGTTTGCTATCCACCAGTCAAGTGGGACCTCCCCCAATATCCAGGACTGCCAATAAATGATGGAAAGCAGCTTGGCCAGCTCTTCCGCCAGTTCTCGCAGTACCCTCGGGTGGATCCCATCCGGCCCCATCGACTTGCGTACATCCAAGTGCTGTAGCAGGTCACCAACCATCTCCTCGTGGATTGTGGGGGCCATATTCTGCTCCTCATCCCCTTCCACCAGCTCAGGGTACTGGGCGTCCAGAGAGCAACTGGTTTTGCTGCTAAAGACTGAGGCAAAGAAGGCGTTAAGCACCTCAGCTTTATCCTCATCTCTGGTAACTAAGTTTCCCCTCGCATCCAGTAAAGGGTGGAGATTCTCCTTAGTCCTCCTTTTTGTATTGATGTATTTATAAAAACGTTTTTTGTTGTCTTTAACAGCAGTAGCCAGATCGAGCTCCAGATGAGCTTTGGCCTTTCTAATTTTGTCCCTGCACCGCCTCGCAACATCCCTGTAGTCCCCTTGACTGGCCCGCCCTCTTTTCCAAAGATTATAAACCCTCTTTTTTCTCCTAAGCTCAAGCCACAACTCTCTATTCAGCCAGCCTGGTCTTCTTCCGCGCCGGCTCGTCTTTGGGCATGTGGGGACAGACCACTCCTGAGCCATTAGGATTTCTTTCTTGAAGAGCGCCCAGCCTTCCTGGGCTCCTCTGTCCTTCAGAACCACCTCCCAAGGGACTCTGCCAACCAGCGTCCTGAACAGCTCAAAGTCAGCCCTCCGGAAGTCCAAGACAGAGGTCTTACTGGTCCCCTTCCTGACTTGGCCAAGTATCGAGAACTCTACCATTTTGTGATCACTCTGCCCAAGACAGCCCCTGACCACCACATCTCCCACCAGTCCTTCTCTGTTAGTGAACAGAAGGTCTAGCGAGGCACCTCCCCTGGTGGGCTCACTAACCAGCTGCGTCAGGAAGTTATTTTCCACACTCTCCAGAAACCTCCTGGACTGCTTTCTCTGGGCTGTGTTGTGCTTCCAGGATATGCCTGGGAAGTTAAAGTCCCCCAAAAGAACAAGCGGTGATGATTTTGCAACCTCTGTCAGCTGTCTGTAGAACTCCTAGTCTACCCCCTCATCCTGATTCAGCGGTCTATAACAGACCCCCATCAGGATGCTTGCGTTGTTGGCCTCTCCGCTGATCCTAACCCATAGCGACTCCACCTTGTCATTGCCAGCCTCAAGTTCAACAACATCAAAACACTCTCTAATATAGAGAGTCACTCCACCACCCCTTCCATGCTGCCTGTCCCTTCTGAAAATCCTATAGCCAGACATTGCAGCACTCCAGTCATGAGAGTGGTCCCACCACGTTTCCGTGATGGCAACCAAGTCATAGCCTGCGTGCTGCACAATGGTTTCCAGCTCCTCCTGCTTGTTGCCCATGCTGCGTGCATTAGTGTAGGTGCACTTCAGTAGAGCCTTTGCCTTCTCCCCCAACCTAGCCACTGTTCCCCCTGGCACACCTCCAACAGGCTTTGTTTCTTCCCCGTCCCTCTTCTTATCTAGTTTAAAGACCTCTCAATGAGCCCTGCTAGCTCCTGGGCCAGAATCCGTTTTCCCCTTGGGGACAGCTGGGACCCGTCTGCGGCCATCAGGCCGGGTGCCGAGTGAAGCGCCCTGTGGTCAAAGAACCCAAAACCTCTGCGTTGGCACCAGCCTCTAAGCCATATGTTTATCATGTGGGCTTTGCGTGTCCTCTCTGAACCCCTCCTTGCCACTGTAGGAATGGACGAAAACACCACCTGTATTCCTGCTCCGTCCACTAACCATCCCAGCCCCCTGAAGTCCTGTTTGATAGCCTTCAGGCTTCTCTCATCAATGTTATCGCTGCCAGCCAGGACTATCAGTAGTGGGTAGTAATCGGAGGGGCAAACCAGGCTGGGAAGCTTTCTGGCAACATCCCTGACCCTGGCCCCAGGGAGGCAGCAGACCTCCCTACGGGTAGGGTCAGGCCAACAGATAGGGCCCTCTGTTCCCCTGAGAAGGGAGTTGCCCACAACGATCACCCTCCTTTCCTTCTTGGTGGAAAAAGTCTCGAGGCGTGGAGCAGACTTCCTCGCCCTAGGCTTCCTGGGTAAGCTTCCTTCCACACCCTCATCCACTGCTCCCTCGAGCTCCAGGGCCTCAAACCTGTTGCTTAAGGGCACCTGAGCAGGTGGGGCAGGTGGGGGGAGGGGTGGGGGGGGGCGTTTCCTGCGTCGTCGAGCAGGGACCTGTTTCCATTCCTCTTGAACTCCTAGGTCCCCTCCCTCTGCCCGACAGTGACCGGGCAGGGGGTCCACCCCCATGTGGGGAGTCTCATCCTGGTGCCTTTCCTTCAGGCCTTGCAGGGAGTTGCTCCACCAGTCTGTCTCCCACTCGCACTCCCTGATGGCCCTCAACCTCTCCACCTCCTCCTTGAGCTCTGCCACCATGCAGACCAAGTCATCCACCTGCTCGCACCTCACACACACGGTGTCTCTGCCTCCCTCAGACGGCAGCAGCAGGCTCTGGCACTCCCTGCACCCAGAGACCTGAACTGCCGCATTTTGGAGCGGGCAGTCTGTCTGGGTGCCTACAGACTTTCTGGCGCGAGCTCGCTACCTAGCAAGGACCATAGTGGCCCAGCTAGTGCCATACAGCCGTCAGGTGAGGTGTTCTTGTGGGCGGGTGGGATCGCCCTGCCCTCCCTGCTCGCCCTGCCTGCGCCAACCGCCGCGCGAACTGCCGTGCCCCGCCCTGTTTGCCCGTCCTGGTCGGGCACACACAGCATGACGTGAAAATTGGTAGTTCCCAGTGTTTTCTGATCCTCAAATTGCAAGCATAACTCTATGCTTCAGTAGCTCGAGCTAGACCTAACTCTTGACAATTTTGTGTCTTGTCATTTACACCTGTGCAATGAGAGGAGCAAATGGAGCACTGCAGGCTGCTATTTTTCTCCCACTCCTTACAGAGATGTAAATGAGTTCAGCAAAGTGAAGGCTAGCAAAGACAGTGGTGCAAACTCTGGAAATATAAGAGTCAGGAACATAAACCTCTGTAGTCTGCAGAAGGAAAATTGTCTAACGGAAGCAAATCAACAGGTAAATGTTCTGAAGTGACAGTGAAAATAGAAGGGAAATGTAGGAATCCAATCTGAAAACAATACTAGCAAACATTCCTTATGAGTCAGAGGACCAACAAACACAAGTGGAACAGTCCGTTCTCCCAATGACAATACATGTCACAGATAGAGCTGGAAAACAACATCTGAAATCACTGTAGACCATGGCATTTTTTCCATAGATATTTGACTGCAACATTTCTGCTACTTAGGAAAAAGAAATTGGAAACATATTTTGTGAAAGACCATTGACATCACAGAGAACTATGTGTAGTAAACCTGAATATCTAAAGTGATGGGAGAGAGAAACTTACTGAAAACCTTAAGTGATACTGATTTTATATAAAAATCTTTCATCATCACTTTGGCCATACTGCCTCTTTATTGAGCCAAGAAGTAAAAACAAAGTTAAATTTTAGAAGGTGATGTGTCCTTAAGAAGTGAGCTGACAAGAATTGAAAAGTCTCTGGTTTCACTACACTGAAAAAAACACACAGCCTGGAATTTCATTTTATATCTCTGGCATCAGTGGTCCAATGTGTGAGATACTCTTGTTGCTGACTGATACAAGTCTGGCAACATCTGTGGTGATATGTCAGTTTACATCATATCATATAGTATAAGGATTTGAATTGACACAGATTTTTTTTTTTTTTTTTTTTTTTTGAAGTTAATTATAGATCATCTTTGAAGACCCCTCTGTGAATGCTTTTGTTTTGATTTTTCAGCAGATCTTGAAGGCAATGGATTCGTAGTGACTGAGTAGCTGGGCCTCTGTGTAAAAATTTATGGTTCTTATACTGAATAAACCATAATAAGGACACACGGAGAGATCTCCTGTTACACAAAGGAGAAATTCTGTATCTAGTTTCAGCTGAAAGGGGGGTAACTTTCAAAAAAAAAAAAAAAAAAAAAAAAAAAAAACTAATCCCACATGCCTAGATTTAGGGGCTAAACACCATCCACACTGAAAGACAACAGCAGTACACCCATTGGTTTTAAAGGGGTCAAAATCTCATCAATGAGAAATGAAATTTCATCAAAATAAAAGAAGTTGCCTTATGTCAATGACTCTCTCAGTTGGACTCCGCCTGAGGTCCGACTCTCTCCTATGGCACAGACCACACAGAATGCTTTCAGAAGACTCCAGTACAGTGTGAAATGCCCTCTGAGGGACAACCACCATCCTCTCAAATCTAGGAGTGCTGCTGCACAAGTGTATCATCAAAGTTCCTGTAATGCAACCTTATCAAAGGGGCTAGGGATCAGCTCAGATTGTGAATGTCTGCCTGAGGTGCTCACCAACCCAGTGCAAAATATTCATTTTTGAGGGCATATCAGCTCTAACACAAGCACTATAATTATACACACATTCTCAGAGTAAAAGGTTATAGATATTTATGACTTAAATTACAATGACTCAGTTCAGAATGGAGAGCCAGTCCCCTTCCTGAGTCCATTTTCCTTGAGAGTTAATTCGGAGTTAAGGAAATAAAAATAAAAAAATAAAATAAATAAATAAATAAATAAATAAATAAATAAATAAATAAATAAAAAAGGGAAGGAAATTATACTGAGTTTAGGGTTAGGAAGATATTGGCTGACCTCACACCCTAGTTGCCTTTCTTTACTCAGGTATCGTCTGTATAAGCATCTAAGCTCTTGGTAGCTACAGGTGATAGATGCTTAAAACGGAATTATTTATTCTGCTGTGGACGGATCAAATGCCAAATGTCTGCTCTCCCTTACAGTGCTAATAGTTAACTTCCTTCACAGAAATTTACCTCCAGATACTGTGAGGATAACAGAGTACCAGGAAACAACTGCCTGAATTCCTGCTTTGGACATTTTGGAATGTTTACTGGTTTAGTTCCTCAAACTTTCAAGTTTCATTAAAATGATACAACACTACCTGCTGTTCAGGCAGAACTCTCTCTATATCTCTCTTTATTGTTCCCCTACTGAATCAGCTTCACAATAATTATGTGCAGAGATGCAAAGTGAAATTACTGTAGCAAAGGTGCAAATTCAACCCAGAATGAAAAGGGGCATCATTTTCAAAGTCTGTAACTAGATACGCTTCAATATCAAATGCTCAGTGGGAGGCCAAGAACTTCAATATTTATTGAGCACATTATGCTTTCTCATTACATAAATATGGTCTGGTGCTACAACACAAACATATATTTTTTACAGAAGACTTCAGATGAAAATATTGGAAATGTTGCATTAATATTCAGTTTAGCTTTAGTAGCCAGAATAAATGTATTAAATCATGAAGCCTGAGGTCACAAGTTCTCCTATATATACATAGTATTTGTAACAAAAAATAAAATAATTTAATATTGGCATTTCAAGAATGGATAAATTGGCAAAATAAATGTTCCCAGATGATCTGTTAACCTCTGCTGATTGTGCCAGTGACCCTTTGCAAAAGTAATTAAAATAATTTGCAGCAATGGAGAATTAATATGAAATTCATCTCCATTGCATGGTCATTGATCAGTAGTAAAGTATTTGTACTTGAAAAATGTTTTCTAAACAGCAAAAAATGAGAATTTTCATCATATGGAACAGTTTAGCTTTTCTGGTACGTCAAATTAATCAATTAATGTTACATTTAACATTTTTGCACTTGCCCAGACTTGACAAGGAATTTACAGTAAGCTGATACATCATTCACTTTTGGCAGGCGTCGATTGCTTGCATCACTATTTCTAAAAAGAAAGGAAATTATAACTGCAAGAAATTAAAAGGAGAGTTACATCATTTTCAATCTAAATGAAAATACATTACTATTAGCTTTATGATACTGTTGACTGTTTTCTTATATGTTGTTTACATTATTTGCTCAGTAGTTTCTTTTTTTTTTTTCTTTTTTTTTTTTTTTCTATTGTGGTAACTTTCTGCAGGTAAGCAATGGAACAGGTAAAGCATTTGCTTTCACGTTTATGATGGCAAATACTAATATGACATTCACATGGCTCCTAGTAAGTCTGGCCATTACAGTCATAGTGTCAAGATAAACCAACTCTGTAAAGAACTTGAGTGATAACTATGGAGATTTGACATACCATTGTGGGCAGACAAGTTTCATTCTTCCTATGAATGAGGATTTGAGCCAGATATGAGCCAGCCATTAGAACTTAAATTAGAAGCCATTTAATTAAAGTTAGCGCAGTGCTGAACCCAAATTAACAAGACTTCCCAAGAGGCAGCGTATATTAACTTGAGCACAGCATGGTACTTCCTATCAAGTTTGCATGAATGGGATCTCCTAGGACATGATGCTTTCCGGAGGACCCAGTCTGCCAAAGTACATGAAAAGCTAAAAGAGTTAAAAGTTAAGAAATAAAAATTCTATTATGTCTTTTCTTATACATCACCATTATGAAAAAGTAAAAAAGAAGGAAGTAACAGCCCAGAAGTTACACACAGAATTTTGTATTCCAGCCCTATTACATTTAGAAAGATGATTTTAGTTTTGTTGGACAAGCTATGCAAATGGAGATCAAAGGAACAACAGACTCAACAAGTTTCTTGTCTGGACCAGTCTTTACCAGGGATACTGACAATCCTCCTAACAAACTGCATGTGCTAACTTTCAGGTTGTATATTCAGTTGTTACAAAAAGAAGTTACTCTAGGATAGCTTTATACTACAAACCTCCCTTAAACTATGGCTCCATGTAACAGCTCCTTCAATTTCATACAGTCCGAGCAGAAGACAGGAAATGGGTTATGGGTAAAATGAAGAAAATATCATTTCTTGTTCTAGATGAAGTATGCAAATCCTGTGGTCTTAAACTGCTTTGATATGCAGGTCTGGATATTGCCATTAAAATATCACGTATGGCTGAAATACTTAGCATGTAGGCAATCCTAATTATCTGTTAAGTGCTATGTAAACATCAGAAAAAGCCATGATATTCCAAATTTACAAAGCAGTAAATCAAGACAACAAAAGGTTATTGCCACTCTAATACAGCAGGGAACTGTTTAGCTTTTAATTGCTCTTCTTGATCATTCTCTTTTGGTTTATTTCTTTTCATCTGTTTTGTAACTTGGTTAGGGAAGAACTATAATCTAGATGCCATCTCTCAAATCCATTAAATTTCATTCAAATCAGTAATCTAAATTTGAAACTGGATCCAAAGTTTATAATTGGTGGTTTGTCTAAGGGTCCAGACTGTTTTTCAGATCTAGGTAAATTCAAACATTGGGGCTGCTCTGGCTAGATATTCCATTTTTGATGTGATATATATTCTTTTTGTGATACAGTGAAAGATAGTATGAAAATACAGTCTCTAAATGAGAAAATGAGCCCAGAGGAAAATATTGTGTATGTAAAAAGATTGCTTCTGGTAAGATGAAGCAGTTCAATTAAAATATTTGTGTTTGTAATTCAGTTTTATTTTTATTTTTTTAAATGGAAATAAAAATTCTCCTCAGAAATGTTATGTTAAATATTTAATCAAAAAACTATTTTTCTTTTAAAAAATTATAGCAACTGTTTTGAGCATGATCCCTTACTATGTGTAAAGTCAAGAATATAACATAAAATCAAGAACAGAAATCTTTTGGAGCAACAGAAAGGAATGTATTGGTAGTTATAATAAATGTTTTTATAAGCAATTTTTAATTAAAAATAGAATAAACAGCTCAATATAAAACTCTTGTAAATTTTACTATATGTGTGAAACAATGAAGTGAAAGTCTGAAAATTCAGTGTTTGAAGTACCACAGCTAATTTACATTTGCACAGAGGATGGAATAGCTCAGGGAGTGCAGTTCCACAAGCTGCATCATGGAAGTCAATAAGAATCCTGTCACTGAGTTCCAGAAACATAAGATGAAGCTTCTAGGGAAAGAACTGGAGAAACACCTCTTTTTAAAGAACTTCAACTTCTAAGACTATAGATAAAGCTACACATGGATGCCTTATTTGAGAAGTAATGGGTGATCACCCCATTAAATATTACAAAATACATGGGAATAGAGTTATGATTACATGATGTACCTTAGCTTCTGAAGTGCTTGACTTCAGTGTAAGTATTAGTGACGCAATAATAGTCACAATGTTATATCCCATAGGTTTCTGTATTTAATTTTATATTAAAGGACGTGTGTGCACATAAAATTAACATATAGGGAGCACACAAAAATAAATATCTATGTATATGCACATACACGCAAAAATTATCTGCAACATATTATTCACACATAGTAATAAAAAGAATAGGTCAGGCTAGAGAAGTACATCCAGAGTGTTTAGCAGGAATGAACATTTTATCTTCAAGTTTCCTCAAATATTTTGTCATTCAAATTTCTAAAGTGAAATGGAAAACATGCATCATACTTAGGGCTTTAAAAATAAACTTCCTCACAGAGAATAATTTCAACTGTGGAATCAAGTGCTTGCTATTTGAATTTCCAAAGGAAAAAAAAAAAAAAAAAGTTGCGTCAAAGGAGACTTAAAGGTTTTCATAACAATGACACAAAGGATGCAATTTTTCTGTTGCAAAGACAACAGAAAGGCATTAAATTAGCAGGAAATAGCAGCTTCTTAGAAATGTAGAGCACAACTATATATCCAAGACTACAACACATTGGGACTTTTACCTGAGCAAGGTCAAGGCTTCAATCTTAACTAAGTTGTGTGAGAAGATGTGATTGTTATTAATATTAAAAATAAAACATGAGGATATGTGTTGAATTCCACTATTCAGTATTGCAAATGTCGCTTTTTTTCTAGAGAACCAGTGATGCACATTAAAAAAAAAAAAAAAAAAAAAAAAAGGTTGCTAATTATCTGTGGTAATAATTATACATTTAACAAGTTACCATTATACTTCAAAAAGTTCACACTAATGCATGAATAATTATTGGCCTAATTAAGCATCTGATATTGCATCTACACACAAAAATGAAACATTAGTTAAGAGTGTGACTGTTTTTTATGTTAGATAAAAGGAAGAGGTAATTTGGGTAACAAATGCCCAGACTGAATTTATAGCACACAGCTCACAAAAAGCAGGTAATTTCTATCCTTCAAAACATTTTAGGAGCATATTTCCCCCCCTCCCCGCCCCTCTCTCTTTTCAGCCCAGCTTTCAGCTGCACATCCTTTTTTTTCCAGAGGTGAAATGGTGAAATCAAAGAAGATAATTCAGGAATATTTGAAGCCGGAGGTGTCTGGGTTTGGGGTTTGGTATGTGGTATTTTTTTGGTTTTTGTTGTTGTTTTTTTTTGGGGGGGGGGTGGGTTGTGGGGTGGGGAGGACCCTTTCTAAGCAGTGTGCATCAGATTTGTGTGTTAGAACTCAGGTGCATTTTGTGGTGTTTCAAGCTGTATGAGCAGACGAAAGTATACAGTAAACAAGATCATGTCTCTTAGACACAGAGATACACAATTTAAATATTTGGTGAAAATCTGTTTAGGATGTAGCATTTCAGAAAGAATGGCTATTGTTACAATGGTTTTCATCAGGTTGTTGATTTTATTATTTTCCTCCTACCATCGCACAAGGCATACAAATCCAGGTCCTGTGATAATAGACATCTATACACACTGTTATATGGGCCTCAGAAATGAAGTAGGGTAAATTGCAGGAAGGAAGACAAAAGACTCCCTACTATCCAGCAAGTGTAATATCACAGTTTTCCATTTTTATTAACATCTGAATGAATTTCCTGGGCCAAGATGACTACTACATTTGATCAAACACTACTCCAAGACATCTTTGCTTGAATGCCCTCTTCTCACTGGTCAATGACGGAAAATTATGCAAGCCTAAGGAACCTTATCTTTATGACATTTTCCCAAATGAGTTTTCTGCCTTTTCTCCCCACTCATAACAGAATCTCCTCCATAATAGACAGGCTACACAGCTGGATCTCCCATAAGGCCACGGGTCCTATGGAAATACACAGTTCCATTCACTGTAGTTCTTTTAAGGAATGCCTAAAGCTTTAGGATAACATATTTGAGCAGAAATACAAAATCATGTATGAACTCAGTCCTGAAACTGCCAAACCCTAGCCAGGCTGCATGGCTTTGTATCAGTCTGTGAATCTCATATCTGTCACTATGTGCAAGAAGTTGAGAGAAACATCAGGATTTGCAACATTCCAGCCTGAAATCTCTTTAAATGTATAACTGTTGTTTAACTCTCTGTAGTCTGGTCCAAAAAACATCTATGCCATTGTTTTGTGTCGCTGAATCTCCTGTAGTTCCTGCCATATCCAGCAACAAGCCTTCAATACATGCATAATCAAAGGCCCATTTTAAAGCCTCATTGAAAAGCAGACTGGAAGCTATGTGATGTTTCCATCCTAAGGCTTGCAGTACCAATAGTGAGACAACATATAGCCTAGGTATATTTGTTGTGCAAGTCCCTAAATACACACATTCCCCTCATACCCTGGAATCAGTATCTAATAGGAATATTTTCTTACCTGATTCTAAATGGAAAGGCCCTGGGAAATCTGAGACCCATACTCTTCCTTGCACTCATTGGCAACTCTGTTATGTCTGGGATAACTGAAGTAACATCCTTGACAGCTGAAATTGAATCTTTCCATACTTGTATATATGGATTCTATCACTAAAAAAGTACAAATTTTAATCTAACCTGCTCTTCCTACATCCATCTTCCATCTCCTGATTGCTCAGTGCTTTTCATGTGCTCCACAGATGCTCCTGAAATTGAAATGTCCCTGTTCTCCTTTAACTCTGCATGAGAAGATTGTTGGCAGCACTAGTTGGGGGCACCTGGAGACAGTCTCCTGTATTGCAGAGAACCTGGAGAAAAACAAGACTCGTTACTCTGTAAGACCAGCAAAGGAGGGGAATGACAGATAATTCTGGTGGAATGTGCTTCAAAACTTTCTCCAGTCTTTGCCTAAAATCTAAAGTTAAATAGGGTAGAGGCTGCATCCCCTCTAATTATTTCACCTGAGCATTTATGTTAGGGGTACATTAACACACTGTGGAATGAGCAATTGAGACCCCATCTTAGCAAACTCTCTAAATAAGGATCCAATGGATATCAGCTCCTTGGATATCAGTGGGCTTTGCATCAGCCCATATTTGCTTCATGCTAATCATTTGGGATGCACCTTTTCGATTAACATCAGCACAACCTGACCACACCTTTGAAGTTCAGCATATGCTTAAATGCTTTGCATAGTGACAGGCTTTATTAAACACACAGTTTAAATTTCAGCACAGATTCTTAAATGCTTCTCAGAATCATGGAATAAGCACTCCTGCAGACATGTTATGCAACACACTATGCTTTCTTCTGACTTTGCTTTTATCATATATTCCTCTGTCTTTTGATCATCTCATGGCTGGTTTCCATGTTGTTACACTGGGCTATGTATGGATAGCTATAGAAACAGGGGCTAATTACAATTACGCTTTTTATGAAACTCATTGTAATAGCAGAATACACTGTGTTTCCAAGTGAAAGCTTCAGACGGGTGTGCTGTAAACTATTTGTCTGTAGAAGCCACTCTTGGTTAAGGATGTTTTCACAAGTCTTTCAAAGTTAAACAGATTACTGGAAGAAATCTCTCTCAATTTCAGAATGTGTCAGCTATAACTACATTTGGGGGAGGGGGAGATGGACTGGACTTTGCAGGGGTTTATTTTATTTAAGCCATTAGCAACTATTAACATAATTCTCTTCATTTCACATTGTATAGTGCTGATGGAAAATGTGGGAGGAAAGGCAGTCTTCAAGGCATTAACCCCCTCACTCCTGAGGATGATTTCTATGCTTGAAAAGAATTTGATGATTTCAGCTTTCTTCTTCTTAGCTTTGCCTCTATTAGGATTGCTTGCATGAATAAGGGGTTGCAAAAACTGGCCCTTATATTGTAATGTAATCACAGATTGATTCAGCTCTGCAATCAGCTACTCATCTGTGATGATCATTTCAGGGTCCTGCCAAGACTTTCTGGAATACTCTGTGCTGGCTCTGTACTGATCACTTAAGCTGCTTAAAAAAAAAAAAAAAAAAAAAAAAAAGAAAAGAAAAAAAAGAAAATCCTTATATATTACTTTGTACTAATTCATAGATCTTTATCTGAGGGCTGGGAGAAAGAATCATAAGGAATCATAAAGAATTCTGCTTCTGGACATTAATAAAATATCTATGCATACCATCCCCAACAAAAACAAACACTATAAAAATGCAGGCACAAATAAAAACTGTTGAAAAAAAAAATAAGATTTAAAAAAGGGAAATGGTTTGTGATCTGGAATGTGCATTTGGAGAGAAAAGGAATATCCAAGCATCAGCATCCCTGAGAATAGCCCATTTACCAATGTCTAAACAGCTAATAACTGAATGTAAAAGTGTCTACCCAATCTAATAAAAATGTGCGATTTATTATTTACTATGGTATAAACTTTAAAACATTAACATGAAGAAGGTAAACAGAAAACTGAATATTTACTGTGTCAAAGACTAAGCTTACTTTCCAAAGTTTGAGTCAAATATTGCCACTAATAATAATGACAAGAATATTTCCCCTGGCATAACTGGAATTACTCAGAGATAAAGGGAGTATACAGAAGAGCTGAATTTGGCCTTTTTTTCTTTTGCTTTGTGAAAACCATCTCTGCTGATTTCCTTGTGCTTTGGACAACCGCACAGAGCCACAGACCCAGGTATTAGCCAGTGTCTGGGACTCTCAGTTCTGTGCAAGGGTGCCACAAAATCATTTTATTTCTAGCATACATCCTCAGTATATCTGCCCCTCAGAAACTACCACTGCTATATTCTTGTTCAACAGCTCGTATGTGGTACTTTCAACAGATGTTCCCCTCACCGTCTGTATCCTAAAAGGATAAATACATTACCTTAAGGCTGTATCCACTAGTTCCTTTCTACTTCTCTCTCAAAAGGTGCTTTTTTCTTTAAAAGCAGAAAAAAATATCCACAAGGAACTCTGAAAGTTTGCAATGTAACTGCAACCATTCAATGAAGTAATCTTAAACCACAAAATGTCAATATCCTCCTAAAATACAGAACAGCCCTACAATGAGGCACTAGTTAAACAGCGAAATATATACCACAAAAAGCTACCAGTGGTAGAAGTTTTTTGTATCTGCTCAATTGCTATTTTTTTTTTCCTAAATTGGAATAGTTTTACATGGTGCAAATAATAACCTTAGCTAACATGCTTCCAGATTCACGCAATCTGGCATCAGTGGATGTGCTATCTACCTGCTAAAACTATCTACTTTTCTTCACATCAGAGGATCCTTTGCAGGAATTACTGGTTCTCTCCCAGTTCAGACACCCAGATGTTTTTACCTTGGAAAACAGAGTGTGTACTGCAGTATGTTCCATGTGCAGCCAGGGAACACCATCACAGAGCTCCTCTACCTACAGCTTGGGTAAGGTAGTGTGACTGCACCACCTATAAACGCCTTCCCATGCCAATATCCAGCGTCCAGATATTTTTACATTTGACATTTGTCTTTCTGAGTAAAACTCTTTTTTACTTCATCTGAGTACAATTTGGTTCTTTCAC
>CM021765.1:90132768-90164498 GCA_011076525.1 Nettapus auritus
CAAAGTATCAAGATTGGGATTTACTCTGAGGGTGGGGGAGTGCCTTACGTCAGCTGCATGGTTATTTGCTATTCAACCTCTGCTATTGATTTCACTGAAAGAGTTGTCTTGTTGCGGTAAACTAGAAAGGTGACAATATAATCTTCTAAGACTATAAAATTATTTTCTGGCTGGGTTACAAATACATTTCAGGACAAAGTATCAAGATTGGGATTTACTCTGACAGTCCAGAAGTTCACTGCATGACAGGTTGGGTTTTCCATGCCTACAAGAGGCCACAGAAATCCTTTAGAACACTATTACAATTGCACTCACTCCTTATGCAGCTTACTACACCAGCTGGAAGTTGAATCTAGTATCAATCGTCAGCCGTGTTCCCCTGACTTGGGAAGATCCGCTTTACAGCCAGGGGCACAATATGACCTATCATTATTAAAGACCAGAGAGGATTCAATTCCCCTTTGTGAGCTATATCATTGACTCTTCATGAGAATTATTGCCTCTCAGTAAGGGAGGTAAAACACTTACAATACCTTTTCACACCCAAAGAAAATAGCAAGTTATCATATCTGATGAAAGTTCCAACCATATTTTCATTACAGATAATTCTACCTGGTTTTCATCAAAATAGAGAATATTAGTGATTCCCTGAAAACTCTGGAAAGCTTTTCAAATTAACCTATTTTATTGCTGTAAGGCCAGACATTGAAAAACTAAGTTGCATTTTACTTCCAAAGTATTTCCACTGATCCTATGGGGCCGCTCTTAATATATGTTATCATTTGGTGTAAGTAAATCAATATCCAGTTAGCCATAAATTACAGTAATAGTTCAGGTTCTACAGAATGGTTCAGAAGTGAACACCACAGTGAAGTTCATCCAGTTTTGAAAACTGAAGCAAGATATCAATGTATCAAGAAACTAAAGCTCCTTCTCCTTACCTTAAAAAAAAGGTCTGAAATTTGGAAAACTTTCAATAATTACTCATTATTTCTGTAGATGGCTCATACTCAGATCCAAGAATAAGGAGAAAAAAAATCAAACCAGTACTTAACTTGAAGTATTAAGTACACTTTGTTCTCCTGTATGCACTCAACATATCTCTTCTTGTTAAAATTATAGCAAATTGGAACAGTAGTTTCCTCCTGAGTCAACATTCATTTCTCTCCCCTTCCCTCCTGAAGACTGTTACATTTTGAAGTCACAAATGATTATTTATTTATTCCCTATAAAAATGCATACGTGGTCCCAAAAGCCAGAATATAACATTCTGTAGTACTCACAAATGCAGTACTCATTATTACAAATTATTAGATCACTTAATCTTCCTTGCCAGTTCCTTCTTTGAAAAAAAATATTCACAATCCCCCCAATACCAGCCTAAAATACAATACAATAAAAATAATAGTAATAATAATGATATGTTTGCTTGGTCTTTTATGGCACAGAAAACAAATGTCTGCTGACTTGTATTGCAGGCATATACACATTGCAGGTTGATGTATGGCTGAGTCAGTCAGTTCCTTACCCTGAGGATGCTCAGTCTGGGTAGAAAACATTGAATTGTTTTTTAGGATCTGGAAACAACTATAAGAATCAGAAGATGAAGCTGCATTGTTCCTGCTTTGAGTTCTTTCCTTTAAGATGAAATAAAACTGAGACCTTTGACTCAAAAGGCCCCTATTCTGAGAGCAGGATCATTTGACTAGACTTGTTCCCTTTGTGCAACTAAGCATGCATTGCCTGGAAGAGTGAAATAGTACAGCATCAACCTCCAGGCTGACACCAAATCCTTAGTGGGATGCTTGCTTTGCCCTGGCTTTGTAGCTTCCTTTATCCCTTTTCTCAAACCCAGCTCTGCTCCAAAGAGCTATTCATTCACCTGTTTTTTTTTTTTTTCATTAGCCCTTTCTTGTATGTCAAGGGCTGTTTTCCTGCCATTACTGTCATTGAGAGTAAGCATCTGATTACAAAGGGAATTTCCTAGCAAGAACAGACAAAAGCAAACGCGTGCTTTGCATCCCCAGTCACCTAAATCATGATACAAGTAACATAATAAAATACATATTCGTTTTCTGCTGGAAAGAGATTGTGATCAGAGGTGATGTATAAGGAATATGGGCTGTGCATGTCCTCAGAAATCCTCATAATAGTGATGAAAATGAATTAATCTCTTAAAACCTCCTGCAGTAAAGTCACCTTATTTACATAGGGTACAAGTCAACTAGAGATGAATTAGGTGAGCTCTGAAAACTTCATATTTCAGCAGTGTACACTGCCTGAAAGTAACAGGTTCCTGGTTGATGTAGGTGGTATACTCTAACCCTTTACCCTGAATTGCACATCTAAGAATTCCTTGCATACACACAAAGACTAAGTTAGAAAGCAAGTGCACATTTCCACATCTTAGGAAAGTACTGCAACCGATGTGGTGATGTTGAAACCTGACACACTTAAAACCCAATTGATTATTGGGTTGAATATCTCCAGAAAAAAAAAGTGACAGGTGAGAATAGGAAATTGGACCTTCCTCCACTTGCAAAAAGACTGTGGGGTCCTGTGGTTTTGCCAGTGTTAACAGTGAGTATGACTAGATTGCATATTCATAGAGTTTGTTATGATTTATGTTGGTTGTAGCAACAAGACAATACCCTTACACAATACCCGTGGGATTGCAGCAATCATTGTTTTATTGTATCATAGCAATAGTTACAACTACACTGCAGGAATCGAAGTCAAGACTGAAGTCTAATATGGCAATATGAACCTAAAGACTTTTACAGTATGGGGAATGCAGACAGCATCTCTGAGTCTTGACCTGAATTCTGGGAGAAGACCTTGTGGAAAGCAACAGAGACATTTATGACGTCCAGGCATATTTTTAGAAAGGGCCTCTAATTAGTTACCTGCTATGTCTTTATTTTAATAAGAAATGGAATAAACGTAAGACTTTCAGCACAATCTATTTTCTGTCACCAATGTGCTGCAGAAGCACATATGAAAAATAGGCAAATCAAATTTGGAAGACAGAATCTGAAGTGTTGCATCAGTCTGATTAAACCAGAACAAGGTGGGTGGCTTGATCCTTGGGAAGCAGTTGTGATATCGCTTCTCAATTTATTTATTTATTTATTTATTTTTGTCAGGCAAAGGCAAAAACACCTTTTTAAATAGGCTGAAATTCCTAACCCATTCTTTCACTCCCACTGCTCCAGTGCCTGTTAGAGCATTGAACAATTATACAGAGACCCTAACATACCATGCAACCTATGTTGGGAACATACAGTAAAAGAGTCTTATTAGCTGGCTCTATTAGCTGAAATGAGCAAGAGCAAAATAGTTAGTGAGCTGAATTTTAGGTGCGGGGCATTACACATCCCACTGAGACAAACAGCAAAAATTCACGCCTCTTTTAAATGCTGTCAGAGCGTAGGTTGGGAGGATAATACATCACTGGGTTACACAAAGATCAGGTACTGTGCAACCAGGAAAGCTGGAAACTTAAGAAACACCACAAAAGCTTAAATTCTCAAGCTAAATTCTGCAACAAAGTCAGATTCTCATGTCAGTGTGTAGCTGAAGAATCCCAGAAAACAAACAGCGATGCGTACAGCATTACACCACAGGTCTTTGCAAACTTCCCACAGAAATCTGCTCTGAAGAGGGAGACTTTGGCCCTTGCATATCTCTTAGAATCACAGAATCATATAAACATTAAGGTTGGAAAAGACCTCTAAGATCATCTAGTCCAACTGTCCACGTACCATTACCAATTACCAATTACCATTACCACGTACCTAAGTACCACATCTACCTTAAAATAATAATAATAATAATAATAATAATAATAATAATAATAATAATAATCAGTCTTTCTTGTTTTCATTTCCCTCTCCTGACCTACAACTGTGTACAGTCTCAGTGTTCAAAGCAGGACTTTCTACAGCTACAAGTCTGTGCCTCTACTGTTGCAAACTACATAGAGTAATCCCCACCATCACTGAGTCCAGATCCACTTTAGACTGTTAGTACTTTCCATATATCCATATACAAATTTATATATTGTATTCTCATTTCTCGTAGCTCTTCTTTCTTTCTAAAAACAAGCAATAACAGCTATGAGGACCAACCAGCAAAATGACATCCCTCCTTGTCACATTTGCCATCTCAGTCAGAGTTGTACTGAAATCCACAGGTTTTCCTCTGGACTTAAATGCAGAACACTGATCCAGGAAAGCTCAGAGGGTGTGAGAGCAGAAAAGAAATCTTGGAAATGGCAAGATGTCACGAGACTTTCTGGCTCCTGTGTTCAGATTGGGCAACTGAGACTAGTAACACAGTCGAACACTTTGGGCTGACAATCTTACAGCCAAAACTTGACAGAGAGGGTAAAGGTTACTTCCAGGAGCTAGGTCTGTGACTACCACTTCTCTAGCCAGTAAACGGTAAAAGTAGGGTGCTACTCCTCACACATAGGCATTACTTTTCCCATGAGTAAGCAAAAGGAAGGAATTTGGCACCCTGGGAAGGACTGCCACCCCTGCCAAACCTGCTGAAGCATAAAACAGCTTCCCCCAGGGATCCTCAGGTATTTTTAAATTTTCTAAATTGAATTGACAACACCATCTGCAGCATTTGGGCCTGCTAAAAGCCTTGTAGTGTCTAGTTATCCACCAGTACCGCAGACTTGGCTTTTTCAGAAATGAATCAGAATTGGTTGAGGGGTAATTCGAGAATGCAGGAGTTTTTCCTGCCTGGGAAATCTAAGAATTAATTAGAGAAGAACCTTCCAGTGTTTTATTTTTGCAGACAAAAAAAGATGTGGGGGTCTGTATTCCCCCTTGTTTGCAATTCACATCAGATTAAGTTATATATGAAAGTACAAGCATAACAATTTTATTTATTAATGTATTTAGTTTGCACTACTCTGGTTATAAATATTGATCTGTTTGGATCATTATCTGCAGTACAATTTTAAAAATAGAATGATTAAATTCAATAAAACCTAAATTTAAGAATAGCTGTTTTAGTCTTTTAATACAGCAACTATCATATTAGTGAAGACCAGCTGGATTTCAGAAGAAACAGCAAGCTATGAGGCTGTTTCCCACAGCAGCTTCTGAAATAAAAGATTACAAGTGTATTATTCAGCTGTTAATAAGAATCATAGTTTCTCCTACTAGTTTACTAGTTACAAATTGCCTTAACAGAGTCAAGTGCATAAACAGAGTTTAAATGCATAATGTAGGGTAAGGCTGTGTTAAATGCTTTTATTACATTACACAAAAGCATTAATCTTAAAGGCAACATGAGTACTTGCACATATTATAAAGTCACCAGTGTGAATGGCACTTGGTGTTACAATTGGGCTAGACTTTAAAGAACTCCACATTCTACATCATCTAAAACTTATAAACAAGGCGCTGTGACAACAGTCAAATAAATCCTTAAAAATGACAAGGGGATTGAAAGGTTAAGGACTATCCATATGTCATTATCTTGCAAAGAACGCAGGAAACTCAGGTGGCCAGCAAAGCATACACAATTAGCAGGGGAAGGAATACAGAAATTCTCATTTTCTAGAGGAATAGAATAATCCATCTAGGCAAGTTGAGGATCATAGCAGCAAAGGAAAAGTCTTTGGTATACTACCGCTGACCAAATAGAGTAAGGTGCTCTTCCCATGAGAGGAAGCTGCTAGCATCTCCACCCAGAAAGCAGCAGTTTGGATTCCTGTGCTCCTTCCACCTTTCAGCCTCTGCTCAGCAGCTCCATGAAGCACACAGTCAGGAAGAGGCGACCTGCCATACAGCAACGAGGTGTGTAATGAAAAACAAATACTTAAAGTGGTCTAAAAGAAACCATCATATCAAGATCTGGATGAAAAAGCATTTCTTGGGTTGACAAAAAAAAATATCAGTATTGACTACAATGTCTGGAAAAGAGATAAGCAGTTGAACACATTCACACATTATTCTCCTTCCTGTCCTCACCAACTGAATTTCCCACCTATTTTGTGGGAGTATTGCTGGCACAGTGCAATGGACATTCTTATTCCCCATGGTATCCTCAAGGCTTTGGTTAATCGTGATCAAAGCACAGTCTAGATGATACAGAATGCAGAGTGATAGCAGAGTTTGGAGTGAATCCGAGAAGGAAACATGACTTTGCCCAATCTCAGGCTATAGCAGAACTGATATTAATATTAATGGTCAGCAGAAGACAGGAGGGCAGATAGCTCCGAATAGCAGAACTGAGCACCTACTATCTCACTTGAATCTGGGTGAAGAAATAAGGTGGGACTGAAAGCTACCTGTACTGGCACTTCCACAGCTGGTGGATAATTGGTGCTGAGTATCACCCTCTTGGTTATAACTCCCACATCAAACTGGTTCCAAATCTGCTTCTGAAACAGCTGGACATTTGCTTTTACTCTGGATGGAATGAGAAAAGCCAGCCTAGCCCTTGCATGGTCTAGCATTACCCAGACAGCAAGTGGAGGCTGACAAAGTTTCCTACTTGCTGAGCTACAGACCCCTTAAAACAATCCAATGTGAATAAATGCTATTTAAATTGATAGTGCGCATTCACAGACAAAATTGGTTTAAAATTTATTACATGTTGTGTTTCATTGTGTCAAGACAGAACACAGCGTATATTTTAAAAAAAACAAGCAGGTTTTCTTAAAATAATCAAACATTCAATAAAAGAGGTTTATTGTTGCTTTCTTTATTTGTTGAGCTGGGGGATGGTGGTTTTTTTTTTTTTTAAAAAAAAAAAATCTTTCTCTTGCAAGCTCAGCGGTGTTGAATTATCACAGGAAGGATGTGGGAATTTGTTTTACTAACTTTAGTAAAAATTTGAATTGTCATTGAATTTAGTTTAATCCTGATTTAAATGTGAACTGCAGTGTATACATCTCCGCACTTCTTCAATTGCCCACTTGCATAAGAAAATACACTCCAGAATATGCTTACTAAACACATAATGGCTTTGAGATGGTTTTAGAAGCAGAGACGTATAATAATTTTCTTTCACTGTAGTAGCTACATACTTCAAATGTGGGCAACATTTACGTTAAAATTATTAATTATTATGGCTGCCAGACACAATTAAAGGACAGTTTGTGTTCTTCCTATGACTTCCTTCAAACATTCACCACATAAGACCTTATTGAAATGACTAAGCTAAGAAGTAATATAGGGTAGCAATTACATGATCTCTACTCCCCCAAGCCCTAAAATAGTTTGCAAAAGAGGGCAGTATTGACCTACATTGTTGTCAGGAGGAGAAGTGAAGGACAGAGGGTTTCAGGCAAAAGTCTTTGTCCATTTTAGGTGGTTTTGCTTGTAGTTATTGTATATGGAGAGCACAAGCCTTTCCAAAGTCTTTTCACAGCACAGTCAAAAGACTTTCAAAAAGCTTTCAACAAGCTCCCTCTCAAAAAGCTTTTAATAAACGTATTCAAAAATGTCCCACAAAGAGGAGGGAAGAGTGAGAAGACAAATTTGTTAACAGTGCTAAATTATTCAGGGCAGTGGAAATTAACAGATGCTGTAAAGTTATATAGAAAGATGGCATAATAGTGGAGGATAAAATGAAAGCTGAAAAGCAGTGTTGCTAAATGTGCAGTGGTGCACCATAGGAGACACAATCTCAACTTGATGTGTTCACCAATGGGCTCTGAACTAGCTGCTGCATCTCTGGAACAAGAACTCCCAGTCAGAGCACCTGGTTCTATGAAACCATCTGTTGGCCTGAGAAAAAAATAATGGGATCCTAGGAATTACTAGGACAGAAACACAGAACCAATCTGAAAACATAATTACGCTTTGCATAAACCCATGGTGTGCCCACAGCTGAATGCTGCCTGCAGTCCTGGCTTTCTGATCAGAAGGGTGGCAGTAGGATGAGAAAAAATTGCAGATAGGGGTATCACATAATAAAGAATGACCTCTGAACAAGAAACAACAAGATTAAGAATTTTGTGCACAGAAAAGAGACAACCGAGGGTAGATATGACACAAATGAACAGAAATGACAATGTCATGGAGAAGATTATTAGGAAACGATTACCTTGATTTCTTGTAATGCAGGAAGTAGGGGAGAAAAAATGAAATTCTCAGGTGACAGGCTAAAAACAACAACAACAAGGTACTTTTTCAAGTAGCATATTTAAACTGTGAAATTCCTTGCCCAAGCATATTCTAAATACAGGAAACTGTTACAGATTCAAAAATCAACAAAGCCAATTTATGGAAGCAAGTCCAACAAGTCTGCTAAGCTCAGAAAGGACTTTAGTAACCTAGGACATTGCTACACTATGGATTGCTGGAAGAAGAGACAATATGCCAGGGAAGAACCACTGTATGCTTGCTCTGTTATTACAACTTCCCAAGACATTTGGTACATGACTACTGCCAAAACACAGATACAGGCTAGATGGATTTTACTATCCTTCCAAAATATGCCTTAGAGGTCTGAAGAGACAGCTCTGTAAATAAAAGTATTTGTGCTGCTGTAGTTACTTGTGTTTTTTATTGTGGTCAGTAGGTTTGCCCAAAGAAGCCCAAAGGATCTCTAATAGAGTTTGATGCCATAGACAATGTCTTCATCTATGAATGATATCATGGTGGATGGAAGGTGGAGATCTTGACCGTAATGAAATCAGCAAGAGTTTTGGCATTGCCTGACAAGGGGCAATAGGTGCAAGCTGCAACATAGGAGGTTCCGCTTAAATATGAGACAAAACATTTTTTAACTATGAGGGTGACAGAACACTGGAACAGGATGCACAGGGGGGTTGTGGAGTCTCCTTCTCTGGAGACATTCAAAGCCCACCTGGACAGATTCCTGAGTGACCTGATCTATGTGTTCATGCTCCAGCAGGAGGGTTGGACTAGATGATCTTTCAAGGTCCCTTCCAATCCCTAACATTCTGTGATTCTGTGATTCTGCAAAGCAGGATCTTACCTCGTGTTCCCTCAGTCCCAAGGCTCAAGTACTCCCACTAACATCAGGGCTCTTCCTGGTGACTGCCTGAATTTTCAGCATGAAAGAACAATGAAATTTTCAAAGCACAGAATTTTGTAGCAAGCTCTTCAACAAAAAGTGAGGGTAAGAGTTTAAGAACTGCAAGAACTTTATACTAAAACAGCATACAAGAATGCACTAACACAGCCACTGTGGAATTGCTCTGCTTTAGTGACTCTTGTCAAGGCCTTGGCTCTGTTTTAACATTCAGACAGCTGAGGCTGGAAAATGAACCCAATTTTGAATCTTAAAGAGGGAAATGGAAAATGTTTTATAGGCTTTCATGTTTTATTTGAAGATTATCATAAAGAGAGATCTTTCATGTTGCAGACTCTCAACCATAAACCTTTAAGACTGCTGACAATCATGGCAAAAATTTTCAGAGAATGATCTGGTCTATATTTTCATTAGAGTAGAAAGTATCAGAACTTAAGTAAAAAGTCCACCTTTTAAAATGAAAAACTACCCCTAAGTGAACTGTCTTCCAGAAAAAAAAAAAAAAAAAAAAAAAAAAAGTATTTATATGGATTCTGTTTGAGCATTTTCTTTGTCCTTTAAAAACCTTTGATTGAAAGATTATTTGATTTTGTAAAATGAACATGTTAGTGGATTTCAAAACACATTTCATATAGTACTACTTAGGGGATGGAACACAGAGTTATAAAATACAGAATGAGCAATCAACCCTGTGAATCAATATATAGTTGCCATATTAATATTTACTTGATCCATATAAACACAATAAAAGAATGAAAACAGAATCACTGCTCACAAAGCAAACCTCTCCATAAGGCAGTGTTTTCTGCACATACCTGACATGGCCCCATATATTATCAAGTCATTTCAATATTTCTTCAGGAACAGCAATTTGCTTAATTGTGTCTGAGCAAGATGGTTGGAAAATGCTGAGATACAGAAAGATTTTTATCCATGACAATTCATGAGGTAAACTAATCTCTTCTTGATGGATGAATCAGATTTTTGGAATTCAAGTCTAAATCCAACAGATGATGTTACTCCTCTGAGGGTTTTAATAATAAGAAGCAGAGAATGAGGAGAACTATATAGCTAAATCATTGTAACTAGACAGTTGGAAAGGCAGAGACAGTTTGCACTTGTACCAACTTAGATCTCATGAAACCATGTAATGGAATAAAAACCTTAACAAAAAATTAAAACAAAGATGGAGGGCTTTAATTGAAAACTTGATCAATTAGCACAGAGGCCATAAGAAGGAGGCAGCAGAGCATGAAATTTGATTAAACAGAACCATACGTCCTACTTCATTTTCAGTGATGTCACAAAACTGATGACCTTGAAAAGAGAAGACATTAGAAGGTTGTAAAATAGCAGTTATCTCAATGCTGGTTAAAATAGAGAACCGATAATAAATATTGTACAGTAAGGAAGCCTTAAATTAAAATCACATACATATTCAGAATGGAGAGATAGGTAGTCATAAATTGCAGTAATTGACATGAAATCCAAATTTATTACAATGGATCCAGGCAGAAGGAATGTAAGAAAGTGCCCCAACTTCACAAGTCTGACAAATGGAGCAGATCATGCTGTAGCTTGCTGGCTACTCAGATTATTTCTTGGCAGCAGGCACAATTGTATTGCATTGCATGATCCTTTTTTTAGTCAGAAAAGTAAATTAAATTCCAGAGATACACAGCATCTACAGCTACATGACACTGGAGTCACATTGTGATTCTTCTCTGTTTTGCCACAAAAAAAAAAAATAATGACAGGACACTCCTTCGGCCATGTGGCACTGCCATTAACCAGTGAAATTCTCCCTCCTTTTGATGGCTGAGGTAGGAGGTGAACTTGATAACCTGCAATGAAAACAACAACATCTTTGTTCCTGTTGCAAAGAGGTGTGGCTGCATGGTCTGTCTTCCTGCTTACCACAGGACATACTCACCCACCCGTCCACATTCTCATAGGACCACGTGCAATTACACAACCAGATTTCTAACAATTATCCAGAACAACCAGCATGGGACTTACGTCTTGAGCTGCATTTCAGCTTTATGCTAACTGTGAACAGGCACACGGTGCCTTTCTGGAACAGAGTTTTCCCTTTAACAATTTTGAACAACTTGGACTGACAGGGAGACTTTGTACAGGTCTAGCACTTTATGTTATGTGGCCATGGTGTTTTGATTCTCTACAGTGCACTTTAAAATTAGATGTAGTCATGTGGAAATACAGCTTAAGTGATTCTGAGGTGGATTTTTTCCAAAGTGGCATGTCCTTGCAGCCACTTAGAGCCAGCAGGATTTGAATGAGGCCAACACAGAGTGCTTTTGAGAATTCCACTCATTGTGCACTCCAAAATAAAACAAAAGCGTATGTATAGATCTAGTGTGATAGTTTTGCCATCGGTGTTCTTCCGAGGAAAAATATTATGGATAAAGGTCCCTTATAAGAAATTTGAAAAACTTTTGCTTAGCTTGAAGAGGACTGACAACTCACCCTGCTGTTCACACGTACTGCTGATCTCCTCCCTGCAAAACAAATGGAGTGTGGAAGGATAATATTAATATCATGTCATTTTCTGTTACAAAGTTAGAAAGCCAAAGAAAGAATATATATATATTTTATGACAACAGCAAGTGAAAGGAATTTGTGCAGGTCATGTAGCATTAAATGTCTCGCTGTGCTCTCTGAAAAGAACTGAATTGGTTAAACACAATGAACTAGATTGTAGTTACTATACACTGACACTCCTTTCTTCACTGGACTATTCCCTCCACAAAGAAGAAAGGGACAAGCACTGGTGTAACACTGATTTGCAGAGAGCATAGCACCAACATATCCTGCCCTGGGATACCAGTGCAGAACACATGAAACACAAACATGAGGAATGTTTAATTCTGCCCAAATCAATCACGAGCAATTTTGCTTTTCATCTGTTCTCCCATTTTTAATTCTCTGATAAACAAACCACAAATATTTTTGTCTGTAAACTTCCCAGTCTGACCTTGTGGAGTCCCTCCTAAACCTCTATTCCCTAACTTAGTGAGAAACAGAGAATCAAAGCTTGCAAACACTGTGCATTTGTTCTGATACATTTGTTTACACTTTACTTGGGCTGGAACAGTACAAGCAGAGGCCCTGATATTCCATTAATGTTGCATTCTTTTTATCTTCTGTTCTTCTTCAGTGCGTGCACAACCTTGCCTCTCCAAATAAATGAAAGACACCACCATCCAGTCCCATAAACACTCATCTAAACAACATCAACATGCAAGGAGAAGGAGTATTATTTATGTAAATTGATTTTCTTTCTCTTTTGTTCCAATGAAGCTTACACCAATTTGTATCAATCTTGTTTCTTGGTGACCATGGCTATTTCTTTCTTTCTTTCTTTTTTTTTTTTTTTTTCCTTTCTAGCATCTGGTTCCTTTCTAAATTTCATATCATGCATGAGAGGCATAATGTATTTATTCACAGATAGCACTACTTTAATACATTGCACTAAATTAAGTGTGCTGCTAAATACTACTTTTTTGACAGCCAAGTGGGATATGGGAATAAACATTAAAATATTAACATTCGTAGGCTGGTGGGAGGTGGTGCAGTCTGTTCATGCAACCATTTTACAAAAGAAAAACCCAAGGAAACCAAGACTTGGTGTTGTAAAATATTAAACTAAGCAAAACATTCACAGCAAAATATTCACATTCCTCAGAATTCTGAGGCACCAGGAAAAGACCACTACTATGTTTTAGATGTGCACTGCTGAAATATGGGCAATAGGGACAGAAGAAGCTTGAGTTGCTTCCAAGAAGGCACTTTCCTTGTCGAGCATGCACAGCGTTTGCGCTGCCCAGTAGCTGCTTGTAGGATGTAGGTCCCAGGAAGGTACAGTAATATATGAGAAAAGACTCTCCAGAAATCTCTTTGCTAGCAGAGAACACAAAATGAATAGAGTTTATCCCAAGAAGTTTAGCAGATGCTGAGTCTGCACACAAGAACTACAATCACCAATTTCTGTTAGCCAGGTACTTGCAGAGACCTCACACACTTATGACACAGTGTGGAGCTCCTTCTTCCTGGTAACAAGCACAAGTTCCTTCCTCAGCCTTCAGAGAAAACCCAGAGAGGAGAAACTCCTAGCACTTCCCTCTGTGGGACTAAATGGCCAATCATATTTTTTGTTTATTTACTGAAGACTTGCCACATTCTTAAGCCAGTGGGTGGATGCTTTCTGTGGATTCCACATGCTAGTTCTGATATAGAAACACCATATGGATTGTTAGAACTGGTGAAGTTTGCTACAGATATTGCAGGTTTTGTTAAAAGAAAATAAAACAAAAACAATGCTCCCAGCATTTCTGGGACAACATAAAACTTTGAGTCAATGAAAAACAGAAGAACATGGGAAAGTGAGAAACTGGGCTTGGGAACAGAAAAATCAGGAAGAGGAACTCTAGGATTCATTCCCAAACAGTCCTTAAACCCCAAAAGCAGTGTCGTCGTGCATCCTGTGAAAGACATTGATGAGGAACAGCCACATTGCATTTAGCTCTTCTCTGGGGATATGCACCAGCCAACCAGCAATCACTCATACCTTTGCTTCAGTTCCAACAGACAACAGGAGGAATGCATGGGTCCTAAAAACTTGTTGCAAGTTCATGGGCAGTCAAAGACTCTAGTCTTAAGTCTACCGTCTTTCAAACCCCAGCTTGCCTTGTGTCCAAAGTGTGCTGAAGGAAAGGCTACTGCAAGGCTCATTTTATCCTCTGCAAACTTCCTGCAAGCACGCAAATCTTAGAATGGTCCTGATGTCGCGTGCAGCCAGGCAGCATAGTAATTATGGGCAGCCGGGCTCACAGGCATACAGTAATGAAGATGAACAAACAAGCTAGGTTGGCAATATCAAGTAATGCAGACTAACAGGAGAAGCTTTGTAGATGGATTCAGCTGGTGCTTAGGAACTGATATCTGCATGAGCTGCACTTGAGAGCGTTTGTACTTCAGACTAGCTTTAGCCTGGACCACTGCACTGAGCCCATTGCTTTTGAAGCATGACTGGAGCACGACTCCTGATTTAGCTTCATCTGAAAAGAATCCACTTTGAACAACTGGTCCACAATGTGAAAGCTTGCTAAGTGTGGACAACGAGGAGATTAATTCCAAAACAAGTCAAAAGTAAACCGCTAAATTAAATGCATTCTGGACTTTTTTCTAGAAGAAAAGTTAGGGAGTTTTCAGCCATTTCAGTGACCTGGGCTGGTTTGTATGTTATCCCACAAACTGTGGTGGCTTCTGTACTTCCCATTTACAAAGCTTCACTGGAGAAAACTGGAGAAAGGGTTTTTCATAGACCTGGAGATGTTATACAAATTGCATAGCAGAGTTTATGATACACAGTATGACTCTAGCAATATTCTTGGTCATATCTGACACCAAGTTAGGTATTAATATTAATTTAGAACCGGGGGCTGTGTCTCACTATCTGCTTAAACTGTGTTATTGAGTAGAATCTGATATCTTGGCTGTGAAATATGTGATAAGCATATTGTGGGATATTGGGCAAGAAACCGTAATGTGAAGTTGGGTAAATGAGGCATTTCACTTCTTAGTTTTCTGCATTCCTTTTTTTCAGATATTTCCATTCCAATTAAACCACTACTGATGTTCAGTTTTTCTCACCAAAAGCCAAGTAGGTTTATCAAACTTATTACCAAAAATTTGCTTATTTTACTGGTTAGCTGTTGACCTTTCACTCTGCTTTCACTTAACTGGTAATTTACTAATCTTATTTATTATTTCAAAATTATCAATGTTATTTTAAATATGTTACTTGAAAAAAAATAGTGAGTATCAGTCATATGAATTTTTTTCTTTCAAGTGGGCACAGCAAGCCTTTTGATTTTTCCCACTTATTTTTATCTACTATAAGGCTTTAATTGTAGTAGTTCTTATGAAAAATTCAAGAACTACAGCTATGTTTTTCACTGCAGCTTCTAATTTATGATTCACCACTTTTGGAATACCAATCTCAAGATACCCTGGAGCTAATTTTCAGAGGTGCTGAATGCCCACAGCTGCTCGTGGCAGCTGCTGGATGCTAGTCTGTCTTGAGATTGGCAGACGGATGGCATGTTAAGCACTAGTGTACATATATCTGTGAGATAGTATTGCCGGTGTCCCTTTGTCAATCCTGACCAGAGGGAATTGGGTCTAAAGAACAGACTGAACAAATTAGGAGACGGCACAGGTTTGAACACAAGCCATTCCACAATAACTCTCAGTTTATTAATGCCACAATCATGAATGACATACCTCAACACATCTTCAAAGACATTAAGCATTCGAAATAGCTTGGAGAGCCAAAGAGCTTAGAAAACACATTTCTAAATAAGCAACCTCTCTTATTGCTCATAAAAATGTCTACACAGGAAGGTAGTTTGGAGTACCTAGCTTAAGCCTGGATTAAGAAAATGCATCTGCGCTCTTATTCTTTGTTCTGTACTCCTATTCTACTAGTATCACATCGTGTGGTACCTGGGTTTCCAGAACATGACCAGACAAGGTCTCACAGCTATTTTCTTCTTGTCTACTGCAGACAGAGTTGTGGACACCCCTGCATTGTAGTTTCATACTCTATCTTTCCACAGCACTAACTTACCTGTGAAGAAAAGACCCGTGGGTGAAAAAATAGCTTGGTTGCTACATCCCTTTAGTAAGTGGTCATTCATTTAGCTCTGCATCTAAGCCAAGCAGAGTTTCTTATACTGGCACAAGGCACTCAGGAATCCGATTGAGACACATTTCTACTAGAAGGAAGACCCGCCACCAGCAATGCTCTGCAGCCACTGCCAGGCAGAGTCATACACATATTGTTGCTTAGATTTAAGGAATCAAGCAAAGACTTATGCTAATATACGTTTTCTTAACTGATAATGTATGGTCAAAGCATTTTCCAGGGAACTGTTTCACACTGGGAAATGTTGAATTAAAATAAACACATGCCAGTTTCCATCTCAGAATTGAGAGAGAAGTATCAAATTGAATAATGTTTCACCTAAAAGTATCAAATTGAATAATATTTCACCTTTTGCTTTGATTCAGTCATACTGAAACCTTGTGTTTTGATAAGTTGAAAGCATTTAATTTCACTTTGTTATTACCTTTAATTTATAAGGTTTCATATTCTTTATGTATTATTGTTAATACTTTTGGTTTAACACAGTACTCTGTTTCAGCATTACTGAAATAAAACTGTTCAGAGTTTCAGAATAAAATAAATCAGAATGTCTAGCCTAATTGAGATTTTCATTGTAATTGAGAAAGAAAGCACATTTTGGAACTCCACAATATCTTGTGGGATAGTACTTGCTGAGTTGTTCTACTTCTGGGTCTTTATTAATGTTAAATGTAAATAAGAAATACAAGCCAGTACCTCTAGAGAATGACAATGCAGTTTTACTAAATCTTGATTCAGACACTATTTCTGTACCTTCATACAGGAACGAGAAGCTGTACTTGTTACCAAAGATCAACGCATCCCATAATCATGTCAATTGCCATTACATATATATATATGCATATATGCACATATCATTCTTTCACAATAACATCAAAATGCTGGATGGTAATTTTAACTGCAGTTTACAATTTCTTTTCAGCCCTAAAAGGTTCTAATATCCTTCAGAAACATTTACAGAAATGTGGCTTGCAGGGATTATTTAATCTACCACTACAGTTCAGACACCTCCGGCATGAAATTTGGCAACCGTTCAGCAGCCTTATCACACAGGAAACTAAAGCTGAATGGGCAATTTACAGGTCAAAATATAATTATCCACCAGAGATGAGATCAGAATTGCAAGATTAATACTAATAGCATAATCAGAACAAGCAAGGTAACATATATGTCTGAGGCAATCATCTGTATGGAGATGCCTCTTCTCGGCAATGTAAAACAACTCCTCTTCAAGAGCTTGTAAGGCCCTGTCTCGCTTGCTTCTTATGGTGGCAGGCAGAGATATTTCTACATGGTACATAAGTTAGAAGTTTCCCTATACAGTCTGGCTTTCAAAGAACAGCTGTGGGTTTTAATGTCACTTAATTCCATTAATGCTTTGTGGTCATTCCATGATTTAAGAACATGCATACCTTCACATTGCTGTGATCTTTTACCTCGTATCCCCTTGCATTCTGCCTTTGCTGGAATAAAATCAAAGGTATTTAGTAAAAAAGAAAATGTCAAATGCTTGTGCATTGCATACTCCCCTGCAAGCACAGCACGAAGACTCTTGTCAAAGAAATGTGCAGAGTTTATTATGATGCTACATTTGCAACTGTGAGTCAATAAACTAAGTCACACCTGCCACACATACAGAATGCAGGTGGGACCTTTCCTTTCCTCTTGCCAATATTAGGTTCTGGTAATCCATATACATGTGGCCAAATCATCACTGGATATTCCAATCGCACCTGCATTATTCAGGATCTTGGCTTCAGACCATACTGTTAATAAGACAAAGAGGTTTTTGTGCATTGAGTATAGTGTGCACATTGAGAATGGACTTCACTGTGCTTCTCTGATTGGTCACTGACAACCTCACACAGTATAAAAGATATGGGATTTTTTTTAACATGGGTCAGAATCACATTCAATTGAGTTTCTTCATTTTTGTGGCTTAATTATTTAAAGTGCCAAGGCTTAAATGAATTTCTGAAAAATGAGATATCATTCTAGCTGGAACACCATTACTATACTGAGAGTTAATGTCCCACAGGTATCGTCATTCTGACACTTGGTTTTGATTCACTCATAAATTTCCAAGGAAACACATTTTGAACTGAAATTTTCCATATTTGGTGACCTTTCACGTACCCATTTTGGTTTTGTATTGTGTATTTTGACAATATGAACTGGAATGTTTCAAACATCAACATCAGGAAAGTGGAAACAAAGAGAAGATGAACATTTTTGCTTATAGAAAAAAAAATAATAATAATAATAATAAAAGATTTGTACATTTTTTTATGAGTTCTGGCATCAGAAAGACATAAAGCTGAAAAATTGAAGAGAGTTCACATTGAATGAATGAGTGCTTTGATGTAGGTAGGTCTAGGCTGTTAAGGGGCTTTTTGAGCACACAGAGAATACATATAGTTTTACATAGGAAATAAGTCTTTAACACATCTCTTTCCAAGTCCTGCCAAAGTAGGGGTCTTTTCAATCGTAATAGAAGAATATAGGTTCAACAGAATTAAAGCCATAAATTGTATACAAATTTTGTAGGGAAAAATAAATAAATAAAAATAATATGCTTCATTTCTGCAGGGACTCAAAGAATTTGTCCCTCAATACATTTGGTCCTTTGGCAGACCCCGTCTCTGGGTCTGCACCATGCCTCTGAAAGTGCAGCGCAAACCTTAAACGTGTCTATCACACTACTTCTCACTGTGCCTGCACAGAGCAGGAAGGAAACTCCAGCCGGAATGCCAGAAGAGACTGGACATCTTTGCTTTACCTCTTAATATATGTCTTCTATGATTCTCATTTAAAGAAAAATGAGAAGTTGTTGGCTTGAAGTGGCTGCCTTCTTTCTGGTAAGAAAACTTGAGCGTGTGGCTCAGCAAGGAGGCAGTTCCCAGCCTAGAGAGCACTGTGAGGTGGGATGAGCTCTGCATTAGTTTTACGTGTTGAGAAGATTAACGAAATTATGGCTGTTCCTGGTTGTTCTTATATAGCATAATATTTAGCACATTGCTCTCTGAATTTTGAAATTTCTTTCGGTGAGATTAAATGAGACTATCAAGGGCACATTTTCAATGCAAGAAATGCACATTGAAAGACCCATTACCTTTAATGGAAGCTGCACAATTCAGGCTGCGTACTTACTCCCTAAAGTTGTTAATCCTTTTTCCTACTTTTAATCTAGTTTTCAATAGTTAGGTCCCTACATGTATATTAGAAATTCACAATGGAAATCTTCAAGGCTGTTTCCATGAACCTGTATAATTACAGGATGTTTTTTTTTTTTTTTTTTTTTTTTTTTTTTTTTTTTTTTAATTTATCTTCAAATTTGTGCTTTTTTTCTTATTTTTCTCTAAGTCTATCTGTCAATATGCTGTACATTCAGAAATATCATTATTTATTGATGTTAACAGCATTCTTTGCTGTGTCACAAGCTATTGTTGCAATGGGATATGTAGATTAGCACCATTTGTACAGTGCCACATGATAAAATAGCTAATTTAATACGGCTTACATCTCTTCTGTTTGTATGCTACCACTGGGATACAAATATTTTTCCCTGAAGTGATTGATTTTTTGTTGATGAAAGCTTATTGGAAATCCTAAGACTCCAGAGACTATTCAGCTGATGGCTCTAAGTCCTGAAGATGGATTTAAAAATACATTACTTCTTTATTTCAATTTGCAAAAGAGGCACTGAGAATCAGATCCTCCTTTAAGACAACATGGTAAAAATTGGACACAAACTTAAGAGTGGTTGATTATGAGAAGCAATTCCATTTGAGGCTTCACGTATGATTGACATAGCCTATGCTTTGATAAGATTAAACAAATCTCCGGAGATAATCGCTCATAATGAATCATTTATTATGTACATCTTAATTCTAGAGGGGTTAAGGATGAGTGAGCATGAAAGCCAGGGACAGAGCTTTGTGAAACCCACAAATACTCCTTGTAGATATTTATATGTGTCCTCAAGCAGCTCTTCATGAAATACAGGAATCAAGGACAGATAGCACTTTTCCTAAACAATGTGTGATGTGCAAAAAGTTGGCTCATATAAATCTGAATTCTGCTACAACCCTAGAAACCAAGGTAGGCAAGAACAGGAGAAGCACCAGTAACACAGCTGCAGAGCAGAGATCCAAGGCAAAGCAACCCTTCCTCTGTGCCACACGATAAAGGCAGAGAATGAGAGCAGGCAGCCCGGCTATAGCCCATCCACTTATTCACCACAGGATTGAAAGGCAAGCACTTTGCACAGGAGGTTGGGAATCACTACAGGCTAGTAAATCCTCTGATATGCCAGAGGATACATATCTTTGGCTTACTGTGCTGCCTCTTCTCATTTTATTCATGCTTGGATTAATAATTCTATTCTGTAGGGTTTGTTCCAGGGCAAAAAGCACCAAGAGGTGTTTTACATATAAATATGGTACAATTTTCTTTAATAGCATCATCAGACTAAAATTTTCTGCCCTAGAACCAATTATGCATTGGGCAAATATATATACGTGTGTGTATATATATATATATATATTTGCATAGAATCTTAAAAGCACAATGTCTTCAACTGTTATTTGCAGGGTCACATACCAAAATTCAAATTGGCTTCATGAAACATAAGAGGAAGATTTTGTAGCTAAACTGTTTGCATACCTTTTTACAAGCTGGCATATGAGCAGTCAGCAGGTGCCCCTCCAGAGTGACAGGCATGATGTACAGCTCTTACAGCCATACAACACTTACAGTCATAAACACGGCATGTTTTACAGGCTGCCTGATGACTTAGACAAAGAGCCATCATAATAACTTCCCTGGCTCCATAATAGCTCCATTTACAATTAGTGTTAGGAGGCAACACAGCTCAGTTCTGTGTCGGGAGCTGGTATGGATTTAGATCTGACAGTCTGGTGAACAAAATGTGCCTGGGTGACCATCTGCAGAGATTCATGCTCCCATTTTACACTGCTGGTTACTTGAATCATTGGGAAAAAAAAAAAAAAAAAAAAAAAAAAAAAAAAAAAAAGTTGTTTTGGTGCTGTTGGTGGGTTTCTGTGTGTGTGTGTGTGTGTATGTTTTGTTTGTTTGTTTGTTTGTTTTGTTTTTTCACTGTTCGTTGATTGCTTGCTTTTTACCTGCATAGTTTGGTTGTAGTACTCCTCTTAAATCTTCAGAAAATGCTGAGGACAATTTTAATAGTCACCTTTTATTATCTGAGCCGCATGGCCGAATGGATTTTTTCTTTTGTGAATGTGAAAAATGCCAGAAGTTTCTGCAGTAATTAGGTACAGTTGGGGTGAAGTGAAGGATCACAGGGAACTAGGTTAGATACAGGGGGAAGTGGTACTCACAGCCCAGTCTAGGCCATGCTCCCAGGACTGGGTTTCCATTGATAGGGGTGAAAAAAGTACTTATGTGACAGCAGGATATTCTATTACAAATGTGTGAAAATATAGATCATAATCAATAGCAATTTTCTGCTAATGGAGCTGTCTTGCTTGGGTTTGGTCACAGGTCGTAGACTAGCAAGCAGAAGCAGAGGTTCTTCCCCTGAGGCTCATGATATGCCACGCGACTGTGCTTCCTGCTTCAGACCTGTGTGCTATACAAATTGCCCAGTATAAAACAACTATCAACAGCAGCTATGCTCGAGAATCATCTTGTGTGAAAGATGCGTAAGATAGGCAAGAATGTCTTTGATGTTCAAAAGAGATGCATGTAAGAATTGCAATTTTTCTTTTTTTCTCTCCTGTCTAGTATTGAAATGCTTGGTCATTGCTATTTGTTCTCTCATCTACAGGGTACAAGAAGCATACCCTGTCTCTACCTTTCTGTATTTCAGGATCAGGAGAAAGTTATTTACTACACAACTAGAAACCTTCACCAAAATATGTGCAAGAACATAGAAACAAGTAGAATATTCCAGCTTGACAGAAATTAGTGAAAGGAAAACGGGAAATTGTTCCTATTTATCTTTCACTGTGTTCTATTTGTTTACTTGTTTGCTTTATGAATGTGTGGTGGTTTTACTCGGATGGGCAGCTGAGCTCCACCACAACCGCTCTCTCACTCCCCGCCTCCTCAAAGAGGGGGGGGGAGAAAAGTCAACACAAAGAGCTCGAGGTTTGAGATGAGAATGATTTAATTAAAGGGAAAGGGAATGGGGAGAAAAAGTAACAAAAGAAACAACAAGGCCACGCGGAAGCACAGAGAGAAAGGAAAAAGTCATTCTCTACTTCCCATCAACAAGCGATGTTCGGCCACGTCCTGGGAAGCAGGGCCTCAAAATGCGTACCGGTTGTCAGGAGAGAGCGAGAGAGAGAGAGATCCCTCCCCCACGAGAGCCCCCTTTATTGCTGAGAGTGACATCAGGTGTAATGGAATATCCTTTTCGTCAGTTTAGGTCAGCTGCCCTGGTGATGTCCCCTCCCCATCAATTGCCCTCCCCCAGCCTGCTGGCTCCTGGCGCTTGGAGAGAGTCCTGATTCTGTGCCAGCACTATGCAGCAATAGACACAACACTGGAGTGATACCAGTGCTGTTCCAGCTACGAGTGCAGCACTGTGTGGGCTGCTGCAGGGAAAGGTGACTCCATCCCAAACAGACCCAACACAGAATGATATAAAAACCTTTTAAAAGGTTCTTCTCCACCTGTTCATTATCTAAAACAAAGCATAGATCACTATTAATGTCACTTTAAAAAGACTGGAATGTGGAATTATTCTAATTTGATGGGCAAAAGCTGCTATCTGCTATGAAAAAGAGAGCAGAAAATTGCGTGTTGAACATACTATGGAGGTCATCAAACTAAAAGAAATCTATTTTCCTTCTAGAGATCAGAATAAATAAATAAAAGAGATGCATTCACAAAATAAATATACTAAGCACACAACTGCTAGTGCACATGCAGATTTTTCCTAACAACATAATGGAACATAATACAAGTGCATAGAAACAACGAGGACAGTTGTACACATATTACGTGTGTGCCCTTGCGTGTCTGTGTGTGCATTCTATAAAATATTTCAGCTGTCTTAGGCTAAGCATTTAATTGTTTGAAAAACACAAATAGCTATCCTAAAATAACTAGTAGAAAGTATCTAAGTCCTAAAGAGAGGTTTAAATGTTTTTTTTTTTTTTTTTTTTTTTTTTTTTTTTTTTTTTTTTTTTTTTCTCACACTGGCACATCCTAATAACAGAAACCATCACACTGAACTGAGCAACCCGTGTCAAACTGACATTAAAATTTCTTATCTGGTTATTGTACAAGTCTGGAAGGCCACAGTCTGGTAGGTCATTCTTCAAATCATAGAACCGTAGAATGGTTTGTGTTGGAAGGGACCATAAAGACCACTCAGTTCCAACCCCCCTGCCATGTGCAGGGACACCTCCCACCAGCCCAGGTTGCCCAAAGCCCCATCCAGCCTAGCCCTGAACACCTCCAGGGATGGGGCTCCACAGCTGCTCTGGGCAGCCTGTGCCAGGGCCTCACCAACCTCTGAGTAAGGAATTTCCTCCTAACATCTAATCTAAATCTCCTCTCTTTTGGTTTAAAGCCATTACACCTTAACCTATCACTCCATTCTTTGACACAAAGTCCCTCCCCAGCATTCCTGCAGGCCCCCTTTAGGCACTGGAAGGCTGCTGTAAGGTCTGCTTGGAACCTTCTCTTCTCCAGGCTGCACAATACTAATTCTCTCATATAGCAAGTAAAAATCTGGCCTTTCATGTAATCTTCACACCACTGAAAAGTGAGTGAAAGAAAGACAACAGTCTTTCATGGGACCACAGAGAAACAGACATCTTGTTCTGCCCACATTTTCCAAGAGCAGAGCCCAGGAAATGAGTCAGACAAGAGATAACCTTCCTCAGCATTAGCCAAGGGCACCATGTACTACACGCCCATGTCCTCCTCACTGCCCCTCTACCCCTGAGCCGATGATCACCCTCATCACCTTCAGCACCTGAAAGGTTCTCCCCTATAACTTTTAGGCACGTTTACTGCTGGTTGATGCGTATGAGGCTTCAAAGAGCCTCATTATGTATGAACAGCCTGTGAGTTTTTTGGGGGGTGTCACAAGGAATCTGAGACCCCAGGCTTGAGAGCACTTATAAAAGAGGGAAAATATATTCACATGCACACAAGCATTGCCACTGAAGATTTGCATAAAATTATCCAGACACAGAAACCCTAGATCCTTTCCTTAAAATAGCTCTCGCCATACTTATCTTTAGGGACTTTTCACTGTGTGGATGTAATTCCTTAATTAATCACTTCATCTTCTGTCTACAATCCTGCAAACCTCTTGGCAGATCTGTTGTAATACAGTTACATATTCATATGATCCACGCTTTGTCTTAAGTCAAATGTGCTTTTTATTAATAACGATGTGGATTATAATCACAGTTCTTTTCTTTTGGAAGTACTAGTTCACCAACAAGCCTAGGCAGAATAGATAGCTGGTTAACAAAAAAGGTAAGTAACAATTAGGTTGAATCTTCAGATGAAGATATTTAATCAAACATGTCATTAAATGTACATCTATCCAGAAACTCAGCTTCTGCACATTGTTCATAATTAAGGTAAGCATTTACCTCTGTAAGGTAAAATAAGGAAAACAAGATTCATACTTTTCTACAAACACTGACTGACATAGATGCAGCTATTCTGTCAATGGTGAAGGCTTCATCACATGATTTAAGTGTTTAAGGCCAGGCTGGATGTGGCTTTGAGCAGCCTGGTCTCGTGGGAGATGTCCCTGCCCTTGACAGGCAGGTTGGAAATGGGTGATCTTTAAGGTCCCTTTCAAACCAAACCATCCCATGATTCTATAATTCTATGACTTTGGTTAGGTGTACTGTCCAGGGCAAATGGGAAGGATTGCCTGGTGTCTGTCACAAACATTTGCTGACCAAATTTATAGCAACCAAGAAGTTGATCTCCTAGGTCTTCATCTAGAAGTACAGTTGCAAAACAAGTGTGCATATGTATTTATTTAACTATTTGAAAAAACAATCCTCCAAGTAGCCATCAGCCTACACAGGCATGCATGCAGGTGCAGGTACACACATCATCTATAAACACAAAGTGAAGAGGTGAAGAGGAAGCTTTTTGGGCTCAAGTTTCAAATGAGAAATGGGATGTCTAGAAGGTTCAAGACAATCAAATGACACATTCTATGAATAATATATAACACTAAACAAAATTTTATCCCACAAGTTCTTTCCTATTAATCTAGTTATGAATATTGCTTTCAACTCTGATATATCTAGATGCCAGAAGACTTTTAAGGACACAATGACTCTTTCCTCCATCTTTTCATCTTCCTCCTTCTCCTCCTTGAGCTAGAGCACTGGAAAAAAAAAAATGTTGATTTTTGGGAAGCTAAATCAAAGGAACAAGCATGTCTGACAGATCTTTCTGGGCTGATATCCTAATTGCTTGATAAAATAAATGTTGCAGCTGACATAAAACAGGATGTTGTTTTGCATCCTGAGATTAGAAATTTCACTATTGTGGTAGAAGTTATGAAAGATGATGCTTGTAGAAAAAGATATGCTTACTTGAGTAGCTTTGGCAGCTAGCGTGATTTGGCTGCTGTTAAACTAGTGTGGATGTCACAGGATTTGGCTTCATTCCTGAATTGTTTTGTGAACTTGCCCAAAAGTCATCACTCAATATTGTCCTTTTATTTTTTTCCTCAATGGTGCCAGTGGAGGGACTGTCCAGGTATAACTTTGCAAACCACCTAATATAGTAAATCTCTATTACAGCTAAGAACCAACAAACAAACAAACCAATAAATTGTCTGTAGGGTTTTGAACATCAGGCAGAAATCTCTAACTTCATTTCGTATTCAGTGGGGAACCAATGGAAAACAGAGCACTAGGGAAATAAACTTACACTTGACAGTGTTTCTAAACAGACAAGTTGCTGTGTTCAGTCATCTTGGGCTGTTTTCAGAGCGGATAGATGTATTTCCAGATAATGAGGTGCTATTTCTCCAAAGAAGCTTTAAATCCTGCTGCATATGATGAAACGCTGTAATGCTTTTTCATTTTCTTATTTTTGTTTTGCAAAAGAGCTCAATAACAGGGAGTTGATTGGAAAGACATTGGGGACCATCATGTTCTTTCTAAAAAAAAATCTCAAATCTTAAAAATGCTAATACCTACAATTTGCTAAAAGAAGTAATTTTATGACACTTCTTTTAGTGCTTCCTCTTCATTAAAGAGAACTTTATGGGAGTTTAACTTACTTTTTGTCTGTGTTGACCATTTGGATGGAGCTTGGGATTTGTTTGTGTGTTTGCTTATTTATTTATTGTTAATTGGATTATAAATGGTCACAAAGCCAATTCAGTCTCCAGAGCCTAAGATTTAATGATGCTCTGAATCTGTTTCTGAAGGGTAGCCACAGGGGAGTAGTACTGAGAAGGATGCCACCTTCTCTTTGCCTAGTGTAATTAAACTTTACCTGACTACCAATGAATTAATTTACAAGGCCTTCCTATAATTATAATGAAAAGTGCAAATTATTCCTTTCTCAACTTTTTTCAGTAAGCTGGATCAACGTAGCTTAGGAAACTAAATACTACCCTGGTGTCTCTGGGCAGTTGATACTAAAACAACCTCCAATCCCTTGCTTTCTCTCATTTTCTACCAGAATGGTTATACTCTGCATAGCTGAAAGGCTAACCATAATTTTCTACTTCTCATTGCTAATACTTCATCACACAATACCAGGCATACCGACACACATGCAGCAAATGCAGAGCAAATTCTCATCATTGGTGAATTGTCAGAGCTGATTTTTTCTTCCTATTTTTATTTAACTTTCTGCAATGTGCCAGATTGGCAGCTATCAAAAATAAAATTTAATCTATAATTACGTGTAGACAGAATGCATGAGGATGTAGCATGGCTGCAGTCCTGCCAATATTGCATGATATGAGTCCAGAGAGAGAGTTTATTCATGTGCTGTGTCATTTGGACTGGGAGACAGAAAACAAGCCCTGGAGCATTAGCAAGAATGCAGCCTATGAGAAGAAGTCATCTCTGAAGAGAGGCCAATACCTCTAACACCACCATGAGAAGGGATGTACAAGTCACAACAGATCTGATGGTACCCAAGAAAAGTGCTTCCTCCTGCAAAGCTCTGCTGGCACAGCCTGCAGGGCTGTACCCAGCCTCCTGGCACAGCCTGTCAGTACTCTCTTTTGATGTTGCAAGTGGAGGTTGCCAGCATCTGTTCAAATTATATCATGTTTCAACTCCCCTACCTGGGACTTGAGAAGATCATCTCTGCTGAGGTCAACCATTAGTGGAAAGGCTTCCACCTTTGCTTTATTTGCAAAGCCATTAATGCCTTACTTAAGAGTACTCAGTATCTTCAAAAGTGATTCATCTGACTCCTTCCTGCAAAGGGAGTGGAGTTAGCCCAGGGCACATCCATTTTTATTCCCAGAATAATTTCCCTACATTGCAGACACCAGGGTCCAACCTGCCGTCATGTCAGAATCTGTTCTGGTAACAAAGTTTTCAGTGGCTGGCAAACTTGAAAATTAAAATGCCAAAATCACAAGGCAGTGTTACTGGCATTTAACTGAACTTATATATTAGGAGGGAAATTTCAGAAGGATTTAGGGCATCATTACAATGAAAGTAGCTGGGACTTCCATCCTCTTGAGTTTCTGAGGGACTTTGGAAAGTTTTGTCTTCAAAGTGGAGTCTTCAATGCAGCTTAAGCAATGCTGAAACAAAAGAGTGTGTGTCTGGATCCGGACAAAGCCCTAATTCTCTTGCTGTTGGAAGGGGAAGATGTGAATACAGAGCTGGGTGAGATAGCCAGTGTCAGGGCTCCACAGATTCGCTTTTGGTGGTTTTTTTTGCTGTCTGGGGACCAGGGAGAATCCTTGCTCTCACCTCCAACAACAGTTGCTGGCCCCCAGCCTATCTATCACCTCTCTTCAGCATCATTAAAAGTTGTAGCCAGATTGATTGGCATAGGCAAAGCTGTCAGAAGGCCACAACCACTCTACTGCTCCAGAATAACCTGTTATCTTAGGCAACTGTCTATTCTTGCCTATACCTATAGATAGTCATGCATTCAGGTGTTAGTGAGAAGCAGTTTACAGGTAAAGACGTGATGAACTGCTGACCACCAAAAGCCCTGGAATGAACAACTCGATTTGTTTTTAGTGATAATGCCCTACTTTGCCATTATTAACTGCTCTTATTCTTTTCATTCAGTGCTATGCAGTTTTGAAGTAAAATAAAATTGAATATAGAACACAGCAGGAAGATAATGATCAAAATAATGCCAGTAAATGGTCAAATCAAATTGCAATCATACAATATAAAGTAAGAGTCTGACAAAAGACCAAGAAAGAGGAGAACAAGGGAGAAGAGACTATTATTTTATTGGTTATTAGTAGTACTACTGCAGTGCCTAAAAAACATTGGCACAGACAGAAGACAGAAAAACTAGCCTCTACCTCAGAGAATTTACACTCCAAATTGAAGAGAAAAATCTAAAGATAATTTCAAAGAGAATGAGGTTGTTGCTTATTAAAATAATAATGTAAATGATATGAATTAGCTACAATAGTATGAAAGATAGGAATAAAAATGTACTTCCAGGGTTCAAAACCTTGCCAGATCTGTCAGTTGCATGTAACAACAGTACAGAAGTCTAAAAGTAAAAACAAATATACCACATGGAATATTACCACTTCAGTGGATTTAGTGATTTAGAAATTCTGGGTCAAACTATGACTTAGCTAGCAACGGTTCATGTTTCTAGTGACCCTTCTGGTCTTGCAGACAAGATCAAGCTTGGTGGGATGACAGAGGTGTAGTCACTGGGAACAAGACTTAAAGCTATTGGGAGAACGACAGTAGTTAAATCATTAACTCTTGCTCCTTTATATTAATGATAGAATTTAGTTTGTCATAGTCTGTTCCCAACACAGACACATGCTTTATGTTATTTTGCACATCATGCAGCACCATGATAAGCCCTGATGAATTCCCCTGCATCCTTCTCTCACCTGCTATAGCAACTTGTGATGAGTCTTTGTCTGCTCTGTCAGCCCTGCGTACTGCATCTGCCCAAGATCATGAAGTTTGCTCAGCCCCTTAGGAATAGCAGATGTGTGTGTCTGCAGTGTTAATATGTCACGCAGAACATCCAGATATAACTGAAGTACCAGCCCATCATGCTCCTACAGTCTCCAGATCTCCTTGTAAAAGTTATTATATCACCTTGTGAGGTCATTTCAAAGCACTGTTGAAAATTAAAGGATATTTTTGACTGAGCTGAAGGGAACCATTCTCAGAAATGGGCTGATTTTAGGAGTAATCCAGCTTGAGAACGAGAACCAACCTGAGAACGTTATGCCTAATTCAGTAAAGGCATTTTGGCCAATTTACTTCCATAGTTGATTTAGATCAGGGTTTTAGGATAAAGACCCAAAATATAGAACCTGAATCATTCCTATTGTGAGCGTATGAAAAGCTAAACCATTTTTTTTTGCAAATGTTATCTGTTTATAAAAGGTCAAATTAATGCAAAGCTATGCATAGAGACCATTAATTTTATAAATGAAGAAAACTCAGAATGATGGATGGTTGAACCAAACAAGGGCAATAGGAGCATTTGGCTATACTGGAATATCTAGCAATATTTCAGACAAATTTTCAAACTAGGTGGCCTGAAGTACAGCACCTACATTCCTACGTAGGCAATGACATGAGTGATTGGAGCTACCACAGATTCAGGCTCCCAGTAGAATCACTCATCAAAAATCTAGCCATAGCCTTCTCAGACTAAGTATGGATTTCATACCTAAATTAGGCAGGAAATATTGAAAGTCCTGACTTTAGAGTTCTGAGTCTTAAAAATACTAGAAGACATCAACAAAAACTTAATGAAAAGCCCTCATATAGTGTAAAACAGTAGAGCCTTACTGATATTATGACAAAACACTGATTTTCAATGAGCTGAAGATCTGGCTTTGCAGTTCACTATGACATCTGTGTATCCATGTACAGATGACAACTCCGTATTGGCAGGCTGAGTTGGAGAGGAACAAGGGAATAGCCCTGGAAAGCAGGAGTTATGGGTTCATGCTAAGATTTTCAAACAATCTGCTGTGAGGTCTTGCACACATCACTTCTCTATTCTGTGACTTTTCCCACACACACATTCACCTCTCCGTATATTTATACTAGAAGCTTCTTCTTACTATATACTCATACAACGCTGAGCACAACTGGATCCTCATTTCACTTTGTGCCCTCACCAATTATTTCAAATGCTACCAATCTTAAATACATTTCTAAAATCTTAAATATATTTCAATTCATACAGCCAGCTGAGGCTCTCTGGCATGGCTGGGTAAAATCTTCCCCTGACTCAGCAAAGGAACAATATACCTGTCGAGCTGTGAATCTGCATCTGCCTAGGTAATAGATGCAACTGCACATGAAATGTTACAGTAAATACACATAAATCTACTAAACCGATGAGCATTCAGTAAGACCTGATTAATGATGCCCTCAAGAGTAGCAACAAGCAGCATTTTCATCCTTAAAAGTGAAAAGCAATAGTTTTAAAGGACATGAAGCAATGCAGAGTGCCATTTGAAGAGTTTCAGACTGTCATGGGACCTGAACTTAGCATGGCAATGTGGACTTTAAGGATTCCTGTAGCCTGTCCTGTGCTCAGACCAGAAGCTCTGCTGAAAGCACACAGTTTTATGTTGCCAGTGTAATTTAAACTGAATAAATTGGTTTTCAAAGTGTTTAATAAATATTGCCTGCTGGCATAAAGGGGACCGAAGAGCTGGAGATCTGAAAGAGCCAAACATCCCTTTTGGCACCTTTGCTCTAATGATGCAATTGTATCTCTGCCAGCCGCTGCCAGTCTCAGCAGACTGGCACTAAAGTGATACTTTGCACAGGAAAAAGTAAATAGACAGATTATGCTCCATCTGATCCATAAACAGTGGGATCTTTTTAAAAGCCACCAAGTGCAACTTCAAACAGCAGTGTGTTGTATCCTCTGATTCACTTGCAAACCATTGGCCAAGCCAATAAAATCTCTCTCTGCAGTACTTTTGTTTTAAATAATAGGTGGAAATGGATTTTCTCTTGGGACACCAAAGTAGCTCTGATAATTAGGCTACCTAGTTAATTACTAATACTCTACAAAACTGGCCAATAGCCTGGTTTGTCAACATAGCTTAATAGAGAGATGGAAATGAAATATGCCTAATTTTCCTAGCCACAGTACTTTCAGAAGTGATAGAAGTTCTTATGCTTCCTTTTCCATCTGAGGTTGAGAATTTCCATCAGTCATGGCAAGATCCTAAAAACAAGTACAACCAATATTTGATCCTGATTACCATTAGCCTTCCTGGCTTCTCCCTGCCCTGGTCTAGGTCTCTGCAAGGAGACTTTAATATTGTCTCTCTCCCAGCAATAATTATCAATTAATTTCAGTTTGTGAGCTCCTCACTGTTACACAATCTCACAAAATAACAAAAAGCATGTGTAAGTCATAAACCTGGTAAGCTACTTGCCCTACAGGTGACTATATAACAAGACGGGTTTTTAGCCTTTGTTCTAAACAGTCAGCTTTGGAAACTTTCATCATGGCAAATAACTTTTTTTTTTTTTTTCCTTTTTTTTTTTTCCAAAGTAAGCACAATACTTCAGACTTAAGACTGACCCTCAAGTCATGTCTCTTTTCTGATGTAAAGGACAGTGCATTGGGCTCAGCCCCAGATGATTTATGCTCTATTTTCACCGTTATAATATAATCCTTTAGGTGTGTCACTTCCCTTCTGCATGCCATGGTTTCACCAGCTGCAAAATTAAGATAAAGCTAACAAATGTCTTTGTGAAAAGCTGAGATTCTTCCCCCTCCCTCAAAAAAAAAAAAAAAAAAAAAAAAA
>CM021765.1:90164598-90199438 GCA_011076525.1 Nettapus auritus
AAAAAAAAAAAAAAAAAAAAAAAAAAAAAAAAAAAAAAAGGCAACAGAAAAGTTAGGCACTATTATACACACTAAAACAAATGGAGTTAGTGTTTTTGTTCTAACAGTATCATGGAAAAAGGAATTGTTCTCTAGCTTATACACATACACTCATATTTAATTTGGCCTTTGCAGAGACTACACCGTCCCTTTTGATAATCTTTTAATTTAAAATGAATAAAATGAGCTAAGCTGGCACTCCTAACAACAGAGTCTGACTAGCATATTTATGACTTTGCTTAGTCCAACAAACATTGCTTCTACCAGCTCTACAGGTGACAGTGTGGAACATGGGACTCAGCTTCCAGAGAGCTCAGCCATCCTTCCTCTGGTCTTGCTCCACATGTTCAGAGCCCCTGAAAATCTGTCTTTAGTTACGAAGCAGTAAACTGAAGAACACAGGATTGCAGACTTCGTAGAAGGATGTAATTGATGTTGAGTTGTGATGGTAGTTATGGACTGTACTACAGAGAGGGAAAACAACAGTTGGAGGTGAGGTGGTGTGGCTGGGGTTTGTTTGTTTCTTGAATATACGATTTTCATACTTACTAATTTGACTATATTTATTTGCATTGTGGAAGTATTCAAGAAACAAGAGTTACAGCCACAAGCTCTTAACTCAGCTGCTCTTGTTGCAAGCTAGCAGAAGCTCGTGCTCTGAAGAGCCTGCAATCAGAATAGACAAGACAGCCAAAGCCTGAGCTAAGCACAGGTTTAAAGATGTGATTGTCACCAAGCTGGCAAGGTCAACAACAAATCTAGACCCAAGTCTCACTCTAGTATCTTCTCTGGAGAACTCTTCGTGCTTTTCCACTTTGTATTTTAGCACAATTTCTGGCATTGTATAAAGACTAGCAAGGCACCTTTAATGAATTAGAAGGAAGATAAAATAAATATACTGCCTAATGAATAGTCTTCTTTTATCATCATTAGATTCTCTGAAATACCATCCTAACTTTGTCCTCTTTTTACATTCTTCTAACTCTGTACCTTTAATAGGTTTCAAGGATAACATTTCACAGTTCTCACTTTCAGCTTGCAATGGATGAGGCCAAGTACTTTTATTACAGTTTAATAAATTATTAATGTTGAATATGAATAATGAAGTAACTAATGTCATGTAACCCCTAATAACCATTACAAAAATATGCTTTCTGGCATAATTTAAATGTATTACTAAAATATATATACCTGCCTCTACGCAGGCAAAGGTAGTATTTCTGACATAACTATTTCTAATAATAATTTTGTTTAAAATAAAACCTTATATTTTTATGAAATAACAGCTTTCATTCAAATAGAACACTTTTAGATTTTAAATGGAAGCATTCTGTTTCAAATGTAGCTCTGAAGTTGTATCTATCTGTTCTGCACTGCTTTATATTTGGTAGTGAAGATGGTAAAGCTACTCTACATTTACATCAAAGCAACTGAGGAGAAATCCTGGCCACTGTTTTGGATAAAAACCTATTGCACATGTGCCAGAACTGTAGCTAGACCTAAAATATCTTGTGCATGCTGACTATATGCCCATGTGTATGTCTGGAGCATGGTCTCAGAAGATTTGAAGAACTTGGCCTATGCATCCTTGGGGTGTGTAATTCACACCCGGAATTTTTAGGAGGTTTGTTTGTTTCCTTGTTTTTAAGTTACCTAAACATTAGATTCTAACCTGACTTGAAATTATATCAAGCCAAAGCAAAAAATGACCTTTAAATAGACGAGACATTCAGATTACCGTAAAATGTCTTTAAAAGACTATGCCAGGAGCTAGTCTGCCACAGCTATCAGAGTCTAGCCACTCTCAGAGCTAAAATAAGTGAAGTAAACTAAATTGGTACAGAGCTATCTTTATAGCTTGACATAGCCATATTTATGTCAGCACCGCAGAGACAGCTGACAGAAGTCAATAAACACCAATGAGCAAGGTTATGGCTATCCTGGACTCAAGCTGGACTTCAGCTGTCTGCATCAGAATTAAGGCTCTCATGCTAAAGAGTCACTCTGCAGTGGCTACCTAGTGGCGGATGGGAACTCCATGCTGTGTACAGCTCTTCAGTTTTCTTCCATGTTATAAGCTCATTTCAGCTTACTCATCAAACTTCCTGATTACATTTCTGCACATACAACTTTCCTCCTCCTCCAGCACCAAGTCCTCCTCCTCCAGCTCCACCTCCTCCTCCACCTCCTTCTCCTCCTCCTCTTCCACCTCCTCCTCCTCCTCCTCCTCCACCTGTACCTGAGTCAGGAGCAGGCAGGAACATCCTGTGTGAGGGACCTGAGACCCCAAGGAGGCTCTTGGGCCTTCATTTGCCAATTCCTTTTCACTTAAGATGAGCATGTAAACCTCGTGTTTTAGAAAGAATGGTGACAAACATGGGAAGTTGAGGAATTTCCACATTCAAGTCTGCAGCCACAATTCTCCTTTCACCTGCATTGCTCACCTGTGTCTACTGGGTTCTCACCTCTGCACTTGAACAGAAGAAACCCTCACTCCTTTCAGTGTGTACAGGGACAATTATAAAGACATAACGGCATAACATTGCACTCAAAAGTCCTCTTTATTAAAAAAAAATAAAAATAAAAATAAAGCGAGAGAAAAAAAAAAAAAAAAAAAAAAAGGTTCTATGAATCCTGAATCCTCCATCTCCTCGTCCATCACCTCCTCCACTACCACCACCATCTCATCCACCACCACCACCTCCTCCTCCTCCTTCTTCTCTTCCTCCTCCTCCACCACCTCCTTCTCCGCTTCCTCCTCCTCCTCCTCCTCCTCCTCTTCAGATATATATGCCTTCTCGGCATAAAATTGCACTCAAAAGTCCTCCTCCAGCTCTTCCACCACCACCTCCTAGAAGGTTAATCTTGAAGATCTCTTCCAATAATAATTATTCTATGAATCCTCCTCCTTCTCATAGCATCATAGAATCATACAATATCCCCAGTTGTAAGGGATTCATAAGGATCATCATGTCCAACTCCTGGTACCACAGGTCTACCCAAAATTCCTCCTCCACTACCACCTCCTCCTCCTCCGATTTCTGATTCAACTACCCTTACAGATATAATCAGTGAATACAGAATCAGGGCCTATATAATTATTTTCAAAATCTAAAATTCCACTTTTCTCTTTGCTAAGGTTGCTTGGGGAAATAACCTGGAAGTTTTATACAAAATGCTTTTAAAGTGGAAAATGAGGTCCTCTCATCTACAGTTCTATTTCTCTTGCTAAGGTGTTTTTTTTTTTTTGTTTTTTTTTTTACACTTCTATGTTATCCAGTGTCACTCACTTGCCTGGGACTTTAATATTCTAGAACGCTGATTGCTAATTTACACCAAAGCAATTAAACATTGAATCCTACAATTTCTTTGTCTTCAAAGTACAGCAGAGCTATGAGATCAGCTTTCAGGAATCAGTTAATATTACTGAAGCACCATAGGAAAAACAAACAAACAAACAAACAAACAAAAACTGCCGTTTTGCTCATCTACTAGGTTGATCCTTTTTTTTCTTGGAAGAAGTTTTCATTTGATTATAATCCTTCTCCTCTTATAGGAACCTGACTAATGTCTTTACTTTAGATTCTATGTGTTCAAGATTAAGCAAGCTGTTAGAGATGCCCTAAAAATGGTTAAGTAAATCATGTTCACAGCATTTTCCTGATTTGTCCAGAGGCATTATAATGTCTCATGCTGCCAAAACATGAGCCAGACCTCAAGGTTCCATTCATACAAATGGGAAAAAAAAATAATTTAACATAGACAAAAATAAATAAATAAATAAATAAAAATGTTTGAAACCTTTCTAGTACCAGAATCGTTTTGATGAAAATGAGATGTGAACTGTGAATTCCTACAAGAGATAACTGAAGAAAGGAATGCTTTATCAAAGACAACATTTCTTCTGCTTCTTTATAAGAGGCTAGCAAAAACAAACCAAAGTATACTTTAAAAGTGAACAGTCTATTATCTGTGTTGTGAATTTTACTGTGTTCTCACTCATTCAAGAAGTCTTTCAGAATAGGCAAGATCTGGACGTTTTAACTGTAAAACAAGCCAGCAAAAACCCAAAGCAACTAACCCAGAGGTTTTCTTTTATAAAAAGGGTAAGGTGATGGTCCTCTTTAAGAGAATAATGAAGCACGAAGGGACTGGAATCAAATATTCACAAGTATTCCAATGAACACAGGAACATGACATGTATCACATCAAAGGGCTGTAAGGTTTTAAAGGAATTACAGAACTCATTGGGACCCTTTAGTTGTATATACTGATACGATTACCTATTCCTTGAGAACACTCTAATTGTGTATCTATGTAAATATTCTAATGTGCAATGCCATGAGGGAATACCCTATTTCCAACCAGAAGGTAAGAAATATTAAGAGAATTACTGGCCAGGGCACACTTCAGGGTAGTGGTTTGGAAAGTGCACGGTATACATGGTGATAAGTAGGGCTCAGGGTCTGAATGGAAATACACTGCTCCACTTTTAAGAGCTTCCAGTATCCTGGGACATAACACAGCACACACTATGTAAAAAGCAAACTGAGCTCTCCTGCATTTTTCACAGGTTCCAGGTGGAGAAATGCCAGGCTCTTTCTGAGGGCTTTCCTTGGAACAAACACAGATGTCTGGCGCAAAATGTACATTTGTGTTTTCACTGGATGCCAAGATGAAGCTCAGCTTTACTTGATGTCTCTTCAGCCATTCATCATACAGATGGGCAGTAATTTCTCTCTTGAGAATTTCTTCATCAGTTTAAGTGCACCTGACCTCCACTCAGCCCAGAAAACCAAGACAGGAAGCAATGTGTGAAAGGAGGTGCCTGCAACTCATAGTCTGGGTCCTGCAAACCATAACACAAGTGAGTTTATTCACATGAGCAGCTTTCTGAAGAAGAGACGTGGAGCAGCTCTAAGCATGATGCATATCCCAGTTCGTCTCTCCAACCCGCACAACTGCCCCTCAGTGAGCAAGGTCTTCTTCATTGACTTCTGCATGACAACGTTAATTTTCTGAACTGAAAACTATTTCAGTTCAGAAATTGACTGGGGCAGAAGGAATGCTTAGGAGCAAGTGTATCTATGAAATATGAAAAGAATGTGTGGAAGCAGCATCTACTATCACATTTTGATGTGCCACTTGAAGACCCTGTGTTAAAACAGAGACAATAATAACTTCCTCCAAGCAGCATGAATAGAACTAAGAATTCTTCATGAAGCATTTAAAAATTCAAAAGTGAAGGATGTTAATTTATTGTAAAACACACAATGGTTACAAACAATTATCAGATCCTGAAATCTTAGTCAAAATGACTAAAAAAAAAAAAAAAAAAAAAAAAAAAAAAAAAGCCTCCTCATTTTCAAAAGGATCCAAAGGCTAAATGCTGTATTTTAATACAAAGATTCTCAAACAGAAATTGAATGCCTATGTGTATCAGACTTAACTAGAAGAACTTGCTAAGCACTAAGGACTGAAATAAAAACTTCTAGACCATTTACTTCTGGGAAAAAAAAAAAAAAAAAAAAAAGAAAAAAGAAGTAAGCAATCAATATAATAATACTATCTTTTCCTTATCTCTATCTTAGTACTCACAGAACAATGTCAAAAAAAGTAATTTGAAAGATCTTTGATTAAAAAATTCCCCCAAATGAAAAAATAATAACATTTGTAAGATTTTATTAAAACCTCCAAGCAAATTACTACATAGAAATATAATTACACATCTAAGTAGAGTTTAAAAGTTACCAAACACTTTAATTAAGGTCTCACCAAAATCATATAATACTGTCTGCAATATTTGAACATATTATTTTGATTGCCAAATGTCTGAATTCATCTTTCAGTTCTGTGTAGAGTCAAAAGATCACACTTCCTTCTCTCCCTTCCCATTAGAAAATTGACCTGGATAATTTGATTTTGGATAAAATCCCTAAAATTCCTCTGCAAAGGATCAAATCTTTACGTTCAATTGCAGACAAAATTCAGGATAATTGATTTTTATTGCACTCTTCTATAGATCTGATACACCAGATATCAATGAGTGGAAATTAAAACTGAGGCTGTTGATGTTTAGAGTGATGGAGGACTGATTATGAATAGTGCCTGCTGAATTATCATATTGCCAAAGTTCAACTCTATTTGAATTCATTCAGGTTTTCATACAAGCCTAAGACATCTCTTCTGGGGGGAAAGCAAAACTGAAGTTTACCACAGCATTTCACTGCCACTCACATACCAAAAGGCATACTGGCAATTACAAAAACAATTTTTATTGGACAATTTTTACCTACTTTGAATTACTGCTGACTTTTAGATGAGTTTTAATAATATATAAACCAGGATAAAAACAAACAAACAAACAAATAATAGTAATAATAATAATAATTAAAAAAAAAAAAATGTTTTCTTCAGCAAAGGCCACATAGAGTTTTATCATTTTAAAGCCTCTTTTCCAGCCCTTTCTGAGTGAAAATGAAGAGCTTCAGGTAAAAGTTTCTATCTGTAGTCTACAACACAGAGTATGAATGAATTCCTGCACTACCTTCCAGATTGGACTAAGGGAAACAAAAATATAAATTAACTGGGCTTAAAAGTTATAGAGTATCGGAGCATTAGACTAGTGATGACCAAGTTATATCAGTCTATCCCCAATCCACTTTGCTATTAAATAAAATATAATCATATTATTATATTGGTATACCTTACCAAAATATAGTGGTGATTTGAAATTGCAGAGGATTGGTTAATGGGAAAAAAAAAAAAAAAAAAAAAAAAAAAGTGAGAACTTTCTAGAGGTTTCCATAGAAGAAGTAAAATCTGGAAAACTCTTCAAGAGCTGTGCATCAGAAGATGCTGTCACACTACAAACTCTATTCCATGAGAAATTGTACCATTTTGCCTTTTCCTGCTTCAGACAGATGAATGACAGTTTGGGTTCTCCCCTGGAAAACAATGTGAAAGATGAAAAATACATTCATGGAAGATTAGCACAAGCTTATCAAAGCACTTATTTACATTTTTATCAAACACATGGGTACAAGAATCTAAAAAATGTATCTACAACAATATAGAATCAAAGCGTTAAAGACAAAACAGCAAAAATATGATCAAAGCAAGAAAAAAAAAAAAGGCATTTCACTTCATAATATTTATGAAACTGCTTTTTCCTACAGAATGTTTCTATTCAATCACATAAACATTTGAAATAGTCCATCCCAAAATATTTTAACTACTGCTAGCAGTATATGCACATGTGAAAGCCAAGGAAACATTCTGGCTTGCTACACTTACTTTATATAAAAGATACACATCTTTTCATGCAACTTATTTCTTACTTTAACTCTTCCTGGAATGTGACTTATCCAGCAATGCATAACTGCAGAGCTTTGAAGCAGAAGGAAAGAAAGAATCAAAAAAAATACAAAAAGAGCCCAAAGGCAAAGAAAATATGGTACTATAGCCTATGGCACAATATCTGCACAATCCAGAACACCAACAAGGTGTGGAAATAATTTCTTGCTGTGCTGGGATGAGCTGGAAGCAATCAGGGTAAATAAATAAATAAATAAATAAATAAGAAAGAACAAACAACCTCTAAAGTGCTACTTACAAGTGTGAAGCAAGTCATGACTAAAGCACAGTGCATTGGCGCCTGACACGGCCAGCTGCCATTTCGAAAGTGGTGCTTGAATAGTGGCTTGTGGAAGGAAGCCTAAGCTGGATAAATGCCTCCAGGAGCCCCAGGGAAATACAATTGCTCTACAGATATTAAAAATAGCAGTGTGAGTTCCTGCTCTGACAACAAGGCTGGTGGAAAGGTCTTTGGCCCCACGTAAGTTACAAACAGATACTAAAAGCCTGGAAGCCCCTTGCAGTCTTTCCCTGGGCCATCCCCGCAGATCCCACAGGCACCCTGCCTGGAAACTGAATTCTGATGAGAAAAGCGAGGCAAGGGATATAGTTTTGGGATAAAGCAGAAAATGAATTTGCTGAATAGAAAGCTCTGCTTGGCCTCCTTAATCCTCTGCTGGTCGGAAATAATTGCAGTGATTCTGTAAAACACTGTCACAGAGGGTGCAGCGGTTAACTGGTCATGTCTTTGGCAGGTAGTGGTTCATATTAATAATGTTCCAGGCTTTCAAAGGCAGCCTGTATGTCTAAATCAATTAATTCCCGCAGCCTTTGTGTGCGGTAAGCAAGCAATGCTATCTCTTTTCTGAGATAAGGAAACCAGAAGGAACTGAAATCTTTACAACAAGAATGCGAAGCAGACAGGATGAGGACCCCGTATTTCTTTTGTTTAGAGCTGTGCTTTGAAGACTCCCTCCAGCTTGTTTCTCTGTCTCCTTTCATGTTACTTCGTGTTATCTGTTCAGATCTCAAAAGTGAGTTAAGCACCAGAAAATGTACTGAGTTGCTGAAACCCCACAAAAAGGACTCTGGGAGCTGTGAAAGACCTACAAGGGCAAATAGAAAGTGTCTCATACTTTGGTCTTGCAATTTAAAAATGCCATTAGGTGGTGTTTGCAAAGAAAAATGTGAAAAACATGCAAAATGCAAGCTTTATTTTACAACGAAAGCTGACACTAAAAAGATATGTAGAGTAGCTGGGAAACTGAATGTAGCATTTCACATTGACATTCATTTGACATGATGTCATTTCATGTGGGGAAAAAAAAAAATAAAAAAATACTTATTTGAAAAGCTTTTTCTATTAATCCTCAAAATTACTTCAAGGGAGGGATTTTAATAACAGGGAAGATCTGCATGGCTGGCCCCAGCTAAGATCTTCAGGGCTCTCCAGGTTTTTAGTGACGATTTGTAACATACCTGGAGCCAGAGGTATCCACCAGCCTTCTGGAAGCAAGGTGAGATGTGTATTTTCTGAAGAGGTTAAGAAGATTTATCCTCTTCCTTCTGAGCAGTATGATTTTATCGGCACTCCCACTGGGTGGACCTGTGCTTGCTCGTGCAGTTTAACCAGGGATATCTTTACTGAAAACCACAGTGACTAGAATCCCAACCCTACTCAAACTACTGGCAAAAACTCCCAAGTGCTTTGATGAAACTTGTCTGGTATTAATTTCCAGGCTCACTCTACAATTTGGGTTATTATTTGAGGGAGAACACCCAAATCTACACAGTAATATTTGAGACCAGACGGGACAATAATTAAAGTATAGGAAATACATTTGCTTTGGGGTGTCCATGCATGCAATCTATAATTCAAGGGCATCACAGAATAATCTATATACTGTAGAGATATGGGACTTAGCACAGAAGCAATCCAACTATGTAGTACAGGTGTCTGCCCTGATGAGAGAGGTTTTAACTAGCTCAGACCTCTCTGGGTGTTGTGGCAACATGCAATGAAGCTATTTCCTCACTGACAAAAGAAATTTACATTCATCCCTTTTTCTCAGAATGATATGTAAGCTAAATTATAAAGTAAACATAGTTAGATGTTATAAGGGAGGCTTCATGTATTGGTTTACTACAAACATTCCCCACCTCTTTTTAATATCTATTCTGTTCTGGCCACAGCTAACCAAGGTTTTTTGAATAATAATAAGATTTTCCAGAAATGTCTCATAGCCCATAACACGTTGTATCTGTTTTAAATTGGAGACCTACAGAAAGAAATGAAAGATAAGAATCTATTCCATAGCTGGACAGAAAAGCCATGCTAAAAGTATTGATAAAATAATAGGAAAAAATAAAAATAAAAAAATCAAGAAATATCTCCAAAGTCTATCACATAGGGTATTTCACTGTTTCAATACAATATAAAAGAACAAGTTGGTACAAAGCCCAATTATTGCCTTGAGTGCAGCATCAGTATTGCACACATCTTCATATACTGTTCCAAATTTTTCTGTAAGTTCAAAAAGCTAGAACAGACTGCCTACAAAGTAAGAAAGAACTTCAGTTTCTGAGGCAAAATATGATGTCCGCATCAGGAGCAGCTGTGACAGGAGGTTCTGACAGATCCTTGTGGTCCCAGGGGTCATTTCTTGGTGAGGTACATTTATTCCTATCACTGCAAAGCTGCAGGCAGAATCCTCAGATTGCACAGATGCTTTGTGCAGCATTGTCAGTGAACAGCCTGGGCTTCCTAACCAGAATTAATGTCCTAATTTCAGGGGAATGATGCCATAAGCATCCAGTTCCCCACAATATGACTCTGGAATCTTTTTGTCCAGATGAGAGCTTGAGCTGCTGAAGGTGTATGTGAATCCAAGCAACCAACAGCGTGTGTGTCCACTAAGAAAACATCAGAGGAGTTAGCATCAGTGACCCACCCTTGGTGCCCTGCTTTCAGATCTATTCTTCTGATCTTTCATGTCACTAACTGCTGAAATTAGGGGGGACTGCATCTTCAAGCTGTCAGTGATAAAGGATGAAATCTGATAATTACACACAACAGCAATAGTGTGGCCAGCACAGGCAGGGAACCTATACTCTGTTGTCTCTATAGATAGCTTTAGAACTAAAATACAAAAGCTTAGCATGAAATGGAACAAGGTGCAGAGGTGAGGGCTTCAGCTGGGAGCAGGCACGGTGCATGGGATGAGACTCAAAGATGTTACCTTAATTCTTTTGTCTGAACTGGCTTACTTGAAGCCAGATGAGGGGCTAAATAAACATATCATATTAATACTTCTGAGACTATCACCTGGAATGTCTGAGATCCCATTTTGGCTCATAAATTGATACTTTATGTGCCTTTGGCAAGGGAATAAGGGGTACTAAGTTCCAACACCTGGATTCATGCTGCATTGCCTTGTTCTGCAAACAGCCCTATCAGTTCCAACAGATGATACAAAGTGACAAGTTATACTTCTTGAACAAGAAAGGTTGCAATCTGATTTAATATTTTCACTCATAAAAGAATAATATATACTCTTCCTGCTGACAGTTGGATTATGAGATTTAATGTTTTTTCCAGTTCTTTGAAGATGTAAAGGTTGATGTTGAAATTAACTATTTTTGTAAGTTGTTTATACACCATAAAGGCAGGATAATCTGCACAGATAATCTGCAAGATGTCCTTTACCTCACATTAATGTATTTTTTCTTAAACAAGATGTAGAATGGCTAGCCCAACTGACTGACAGAGGAGGAAACTTGGTGGGATTGTTTTGGATATTTCTCTGTCTGGTAGATCATAAGCCAGAATGGGCAACATTTTCCTTCTTGACCCATCACTTTGGTACCTCTCAGGCAAACAACCCTACACTTGTACCACTGCCTCTACTTCATAACTCACTAGCTTACTACTTTCTCTCAAGCTATAAGAAAAAGATACAGATTTTAGGGGACTTTGAGTAAAATCAAGTTTAAATTGCAGCGTTTCTCCTGAAATGTAACCTTTCCGGACTGACATTCTCTGCCAGGTGAGATACATGCTATCAAGACAGCATGCAATTTTTCTTCTTTCCTAGGGCCTGAAAGTCTGTGATGTACATTTGGCCAGCTAGCTTCCACCTAGCTTGCATGATTCTGAAATCCTATTTTCAGATTTCCACCTGTGGAGATAAGCTTGCAAAGCGTTAACTCATATGGTTGTGAATGAATGAGGCCTTGCGATCCCTCACACAGCTACAAACTCCAAAATATTGGCACTGAGAGCACCTAAATCTGAGCTTTGAGAGGAAGAGCAGGGAGTTGGTTACCATATGCCCCAAAGGGACAGAAACCATCCCCAACCAATTCCATTCCCCTGCTTCCTGTCAAGGGACTCCCCACACACCTACAGAATACTGAGGGATCCTTTTTACATGCATTTTGCATATAAATGCACTTTCATATGTGTTTCATTTTCTTTCCAAAACACTCTGAACACCTTTTGAGTCATTGGACTGGACCAAATACAGCATGTCCAAAGTCTATAAGCGGAAACATAATGTATGAAACTGGAGAAAGTGACACTAAAGGATTTCTAAGGCTGTGGAAGAAGTGAATACAGCACACACACAAAATAAAATTAAAAATAAAATAATAAAATAAAATAATAAAAATGTGGAGGATAGAGAACTCACAAAGTTGAACTTACAGGATATTAAGGTCTAGGCTAGCAAACCTGACACTTACACTTTTTCTCTGAAGCTCTCATAATTTCATGCTATATGTCCTCTACAATCGGTTCCATATATTTCCTCTTCCCACTTCAATAATGAATTTATTAGATTTCTTGACTACAATCTGGAACAGTCCCTATAGTGCAAGAGTTTTGGAAGAAGCTCCTTCAAGCTAAATTTAGTACTACTGAAACTGTTTAATATAATCTTTTAAAACTTTTTATTATTTTTTTGTAGGGAGAGCCCTGCTTCCATTACGAAATTGCTGAGTGAGTTGTTACTACTGCAGGTATCAGGTTTTAAGAGCTGAGCACAGATGATACAAACTAAAGCATTATCATCTTCTTGCATGAATGTATGTGCACATAAGCGTACGTGTGGATGTACCGTGTGTGTGTACCTTTATGTATCTCTATTTATGCATGTGTTTGTACATATACCTCCCTCATCCTACCATCAAACAGGCAGAAGGCAATGCTGAAACCTATTTCAAAACAAAACAAATTGCCTGCTGGCATTTCCATTTTCAAAATGTTTCAGTAAATTGTTTTGTTAAGAGTAACATCATTTCCATCTCACTTAATCATTATTCTTCTAAACAGTGTTCTCTTTTAAAAACTCACTGTTTCTTACTAGTAAGTTTCTCTGATTTATAAACTCCACTGCCCCTAAAGTGGTAATATTGTAGAGCATGCTGATTATATGACGAGATTTAATGCCTGAACTTCTTTCTGAAAATGAAGTCTGAGCCACAAAGCTGTACTGTCTTCATCATGAGTGAAAACAAGGGCACAAATAACAGAATTTACTTATTTGTGTCAATGAAACAGATCCTACTCACTTGAAAATCCAAGTAAAAATGCATGTATTACTTAAGATGACCTTTCCTAACAAGAAGTTACTAGTCTTGTTTGACATTTTTCTTTAAGAAGTCGAGAAGCAGGATTTTCAGGAGAAAAAAAAAAAAAAAAAAAAAAAAAGTGACCACTGTTCTACTGTTCTTAAAATACCTGTACCTTTTCTGTAGGCATTTAATTTATTTACTGGTAGAAGTGCACTGATAAAGGCATATTTCCTTCAGCACTGCAATACAGTCACCATCACCTCTCTAAGCCTGATTCAAACATCCGCTGCCATCACTGGGAATCTGCCCACTCCCTTCCACAGACTGTGAGCCAGTTCCAGATATATATCTGCTAATTGTGCAGGATGGGGCACTGATTCTTCCTCCAAAGCACGTTACAGCTACACCAAAAGCAGAATTGCAAAAAGAGCATAGATGTGCACAATTCAGAAACACAGGCTCCCCTCTCAGATTTGTAGACAGATGCAAATTACAAGCAAGGAAAAATAGGAAGTGCTTGATTCAGCTCTCTGCCCATGCAGTGAACTCTCAACCACAACAAACACTACATGTAGGACTGCAGTTTCAGAAAATACTTCATCCAGCCTTCTGTGACAGTTTGAACTGAATGTGACATCTGTGGCCTCTGTTTCCTCTGATGAGGAAACCTATGTCAAACTCTGAAGAAAAAAATAAAATTATATTCATTTCCCTTTTCTCGAGCAGCTTTTTCATCTTTTACAAGCTTTATTCCTCACATAAAACTGATCAGTAGTTAAATACCTAACAAATAGGATATATTGAAAAATATTTCTGAACTAATACAACTATTAGTAAACTTAAAAGAATTAACATGCTAATTATAATAGTTCAAATAATAATGTTAGTAATGACAATGCACATGCATAACGCATATTAATCCCAAACTTCTCTAGACTCAGTCAAGGACAAAGAGTCCTGACCTGTGTTCCTACCTACATTTGGAAAGACTATTTCTTTGTACTTTGTCATGGGATTTTCTGAAGCACATACCTTTTCCTTGTGCTCAGGTTAAAAACAAAATAAAACAAAACAATAACAACACATCTGAGTGATTTGTCCAAACCCCAGACTACATTTTTCCTAAAAAGTCAGATATCTCATACATACCAAATATTATGTAATGCCTCCGTCAAACCCCACTCCCTGTCACAAAGGGGTTACAGAGTAAGCAATAAGGACTTCAACATTTTGAAGCAAAAGCTTTCCCCATGCTATCGCATTCTGCTATGGCATTGTTATCTTGTGGTACATCTCTCAACTGAACAGCAGGTGTGCTGCGCCTTTCACTTCAATTACATTCACTCCCCGAATGTTGTAAGTATTTATGATACGGTGTGTATGCATTTCCTATTTTACTTTATTTTTTTTTTTTTCTGCTAAGTAAGGGGTAGCTGGAGCCATTGTTGCCATTCATAGCATCTAGCAGCTTCCGATCCGACATAAAATTATTGTTTGCTAAGATGAAATATCTGCTAGTCATGATGCATGCTGTTTCTCATCTCTGAAGATCTGAACACGTGTTTTAGGTATATACAGCCATACCGTGCTATCTATGGAGGGCAACTTTCTGAAAAGTGTAACAGTTAGCAAGCCAATGGATAGCAAAATGATTTTTTTTCAATAAGAATTGGTGTAGTAAAGAGGAGATGCGTTCAGGCACTCAATACATACAGACAAGGGCAGTACACTGCATTATAAGATCTTTCCCATTCATGCGCTGGGAACATTAACCAGAAAAGTAAGCTCCTAAAAGCTCAGATGCAGAAGGAAGATGTCAGTGCAAGCTGCACACCAGACAACCCAAACAGCTCTATGAGCATCAGTGTGATACACAAACAATACTGAAACAGGAAAAAATATTGTACAGTAGACAAGAACATCAATTTTCTCAGCACTTACTGTGCATATACCAGTATTTTATGGAAACAAAAAATCCAGTCAGGAAAATATATAGAAGGGAACATAAGTACATAGTTTAAAGTGTCCTCTATGCCTTAAGATAGTTCTGTGCTGTCCACTGCTGCTGTCAGACATGCCTCAGTATGACTTCAATTATACCTCAGGGAAATTCTTTGGCACAAGCTGGGTGGTGGAAGGGTGGACGATGGAAAACCAGGGTAATAATGATGGTTAACAGAACACTGAGTAGCTGGCAGTGGAAATACAAGATAGTGGGCAGACAACTACAGATAGCAGAGCGTTAGTTACTGTCTGTGTGTATATTTAACATGGGTGTGTGTGGAGGCAGGGGGGTGTATATATGTATAGACATGTGAGAGGAATGGTCTCATTTTTAAGGCATGATACACATCAACATTAAAATATATGTTGTTTATAAAACATAATTCTTTACAAGCCTTCTAAGATGCATATAATTGTTTCTGTACTGGAGTGATTAAATTTAAATGAAAAATGATTATATTTCAGCAATGTATTCTACCACAGAAATTAAAACTAAACATGTCTGTCAGGGAAAAAGGTAGGTGCTATGTTATTTGCTGCATGCTTCAAGTAGAAATCACCTAAACAGTTTCCAAAAGGCAGATATTTTCTCAGTGGTTTGCTCAGCTAATAAGACCCGTTTAATTTGAAATGTATGTCCTTGTTTCTACTATATGAAATTTTATTCTGCCTTGTTGGGAATATCACTTCAGTATGAAAGACTTCGAAATAACAGAATTTGCAATTATTGAGCTTTGAGATTATTGAGTGTTATTTGGAAGTCTTGAAAAAATTATTGTTAACTTCCCTCAATTAGAATAAAACACAGCACTCCTATTTCCATTGACTTCAGCTACAGATGCAGAAGTGATAGAGAGGTATCATCATTTCTATCCTATAATGTTTTTACTATCCTTCTTTAAAAGTCTATGTTGATTTAAGGTTCTTTTACCTCACAAAATCTTTATGGTAGCTAGCTAGCATAGCTTTCAGATTTTATCTTGCCATATGTTTCAAGTTGTGTGCTTCAGTCTGCATCTGCTGAGTATCTGTTACAGTATGGCTACATCAACTCAAAAACAATTGGGACTACAGCCTTTATAATAATTACTCTCTGCAGCTGTTGAAATCAGAGTTCTTGAAATACATTTATATATATAAAATGAAGAGCTGTAGCTTCTCTCTCTCCCTTTATTTTAATCTAAAACAAAACCAAGCATGTTTTGATGGGCCTTTTGAACTGAAAAATTGAAGCAGATTTTTTTCAAGGTTTAATATAAACATGCATGGTTATATACTATGGAATAAAAGTATGCCTGGCTTTTTCCATGATATGTGGTTTGTAGTAAAACCCATGTGGAAACAAGTGTTGTAGTACAATACATCTAAGGTATTAGAAGTCTCATTTGGAAATCTATAATGGCTAAGTTCTGCTTTTCAAAAAAATAAAAAATAAAAAAATAAAAAAAAAATGCTGGATGTCAGAAACTGAAGAACTTGTTAATAACTAAAATCCTCACAGTCCTAAGCTTCCCTCTTTTACGGTTTATGAAGGCATTAACAACCTCTTTTTCTCAACAGCTAGACAGTGAAAACAAAATCAACCCATCTTTCTTCCCAACAAATATATTTGAGGACCTTAAAGATATTACATACAACATCACCGCAATGATTCGGAAGTTATAATGGAAAATACTGTAAGTAACGAAAAAGGGGTTGATTCTTCAGTTCATATGGACAGTCTGGCTAGACTAATTCATTTGCAGTCTGAATACAATACCCATTTTTAGCTGATCCAGTATATATGTGTATTTTAATATTGTGAATAAAATGGTAGGATCATAGGATCATATAAAAATTTGGTTGGAAAGGACCTCAGGAAGTCAAAAGCAGAATCTGAAGAGAGGGCAGACTAAGTTGCTTTTCCAGTCCAGACTCGAAAAGCCCTCACAGACAGAGGCTGCACAGCCCTGCTGGGAAACCTGCTCCACTGTCTCGATAGCCTCGTGAGGAAAAAGTTTCTCCTTTTACCTAGTTCGAACTGAACTTCTCCTGATAAGACTTCAATCCACTATTTACCATTAGTTTTGGTGGAGGCTAGCTATCTAGATACTTTCAGATGTTTGGCCACAAGAGTGTAAGAAAACACATTGCTGTCATTACCGCCTGAGACCTTGACAGTCCAGAATACAATAATTTACTACATACATGTGAGCAGCCACCTTCGCAATAATTTCAAACCTACAATGAGCACGTGCATAACTATTTTCAAACTAATACCTAAAGAAAGATATTGCAAGAAAAAATGGGAAGGCGACAAATACGGGGACAAAGGATGTGTATGTGATGCTCAGAAATACATGTTAATAATGAAATACCGTAACTACTTCACTACTGTGAGGTGAGAAACTTCAACTGTAGAGTGAATCTCAGTTCTTCTGGTCATTTGTGTTGGGAGTAGAGAAGCTGAACTCTACTCTATGGCATTAGCAATGTCTCTCAGGTTCTCTTTTGAATGCATTCCTCAGTGGTACTGAAAGCCACTGCTTTCCTTTGCACTTCAGAAATTGACACAAGATCCACTTTTTAAAATACTTGTTATAAAAGCATGTATAATTGTGAATGTTTTTTAAATTGAAAACAAACCCTTTTTCTTATTTTTTGACCTACTCAATGATTTCCTATAATTTTACAAGGATGCTGCTTTTGGTGGGGATTTATTACACTATCAGCTATGTCAGAAGCATCTAGAATGTTCAGACAGGTTCCTTCCTGGTAGTTTTATTTTATTAGTTTCAGAAATAACAACTAGAAAAAAAAAAGTGAAGCAAATTACTGCCACACCATAAAACATTATATCATCATTTTATGAATACTAATGACAATTTAAAAAATGTTCAGAAAATGCCTACCCAGATTCTAACTTAATAATTCTGTTACCTAATCAAATCTGGATTACCTACAAAGCTGCTACCAAACATGTCTATATGTGGATGAAGTTACTCATTTTCTGCAGAGTTCAGGAGACACTGATAGAAGACATACAGGAAACATTTTATTTCAAGTATTAAAATATTACTCGTTTAAAATTTCGGGGAATGAAAGATGTACTGGAATGAAGATGATGTGCTGCTAGGATAAGATCTATAAGCTAGAATATTAAATGATGTGTTCTGATAACTCAGTTCATCTGAACTCAGTTTAGAAGATCCTATAGCATTTTCTTCCAGTGATGACCAGCACTATACAATTATTTTTTCTTTCTAAATATCTGTATCTATATCAATATAGATATAATAAATGAGGAAAATATACTAGGACTTAACCAAAAAAAAGTGTATCTATCAAGCTAGTCCTTTGTTTTTCTTCTCCAACTTTAGAAATGTATGTGGAAGTATACTAAATGAGACCTGTACACTAGATCTAAGAAACATCATTTATGAAAAATACTTGGTAAATACTTGGAAAAATAGAATAAATTGATTACACTAATGCAATACCTATATTTGAACTATCTCCACAAATCAATATAACGTTTCCCAGTCTTTCAGTTTTTCCACAGGAGCACCCTGGTGAAGGCACAAGAGCTAGGAAAGAGTGCTGCTAGAATTTTCGATTTTAATTAATATATGCACAATTTTTTAAAGCAAGATCCCAATCAAATATTTAAGTAACAATAGGTTTCTCTTTGTTTTCAGGGACAGGGTAAAGATTATATGAAGAAATCTTATGTTTTCAAGTTTACTCTTCCTTACACTGTCTCTACACCAACTAAATGTAGATGAGAAGCACGTGAAGAATAATAAATTATGGATAAAAACATTAATTCATAGACCGCATAACAGAGAACCCTTAGTGATCTGCACTTACTTTTCAATGCACCAGCAAACAAACTATAAATCTTCTGAATATTGTTACTGATGTCCCTATCTCTTCCAGTAATTACAAGCAATATCTCAAGAAAATAGTTGCCTTACTCACTCCTACAGTTTTGCAGAACAGTTTGATAACCATGGATTTAACATTAGTGGAAAGTTCAAATCAAGTTTCAGCCTCAACAGAAAATAGATGTTTTAGTCTGTTACTAGGACATATGCTCATGTAAGTGCTTTTCTTTGTTTATACTATTCACCTTTGTATTTTTTTATTTTTCCAAATTGATAGTGGATAATTGGAAAAAAAAAAACCAAAAAAAAAACAAAACAAAAAAAAAAAAAAACACACTTATTTAACATATTATCTTGTCATTACAAAACAGGAATTTTACTTGGTTTAAAACCAGAAAAATACAGCCATTATTTCTGGAGTAACAGAAACATGCCAAGTAACCCATGCAACAAAAAATGTCCATGAGAACTCGCTTGTGGCATGCAGATAGTACTGCCAAAAGGACATCTCTTTAAAGTAAGTGAACACCATTTGGACTACCAGAAATTGGAAGCACTGAGGATGGAAATGGGAACCAGCCACCAATTAGCAATATGGTAAAAGAAAAGCAATGCTGTTACGCAGTGTGTGTCTACAGCAGAAATGGCTGTTTCAAGTTAGGGCACTGAGAGAAATATAACAATAGGAGCTCAAAACAGGTTAACTCACCACACATTTATAGAATTTAATGAATATTTCTTGCAGCCTGTGTTAGCTGTATCTAGGCTAAAGGGTAATGAAGACATATTCTTCCAAAAACTCTATTTCTTTGAATCAGCTATAAAGATGGTTCTTTCATTTTTGATACAAACAGAATGTACTTAAGTAGGTGCATAAATAATTCCTCAGGTCAGCAGTAATTTATGCAAAAATACTGTTCCCTTTTGATGATCCAGACAAGTTTTGATATAGATAAATTAATGACAACTAAAACTCTCAAATTCATACTAAACTCTACAATAACCTGTTTATTAAGATCAGTTTGCATATTCTCCACAAGAGTGTTAGGACAAGGGTCACCTTTTGAATATGCCATTGGAGTACTTTGAATAACCAAAATAAATTAGCCCTGGACTGCACTTATGCGAAGATTATCCTAATGGAAAAGCTTTACGTTAAGTGATAGATTCTATTCAAATTTACTTTAATAAAATAAATGAGTTCGAAAGCTAATAACTGAAAAGGCCAAAAACGACAACAAGAACTAAGAGTAACTAAGAGTACTACGTAAGTGTATATCTCACAATGCTGTTTTTATATTCAGCCTCCTACCAGCTGTAACTGAATCATCCATTTTTCCAACTTGTTAAAGAGAGGTTTAGCTCTTTAGTTAATGTACTGTTGATCAGAAGGGGAACAAATTTCCAAAATGAGTTCCAATCTGCGCTTTCCCTTATAAACACACATATACGTTCATGGGTACCCACTGCAGCTTTGTTCCATGTGTTCAAACAGTAGGAGTCATCAGCAACAGCAGCTGCTCTGCATGAGGAAGATGGTATTACTCTAAAAAAACAGGAGCCAATTCCTACAGACCTTCATCCAAGAACAGCCTCAACTATCCAAATCACACCAAGAGTCACACATTTCCACCCGCCCTTTCCCATTAATGTTCAACAAGGGTAATGGTAGTACTCATCTTCTCAGGACTTAGGGCCTCGGCATAAAAAGGTCAGAAAAAGTTTGAGTAATTATAATGATTATTACGTTCAATATTCACACAACAAGTACCTAAATAGGAAAAGTCTTTCTGTCCTCTGCAGTTTCCAGATGCCCTTGTCCTCATCCAGTTTGTTTGCAGGTTAATAGCCTGTCCTAGAGATCACATCTGTAAGATCTCTGAGATGCTTTTATCAAAATTAAAAAGAAAATATCCAAATCATCTAATCGTATTTTATTTCATTATGCACAGCTGAAAGTCACTTTCAGCCAACACTATCTAAAACTTCAGGTGTTGTAGGAATTCAGTATTTTTTTTTTATAAATACCTTGAGAGTCTGCTGTCATAGGAAGACATGTACTCATCACAAAGACCTTGTGCTCTCCTTCTGTTATCTCTGGCTCAGCCCTTCCCTGCTCTTCATTCCAGTTCTTGTGGATGACAGCTATTGAAATAGCAAAGACCATATTTCTTTTAATGCAAAGAAAATAAATGAGCATACTGTCTTACCCCTAATAACACTGTTTCCCAGATTACCCATGGCTTCTACAAAGGCCTCATGTACATGTTGGGAAGGACATAAAGGACTCAATACCAGAGGGCCTTGGATTTAAAATTGCTCAAATTCAGACTTGTTAAGATCCCTCAAAGAAGCTAAATAGCACACTTGAAGAGTTTTTTCTCATGGACAGCTTATTCTAAAGCAACATCCAGAGGAAGAAATAAGATGGTAAAAATTATAGGGCAGTATTAGCATTCACGGGACACTGCAGCTCTTCCCCAGTCCTTTAGAGACCTATTGGATGATTTGGGCAAGCACACTACCTCCACTGCCTCAGCTTCCCAATCTGCAAAGTGCAAACAATGACACCACCATCCTTTCTTAAAGTACTGTTTGGACTGTGTATAATGAGAACTTCACAGAAGCTGTGCATTAGTATTATAATTTTTTCTTTTTTTTTTTCTTTTTTTTTTTTTGATATATATATTTGAGAGGCACTCACATTTTTGAGAGATAGATGCCATCTCTAAGAAACTCTCAAGATCTCAGAATTTGTTTCATACAATATAAGAATGGTATGGCGGTGCCATCCCCCATGTCATCAAGCAGCATTTGACAATGCAACATTAATTCAGCATGAGCTCGATTAGAGACTCAAATCCTTCTAGTTGCCTTGTTAGCGATTTTGCTTTTCAAGGGGTTCATCCCTCTCCAAAGTGATATGATTTGAAAAAGAGTCCACAGTGTATGCAAAGACTAGTTGCAGTGGTTAAAATAATAATAATAATAATAATAATAATAATAATAGAGTGGAAACTCTTCTGCTTAATAGTAGCATTCAATTCAGTAATCTACTACCACTTATACCTTCCTAAAACCCCACCTCAATTCTATGAAAGCTGAAATTTTGTACACTGCTGCCCTGTTTAAGCGAAGCAAACCTCCTACCCCACCTAACACAGAAAAGGACTTCTATTACATACATCCTCTCCCCCGTTCTTCTTTTTTTTTTTTTTTTTAATGTGAGGAAAAAATTATGCTCAAAGATTTATACTTAAAGAGCAGGTAAGTGAATGTGTGCAAGGTCTAGAAGGACTCTGATTAATGCATCCATTTTCTGATGTGCCTTTGTTTGCTTAAAAACATTTTACAAATGTCTTACAAAGAACATCAAGCAAAAGTATAGTTTGAGGACCAAATAGATCTTTACTCTGCATCTTATAATTGTAAATATCTTTATTCTTGCACAAATGCATCTTCATATCTTGGACTATGTATTGAATGTATAATTTTGTTGGTGAATAGCTGGCATGACCTCTATCTTGTGTATGTCATTATCTATCAATAAAACTATATGAAGCCATAATAAGTCTGTTTACTTGTAATAACTATATAGCACCTCTGGCTCAGAGTGAATTGAAAAAGCCCCACACAGCAAATAAAATCAGCCGATGAGACACAAGTTATTCTGGAATGAATGATACTATAGTTGAATTTCCAAGGAATGGGAGAATGTCATGCTGCTGAACTCAGTATGGTGGCAACCAGAGTTAAAGAGTTCATGCTCATGGTGAGAGCCAGAGGAAGGTGCACAAAGAGTGGGGAGAAAAACTGACTGGCAGGTTGAAGGTTGCCTGGCTGTGGACAAACAGGTAGAAACCTGCCGGTAAGTTAAGACAAATGATTTAAAAGTGCAGGGGGAGCCAAGAGATAAGCAAACGTGGACTGGGACTGGCATAGAACAGCAACAGAGATAATGGGATGTGGGAAGAACATCTTGTCAAGATGAGACACGGGAGATTTTATGACAAGGGAGGATAGGGTGAACTGTAAGCCTGAAAATAAGTCTGAAATCCAGGTAGTACAATCAGGGGAATAAACTGCCCTCTGAAAAATGTTTTGGACTAAAAAAGCTATTTTAAATGCAAGCCGGAAAAGCAGAGAGATCTTGTTAAGTCTACCCTTTGTAAAACAGGTAGAATCTGTGTATTGTTACTAAGTGCAATTTTTCAGAACATTAGTGCTGGGCAGGTCTGAACCCTTTTGACTGCAGTCCCTAGCAAATAACCTTTTAGCACATTCTGAAAGAATATGAACAGGACCTTGAATCCACGATGTGCCACCTCTTGCAGAGCCTGATCCTGCGACAGCCCGTAACAACCGTCTTTCAGCCGCTGAGTTGCAAAGCACTATTAAGTAGAATTGGCAAAATATGTGTATTTGTTATCCATGCTTATCAGAAGCTCTCAGCACTCTGTATGAAAAAGGCCCCTGCAGTGCCGCTTCTACAATCACACTGATTATTTTAGCCACTGGGAGCACATGGGGCTGCTACCCCAGTTAGCCTATGTAATAAGGATGCACCAGCCACCGGTATTATCTTCTAGGACGCAACTCAACATGAGTCCCTAATCTGACAACTTGTGCTTACATCTTCTGCCAATATGCTCATTGTCATAAATCTCCTTCCCAAAGACACCTTCACAGTTTCCTGAAGATAATGAAAAGGTAATTTTTATCGAAATATATCTCCAGCTTTAGTTTCTGCAAATCAAGTGTTTCTTCAAGTTTGACTTGATTGTTTTTCCTATAATTTTTGCTTTAATGTTAAAGTATAATGTGCAGAATACTGTAAACTATTCATCTAAAACAGGACGGTATTTTATTGGCCATCTTTTAATGTGGATGCTTTTTTATCTAATACTGAAATATTTGCCACAGTAGATTGGCAACTTTTTTAAAATTATATTTCTAGATGGATCCTACAATTTTCTTCTTTTTTAAGGATGAACTGTTCTGTATTTTTTTATAGAACATCTTTTCTGTGATTTTTGACATATGCAAAAATGCAGACTTTAGGGCCATTTAAGTTTAAAAATTTCTTTCTCCAGAGAATCATGTCAATTTCACAATGCCTCGTTGCCCCATTTGTAAGATAAGAATGTTTTTTTTTGTTTGTTTGTTTTTTTTTCCCTTCAGCCATCCTCCTCTCATCCTGTGCATTTAATCTGTAAGCCAGAGTTTTCCCTTACTCTGGAACAGCAAAAGCTATTTAAAGGGAGTCCAGTCACTTTGGACTTCTGTTGCTGTTTAGATGTAACATATTGTATAATAATCATCACTCCTACACAGTTTACTCCCACAACCCACTTCCTGTCCCTCCTCTCCTTCAAATCTGTTGGCACATTTCTATTGATTTGATAATAAAAATGTATTTTCAACATTTATAATCATTGCATCCTTCTTCCTGAGGGCTAAATTTACTTTCTGAGGAACCAGCACTGTGCATATGAGAGATATTCCAATACTCCCCCCCCAAGCTGTCCTGCAATACAAACAACCTTGTTTTAAAAGCCTTTCAATCTTCAAGCATTAAAGTAAAATAAAATAAAAATTACAAAGTTAGCCTTGGCACAGATATCCAGTTAAAGAACAGAAGATCAAAGGCATTTTGCCACGAACCTGACTGTTCAACAACATGGCTTTAAGGCACGTGAGATGGACACATGGTGTGTCAGTCCCCTGAGGCAGACTCATCCCTACTCTGGGTAACTAGCAGGCTGGGAAGAGGCAACTGCTTTTGTTTTCTCGGGAAAACTGAGAAAAGCCTCTCTCTTTCTAATCTGCAAGTGCTGATGCTGCATAAGCAGGGGCAGACACACTGCAATGAAGGTTGCAGGGAAGAAATTGCAATGCTGGAACATAGTCAGTGGATTCATTTAAATGGTTCCGCATATGGCTAGATAAAAAAGCATCATTGATTTCCTGCTGACCCTCTCCTACAAGTTAATGAATGAAAGCTACTCATGTTAAAAGGCATGCAGCATGAGACGGTCTGCTACTAATAACAAGACTGGAGGGAAAAACTGATAAGGAGGGTTTGATGTAATACCTGTCACACAGGGAAACTGTCCAGGTTTGGGATGTACAGAATCCAGTGTGCTAGAATTGCAAACTGGTGGGAATCCAGTACTACATCTATTTTAACTCTTCCTTTTCAGTTCTTATTTTGATGAATCTCCCAGAGGAGTTCTTTGAAGGAGCTGAACTCTGAAATGTGGTGCAGCCAATACACCTGTGCTATTCACCATTAATTCATCAGTCTTCAACCCTTGATTCAAGTTCTTTGGTTTGCTCAAGAGAAGAAGGGAAAAAAATCACTTCTAAAGAAGGGGTAAGAAATTTTCTTTGGTTCCAGTAAGTCGTGAGGAGGCATGAAAGGCTCCAGGCTGTCTGCTGTTCTGTGCTTCTTCCACACAGAGACCTCCAGGCTGCTTGGAATTTCACTTTTTCTTTCTTTCTTTTTCTTTCTTTCTTTCTTTCTTTCTTTCTTTCTTTCTTTCTTTCTTTCTTTCTTTCTTTCTTTCTCTCTTTCTTTCTCTCTTTCTTTCTCTCTTTCTCTTTCTCTCTTTCTCTCTTTCTCTCTTTCTTTCTTTCTTTCCTTCTTTCTTTCTTTTCTTTTTTTTTCTTTTTTTTTTTTTCTTTTCCTTTGGCTGCAAGCAGACTTAAAAACACTCGATCTCTGTTTAGGTGGATTGAGTGAAGGCTCAGACCAGCCAAGGATTTGTCCCAAATCACCTACTTTGCAATCACTATAAAATTATATCCTGTCAAGAATTCCTCTCATATCAATTGTACTATTTATAAAGCAAGATGCTGAAATACTTTGAGAAAAAGTAGCAACAAGTAGACAATAAAAACATCATTATCATTTATTTTTCTAAGTTAACCTTTACTCTTTTGTTCCCTTATTCCTCCTTTTCTTTTCAGATTTCTAGACTTGGATCTTGCTTCTGTTATCATTATGTCCTTGTGTATTTTCTTCTTTATCATAGCTAAGAATTACGGAGAGATGAGACGGGACTAGAGGATTGTTTCCCTGCTTTCCCCCGCAGACATGGCAATGGTCTGCTGGTAAGAATGAGCTATAAACCAGACTCCTTTTCTCTTCTTTCACTTGTTGACTTCTAAACTTTCTATTAAACATACCCATTTCTTTCCATTCTTTTCCATTTTTTTCTTGGTTGTTTTCATAATGCAAAGGAGAACATCCACAACACATTGTGATGCATGACTGCTCTGAATGCATTACCTCCCCTTTGTTAGGTTTGAAAATTAAACACGAGCACACTAACTGCTACAGGCAGCTGCATTTCACTGACTTGACTACCAGCATTACTATGCAATCTTTCCATTTGTAAATAAATGAAACATTCACAAATTAGATCTAACACAACGTATAAAAAGTGTCTTAGTTTCATGGTAGATGATGGAGACTGAGAAACTCTGAATTTTGCCATTAACTTGCCATTGCTTTTTAAAGTAGATCTGGGTAAATTGCTCACCTCTCTAGGCTTCAGCATCTTCTCTATTGTCCTATGCTGCCAAGGATATCTGAATTCCTCAAATAAAAGGCAGGACTAAAGTGAAAGGTATTTGAGTATCTACCTTACAAAGGTGTCATGATTTGAAGCTTAATCAGTGTAAGACCCTCAGACGAAAAATTGCTCTGCATCAGTATTCTGATTAGATTTGATCAAGCAGATTTTTAAAATTACATGGCTTATGCAGAAATCAGTGATCCAAGTAGAATTTGAAATTTCGGACCAAAACCAGGCACAGTTTCTGTTCAAAGTACGACAAAACTAATTTTGAATATTGCAGTATATTCTGGAGTTGATGTGGGAGAAGGTACCTGTGGCCTCATCCATTGTTGCTGAGCTCCAGAGCCCTCATTCACACTATCCCACACTCCAGAAACTGTTTTGGCACTCCCAACACTGTCCCAACACCAGTTCCTACACCAACTCATCTAGTGTCACATATCAAAATGCTTTCAGATTGCTGTCTGACTGACAGCACCATAACAGATAGAAGGAGGATGTTGGCCAGAAAGGGCCTCCAGTCTTCTCTGTTGCTTTGCCAGGGTGCTGTCTGCACTTGCACTGGCAGAGGGGGCAGAATCAGGCAACAGAGGCCCAGATTTGGTAGCACTGTTATGACAGAGCTGACCTGGCAAGAATCAAGTCAGTTCACGTCTTAACTAAGAGTGACAGTGATAAAACAGAAGGGGGGATGTTTTCATGTGAGCTCGATACCAAGACCAGCCCCATTCCACTCCATCAGGAACAGCCCTGTGAAAAGACCCCTGTGCCCAAAAAGCAACCTGAGTTCTTCTGAGGCTGAGGGGAACACAGCGGGGCAGCTGCTGTCTCATGGCCCCATGTCCCCCCTCTGTCCTTTCGTGTCCCCCTCTACATCCCCTCATGTCCCTTTGTGTCCCCCTGTGTCTCCAGGAGCTCCTGGGAGGAACCAGGTGGTCTCCTCATACCTGGCTATGGCACCCAAGCCGCCCCTGGTGTGCCCATACCTCTCTGTGACACGGCCTTCATGAGGCCTAAGGTGGCGGCCAGAGTGCTGCTGGGGCTGAGCTGTGCTCAGGGGCCTCGCCTGCCAGCTGGGAGTAGCGGTGGGGTGGTGGAAATGCAAGACTTATGTCCTCTCTGTTCAGCTTTGGGCCCCTCACTACAAGAAGGACATTGAGGCTCTGGAGCGTGCCCAGAGAAGGGCTACAAAGCTGGTGAGGGGTGTGGAGCACAAGTCCTGTGGGGAGCAGCTGAGGGAACTGGGGTTGTTTAGTATGGAGAAGAGGATATTTTGTTCTCTACAACTACCTGAAAGGAAGGTGTGAGGAGCTGGGGGTCAGCCTCTTCTCACAGGTAACTAATGATAAGACTAGAGGGAATGGTTTCAAGTTGTGCCAGGGGAGGTTTAGGTTGGAAATGAGGAGACATTTCTTCTCAGAAAGAGTGGTCAGGCACTGGAACGGATTGCCCAGGGAAATGGTGGTGTCACCATCCCTGGGGGTGTTCAAGGAGAGGCTGGACATGGTGCTTGAGGATATGGTTTAGTGGGTAACATCGGTGGTAGGGGGATGGCTGTATTGGATGATCTTGGAGGTCTTTTCCAACCTTAATGATTCTGATTATCTCTCTGAGAACTGTGCTCCTTGCTGCTTGAGGCATATGGAAGTCCAGGGTCTGTGCAGACAGACCAGCCTTGGGCAAGCATCAGGAGTTGGCTGGAGCCACCAAGTAGGACAAAAAAAAAAAACACATCCTCTTAAATCACATGGCACTATGCACTTTCTTGCTCCCTCACGGCATGTCAGCAGTGCATGCCAGATGTTGCAGAAGTGGTACAGGGTGCTTTTTGGCAGAATGAGACATGTCTCATCAAGGATGCTCCTTGGTATGGGGGTGGTCAGTCAGTTCCTATAGGTGTTGATATATTAAGGTGTTTTCCTGCTATAGTCAAGTGCCACCAAGGACTAGAAGGTATGGGAAGTCACAGAATTCAGCCCTGTGGATGCTGAGAACATGGGAACACAGAGTAATCATCTTAGCAGTGCTAACAATCTAATTCCTTGTATTATAGCTATTTTACATCTCTGATACATTATCAGAGCTATGCTTCACATGTGTTGTTGTGTATGCTATGGGGTTTTCATACAAAATTCTTCACTCTCTAGAGTGGCTTTCATAATGAAAAAAAGAGACCTGAGCCTGACAACTCCTCCCTTTTACCTGCCTCAAACCTGTTTTAAAGAAGACTGAGGAAAAGGGAATTGCAAGATTTTGTAAAAGATGAGAAGGTGGCCACCAAAGTTGATATATACTGGTACAACTTGAAGAACTGGATTGTTTTGTTCTTGATGAACTTCTCAGTTAACATGTTAAGCCACTTGGACTCTACTTATACTTCTTGTGCACAAGAGCTGCTTTTCTAAGCTGGTATTTTTCTTTCCTTTCCTTCTTTGCTTTCTTTCTTTCTTTTTTTCTTTTTTTTCTTTTTTTATTTTTTATTTTTTTAAGGCAAATCACAAACTTTTAAAGACAATAATCACTACTAATTCTTCAAATGTCTTCCTCCCACCTCTCACTCATGTTTTCTGAAAACTGTCTCAGCTGAAGGCATTCTGGATATTTTGTACATAATGTAAGTGTAATATCATTTTAATGAATGTTTGTACAGTACTGGGCCTTTAGTTAAATTATGTAAAAACAGGTGCATTGGACATGGATAATAGGAAAATAAATTTGTTTCCGAAGCCTAATTGCTATGATGATGACTATAATAACAATACTGTCAGCCATTTGCTGATTGTTTTGAGTGGGATCATTTCTGCAGTGAAGAAATATTGGAAACACAAATTCCAACTATTATTCCACTGCAATTTGTTAGGTTTGTTTGTTTATTTATTCATTCAGTCCAAATATTTGTGTCTCATTTACTTTGATCCAAGTCAGCTAAATCTGCAGATACTTGCTCAAACCCTGGTAGGTAAACTTTTTTTCTGTGCTAAGATTGACAACAGTTACCTTTAGCCCAAGTCTGGTTTTAGTCCATTTTCTACTTGCATCCTGCACTCTGCTCTTTGTTTGAAACACCTTACAACCCAAAGACACTCTCTACCACACACAGTTCATCTAGTTTGGACAGACTTTGCTATCAGTTACCCTCATGTGCTGATACTAAGCAATGCAGAATAACTCCTGACACACAACACTGTTCTACCAGGGCTCATCCTATAATCAAGCAAAGTCATCAGAAAGCCTGCACTCAACTTTAGCGTGCTTTGGCTGAGATTTGCAGAGCCTGGTGTGTAAAGGTACTCAGGTGCCTAAGGGAGCAAGAAGCACCTTGTGGATTTCCCAGCTGTCATAAAAAATGTGGCCCAAATCCCAGATAATTCACTGACAGCAGCTGCCTTTAGCAACGTTGTAACTGGAAGCATAGGTTACATTTGTGTTTAATCCTTGGTTTAAAAAAAAAATGTTGCAATGAGTACCTACACAAGTGACAAGACCCATACGCCTATATGTATCTCCTGAAGTAATACCTCTAATTTACCAGCATCCAGTTAAACTAACTGAACTAAACTTACAGAAACACAAGGCTGGACATTGCATTTAGTGCTTGCTTAAGGCTCAGGGACAATTTCAACAACATAAGATTTCCATTTTGCAGAATGCACAGCTGAATGCTGAGCCAAAATAGCATGTACTGTTTCATTGTCATGATGTTAACAACCACCCAAGACTAAAGTTTACTCACTCGGTATTAACAATAGATTAAATTACCAGGTGTCTTAAGTATTGCTCTAGTTGACAGTATTCTGTACTATTAGTGCTAGGAATTTGCTCCCAAAGGAACTATTTTACACATATGTTGGAAATGGAAAATAGTATTTCAGCTCAGCAAAAACTCATTGTTATGATGCATGATCTATTATTAATGGATTACATTTCTAATGCACTGTCACATAAATACAAAATCTATGGTTTGATAGTATTAAGCATATGTCAAAGAGTTTTTTTATTATTATTAGTGATTTTGAAACACAGTGTTATTTTCTACAGAAGAAAAAAAAAAAAAAAATATGCTAGTAACTGTTTTAACTCCTTTAAAAGAATGTTTACTTTGGACAGTAAAGCCAGGCAGTTGCTGTTTTCCCAATAGATCAGTGACTCACTCATACTCCCATTAACTTCAATGAGAACAGGAGCATGCCCCAAGAAAATAAATTGTAAAAAAAGAAACCTATATTCTGTCAGCCCAATAGACATTAAAGGAATTAATTACAAATCTCAGTATTGAGGACAGTTTAAATGACATAGCACATAAAGTTATCTTTAATAATTATCTTGACAATTTCTAATCACATTTAAATTCCTGTAAAGTTATCAAAACATTTGAGTAATCTGAGCTTGAGATGTTTTCTATTTACTCAGAATTCAAAGAGCTCCTTTCAAGTGAAAGTTAGAAACAGCTTTGAAGAGAAATGACAAAGTAGTGAGGGAAACCCAAAACAAATCATGCTTCTGATTTCAAGTATTATACCCATAATGTTATCTTTCGCGTTTCTCATATTTCTTACAGACCTTTAACAACACATTCCGAATCGACATGAGAGCAGAAGAGTCATCAAAGATTTTTTTTTAACATTATCGTGAGCATAAATTTTAAAATGATGCTGTGAGTTTTGGCTGTTTGAAGGGCATGGTTCTATAGCTCACCTTTTAGTCTCTGCACCGTGCCACTGGAGACTGCCACATTCACAAAGATTTCCGCATCCTTGCTCCCACTGACAGAAAACATATACTATGTGTTATTTTGACGCAAATGAGGTAACAGTTAGTCATCTGCTTTAAAAACAAGGTGCTCGGGCATTATTTACTTCTCTAATCCTGCAAAGAAATCCATGTATTTGTTTGATCCTGACAAATTGAACTCACTATTGTCATGCTCAAAACAAAACATACACTAAGTGCACCATTATTCTGGCCTACAAGCCCTCTCCTCTCCTCTCTTTGCTTGCATTTGGATCATTTTTAGAGTTTGATTTTTCAATCTTTTCTCCCATCCACAATCCCACTGGCTTTAACAGACTTGTCCATATCAATAAAGAAGGCAGGATTAGGCCCTAAACGTGTAATGGAGCCCGAGCTGTTGTCAAACCAGCACATACTAGAAGTTAAAAAAAAGAAAAGAAAAAAAGAAAAAAAGCAAGAGAAAAACAACTTTGAACTAGATTAGGTGGTGACCTCAAGGTAATTCTACACAATGCCTCTCGAGATTTTGAGCTGTCTCCAGGCTCTACAGCAATAAAATTACTGAATATCCCTACTAATCAGTACTCAGCACTGCTTTTGAATGTACAAGAAGGAAACAAGCAAACAAACAAACAAACAAAAAAAAAAAACACAACACACAACAGCCCTGAACTGGAAATAGAAAGCGGCTTTAAAAGGAAGACAAAAAGATTCTTGATCTTAAAAGTAGTTTTTGTTTGTTTGTTTGTTTGTTTTTGTAATCTGCTTAGTAAGACGCTCATTGAGAGAAATCTCCTCAGAAAACAAAGGATGACAGAGCTTGATGAGCAGCAAATATAGAAAGTAAAATACTTTTTAAACTGATTGTGTGGCATGACTTCGAAATAAGAAAGGTAGTGCTGGTAATGTGGAAGGACAGAAGGATGATGTGAATTGAAGGCAGTGCTTTAGACCTCAAGTGAAACATCCTTACCCCATTTTACTGGAAACAAGTGCAGTACACGAGGAACAAAAAACGCACAGGCTGCGCTCATTTAAACCTTCCCTGTGCCATGGTGAGCGTTCTTAGTTTTTAGTCATCATGAAAATCGTTTTGAGAAGAGCAAACGCATTTGCAGAATGAACTGCTTGTCTTTGATTTCCAGGACTTTGGGGGAAGTTCCTGTCTAAAAGTTCGCATCGTCACATGGCGAAGCCAGTCAGAGCTCTCGTCACTTTGGATTTCACTAGCAGGAAGTCCCCAGGGAACGGCCGCACGCCGTGCATTATTCACCCCGGTAGGTACCGGACAGACAGCAGGCTCGCTTCAGACGCCGGCTGGGGCTGTAGGCTGCTCACACGCCGCCGTGCGAGCCGAGGAGAGGCAGCAGCTGCCTGCAGGGCGCTTATTTCCCCCTTCCTCCCTTCCCCTCTCCCAGCCCTCCGCCGCACCGCCGTCTGGCTGAGGCACCTGAACCGAAAAGAAGCGCCCAGCGCCCAGCTCCTCGCTTTCCGCAGAACCAGCGGACAAACCCCAGCAGAGCGCAGCGAGGAGAGGAGAGCTCGCTCCTTTCCCCCGTACCATCTCGGCAGCACCTCCCCTCCCGGACTGGGGGGTCCGGGAGCCGAGCCCACCCCTCTCCTCCCCGGGGGGGCCGGCTCGGGGAGGTGCCGAGGCCGGGCTCCTCCTCCAGGCCTCGGCTCTCAGTCCTGGAGCGCCGCTCGGCTGCCGCCACCTGCCCCGCCGCCGAGCCGTTCGCTGCTCCGAGCCCTCGTCGGCTCCCGGGACTCCGCCGAGCCTCCGCCGCCGGCCTCCCCGCGGCTCAAGCTGCCTCCGCGCTGTGCGGCGGGAGGGAAGAAGGCCGCCTCCTCTTCCTCCTCCTTCTCCTCCTCCTCCTCCTCCTCTTGCTGCTGCCGGTCCCGCGGCGGGCAGGCGGGATGATGGAGCCCCGCGCCTCCCGCAGCCTCCGCCCGCTGCTCAGCCTCCTCCTGCTGCTCGGAGCCCTCTGCCTGCCGCCAGGTGAGACGCTAACTCGGACGGCCGCTAGCCCGGGGGGGGGGCAGCCCGGCTCCTCTCCCCGCTCCCCGACCCCCTTCTCCGCCCCAAAAACCTCCGAGGGGAGGCAGCGGCCGGGAGCCTCCCGGAGGCTCGCTCGAGGGGACCTCGACTCCCCCCCCCCTCCGGGGGTCGCTCGGGGAGCGGTTTAGTGGCGAGGCGTCCGTCGGCTGCATTTATTTTTATTTACTTTTTTTTTTTTTTTTTTTTTTGGTAAATGCCGAGAGTGTGAAAGTCTGAGGGAGAGAAGCCGCGAAGTGAGGAGTTCTGCATTCGCCGTAGCGAGCCGGCTGGGTTATTCCTGTAGAAAGAGCGGCAGCCCGTGGTAGCGCTCTGCATTGCTCTAGAGGGGTGCCTCTGCCTGGATGTGCCGGCTGTTGAGAGGGCTCAGGCTTTGCACAAGGCTTGGAGTTGGCTTTTTTTTTTCCTCGCTCCCGGCCCCTGCCGTGGTACTACGTGCTCTCCGGCTGGTCGTGTGCAGGCAGCGTGTCCTCAGCGCACCGCAGAACAGCCCTTTAGGAGCCCTTTTCCTCCACCGCTGTAATTGCGTTTTTTTAGTGCGAGCTTTGGGTAAGTAGGAAACCAGCTACGCTAGCGTAGCGAGGCTGCCAAAGCTTTAATTTCTATTAGAATAGTTTTAAATTAAAGCTCCAAACAGACCCAGAAGCAGTGGAAGCGTAAGCAATACGTCGAGCCGCTGTGCTGGGTTTTTGCCTTGGAGTTACAGCATATAATCACTGTAAGACTTACATGTGTAAGTCACAGTGGCAGAGCACAGTGAATGCCGATTTCTGTGATGTAGAGAAACTCTTCGGGAAGGATTGTGCATTTCATGAAATTTTAAAGGCATGTGGAGCATCCAGAGAGATAAGCACCTCAGCCGAGAAGCAAGACGTGTCCCCTGTAGAGAGTTTTGTCCCACTTTCCTCTAACGTAAATAAGAAATGATCCTACCGACTGTGTGGCTGTCTACGTTTCCCTGCTGAAGGAAATCTGAATCATAAAAATACTTCACCTCAAGGGTTGCCCTGATGGAGGTCTATAAAAAATGGAACTTGACCAGCTATTACATAAATAGGTTAGAGATAAACCGTTTCTCTAGGCAAACCTGACTCTCTCTGCCCTTCGTTTCTTCCTTGTCCTTTCAATGAGAAGCTCGGGCTAACCGATCACAGTGCAGGCAGATACACAGGGGCAGAAAACAGCCCCACCCCAGATTAGAAACTTTCCTGGACGTACTGCAAATGCCGGAAAAACTGATTTGAGCCTCTAGTTCTCAATTTATTGTGTGGAGGACAAAAAAATACTTAAAAAGCACATCTTTCAAAAGATTTTGGTATTACTTTGTATTTCACATCTCTTTCTCCTTGTTATTTCAGCTATTTCATGCTGATTTGCCGTCATTCACCACAAATTCTGGATATCTTACTCTATCACTATGGCTTTTTGGCAGTTCTGTTTGCATATGGAAAGCAATAGTTAAGATATTAAAAGCATATTAAAAGTTGACATGCATCAAATGTAGGTTTCTCCAGCAACATTCAGGGTGGCTGGGGATTCCTGTGAGAAACACTGAGGTTTTCAGCTCAGAATATACTGCCTAGGTAGATCTCCCTATAAAAAAAAAAAAAAAAAAAAAAAAAAAAAAA
>CM021765.1:90199838-90256678 GCA_011076525.1 Nettapus auritus
TCATATTTAATGCCAAGATAGGTTGGGAGGTGGAAATAAGCTGTGCAAGAGTGAATACCCCTAGTAACAGTAGCATCCATTCTCTTTAGTGAAAGTAACATGGGTTGCTAACCTGTAACCCCAGGGAAAACTGTTTCAGCTATCTTAATTTTAGAACTGAAACTATTTGTTGGCTTATCTCCATCTGAAAGTTTGGGGGAACTGAATCTCTGATATCTGTGCAAGCTGACGCATGAAGGGGAAAATGAAGAAAATGCCATTACTTTACATAATGCAAATTACATCTGTGCAATCAGGATAAGCCTATCTTCTCCATTTTCATACAGATACCCTACTTCTGTAATGTGGTTTGTAGTCTTGTGCTGATGAGTGCTCACTGCAGATTTTCCAAATGTCATATCTTTTAACACGTGGTACCAAAGGACCTAATGTAAAAACAAGGATTACTGTAGTGGCAATAGTTTTAATGTGCTTACCAGCCGTACCATATTCCACCACCATGGGATTTTATTAGATTACTACCATGGGGATTTTATGGAGAGTATTTTTTATTATTTTTGGACACTTGGAGTTATTTGGGGCTGATTATTGAGCCTGTAGCAAAACAAAAACAGATCACAAAGCAGGGAGCTGGCTGTGGGGGAGCCAGGCCTGTCTGGATGCACTTTGAACCCATTTACAGTTAAGAGATTGAATGAATTGACTTTGTAGGAGCTCCAACTCATAACAGAATTTTCTGATAGTTGATGATTAATATTCGATCTCCCTTTTTTGTGACCGACACTGTATGACAATAATCACGATAATCAGAGGTAGGTTGGCTCTGGGTCTGATTTGCAGTGCTGTTGTTCCACTGCTGTTTCATACATTTATTTATTTATATATATATATATATATATATAACCACACTGACTGTGGAAACTGTATTTTCACACCACTAATAATGTTTTTTTAGTATGGTCTTGTTCAATTCTGCAGACTGTGATGCATGGCTAGACTTCATGTACCAGCTTTTGAGAGGTACTGCTTTACATAAATGCCATAATCTCTGTTCAGTGCTCCTCAAGGTTCCTCTGGGTTGACCGGTAGATAGATCTTTATTTTGGTAATACATTTTTTTAAATAGAAGATGGATGTAAACTGGAAGGCCACGCTTGTAAGAGAATTAAGCACCTGTTGCAACATGCCGGTTTCTCTTGAGCTCCTCTGCTTTCAAGAAAAATAGTTATGCTTCCATGCACCGATGCTCAAATGAGACAATCTTCAAGAATTGTAAATGCTGTGGGGTGATAATTAGAATTGACTCGAGCAGAACATGATTTTTTCCAGGGAAAAGTGAACATTAGTTCATTTGATTTGAACACTCCCCTTGATTTGGAATTATCTTCCCTGAAGACAAGGCTTTGACCTACACATTCTTTATCTTGGTATCTTCTCCCTATTAAGAACAGTATGAATATTAAAGGTACATTTCTGTACATTTCTGTCTCTAATATGCTTGAAAATGAATCTCATCTCTTATATAAGAGATTGAAGCACAGCCAGCATACTGACAATCCGCTGCTGGCAGCAATCAGATCAAGTTTCTGTCCCTTCTTTTTTTTTTTTTTTTTTTTCTGATTTTTTTTTTTTTTTAACTTGGTTTTCTTCTTTTTCCAATGTGTTTTGTTGAGGGTGGTTTGAATCACAGTCGATCCTGTGATTCACCCCAGTGGATGTTAATCCACTGCTCTAAGGTGGCGGCTCGTTTGAGGAATATCTGCCTAGCTTAAGATAAAATTGCTTTCCTTATCACAGATACAGGTCTCTAGAAAGGCAAATAAGTATTTATTTATTAAAACAACTCCTCTTTCTACTGAGCTGGTATTTTTTTTGTTGATAAGAAATATTCCTTTTTTGGGACGAAAAAAGGGAGAAATTGATAAAACAGAGGAGATGAAGAGTGCATGCAGCTTTAGGGTATGATTTTTTTGAGGTTATCAGGGGTTAGAACAGTTCTGTAATGTTTGGTTAGAAAGCATTTGAAGTGCTTTCAATAGCAATGGAAGTACTAAGCTGTTTCCCTGATAACAAGCAAAAAGTGCAGTCAGTGATTTAATGAGTGTTTCCACAGTCTGAGTATCTGTATCATCTGTTTTCAATTAGGTCGTTCTATGTATAGTTAACCTCTTATTGTGGAAGGAAAACTGCAAATACATCAGCAGCTTTCATGTGTTGCATTGTTTGCTGCAGTAGTCCAATCTGTAGAATTTCCTAGTGGATACCAGCTATGGCAATCTGAGCCCTAAGGGAAAGTGCTCAAACACCGGTAAAATATTAAGCATCTCCTTAGGTCTCGTGGAATGCAGGAATCTCCAGGTTTGGAGTCCTGGGGAATTGGTGGTGTTATGGCACGCGTTGGGTGCTCTGTATGGTGGCTGTGCCCCTGCGCCTGCGTAGCTCTGTCCCACAGCCTGCCTATCTGATAGGCAAGTCCTAGCTGTCCTGGCTGGAGTCTTGTGGTGGTGGGGTTTTCTATTCCTTTTAAGATAGAACACTGAGCATAGTTCAGTTCTTTTAAATTGGAGAGATTTTTGGCAGCTAATTCAATAGAGGGAGCTCCGCTACCTTACTGTTAGAAGCTTGAAGCATCTTTGTGCTTTTCTCAGACCTCAGGCTTCAGGTTGAAAGAAGTGTTTTTAAAAAGGCCTGTCTTTCTTAACAGTGTTCTGTGGCATCAGGCTTTTGTTTTTTGAAGGCATTCTACTTTCATCACAGACTTCCTGTTGCATGAGGAAGAAGGAAGGACAAAACTGAGTCACATAGATAGGCAAATCCAAAGAGGTGACTCAGTTATGGAGTGTCTCTTGTGCAGCAAGGCATTGCAGGTTCTTTAAAGGGATGTGTTACAGAACTAGTTTTTTTTATTGGCATCTGAAGGGGGCTTCGTGGAGAAATGCAAAATGAATTTAGAATAAAAAGAGGGTACTCTCAAAGAGCCAAGAATGGTGATGGACAAAACAGGGTACAAACAGTGTAAGGGAATGACTGTATTCAGTAGCTGTTGTGGCAAGGGAGATCTTGAACACTTCCAGCACAGCACCACTGATGAAGTAGGACCCTTATTAACAAAAACAAGTTTTTCTAGGATCGTAAAGAAAAACTGGAAATACACTGTTCTGTAAACACACTCTGAATTATAGAAAAAAAAAAAAATCCCCTTAGGGATGTACTCATATGCTTTTAACCCATTCTATGGTTATTTTATTTAACCTATTTTCTAATATACAAATGGCTAAATGCAGAAAGTCAAAAATTGTTCTGCAAACTTTGGACTATTTCTCTTGGGTTTGGTTCTTTTTTTTTTCCCTGATATTATTTCTCATCAGACTATTTGAGACTAGCTATGAAGCCTCATTAAGGGCCAGTCGCTTCTATTAAAAATAAAAATCCTTTTAATTCAAGTTGATTTTAAGTAAACTTGTAATGAACTCAGCACTATTTCTATCCTGCAGAAATGCCCTTTGTCATTTGACTTGCTGCAGATACTACCTTTTTTTTTTTTCCCCTAATTTTTCAATTTAACTGGAGAAAATGACCCTAGATATTAGATTATAAGATAGATGAAGCTTCTGTACAGCTAGAGTTAAACATGGTATTTTATACAGCTGACATATACTCATTTCAGTGTTGTTTCTGTTTGTTTGTAAGAAACAGAGAGACTTATTTTTCAGGAACTCTGACTTGAGTGAGCTTACCATGCTTGCCAGGAAGAGTTGCTAATCTTCATATATTGGAAAGACAAGTAAGGGCTGAGGCATGTTATCTGTGGAGTGGAATGGTAAACTTTAACATAAGGCTCTGTAACTGACTATCTTACAGAGAATACTCAGTTTAAATTGGGGTTAAAGAGATGTACAATTGAATGCAAGTGAAAGGTTTTAATATTATTTTGTGGCATGAGCTTCTGAAATGTTCAGCTGCTGTTATGTAGGGTATTAGCCTAGGGTATTAGTCCATTTTGGGATGCAATTTTGCTTCATGAAATCTAGAAAGCATCATGCATTTAGCTGAGTGAATTCTGTTACCCATTCAGATAAAATAATATTTGCTGGCTTGTTCTTGTGGTTTTGGAGAGCGCGGATTAATGTAATGTCTGTTACATACAAAGCCATATATAGAACAGAAAATTAAGGATGAGGAACTGAGTGTTTAGGCAATATTTGGGGAACTTTGGTAGACGCGTATAATTTCAGAAGAGAAAAGAGTTCTGAATTTATTCATTCATTCTTGGTAGTTTACATCAAGTACTATAAGAAGTGCTTGCTTATAGACAAGGTAATAGAATAAGTATTACATATTAAAATTAATTCATTAATATCAATGCAACATTATGAGGTTTGCCTTTGCAAACTGGGCAAGTTTTAAGTTTCTGACGCTGACAGCTAGTGACGTAAATCAAGAAAGTATTTGGCACTTGCACTTGATAGCTTGAAAAGTAGACAATGGGATAATTTTTCCAACTTTAATTCATGACTGAAATTTTTGTCAATTTTTTTTTTTTTTTTTAAACACTACTCCTCACTTCTCAAGCAACTTTTACTGCTAATCTTGAACCTTGTCTACACAGAAGTAATATGGAGGTCAGTATTGTGAACATCCCCCCAGTTTCCATTTTATATTAGTAAATTACATTTCTTACTGTGGGGTTCTTGTGCTTGTAAGAGCTCTTCCTAGAAAACTGGCTGCACAGACAGATCTGCAGATTTAAATAGCCAACACTAACATAAGCAAATAATAACAGTGACTTCACATTGCATCCAGTTACATTTTGCGTCTTTCTGTTGTCAGAAACGGTGTTGGTTTATTCTTCGTCAAATGTTTTAAATTTTCCAAAAATATTTTACCATAGTAGTTTAGCTCTTGCCATGGTTTCTGTAACTCTAAGGGCTTTGCCTTTTGAAGGGGCACCCGTTCTGTGGTTTAGTTTCACCTTACTCATCACACAAAGCTGAGTGATGCAACGTGTTCTGTCTTAGCTTTGAAGTTTAAGTCCTTAAGTATAACCTTTACTCCCTAGGTTTAACCCTGGTTAATGTGTGGTGCCCCACAGCAGCAAATTCCTAAGTGTCTACGTGCATGTCTGATGTCCGAGTGTGTCTCCTGAAAGCTCATCTGCAAGTTTGGTAAGGGTCAGGGTCTGATATTTCAAATAACTCAGTTGTGTCTGCAGGTCATTACTTGTCAGTCCTTATCACTTTAAGAACCCTGCGGTATTAAACCAGAGACTTCTGTCCGTTTTCTTCAGGGAAGGAGTCTAAAACTTTTGAGATGGTAAGAAAATAATTGTTGTGTTGTGAGGGTGATAACCAACCATGCAAGTGAGCCCTCTTTCAGCAGAGATTCACAGAGCCCAACATCAAAATGTTTTTCAATTCGAGGGCTGTAAGGGATGTATTGTGGCTGTATGAGAGCCAACCGGATAGAAGCTGGGAATGATGTCTTGTTGTAGGGGAGGGAGTGGGGATGGAGCTGGGTGTCAGGGTTTGCTGGCTGCCGCCTTCCTGCAGCTGATGCTGTGGAGGTACTCTTGGACAGCATGCAGGTGAAGAGCCAGAGGGCAGAAAAACGCTGTAGCAGTGGTCAGCTCCAGTGTCCGTGATGGCAGGCAAAGGATCTGTATTCCTCCCAAGCTTGACAAATTCGCTGCTTTTGCTAGGGGCATACTTACCCTCTGAACTGCTGCGGAGAGCTATCTGCTTGCTTTAGGGGTGTCGCTTTGTTCTCTGGCTCTGGATGGTGTGCAAAGAGCTCCATGGGTCGCTTTTTTATCGTTATTTCCATCTGTGAGTACAGCAGTGATAAAGAAAGATGGGCTTCGGCATACACAGTACGCTCATGATCTCTGGCTCTGTTTCCATTACATCAGATGCAGAGGGCATAGAGAAATGAATAAAGCAGTGTATTTCTTTAATGAATACTGAATGGGTGAGTGTGAGCTGGCAGAAGCTTCATCCAGAAAGAAGTCGTGTGTTGTGAGGGATGACATCCGCACACGTGGTAGGAGAGGCAGGTGAATCAGTTTTTCAGCTGGAATTCACAGTCCAATTTCATGAGATTTAAGTTGATATTTTACCTCAATAGCTTATTAATTTTTCTGGGCAGACATAGCATTTCAACTGTTTCTCGAAACAAATTACTGTTGTGGATTTGTATCTAGTTACTCCTGAGGCCCAGATAATAGCTTTGGAAATAGCACATTTGGAAAGTGCTTTGCATAAGCATATATAAAAACCTAGCCTTCTTAGTATGGCAGGGTGCTTTGCTTTAGGTGTGGATTCAAATTCACAACAGGCTCACAAATCCTAGTGTTGGTGTTTTTTTTTTTTTTTTTTTTTTTTTTGCTTTTGGATGGTTGCTAGTCTTCCTTCAAGATGTTGTCATCTGTAAACAGCAATGACAGTTCTAGGAGTCTTTTCATGCGAGTGTGCAAGAGCAGAACACAGGCATGCTGGAGACCAGGGCTCCTTGTGAGGAGAATTTTTTTCCTGTGATAGAATACATATTTGTTACTTTTTTTCAGTGTACTGTACAACACAGCTTTTTTTCATAATCACAGAAGGAGGTTAGTGGTTTATAATCTAGATATTCTGTGACAGAGCATAGTAATAAGTAACTGTATATAAATCTAGAAGTGAAGATTTTAACAGAAGCTTTAATGGGAGTATTGCCATTTTATTTTCTTGCTGATTTTTTTTTTTTTTGTAAAGTCTGGATTTTTTTTCCATTTTTTCTTTAAAGATGGACCATCACTACCTACAGGAAAGCAGAGAAGGAAAGGTACTAGGAAAAATAAATGTTTTATCTATGCTTACATTGATTCGAAACATGATGCTAAGACCTAAATTTTCTTAATGAAACACTTGGCTTAGCAATTTCCCAGTATCTTCCACGATGGTAACTTTAAAAAGCAAACAACAACAACAAAAATACAAACTTTAATTCCATTTGCTTAGGGAAGATGGAGGACTGGTTGGTTCTTCTTCTTCTTATTAATAAACTTTATTTTCTAAAATGTCATTTAAGGAAGGAGGAAAGTGATCAGTGATCCCTCAAGTAAGTTAAAGTTTCATAGGTTTTCTGTGCATATGCCAGGCTTTTCAAACAGCATCCTTCTGCCTACAGACATCACTGTTTTGAAATGGGACTGGTAGTGGCTTGGGAGTGGTCACTGTGCAAGTTGGTTGTTTCTGTTTCATTTTTGTTTTCCCTTGCATGTGTCAGCAGTCCCACACTGCTAAGCTAGGGTGGTAAGTACCACAGCATTCATTTCATCTGGGAGTATTTGAGTAATCTAACAAACGCTGGTACTCAAGTGGTGGAAAAAATGATTGAGTTTTTTGTTTCTTGTGGCAATTTCAAACATTGTGAGCACTTGGTGGCCTTTGGCTTCTCAGTAAAGTCATAAATGGAAGGCCAGAAGACTTTTTAATGTGCTGTTTCTGCAGCAGGCATACATCTTCGATAATGGCTGTTGCCATTGCGTGACTCCATGGTGCTTAGCCTTGCACAAATTGTGTTTGCAGACATAGCATGTTAAAGAACTCTCCTGTATCAGAGTAGCCAAACTTTGCACTGGAGGCTGGGCAGGAGGGAGCTGTGGTGTGATGAGCACCTGAAAATCATGTGTGCCCATCAGGACTGGGAGCAGGAGCAGCATGTCCTCCAGAAAGGGATTTCTTTGCTCTACAGCAGGAAAGGGCTGGGCTGAGCACTGGCTGTGTATTGCTGATGGCATGTGTGTGTGGATGCTTTACAAGTGTGTGAAGCGAGCCAGCATGCTAATTCACAGTGGAAGAAGCTGTTGGCTTTTCTACTGTTTTATATGGAGGGGAATCTGAACTTCTTTCCAAGTTTGTAGAAAAAGAAAAAAGATTACAAAAATGGAATACTGAAATTCTTACCCTACGATTTCAATCTTTTTAGCATGATGCTTAAGAAGTGTTGAAAACAGCGGTTTAAAGAAAACAAAATTACCTAAGAGAGGCTTTTTTGATTTATAAGCTGCACTTGAACATCAAAAGGTATTTGGGAGCATTTCAGGTTGAGAAATAGAAAATGTCTTTTTGCTAGCATATTTTGTTTGCTAAACTTCACTCATTGCCTAGTACGACTCTCTGATTTTAGTTTTGGGGTGCAGAGGCTTTAGAAGTTATAACAATTAAGGAAAGCTGAAGTACTGCAAGAATGGTTCTTTGAATCTTTGAGGTGAATTGATGTGAAAAGGGAGCTGTACTTTTTTTGTTTTGAATTTAAAAGTTCAGTTTTCTCCCAGTACTCTGTAAACAAATGCTCCTGGCTGGATCACAGATGAGTTATAGAGGAAAGAAAAGCTTGATGTCAGTAGCTGCAGGCCAGACCAAAGACGCGAGTCACCATCTCCACAGGGAGCGGCGTGCACAGGTGGAAGACAAATTGCCTACTTCCGTGTGACAAATTCGGTGTACCCATCAGGCCTGCAGGAAGAAACTGAGGGATGAAACTTCTTTTGACAAGGCCTGTGAAAGGATGCTGCCAGGAAAGGCAGTAACAAGATCAAATTGTCCGTTGTTTTGGTGACCAGAAAGAGCTGCACCTCATGTGTTTTTGTCAGAGACTTGTGCATCTGAATTTCTGGAGAATAGCCAACTTAACCTGAGGGAAACCAGTCTTTTGGCTCTCCCTTGTCAAATCCACTCCTGCCAAGAAGATGGTGGGCAGTGGCTGGGGGAAGCCGAGAGCCCCAGCTTCGGCAGCAATGAGCGAGTGCAGGCTGCCTGATGGTGGTGTGTGGCCCACAGGCCTGTTGAGGCAGAAGTCTGAAGGTAAGTCTTCTGCACAGCAGCACTGCTTGAGGTTTTGCTGGCAAGGAAAGTGAGTTGTAGAGGGAGAAAAACAAGCTTTCTGTGGAAGCTTTCTGGAAAGTTCTTGAGGTTAAGGTGGATCTTCTGAACGAGTGTTTTAAGGGAGAGGAGCAGAAGACAGTAGCGGAGACAGCAGAAAGCTGGGGAAAAACAGCTTTCATGATGAGTAGTTTCTGCTTTTCCTTCTCCATATCACTGCATGTAGTCTTTGGTTTGACATGTACTCTGCCTCCTCCCCTCCCTTCTACCTGCTGCAATTGGCAGGCCATCATCCTTCATCAAGACTGCTTGCTGCCACACCACCACCCTCAGCAATGTGTCCTCTCTCCCATTAGTCATACAGCACAGTGCTGTCTCCAGCCTCACCAAGATGCCCATTTCCCCACCATGACTTCTCCAGGCTGAAGCGGAGAAGTGGCTGAAGAAGAGGCTTAAGTGTTCCTACATGGTGCCTATGTGGGCTGTGCTTGTAGGCCGCTCACTGTCAGGGCCAACATGTCCTTCCTGAGGAGCCCTCCCTCTTCTGCTCCTGGGTCACCTCAGATAACCTAAATGCTGCTTGTGTTGAGAGTCTTTTTATGGGGCGTGAGGGAAAGCCTTAATACTTTCTTCAAGTCTTTGCAAGTTGCTTTGTGTATGAAGTAAAGTGTCTGGAAACTGTCATATGCGAAGCATAATCATTATTTGACCTAAATGTCTCGCTCTGTCCTTAGTGAGCTTTCAGATTCTCTCTAGAGTAAGACACACCTTATGCTGTGATCATTTAAGATGTTCCCGAGATGAGAAGATCCTTAGCAAATAAGCCTTTAATCTTACAATAAATTAATTCAAATTCCAAAGAAATATTAGTTGTTTAATATGAAGACTGTAATAAATATAGCTGTATGACTCCTTGCTAATGAAATTGCAGTGGCCGGATATTTTTCTAGTCTGAGCCTTGGCATGTGACTGAATTGGGAAGCTTCAGACTGCTTACTTGTCTTTCAGTTGACGTTGTATATCTATGACTGAAACTGCGTTAAGTTGCAAAATCTTGAAATTAAGCTGACCCAATAGTCTCGGGCCACAATCTAGCACATATGTGAACATCCAGATTTGAAATTATTCAAGTAATTAAGTATATTCTTAAAGAATAAATTTTTAGACTAGAGGCAGTGTTGTCCATGTGGAGAGGACCCACAAAGACCCAATAAGCAGTAACTGGTGGCTTGGAGACTGCTATACTCCTGGATATCTGTGAGTTGTAGTGTGTTTCTGCTCCTTTGCTGAAGATTTCTGGCTAGCACAACTCAGAGGAAACAATTTAGGCAGGGGGCTCTCATTTTGCTCAAGTTCAGTCTTCCAAAGTATGATACAAGTGGTAATTCACCTCTTCTGCTGACTTTTTAAGCCTCTGTGTTCAAATTGCACACACATGGTTTTTCCGTATGTAAAATATAATATATGAGAGAGGATTTTTTTTATGCCTGTCAGCAGGGAACATGCAGCTTACTAAGCTTTCTTGAGTATAATTTTAAATGGAGAAAATGCTTCTATATAAACTGAGATTATCTCATCACAATTTTTTTTATGACTGTTAATTAAAATGTGAGGAGATCCTTTAGAACAGATTTGCAGTTTTGAGTCTTTTATGAGACTTAATATGAGATATCCATTTTATAGTTATGCCTTCTTATTAGTTTTGAGATTAGAATATATTTAAATGCATGGCTATCAAGTCCTGTGATGATAACTTGTTTGTTTGCAGCACAGATTAATTCAGTTACGGTCCCATTTGTGTGTTGTTTGTGCCCCACTTTTCACAGAGATATTGTAATTTCTATTTAAAATAAACTCTCCAAATAGTTCTAATTTGAACATGTATTTTTCAATATTAACCTTCAGTGAAGAATATTTTGTTAGATTATTGTGAATAATGACTATCTAAGTTGTTCCAACTCCTTCTGAAAATACATTTTTAGGAGACTGGAAGACTGCAAAAACTAAGTAAAGGAAGGATTGTTGTGACTAGCTTCAAGATGCTTATGTCAAGATATTTTTAAATGATTTTAATGGAAAACTGTAACATCTTGGCTCACAGTGCATAGCCTTGTGATAGAAAGCAAGAAAGCTTACTGGGAGAAAAGAGAACTTACTAAACACCAGTAAGTGCCCTTTTCTCTTTGCAGCAGACATGTGTGTCACTGGAAGATTGATTTTCCCGAGTATTTGAAACTAGAAGGCACCGTGCCTAGCTCTGGCGCAGTGCCTTCTACTTGAACTTTGTGCTCAGAGTAAAGGAAGAATTAGAAGAAATTCATTTAACCCCATTCAGAACTGCCTTTTGGCTTGCCCTAACCATGCCTATGGTATCATGACAACATGAATCTTTTAATCACAGGCTTATCTGTCATCTCAGACATCATCTCAAAGTTGTTTAATTGCAGAATTTTCCAGGCTAGGAATAATTTAGGCATGGGGACAGGTGATTAGCTGTAAATTGCAAGGGAAGTCAGAGTCTATCAGAAGTGAACGTGGTGAGGATTCCAAGTCCCTTTGCTTTGACTCGTCTGTATGCACACGTGTGGAGAGCCTTGTGCTCGAGGCCAGCAGGAGGCTATGGAAAGGAAAGAAGGATGCTCTTGTTTTCTCCCTTTGGGTCGTTAAACACAAGCTTTACATTTTGTGAAGGTCTGGAGAGGACACCATCAGATAAAGGGTGACATTGATCACGAATATAATGAGCTAGCCCAAGCACTAGTGTGGTTGCACTTACTCTAGCAGGCCTCACTGCTAAAAGCAAAGCAGGGGTGAAGAGGAGGGAGGGAGAACTGTTTGATATGCTGGCAGTAGTGCACATGCTGATAGGAGCAGTGTTTATATTAGCAGACTACTCTGATACTGCTAATTAATCAGAATTTGACTACCAAAATATGTGTCAGAGGCTGTGGTCCTTTTGCAGGTGTTAAAGGAGAAAACAGAATGGGTGGAGTCTGATTGTTGCTAATGCTCACCAGAGGCAAGGTGACAGAGAAGTTGCAGCTTTATTTACCCATAAACAAAAGGAGAAAAATGAGACCAGAAGTTGAAACAAGGAGAGAAGTGAGATATTTTATTAAGAGATTAAATGGGAAGGAAAGAGGAGTTTTTTTTTTTTTTTTTTTAAAAAAAAAAAAAAAAAAAAAAAAGAGGAGGGGCTGGAGTGTTTTTTGTGTGCCTCCTGAGAGAAAGGCTGAACTCTCCTGAGAGAACTCCTAGGTTCCCTCTCAGAGAAGTGTTATGGGTAGTTCCCTTTGTTTCCGTTTATGCACTGGGGAGAAGTTGCTTCTGGTTACTTTTGCTTTCAACAGTGAAAGTCAGATTATAATCTTCCTGAAGTGACGTTTGCATCTCCTGTACAGCCTTGCCTACAAAATGATTTTGGTCTTGTACCAATTTGTACAGATTTGTGACTTCTGAATTCATATTTTAGCTTAGACAAGAAGCTGTCTAAGCTAGGGATGTTATTTGCTTTTGTGTGCCCCCTGTGGAAAACTCCTGTTTATTTGGGGGGGGGGGGGGGGGGGGAGAATGTCTAGCAGAATTTGGGGAAGGGAGGAGGGGGTAGCGTAGAATCACAGAATATCCCAAGTTGGAAGGGATCCACAGGGATCATCAAGTCCAACTCCTGGCTCCACACAGGACCACCCAAAAATCAGCCCATGAGTCTGAGAGTGTTGTCCAAATGCTTCTTGAACTCCGTCAGGCTCGGTGCTGTGACCACTGCCCTCGGGAGCCTGTCCCAGTGCCCGACCACCCTCTGGATGCAGAACCTTTCCCTAGCACCCAGCCTGACCCTCCCCTGTCCCAGCTCCATGCCGTTCCCTCGGGTCCTGTCGCTGTCCCCAGCGCCTGCCCCTCCGCTCCCCTCGTGAGGGAGCTGCAGGCCGCCATGAGGCCTCCCCTCGGCCTGCTCTGCTCTGGGCTGAACAAACCAAGGGACCTCAGCTGCTCCTCATGACTTGCCCTCCTGACCTTTCATAATCTTTGTAGCCCTCCTTTGGACACTAACAGCTCCCCCTTACCCCCTTCATTTTTCATTTAGGAAACGTAAAGTGTTATTTTCTCAACTATTGAAGTAAAGGTTGTTCTTCATTTTACCTGGCATTAAAGCTAGTTAATTATATGGTTCAGCTACTTTACTCTTCTGATGGCTGTAACAGGTTGGAGACCACATAGCTTGCTTTCTCACAGTTGTTGAAAAGGAGTTCAGAAGTGCAGCATCTCTACTTCAAGCAATATTGTGGATGTGAATTCCAGAGGTAGATGAAGAAAACCTTGAATGATTCTTTAAATTAATATATATATCTCTCTTTTTATATTTTTCTGTCTTTATGCACACTTTTTTTAAGAGCCCTCTCATGTGTTTCCATTTCCTTTAGAACACTATAAATCCTGTCATGAGTGCAGAAATATCTAAGTATATTGATACCAGAGCAATCTGATCAGGAGTTTGGTAACCAAGCACTGCCTGTAAAAGTAGGGCTGTTCCCAGAACAGCCACGTGAGTAAAGTCTTATAATCTTGTATCTCGTTTGTCTTGGGTAATATACCCGATATCAACACCAAATGCACTGCAGTAGTCAAACCAAAATATTTTTTGTGCTGATTTTAGTTCAGTCTTTGTTCTTACATGGAAAGCAGGCAGTGAAACAGATGAAACTTTAGATGAGATATCCATGTTTAATATACAGGCTTTCATATCAGTGCAATCATATGCATATTGCAAATTAATTACGTAGCTGCTGCTTATCAGAAGCCAGAAAAATGAAACTGTGGTTACCATTTTGCTTATCAATTACCCAGCCAGTGACCTAGTTAGTAAAGATTATGAGCTGTAGTAATTTTCAGTAAATGGCTGTACATGATTTCCATATATTTGTAAACTGCAGATGTCCCAGGACAAAGATGATGGCATATACTTTCTCATGAGCTATTCACTTTCTCATTTTTGCTTGTAAGGATAGATTACTTCTGGCTTTTTTCTTTCTTTTTTTTTCTCTTTTTAACACGAAGAGCAAAACATTAAGAAGGTTTGCACTGATGAATCCCTGCCTGACTAGTTTATGCACAAGTGGTCAGAATTTCCTGATAGGGAAGATAGCAACTAAGGATAACTCTTTATTTCATTTCTAGTTTTTTCTATATTTTTTTCACTAAGGAGTTGAAATTTTGTGCAGAAGTTGTTTGTTCGTGGTGACAGGCTATGAATGCATTGTGTCAGAAAATTATCAATCTTCCAGTCCTACTAGCCCATTTAAGACAGCATTCACTGTCCGTACACAAGCTCTCATGTTCCTATTCTTGAAGTGTCGTCTTATCAAATGCTCCTTTATTTTTGTTCATGTGTCATAGCACAGTTGCTTGCTTTATTGACTGTCATTTCTGATTGTATTTCTGCAGGCTTCTGCAGGGTTTATTTCAGTTGCATTTTGGGTGTATTGCAGCATGTTCTCTCAGCTATGTACCTCTGTATCACTTCTTTCATCAGGTTATTTTTAAAAAAAGTTCTTAGACACAAAACCTTTCTCAGTTCTTTAAAGCTCTGAAATATTGGAGACTGCAGCTATCAGGAGTTACTGGATCAAGTTGCTCCTTTAGCCACAAGTGCAGGTGTAATTTACTGATGGGGTATTTAATTGCTTTTATTTCTCAGCTATCTTGCTTAGGGTAAAATTAATCCTTGCAATTGGTGGTCTTACTCCATTTTTTTTTCCAAATTTTTCAATTTTTACTTTTATGTATTTCCCCATGAGTATTTTAAGCTGTACTGAAACTACTTTCTTTGTCTGAGGTTTTCACTTGTTTTTCCTTTCCCTTCTAATCAAGAAAAAAAAATGCTTTATGTTAATTCAGAGTTATTTACACAAATATTTGTTATTTCTTGTTCAAGGCTAGCTTTTAAAGACCTGTTCCTGAATCATAGTGCATTTTTAGCCTTCTGTTTTTCAAAGACCCTTTCATCGGCACTTGTCAGGCTCTCATTAATTGCCTTTTCTGTCTCTATCTGATCTTTTTTTTTGTAACTGACTAAATTAAAGTTTTCTGACTGTTACTCTATTTTTAATCCGATGGATAACTTTTATTTTAGTCTCTGTGGTGATGATCAGTCATTCTAAGCTTGCAAAATGTTGTTTGGTGTTGCTTCCCAGGTCCTCACTGGGAAACTAGTCTGCCTACTGCAGATTGCAACAGCAGGGAAAATTAAAGCATTTTCTAGGTATGCTTGATATCTTTGTTTAACCAGAAATCTTTATTTAACTGGAAGCAATACTAAGAATAGCAACCTGGCTTGATTCTCATTCAAGTTTCATTATCTATTTTTCGTCAGGCTATTTTTCCTCTGTTCTCAAGATCATGGCAGTCTTCTCAAGTTGCCCTGACTGTCCACACAAATTCCGGCAGGGAATTCAGATCACACAGCTGGTTTAACAAATTCTCTGCTGAGCAGGGAAATGCAGGGTTGGGAGAGTTTCTTCTGCCAGTGGTTTTCTGGGGTGCTAAGTGCTGCTTGGGGCTGCGTGAGGATGCTTGAATGAGCAGAGCTCTCTGGCATGATAAGAGCAGCTGCCGTCCCATGGTGCTGCGCTGGGAGTTCATTTCTGCAGTTTCCTCCTAGTTCTCTTGCTACGCTGGTTGGAGACTTCTCAGTCTTTCTCAAAGTCCTGCATGAGCAGGAGGAGGACACCACAGTCAGCTGTGCCCATACGTAGGGACAAGAGGAGGCTGAGGTTCAGCACCTCTTCCTCCTCCTCCTCCCTGACTGGTGTGGTTGGCCCACTAGCAGGTGCTGTAGCTGAAGTTGGGCTGCTGCAGGGTGGGCTGGTGGATGAGTAACCCGCTGGCCAGGCAGACAAACAAGGTCAAAGCTGCTCCTGTCATCTGGGGTGGTGGCACCAAGGAAGAGAGAGGTTAAAGTACCCAGGATGCTTCTCTTGCATGGAAGTAAGGGAAGGAACCTGTGAAGGACAGTGGAAGTAGCCAGGTGAAGGGACAAAGTGGATGGAGATGGGAAAGGTGAGGGAAAGGCAAAATTGAGGGAACAAGGGCTGTAGTAGATAGACTTCTTTTTAAAAAACTCTTAGTAGCACTATGCATAAAAATCAGGAATGGTTCCTTGCTTTCTAGTTTACATTTGCACAGCTTATAAAAATGATATAACCATACTTCATTTATCTTCATCAATAATTGAGTCTGTAATCAAGTGTTTTATTACCAATAAACCCTTATGATTCAGTGTGTAGTGAATATTATTAAAGCTCGTTTTTCATTATGAGTTTCTTCTGATGATCAGTTATGAAAGTATTTTTTAATTTAAAAATCAATGACATAAAGCATTTTGTTGGCAATTAATTTTTTTTTTCAAAATACAGAGTAGAAGAGTAATACAACATAGATGATCCAAATATTATGCCATCTCTTTTTCCTATCATGCTAAAGAAATGCAGGTTTCTTTTTTTTCTTAAAACCTTTAATGTGGGTTGGGTGGGAGACATGCTGGCTGAATGTGTTTTAAACTGTCTGTAGTGTTACTACGTGCAAATGCTATTTTGCCTTATTCCTCAAAAGCTGTGCAAATACAGATGCAAGGAAAGCAAGTCATACTAGAGAATTTCATAAACTGGTGCCTCCAGATTAATGTGTACTTCTGCAGATGCCTTCTTTTGTAGCCCTTCTTGTGGGTTATAGGGTACTCTTTGCAGGGAGAGTCATGATTTTTTTTTTAAAAAAAAAAACAACTGAATGGCCAACTAAACTGTGCAGGAGGGTGCTCATATGCCTTAAGAGGATGATTCAATTACAAAGAAACAAAAAAGATACACGTTGCTAACATATATTTCCAAGAATTCGATTTATTTTGACATTAATGTTCTAACATGCAGTAAAGGGTGTTTTTGATTTTTGTTCTTGTTTTTCTCACATTTTTATTTTTCCACAGGTTTATGAAATAGATAGAAGTATACCTATCTTTCTCAAAATATTAAAAATAAATTAAAAAAAAAAAAAAAAGAAATTGTTGGCATGAAAAATGTTGTTACAATCTTATAATTTGACTCAAAGTAATTTCTAGACCATTACCTTTTCAATAAATAAGGAATGAATGTAAAGAAAGAAGATACAAGTGGAAGATAAATAATTTTGGTGGGGAAGGAAATCTATGCTTAAAAGCCCCCATGTGTTATATGTAAATATAACTGAAATGCAGTTGTTATTTTAATCTTTAAAATGTAATTCCCTGTAAGGTCACTTACCGAGTCATGCTGAAGTAGCTTTGATGTCATTGCAGAAAGGCAAGTTGGAAGAGGAAGATAAAATAGTAATAAGTGACACCGTTGAATTTTATCCTCTAATCTCTGTGTTGTTATTGCTGATCTTTGATCCGTTTGTCTAATTTGTGCTTTAATGTTTCCATAGCGTAGCAAAGTCAGACTGACAGATGGAAAAACCTACATGCTTAAACTGAAGGTCTCTACCAGCAGCAGCGTTTGGTGTGAATGCACTGGTGAATAGGTTTTGTTGGTGTTATACCTAATACCATTTCAAACTGTAATAAAATTGCCTTTGCTGGGGAGGAGCGACGATTTGCTACAGCTGTGCTCGCGGTCTCTGCCTGGGACTGGATGTAATGTGCCTCACCACGTGCTCGTCTGTGCTTGGCTTTAGGCAGCACTAGGATGGTATTGCAAGTGGGACCTTTTCTCAGCAGTTTAATAATCTTCCTTAGACAAGGTGGCCAGTTCTGTGCTGCTGCATATTCAGTAACAGCTGGAAAATCCCACCTGGAAATCTCATCTTGACGTGAGAGGACATAGAAGGACCTTAGTCCATACCTCCCATGCCGGCACAGCAGTCTGTCTCTTGTCTGGAGAGCGTTCCTGGGAACCAGAGTGAGGGCTTGAGAGCTTAGCATTTGCCTGCAGACATGGGTGGCTTCTTTCTAGAGTAGCCATGCTCATTCTCCTGTAGCTGTTGGGATTTTGTAGTTGCTGGCAATCTGACAAAAGCAGTAAGGCACAGTATCAAAATGCTTTCATACTTCTCTGTCAGCTCAAAGAGAGCTGGAAGATTATTTCCTTGTTTATACTTGTAAAGGATTGCACCAACCAAAGAAAGATAAGCCTAAATTCTTTTCCAGCCAGCAGTGGTTCTTCACAAAGATCTCTTAAATGCCACGTTTTGGATGTGCCTCTCTGGACTAACTCCTTCAGTAACTTCTAATTTCTGAGTAAATAGTGTAGATGTTGCCTTAGAGTGTTAGATGTTGCACCTTTAATTCTTTTTGAGGTATCATGGTATCAAAACCTACTTTTGATCAAATTAAAAGCAAGTTGTGGATGCTTCCTTCTTGATTTTTCAGTGTGTAAGTAGCGTCAGCTACCTGTGTATATTTGATAAGGATCTACTGCAAGAAAATGACTGGTGGAGATGTTTAACCTATTTCTTTTCCTCTTCTGAGAATAATGTACGTAAATGTCTGGAGAAGTATGCAGAGCTATTACAAGAGTTCATTGATTTCACTGTTGTCATCCAGTGGGTAGTTTTATGTGGGATAAGAATGTTCAAGCTGCCTTTTTGTATGCAAATAGTAAAACACGTATACAAAAAAGCCTGACCTCTTTTACTGTGTTCTTCATCTAGTACTTCTACAGCCTTTGAGGCAGGTGTGCTATCCCATATTAATGAAAATAGTTTGTGTCTGTTTCTGTACGGTAGAAGCACTTTAAGGAAAGGAGAAACAGTGGTATAAGTGGACTCTTGATCACTGTATTTTCATATAGTGTGGCAGATGCTTCTTACAGTTTACTGTCTGCATTTGTGTATCAAAAATACAAGTTGGACGGTATTTTTGAATTGGAAATTGACAATGGGCAAGGCACACCACTGGCATAGCAGTGGTTTCTACAGCAACATTGTCTGTCTTGTGACATCCTCAGCCTTTTTTCCTCCTAAGGAGAGGGCTTTTGGCATAGTTGGACCTGCTGCTTTGGAGACACGTGGCTTAGAGCATACCCACGTTTCAAACTAGTTATCTTTTCCTGTGGTTCGAGGCATCTGGTTCTGGGTAAATTTTACTCTTCCTCTCCTCCCTTCCCAGTCCCTGACATTCTGGCTGTCTTATTCCCCTCGTTCACCATGGCTCTCTTACAGCCTCGCCTCATCAGGCGAGGTAATGAAGAGGCACGTCAAGCTGCTCTCGAGATGCACAGTTTCCAGCTAATTGTGTGTGCTTGAATTGCCCTCTTAGGAAGATTCTTCCAAGATGTCCCTTCTCAACCAGCATTCAAAAACACCTTCGGGTGCCTTAAGCACTAAGGAAGCTGTCCAGTACCTTCTCTTGCTTTAATTCATTTACATGCTGTGAAAGTGGGGCATTCTAATTACGCCTCATCACTTAGAAGGTCACTTTAAGCAGCTCTTCCAATTAAGCAGCAAAATGTTTTTGTTTTTTTTTTTCTTTTTTTCCCCCCAGAGTTTTTTGACTAAGACTAAAGCCTCATGTGTCCCTTTGGTTGTTTTTTACAAAACTTCAGAAAGTGAAAGAGCAGTAGTTCCCTCCTGTAATATATTGTTCATTCAAAAGTATTTTAATGTGAAATCACAGGAATTGTTTTTTGTAAGCATTGGTGTCCGTCGTGGAAGTAGGGTGTTGTGTGGTTTCTGTCCACTTAAATTAGCTTGCTTGTTGAGGTTTTGCTTTTTTTAATGTATTTATTTATTTTTAAGTTGGAGATGAGCTGTTACTGGAACTTAATTCCTTTTGTTGTTCTTATAAATTATTTAATTTTTGTAGTAATTTGTATCTTTGTAGTGGGTGACTCATACAAACACACCAGTGAAGTTTCACCTTTAGAAATACTGGGAGTTCTTTGTAATATCAGTATTACTATTATTTTTAAGCATGCTAAATAAGCAGGGAAGTCCCTGAGAATTTGTAATGCTGGAGAACTAGTTCTGTCATATTACAAGGTTATAACTCTGCCACTGACATCATTGTGGCCTGATGTCTGCTTTGTGTGTTGCATCTGTAATTTCTTCATTAAAATGAAACGTTAAAGTACTGAAGTTCTGTACTAATATATTGTATATACACAGAAAATGACTTTAAATTATGAATTAATGCAATTGCCTCTGGCATGGCATGAAAGTTCTTTTGAGTTTCTTTGAGTGCTTAGAGCTGAACAGCCTGCTCTAATACATATAAGAAAAAGAAGTGTTGGTGACTACAAAAGCCTGGAGTTTTTATATAAGGCTTATCGCTATACTTTGCTCTGTTCTTTTTCTCATAAGCAAATATTTTTTGTTTTAGTTTTGCCCTTCAGAAGTTTTTACTGGGCTAGTCCTCAAGGTACTACAGTGCCCCTTGCATTGGTATGTTGGATACTTCTAGGTGTTGTATTAGCACGTTCTCTTTTGATGTTTGCCCTTTACACTAGATATTATTAGAAGAAAAATTAAAGCGAAGTACAAGAGGTCTCAAAATAAAGTACACAAATAATTGTATGATTTCAAATGTTATGCTTAGCTTAGTGAACATTTAACTCACCAGAAAGCACCCAAACAGAAGTTACAATGCCACAAGCTGCCGTTAATCACTTTCAATCTTTTGCTTTGCATTACATATCACAGCGCCTCGAGTCTTTCTGCTGTTTTTAATGCTGTGAAGGTGTGAGGAGACATTATGATAATTTGCATTTTTTTCCACAGCTCCATAATCTAAGAAATACTGTGAAGATTTGGATTTTTATTTATTTATTTATTTGGGGATTCAAATACCAAGAGAGTGGGAGAATATATCTCAAAAATAAAGTACATTTGTGAAACTGGTACTTATATTAATGAAATTTCTTAGGACAAAGAGTATATGTTATTTTTTCAGTGAGAGAAGTAAGGGGTGTATGTGTGAAGGGAAGAGGTGTGTGTGTTATGCTTTTAATTTTGATGCCCTGTCCGAAACAAATTGATGCAACATCTTTCTGCTTCCAAAACAAGAGCATAGCATTTCTAGATGCTGAATTTCAGGAAGAATTAAGCACCTTTGGGAACCTGAGGAAAACTTTGGACCTGCGAGCACGTGACATGGAAAAATAGTCCTATTTTTCTGACACAAGTTATTTAAATTACTATGTTAGCATGGCTTGTTGTTGTCAAAGCATAAGATACGCATAGTGAAGGCTCTGCTACTTATTGCTGGAATGGGCTTCTAATAGATCAGCCGTGCCAATGCCTCTGCCTGTTGAAGAGGAGAAAGAGGTGTGGGACTCTCTGGGGACCAGCCACACAACCTGAAGGAAGGATCTTCTCCCTGTTGTGCTGTAGGCATCTGCCAGAAATGGAGGTATGGGCGGCTGGGGCCCTCGTGCATGGCATTGAGCTGCTTGGAGGTGACTTGATGTGCCGAGCTGCTGCCGAGGCTGCTCAGTTCTGTGCAGGGAACAAGCCTTTGAAAGCCTTTTGTGACCTGGGTGTCTGAGGAAGCGATTGCTCAAAGACCTTCAGCTCTTAATTATTTGAAACTTCAAAGATGTTTACAAAAGCCAAGAGGATGAAGTAATCTGAAAGTAGAATAAAAGCTGCTGTAGTGCAGATTAAGGACCTCTTCTCTCCTTTCAACAACCTGTAGGCATATTGTGAATACCAGTCCCAGGTCATCATTCTGTGCTGACAGCTGGGCTTGCAATTCTTTCACTCGGGGAAGAACTCTTCACAGAAAGTGGCAAAAATGGTCATGCCTGTCTCTCAAAGAAGTTATTAAAACATTTGCGTAAAACAAAATCCCAGAGCTCCTCTTTCCCCGCTCTTTTTGTTGCTTATTTTAATTTATCATATACATCAAGGACCATGAAGTCTAATTTGCATGTGCCTCTTGCCAGTTTTTTTTCTGTCTACATTAAAATGTAAATACGTAAGTATAGAAAATTGTCCATATTAAGAATTCAGCAACTGTCTTGTTATAATTGAATTTGTGTCTCAGACTGGGCATTTGTGCTGTGGTTGGTTTAATTTGCATTTGAATGAACAAGTGGAAACTTCGAATTGGATACTCAATTAGAAAATGTTATGCAGGTACATACTTACTGCAGTCTCCAGAGACAGACTATTTATCTGTATAAGCCAAGGTTCTAGTCTTCTTTTTTCTCTTCCTCAAAATCTAGGTTTATATTTAAAATTTGGTGTTTTGGTTTTTTTGTTTGTTTATTTTTTCCACCAATCTCAAATCTGGAACTTCCATGCTTGGGAATTAGCACTTTGTTTTACAAGTGTTGTTATTCTCTTTGTACTGACTTGGAGAGTAACAGGTTTGGTATTTTGCTCGTTAGTAGTCTTGAAAAACAGCAATATTCAGTATATGAGATGTGTGCATTAGCCAGGGATGATACACTAACAAGCCCCAATCCACAGAATAGAAATAGATTAGATTTACCCCAATTGAGCAAAAGAAATAATTGTATATATTTTTAGAACATGTAGGAGAAGATGTATAAAATTATGCATGTGGCTTGGAAGTTAGTGTAATACTACTTTTTTTTGGGAAGAGACTTAAGAACTTGGCAGCACCAGCATTGTCACAAACAAATTGCAGGTAGAAGATAACAGGCAAAAAAAACCCTTGCTGTTAAACTGGTTTATGAAATGCTAAAAAGCAACAGCATGACACTTCTACAATGTCACTTCTTTAGATAAATTTCCTTTCAGAAACTCCCTTCAAGATAAAGAATGAAGAACAGGAAAGGAGGAGGAGAAGGCCCAGTGTGAGCATTACCAAAGATGAAACCTCATCATCTGAATGCGATGGCACGTCCCCAGTGCTTGATGCTGAAGTGCTGAGGTGGAAGATCTGTAATGGGGCTTTTAAATGATGGCCTTTAAAGCCTCATGCTTCAAGCAGAGGCTTTAAAAGCACATTATTGTGGGACCAACATACTCAAAAGGCATGGATAGATATTTTAAGCAGGAAAACAGTGGAGATGCAGAAGAACCATGAGATACAGAAATGAAATGTTGGTAGATCTATACTGAACATGTAAGGGGCTAGGCAGCAAGAAGTTCCTTTCAGGGAAATTTGTTTAAAAATTCAGCAGGCTAGAAAATGGAAGTAGTCTCAGAGGAGTCTTATGGTTCCAGTTCAAGCATCTGCTGCTAATTTCAGGCCACAGGGCACAGTGTGTTAAGGTTAAGCAGGTGGTTTATGCCCACACAGAATTTCCTTTGGGAAGATTTATGGTGGCATTAGCAAGAATGAGGTGTGCTGTCAAGACTGTCAGGGGCATCTTGTGTCACTAAGTCCAGGCCCCTATTATCAAGTCAGTCATATAAATTCCGTTTATGAATTGATTGATTCATTTTTAAAACCATTTTGAGTTTTCTGCCATTGTTTTTGCCTTTCTGAAAGCTAGAAAGCTTGGTATCCTCAGAGTGCAATGATAATAGGTTAAAGCTTTGTGCTGGTGTTTGAACTTCTGCTTAAATAGGTCTGTCTCCCAGACAGTGTCCTCTCATATTTATCATGTGATGGACCCTCCCTTCCTGCAAGTAGTAGTTCTTCTTTTTACAGCTTCCAGTTAAAGCAGGGCTTCTTGAAAATACGTGACTAGAACTTGTGCTCTTTAGATGAGGTCATTGTACAGTGACGTTGTTATTTCAGGTTCCCAGTTATAATTTAGATTCCTATTTCTGTTCCCATTGAACCGTCAGCATATAGTGTTTGTGCCATTATCTGTCACGCCTATGTTTGTCTGCTTTTACAGCGCTTCCAGGTGAGATGCCCTGGAGACTTTGTTTCTGTAAACTGAATGCTGTTCCTGTCATTCCACTCCTGAGGAAACCCCATGTCTTCCCAAATGGTGTTCTTGTGCGTTTTTTCTGATGACAAGGTTTTTCTGCTCCGCTCAGACTGGGGGTATTATCTGCACACTGCAAAGAGTATTGGTGACAGCTGAAATAAAAATAAAGAATAATGGTCTCAAGGCATCTCTTTTAAGAAACCCACTGATCATATCTCATTTGTGGTTATGCTTCCTTTCCTATGTGGTTAACTTGGTATTTGTCCTCATCAAAATTTGGTTTGACAGTGAATATAATGACGAGACTATTATAGCTGTTGACTTGGATGCGAGTTGAATGGTGCCGTTGTTTTGACTAAAGCTGTGGTGACTGATACCAGATGTGGATCTGAGTTTGCTTCATACCATAAATCTTGAAGTATTCTTAACTTTGGAAGATCAGATCATTCCTCTAGTATTACAGACTCCCCAGCATAGGTACAAATGTAGTGGTTTTCTGTTGGGGGAGAAAACATTTTATGAGAGGAGACAAATTTCTGATCTGTGAAAATGCCATGAATATAGCATGATGACGGATGTGGACAGGAAACTTGATGGGTATTTCTAAGGTACCTGAGAATGCTGGACTTCTGTTTTAAAGAATTAGTCATATCTGCTTACATGTGTTTTATCATATAGCACTGCAGAGCTGAACCTAGTTTAGATGTTACTGAACCTTTATCCTTCCCTTCTGTTGGTCATCAGTAAACTTGCTCTGTTAGTTTGTATGCATGCAAGAATATAAATATATGAAGAATATATCTTTAAAAGATGTATAGATGTAGAGCTTAGTGATGTGGTTTAGTGGAGGACTTGTTAGTGTCAAGTCAGAAATTTGACTAGGTGATCTTGGAGGTCCCTTCCAACCTAGATGATTCTGTGATATGCTTACTACACCTGACTGAAGGGACTCTATACAGCTAGCTTTGGATAGGAGGAAAGCATGGGTTTCTTCCTTAAGCATCTGTGATGTCTTAGATCTCAGAATCAATACGTGACACTTTAGGATACAATTTAGCTCACTGTTCTTGATATTATGATGCCCAAGAAGACTCTTTCGTAGAGCAACAGAGAAAAAAATAACATGAATTCATATATTTTTTGAAGTAGAAGGTATGGAGAAGTTCTCTGAGACAAAGAACATAAAATAATATTAAAGATAAAAGCGTAATCAGTTTTTACAGCATTTCAAAGGTGAGAGGTAATTTCTTTGCTCTGTCGTTAAAACTAATAATCTGTATTTTAAAGTATCAGTTATATTAAGGCATAAAATTAATGCATGAATGTTCTATGCAATGTAAACCCCATGGAAAAAGTAATGTAATGAGAGAGGAGAGGCAATTCAGAAATGTGTGCGAGAGTTGGAAAAATACCGCACGAAAAATCTTGACTCAATCTGTGGTGGCTAAAGCTATAACCCTTAAAATTATATAGAATATTCTCTTATTGGTGTCAGTTCTGCTGATTTCAAGGTCAGACATGCAGCTTTTTTGCAGGCCAAGAGAAGACACCTAAGCAGCCTGGAGGCTCCGATTTACTATATTCTGACCTGAGTGGGGTTGGAGTTGATATTTCCAGTGTCTCAGTGACGCTTCTGTGAGCAGACATGCCTTTTTTTCTTCCTCCTCCCTCCCTCGTGTACACATCCAGCTTTTCTCACCCACACCTTTTTAGGGGAAAAATACTTCCCTTCTCTGAATAGCTAGACCTGGGGGAGCAGAGCAATAAAGTACCAATGCAAGACAGTGGTAGTGGTTGCATGATTCACCACAGGGAGGCTGGGTTGAAGGATGGCTGGTTTTCCCTACTCCTTTTTTTCAGAAGTGTTGGGTTGAAAGTATCTGAAATGGCTGCACCTTGTCTATTCAGGAGGAAAATAGCTGAGAAAGTGACATCAAGAAAAGAGTATGGAAGAACAGTGATTTCCAGCCATCATCTTGTAAGCAGGATGACCATGAATATTTTTCCTCTGCTACTATGTATATTCACCAATTATTTTGTACTTGGTGTTGCTGAAAATAGGCAGTCATTTCTCTGAATGCCAGCAAAGCAATGCCCTGCTATTTCTCTCTTAGCTGGAAGAAAGGTTGCTCATTTTGTGCACCCACGAACCAACATGAAGAGCTGATTCCAAGCAGCCGTTGTCTACTCCCTGATAATTATGAAATTAGGACTAATGGCTCTCCTCTTCTTAACATGCGTCATTTTTTGCTACTAGCCTTACATTTAGTGTAAATGCCGTGATCAAATGAAAAAGGGAGAGGAAAAAAGTCCCAATTGCTTTTAATAGCGAATATGCCTAATTCTTTGAAGTGACAGGCAGCTGGACTTTGCACTGTGACATTTTTGAGAGTTATGAGGCTCAGGTGAGCTTTAAGTTTGCCTGTCTGTAGCTAACTGTGAAATACTTGTTGTCATATATTCTTTGTGCTAAGTGTTAGCTGACCATGTCTGTTCTAGTGATAGAGTGTAAAGGAATTAATTTCTTATTCTGGATTTACAAAAAAAAAAGTCAACACAAACAGTCATGGTGTTGTAAGGCTTACTTCTTTGGGACTTGTTATTTGAAGTGCGTGGAAGACAACAAGATAAGTAGAGTATCTTGGTTTTGCATTCATATCACACCAGTAGAAGGAAATTGGTGGTATGATAAAAGAGAAGGCAAACCACGATGGCTGATCCTGCTGAAATCAGCCTCCTTGGTTATGAAAGCCACTTTCCTGCTGTAGCAGGCAGCAGCAGCCTATGTGTAGTATTTCTCCTTGAAATCAAAAAATGTGCTCTCTCAAAGTGCTAAACTAGTTTGTTTTGACGTGTTTAATTGTTTTAATGCTTTTCTGTTTTACTGTGGCTTTCCCTTTATAAGTATTAAGGAAAACCATAGAAGATATGTAGAAGTATTTTGAAAGTTGTTGCACTGACTTTCTTGGGAAGTGGTAAATATCACCCTAAGTAAAAAAAAAATATATATAAATAATAATAAAAAAATATGCAGTGTTGGGGATGGCTTTGTTTTCCCTTCTAATAGTTTAAGAAAAAATGAGAATAAGTTATTAAAAAGAAAAAATCTTCAAAGCTCTCTTTCATAGTTCAGCGTTTGAATGCAACAGCATGTAGCTGTGTAGCATGAGCTCTCAGTTTCTGGGTCTGCCTGGTAAAAATGCCATTTTGGCATTTTTCCCCATGCTGAAGAAAATCTTCATGAGAAGATGGAAAAATAAGGGTTTATACATTGAAATTACATCTACCTGTGAGATAATCATATGTTAATGTTCCCAGCTTCCAAAATCGTGTTCAAATAGAGCTGAAAACCTGAAAGACTGAAACTGGACAACATCTCTTTTATATTTAATGTGAGTGCAGGAATTTGTTGGAAGTCTTATTCAAATACTGGGATTTTAAATGGTGTTATGGTTGAGTGGGAAGAGACTTACAAGAAAAAATTACATGTCTTCCCTTCTTTTCCCACTCCCACCTTGTGTGGGAGGGACATGGAAGGAAAGGACAGATAAAGTGATCAAATAAAGCCCACAGAAATCATACTTCACAGAATCGCTTTAGAAATCTGTCCGCTAAAAGGAATATATCTGTGCAAATGAAGACTTTGGTCTTCAGCTGTCTAACCCAGAAAAGGAAGAAAATCTGTTCTTTCATGAAAATGAAAAATGTGCTAGAAATAAAGCATTTCAAAAATGCAAGCAAAACCAAAATAAATAATTGATTTCACAAAGCAGCTGAAGACGAACAGCTGAGCGATTAGAGTAATTGCTGTTCAGAATGGGAGCTGTGATTTAATTTTCTGAGAAACTGGAGATACAAGTCTGAGTCCCCCTGTCCTGTACGTGACGTGGCTTTCTAAGACAGGGTAAGGGATCCGAACAACCATTTCACAAATATTCATAAGCACTTACTGTGCAGAAGCGGAGTCCAGATGCGTCAATGTCTAGGAAAGCACCTTAACCCTTAGAAGAGGTAGGCATTTTCTTACAGAAACAGCCTGTTGTCAAGTTGGACCGAGAAGGTCGTGGCTTCCTCTGGCTCTGGTCTTGCAGCAGGGCTTGCTACCACGGTGTGCTGGCAGCCAATGGCAGGAAGTGCACCTGGGTGTTATACAGCTCTTGAACTTCCCTGAATTGAGGGAGGAATAGAAGTGCATGCACTCCACCTGTTTTGGGGTTGGTATTCCTGGTAATGTGTCTGTAACAGCTGTGTTTTTTGTTTAGCAAAAGCAACAGATTCGATGGGAGGTGGGGTCTGTTGCTTCTAAAACTTGCTTCTGCCTGAAGAATTGTGGAAGCACAAAGCAGCTACTGTCAGGAGACAGCTCCTGTCTTTCAAATTTTCTGCATGTGCCAGCGAACAGACCAGTCTTGACCCTAAATTATGGCTTATGGTTGTGGTGTGTTCAGCAAGCTTGTGTGAATCTGACCTGAGAAAAGAGATTTCTGCTGGAAGTCAAGGTCCTTGAAGGCAGAACCCTGTAAGCCTTGAGTTTTGTTTTATTATTTTTGTTTGCATGTCTGTATGAAAAGTATGATGCTTTGCTCAGTACACCCTGGACAATGCAACGTGGACTCCTTTGCCCACGGAAGAGCCTAGGACGCTTGTTATGTTTCCGCTTGTAAATGTGGTCTGACCTTGGAAATGAACAGTTTATATAGCCAATATTAGACTAATAGGTTGCTGTGGTTGTCTGATCTCTTGGTTCAGTGTCAGGTAATTGTCTGGGATGTGCCTTGGCCAAAAAAAAAAAAAAAAAGCTTTTGGAAGCCTAGTCCACAACTCCATCAAAAGAAATCCCAGCTCACTTCTTGTTTGTAATCTCTTCTTAGTGGCTAGGAAAAGACTTAATTTTGGGATGCAGTTACAAACTGATGGAGGAATGGAAGGATGTTTCCTCCTCTGCCATATGAAAGTTTCAAAAAAATCTTTTCATAAACTTAACACCGAGGTCTTAATTGTCATCTGTCTCTATCAGTGATGTGCAGCAGAGAAGGCAGGGGTTGGAAAATCCCCTGCAGTAAGAGAATAACTTTGTTAGAAAATAGCTATTTTTTCCCACACAGCTGAGCAACAGGAGCAAATCCAGTGTGGAAAGGCAACGTCTGGATCTGTAGCGTTAGATTGTTGTTCATCTGACATGTGATGTTTTAGTAGCTGTTCAAAAAAACAACAAACAAACAAACAAACAAAAAACAACCCTATTCTGAAGCACTATTCATTTCCTACAAAGGTTAAGTTTTATAGTTCTTTAAAAACAGTGTGTTAGGTTACAAATGCATTTTGAATCCTTTTGTACCGTCTAAAATGTGTGGTAAAAGATGCTGAATACGGACCTTTTCTGACTAATGAAGTAATGAAATGCATTCTTTCTCGATAGCTTGTCCTTTTTTATTAGAAAAGTACCATCTTTGGATAGAGCAAATGGACACTAGTATGTAAACAAACCACACATACTGTGTGTTATAAATAAAAATAGATGGACTCTTGGAAGTGAGGCCAGTGAAGAATTGTGAAGGAGGAGAATATTGCAGGAGTTTTGTGCACTTGTAGGCTTTTGGAAGATGTGGGGTCTGGTCCTTGGTCACCCAGATAAGACCATGCAGGGATTGTATCAGCCAGTTTTACCTCATGAATTACTTTACAATTAGGCAGAGATGAAAGAAAGCTGAAGAAATTTGGCAAGTGAGGGGGTGTCTGTGCATCTCAGCACTTTCTTGTTTGTTTTGCTTCCAAGGATGCTTCTTGCTGTGCTGCTGCAGAGGGCTTTCTGTAGGGATGCAGCTGTGACCTTGGACAAAGACAAGGAATTCTGGCTCATGAAACCTAAACTGTTCCTTAAGAAGTATCTTTGGCTGTAGTTCAGGGGCCTACATGTTGTTGTAACTATATGCCTGTGAAAAATCAGGCTGATTCTAGGTATTTTTGCAGGTATTGATGTTCCACCATCTTCCTTAGCACATACATTTACTTGGTAAATAAAGGAAACTAAGGGTGACAAATATTTTAAAAAAGCCTGCTGATACTCTCAGAAAGAATGTGCAGAAAGCCTCAAAGATTCTATTTTAAAAAGAAGGCAAACAGTGGCTCCTGACAAGTTTTGTAGGAGAGCTGTGCCCTAATGTGCTTTATGGCCTTATTTTTCCAGTGTATCCAAATAACTACAAGTGGCTTCATCTCTCAGGCTGTGCAAAACAGATGGCTTTTAGCCTTCAAGTGGTTAAGACTGTTTAAAAACAAAATCTCTTCTATGTGTGTAAAGCCTAATTTGATCAGTGCTGCTTCTTAGAAATGTTACCCCCAGAGTTTCATTGGTCTTCATCTGGCTGTCAGTGCCATTGTCTGTCTTGCAGAGTTGCACTGCGTGGCTGATGGAGCAAGCGGCTCCTATGAAGGGAAGAGCAGCAGGAAATGTTATCCCATGAAAAAGACAGGAGAGCTTTTATTCTCATCTTAAACAAGTGCATCTAGAATCCACACTTCCTCTTAAAGTAGCTGTTCCGTCACTACCTTTGTGCCCTCTGGAGGCATGAGTTGCATGGGTTAGAAGAGTCTCTGCTTGGTGAGGGGTGATGTTTGTAACACAAGAAATATGGGAGCAAGCTGTCAAACACTGCAGCATGGTCAAGTGCTGCTCTCACTCCCTTTAACTTCTCTGTCCCGAGCTGTTAAATTCACAAGCTCTAAATAAATCATGGACTTAAACTATCCCATCGCATGTCAAGGACTCCCCACCAACAAGAAACACAGAAGAAAAACCACCCTTAAAACTAGGGCTGGCCTTCATAAGAGGAACTGGGATTTCTATAATCTGGTTGTGAATGACTGTGACTAACCACCTATTTGAACAGGTTGTGTACTTCTGGCAATAGGCCCACGCTTGTTGAGGTAGCCTTAGTGAAATGCTGTGCAATTTTACTTCAGAAGAAACCTGGCAGAGAATTTTACCTGGCTAAAACAGGTTATTTAACATAATCTTATGATTTGAGCAGAACAAAAATTCACACTTAGCGGTACGCTTTGTAATGCAAAACATCCTCCACAATGAATTCTTCTGTGCTCCTTGCTGACTTTCGTGTAAACTGGGATGGGGAAATTTTAAATACATGTTTATGTTGTTGCTCTAAACAGATTCTGAGTACCTTTCTGTGTGATGCCTGGAAAGAGAACATGATGGCCTAGGCTGCTCTAAAGACTAGAAGGGACCTTTCCCAGTCCAGCATCTTCAAATATTTGGTTTTAGCCACTACAGTTCTGTGTGTGACAATGGTTGGATAACTATACCCAACAGGAAACTATGTGGTTTATTAAGATAGGTTGGTAACAAGCCTTGTATGGTTCAGATTCAAGCAGGTCTGAGAGTACTTACTGTTTGGTAAAGCTGTGAATGTGTTCTTGTGATTCCTTTGTTAATAAGTGCACAGCAATTAGTATAGCTACAAGAAGAAGCACTCAAGCAACATAGCATTTAATGGGAATGCTTAACCGTTTAAAGGTAGCCATATGTGAACTGTGTGTTGGAATGTGATGTTAACTTCGTACAATTCTCAAAAATGTGGGGCTTACAAATTAAAAATGCAGAAATATCAGAAAAGCTAAGCAAATCAACAATTTAATCTCAGACCCGTAAATTATTCTGTATTTCCCAGTCATTTTAATTGTGTTGTAAGGGAAGGCTAAATAAATAAAAATGCAGTATACTAAAAAGTGAAGTACAATTATTATCAAGTCTGTAAAAATTGGAAAAAAAAAATCTCTTAAGCTCATAAATCTTCTCCATATTAATTTATGCCAAGTCTAGAAGTTCGATAAGCCCTACTTATGGGAATACACAAAGGATGAAGTGGTCCTGCTAAGAAGGTCTCACTGTTGTGCTTACGAAGCAGTAATTTAAATTGCAAAGTAAATATGCTGGTTTATTTTATGGTTTATTTAAAAAAAAAAAAAAAAAAAAAGTGTAGTTCAATGCATCTACATTTCAGAGCTTTTCTTTTTCCCTACATTAACTCCTCCCCAGCCCAAGTCTGAACCAACCAGAATGGAAGCCATTTCATATTCACATGAAAATAGAGGGTTACTGCGATAATGTTCTCAAATTGAATAACAACTCATTTTTCCATCTTTCTTAAAACTCAGAGACCCAGACAGATAACATGACCATCAAATGTTACCTTTTTAATGCACAGTCTGTATGATATTTTTTTTTCCCCTGTGGAAACTGGATTAAAGCATTAATGTGCAGAGGTGGGGAAGAGAGGCTGCTAACACTCTTTAATCTCTGAGACTTGAACGCTTGAGCTCTCTTATCCAGCAAATCGCCCTCCTTCCCCCTTCTGTTCTCTCCCGTCCTTAAGAGACATGGTGTCTCCTGCCCTTTGCTTCTTCATGCTGCCCCTGCTAGGGTCCCTGCTATCTCCTCTGCTCTCCTGGACATGGCAGCATCTGTGCCTGCCGATGGAGAGGGCAAGGGGCAGAGCATCCAAACCACCCCATGTCCTGCAGGGAGCAGAGAGGCCATCCCATGCAGTTTTGGCTGAGTGTTTTTGGCTGAGCTGTGCTGGAGCATGTGCTAAGCCATCAGATAGTGGGGGAAGCCTGAGGGATCTCACCCCACCCCATCCTCCCCAAATGCAGTAGGTGACTGCGTTTGGGGAGCAAGAGGAGATCATGGCTCTCCATTAAGCTCTTCTGAAACAGAAACTTTTAATTGTCAAAAGATTTCACTAGGAGTGAATTCTACCTTTGCAGACCCAGTGTTTTTTGACTGGTTTGAGTGTCGCTTTGTGACCCCATTCCAAGGAGACGGGTTTTTGGCATATCCACAGCTTGCTCCTCCGTTCAGCCACCCCAGTGTCGTGTTTGTCTGCTCCTGATGTAACCAAGACATGGATGGCTTTCCAGATCCACAACAGCCTTGGGAAAGGGAGAGCAGGATATCTGGTACATGGTAGCTACCTGTGTTTTCATGGCTGGTAGGATATGGAAGAGCTTGAGTCAAAACCATGACTTTGCAGAAAAACTTTTTTTTTTTTTTTTTTTGATAGAACATACCAGCTTACGTGGTTGAAGATACCAAGATGCTCTGAGACAAAAAGGCTGTCCTGTGTCTGTGAAGGAGCTGGCAGCTAAGGCACCACTTAGCTTTTGATGCTTATCATAACCGCTCTTTGGAATTTGGGGCTGTGTCAGCAGACTCCGTAATACAAGTACATTTGTGTGTTTTCACCAGGAATGTGTGAAACAGTTTTTGGCAAAGCTGAAGTGTCTAGCCTCACGTTATTGAGCAGTGAGCTACTAATTGGGGAAAAACTTTTCTTTAGTAAACAGGATAAGGTGCTGAATTCTCAGTATGACCAGCGACTGTATATATGAGCTTACCGGTGTTTGCTTGCAGTAGTGATGATGATGTAGAACAATAGGGTTTTTTCATGTGTCTTTTTTTTTTTTTTTTGGTTATGCAAACCTATTGGTATACAGTCCTGTTAACACTTAAAAGATAAATAATATTTTTAAAAAAATCTGAAGAAATATTTCTAAAGGTGTAGACAGCAATTTTTGTTATTAACATGCCTCTTAGGCCATTAAGAGCTCTGCAAAGGTTTCCTTGATGAAGAGAAATTTTTCTTTCCCAAATACTCAGCTCAAAGCTCAAACCAGATCAAGCAGTAGGATTTTATTTGATTTCTAGCCTCCATTACAGAAGATGTCATACTTTGTAGCTTTTCCTGCAGCTCTTGTTTAAGATTTATTTGAAAATAGCTGACACTTCTACCATGGCCTGTGCTGCTGTCCGGTGTAAGCAGATGCATAATTAGCTCCTTATCTTTCATCTCCCTAGGCACTCCTAAAATGAAGCCTGACTTTTTACCTTCCACTACACATACTTTTAGATACGTGCCAGTGGAATAAAGGTATCTAAAATAAATTAAGTAGTCGTGATTCATCAACATAAAAGAATTACCATGGCAAACGCCTTCTAAACTTGTTCTGGGAGTTGAGCACCAGCATTGAAAAATAAAATTGAAAAATAAAAGTGAGCAGACAGTAACCTCACTCCAAAAAGCATGGAGATGATTGTGGGCAACAACAGGAACAGCATACCTAACAAATACACAACTGCTGTATGGATTTGACGTTGCGTTAAACATTTTTACCCAAGAGTAATTGCCCTAATCACTTTTATGTAGTTCACATAGTTACATTCTGAGGCATACATCCTATAAACCTGCAATTAGAGCACTTAGGCACTTGCACAGGTGCAATTTAGAGATGATACAATAAGGGTAACAATGAAGCTAATTTGGTGTTCAAAGAGTTTTTTAAAGTAACTAAATTTCATAGTAAGACATGTAATTACATCTGTTATTATAGGAGGAAGGTTATGAGGATATTGCCAGGTTACAGTACACTGAATTCAGTAATTTAAGTTTCAGGTCATTTTTAGCTAATGAAAAACACAGCTTGTGTTCACCTGTAGCTTTTTCTCAACAATTCCCTGTTATTTATGATATATATTCTATCAAAAACCACCCACAGATATGTTCTTTTGAAATTCCTGCATGCAAATGTCAAAACTTAAATGCTTTAGCATAAACAGACTTGTACGAAGTTCTGCCTTTCAATCCACAAAAATGCCATCGTGCGTGCCTCTCGGATTTAGTATGTGGGCTTTACTGTCGGAGCCAAGACACTAAGAATGTATGGCATGGCCGGAGGGCAGTGAAGACCCTGCTGCTGCTTCTCAGATGGAGGCTGTGAGGGGTCTGTATGTACTGTTAAGACTGGAGAGATTACTTAAACTGTGTACCTTGTGTGGGTTCATAAATACCTCTCCATCTTCTTAACACAACCCCCTACACCGGTGATTATTTTACTGCACTTGCTCCTGGTTGAGTGTTACAGGGATAATGATCTTTTCAGATCTTTAGTCAGGAGGCAACGTATAACTTCTTAATGCTTTCTGCACAGCTTTAACTCATGCATCATCAAACGCACCCAAATTGTTCCTTGTTATGGACCTGCCCACACAGGTTTGCTGAGGAAATTTTAAGGCGAGTCAGTTAACTGGTTTAGGTCAAGAGCCCCAAATCATCTTGTCCTCTAGAATGTGAAAACTAGATGGTGGCTTGCAGTTATCCATATCAAATGAATGCATTTAATTGTTCCACAGATCCTTAAAGAGTGGTTTGAAAGCGTTGAGTGTCACTAGGCATTTGGTGTATAAATTATCCATTTTCTGGTGCATTTTCTAGGCATTGTCCTGACAAAGGAACAGCACTGCTCTGAACTTGGCAGCCTGGCTGTACATACACATTCCTGCCCTACCTGGGTTTCATTTGCTGAAGCTGTGGGCTCCTAGCTGGCAGCTCGCTGCTGCTGAGGGTTTAGTGTGTGTGCTGTGAGATCCTTCAGCAGCAGGAAGGCATCTTGACTGCAGACACTTTTTTAAAGTACCTGCATTTAAAAGTTGCGCAAACAGTGTAAATGATTACCTGAAGTCCATTTACTTTTAGTTTTTGGAAATAATTTGTGACAAATTAAGTGGAAAACCGAGTGGGTGAATTGTACTGTTGAAACAGCATCCAGAAATGATGGGAGAAGGTGGAGGAGAGTAGCCTTACCCATAGAAACCTGGAAGATAAGTAACAATGCTCTTTTTTTCTCTTAGCATGTTTTAAAGAATTGAAATATAAATTGCTGTATGATTATAGGAAGAAGCAAGTAGTTTTGATTTCTACACAATGAACTTACCTTTCTGTGTCAAAGTAAACCAGTTTAACCTTGCAGTACAATCGTAGTCATTGCACAAACTGTTAGACTAAAGATATAAATACCTCTAGTAAATCAATTTGAGAGGAAAAGTTAGAAAACAAGCATTAAACTCTGCATTTGGACTTGAAGCAAACAGTGTTTTTTTGTTGTTGTTTTAAATGACAGAGGATTGATCTATTTCTGTTGTAGCAGCATCTTTTACAAGTAACTGTTGCCTTTTTGGTTGACTTAATAAGCTTGTTTTAATGAACATTAACAGTTGTTGAAGATAGGTTGCATGTGTATTACTGTGTGCAGATCAGGTGCTCCAGATTCAAGCCTTTCTAAAATTGCATGCAGGTGCATTGATCATGCAGGTTGCTGAAGACAGCTCTGTTCACGTAGGTCAAACAGTCAGTTTGGCAGCTTGCAGTTGGAGAAATGTTGGTGCATGAGCTCCACCTTTACAATATTGGGAAATAGTGTGTTAGGCTAGATGTTCTTTCGATGTTCCCAGTGCTATTTTCTGCTGTCTGAACATTATTTTCTAAAGGCAATAAGCTATTGCATGTTGAAAGGTTCTTATGAAAATTAACCTTCCTAAAAGCAGTTCTCCAGTGTTATATAATTAACCACTTTTGGAAACAAGGCAAGGCAGATTTTTGAATGTATAATATATACTGTCATGGAATCCATAATTCAAGAGATAAGGGATGGGGTTGTTGATCTTGATTGATTGTAATTGCAACAACATTAAAAAAAAACTAAATGTAATTTTAAAATGGAAAAAAAAAAGACCATGGTGTGGATACAAAATTTGTGACTTCTGTCAATGTAAACTGACTAAATCTTAATATATATATATATATATATTTTACAATGTGCAGTGCTGACGTCAATCAGCCTTTGGCCTTTTGTCTGTTACTTACTCTACTCTTCCTGAGGCTGCTATAATTTCAGCCCCTGCCCCGAGCAGCTTCAAATAGCAGCTGTTTCGGGGTGTTGGAAGATGAGCATGCTGGAGCTGCCAGCTCTCCTGCGTACCAGCAGTACAGAAAAAGGGAGGTTTGTGGCTCTCTGTGGGGTCTCATTGCCAGCTGTGGAAGATGTGTGTAATTAGAGGACGTGGGGTTGAGCCTCTTCTCTCTTCATCTTGTGGTAGGAAGTCCTTTTAAAGCTAGTGTGATATAAATGGGAAATGTTTAGATACAGTGGGGAAGTTTTTTCTCCTAGCTGAGGGTTTCATGGGAGATTTGATCATGGTTATAGTGCATATACAATGGCTTATAACAAAAGAGAAGCACAGGAAGTGTAAATATTTGAACTGTTGTAACAACTGTGTTTTGAGCAGACTGACAAAGGATTCTGCCCATTAAAATGACTAATAAATCTTTCCGTGGCACAGTGAAAATTCTGGGGAAATTACCTGGGGATGGGTGAATGCAGTTGGACTTTCTCATTAATGATTGCCTTTTATGAGGCCCTTTTTTTTTTTTTTTTTTTTTTTTTTTTTTAATCTATGCTCCTAGATACATGATTTAACTTTTAAGTTGCCCTGTGTGGAATCAAGAGTTGGACTCATTGATCCTTGTGGGTCCCTTCCAGCTCGGGATATTCTATGTACCTCTGATATGTATTTAATTTATTTTCAGAGAGGTAGATGGACCCAAAAGGTTCAGAACCTTCTTATTGACCTCCCTCTATGAACCAGTGAGGGCTGGCAGATCTAGGAGGAGATCGATGGCATGTTTGGAGGAGGCAACCTTCTGTTTTATGTGGCTCAGGGAAAGTAAGAATTGTCCTGGAGTTTCCTTCTTTCAGAGCCCTCCTTGAAGCATTTTCTTCAAAAGGTCTGTATGAACTGGAAGAGTAAGTGAACTTGCTCCAGTGCACACGAGGAAAATATTTACTTTCTGTTGCATATGGATTGCACAGGTTAAAGGAACTGTAGCATGGAGGCAGATTTTGGTATTCATGTCTTGGTATTGTCCAATGAAGAACTGTTAGGTGGTGATTCAGAGGAGGCCATGAAAATAACCTGAACAGATGGAGAAGTATTGCAGTTTTGAGACTGGAAGGGCCTGTGACTTAAACACAGATATTGAGACAAAGATCCCTAAAAGGAGAGAGATTCACTGTGAGACAGAAGAGCTTGAGTGTCAGAGAAAAAGCTATTGATCGTCTCTAGGTCTGAATCTTGTCCTCTTAATAATAATGTAGTGTTTAGAGTCGATTGCTTGCTTTCTCTTAATGAGGGCTAGCAGCTGTTTGCAGTGCTGAATTAAGCCCTTGGAGACATGAATTAGCAAGCAGTAGTACTAAAAAATACATGATAAATAAATGTATGACCACTCATTCAGTATATATGCTTGTGTGATGGCCATGCATGGAATAGGGTTTAATATAATTTATTTCACTTCACAGGAGAACAGACATAATAGCCAGCTGGGAAATTCAGTAGGTGATCCTGAGCTGCCCTCCTCCTTTTGCTTATTCAGGTTGAAGGATGCCATGTGGCAAGCAAGTAGTTAAAAATAAAACTATAAATAATTGTGTTAATCATGGTATAATTTATCTTTGTATTTGTTTATTGCCTTGGGTACTTGATTAGACAGCTCTAACATACAATTAATCAGTAACCTTCAGTGTTAACTTCTCAGCACTATTTAATTAATCGGTTGTGTTGCAGAGGCTCTGTTGGCTAGGAAAGCCAGGAACTGTGCCATGTAAACACTTTTGTTAATGTCAAGTGAAGGTTGAGATACGTATTATTTTTTTTTCTTCATTAGCTTAATTGAACTAATCAGCCTTTCAGGGTCTAGATGCAAGTTCTAGAGGCAGTTCTAAAAAGTAGACAAAAACCATGGAAACAATGTGTCATAAATGCTTGAAGGGTTTTGTGCCTTAACTATTACCATAAGTCTTTTCAAGTGTACTGATCATCACATGCTTATTAAGTAGTAGTACAAAGTAAAGAGCAAATGGAAATCTGTTAAGTTATAATGGTTGTGTATTTCATTAACATTGACAATGCGAGGATTGACTCTTACCTTTCCTAGACACAGAAAAGCCATCTGCACATATATCTAGTGAGCATGGAGGGTTTTCCATCTTGACACTGCAGGTAACTACCATAAATGCAGGTACTGATGCATTTTGAGCATCAGACCTTTGTATATGTCTAGTGTGGAAGAGATTTTCAAGTTCCTCCAAGTGTATCCAGGAGAGAGAGTGAAGGTGCTGTTTCTGGTACTGGGGTTTTACGAAGAAGCCATCTGTCAGAGCTAACACTTGCACACCTGCACTGTTATTCAGACCCTCAAAATACCATGAATGTAACAAATACTGGTTGCTAAAGGAACAAGTCTTGTTTACTTCATAAGTTATGTGAACTTGGGAGGTATATTTTGCACTTCAGTCTTAATACTTTGAATTGAATTAGATTTATGAAGGTTGTATGAGTGAAGTATGAGTGAATGTGCTGCATGTACTTTTGTGTTAGTGAAAGCACCAAAAGAAAGACAAGAACAGAGACTGTAAGAACAACCTGTCATGTTAATGCCAGATGTGGTTCAAGGATACTGCCTCCAGCATGTCATTTCTAGTAATAAAACTGAAGGACATACTTTATATCGAGACCAGAAGGCTTGCACTCTGAGACCACAACACAGATGAGCAGTCGGTACACGGTATCTTCTGCTGGCAACAGGATGATGACAATAGGGTTGCAGCATAACACCTATGTGACTTTCTCTTTTTAATGTGTGAGGCAGAAAAATATGCATTTGAAAGAAACAAGGAGAAACTGAGTAGCGGTCTGTCCTAAGATTTATGAAGGATGGACTAAGCAACATATTGAAGCAAAGGAAAGTGTTGTAACTGTTGTCTCCTAACAGAGAAGGAAGATTTGCCTTAAAGAAGAAATATTTGTCTTAAAACCAGTTCACTGCTGTAAAGTAAGAACCACCCCTGAGACATAAAAAGGACGTGGTATCCAGCATCTTGTATTATTTATGTTGCACACAAGAGGTCCTGGCCATACCATTTGAGTATATTTGCCTTGGTACTTCCAAATCTGTGACTCCAAGAGTATGAGTGAGAGACCTCTATGAGAGGTTGGAGTGGGTAAAATCAATTTTCATACAAGTTCTCTCTCAAAAATTTTCAACACTATTTGTAAAAGACAGACTTTACAGCTGAGAACAAGCAACTGTGCATTGTGATCATGTTGGTTATACTATATTAGTTAACATACTTCCAAATCAACATGTTCAATGGTAGGCAGAAGAAACGAAGTTGATTTCCCTGTGGCTTTCTTATGTGTATCTCACTTCTGCCTCCTGCCTTTTTAATCTGCTGGAACTCTGAAATCTTCTCCCTGATAACCATGGTCCACTTGCAGTGAGAATCAGACATAGCTTCATTTCTGCAAAGGGCAACAAATTACAACTATTACAGGCCTAACATAGTCCTCTTCCTTGTAAAGTGTGGAAATTGTAAGCACTTGACACATAGCTACCTTTTTGGTGATTTCAGGCCAACATAATTAGTGCTCAGTTGATGGGCAGACAAGTATGCAGCTAACTATGATGACTTTAGCTTTATTTCCTTCGGACACCAAGCTCTATATAAGAGAGCATTAATTCTGGTTGAGCAAAACCCATTGTGGTTTTCATCCAATGGGACTATAGATGAGAGTCCTTCATAGAAGGAGAATAAGGAATAAGTGGTAGTACTGACAAAAATGCCAGGCTCTGAACTGAAGCAGTGAAAAGGTAGGAGAGAGAACCTGTGAGAGCACTGCATTGATTTTGCAAGATAGAGGGGCTGTCCGTCTTCTGGACAGTCATCTACAGCAGATACAGCTGACGAGGTTAAATGGAGGCCTCATCCAAAGAAGATCCAAAGAAGCATCAAGGATGGAAGCACTGAAAAAGACCAGTGTTACTCTTTGTACCTGACAGCTGTGTTGGGCTGGTGCAGAAAGGGTGCTCTGTCACACACAAATAATTATGTTGGGGAGAAGGAGAAAAATAAGAAAGCCCTCTGCTAATGCTATACTAGACTAGTTTATAGAAAGATTCAACTGTGAAGGAACTATTCTCCTTTACACTTTCTCTTTCAAAACTGTGCTGTTTAATAAAAAGAAGAATCGAGCACTTCTTGTGTTTGTTCTTTTGAGTTTAATGTAACTACAAAGCTACCATATATTCGAAAGTGGAATTCCCTCTGCCAATATTTAACTTGGGTACTTGAGTGAATATTTTTCTAACACTCACTGTGATGCTGCAAAGTAGACATTTTTATTCATTTCACGCATCTGGTTGCTTCAGATAAACTAAGTAAAAAGAAGTGAAATACTGATTAAAGTATTTTTTCAGTTCAAGTCTTCATTTCCCTGGGCTTTGCAGTAAGCTGCAATACCAAAATATTTCTTAGCCTGGAAGTTCATATTACACTATTCTTATAATACTTGGACTAATTTCAAGACACTGAAAGGGTAATTACTGCCGTAAGTCAGGATCCAGTGACCATTGCCATCCATTGAAGCCTCATACCTGAATTTTTATGTTCCCAAGTGTATGACTGCGCAAAATAGCTAAAACAAATCATTCAAACAGTGAGAGCTTAAATGCATTTCTCACAGATCAGTCATCTACACAGATTTAATACCTTAGGAATATATAATTGATACTGAAGTAGACTAAGAATTACTTTTTTTCTTTATTTTTTTTTTCCCCCAGGGGGGCAGACAACAACATAGGGATAGTCACTGCTGATGTTTGCATAATGTTGCTGTAGCAAAAGGCTGTTCTCATTCTTCTGACATGTTCCTCCACTCTTCTGTCCTGTATGAGTGGTGTCTTCTGCTGCTGAATGAGCAATAAAGGAATAAACAAGCAAAATGTGGACCTGGTCCTGCACAGAGCAGGTGCTTTATTGGCTGTGGACACGTAAGGATGAGGCCCTCAGAGCCTTCTTTCCCTTAGCTTTCATCAGGATCTCTAAGGTCAAGCTGACCACAAACCAGCTGTGTGCCATCAGGGACAACAATATCCTGGCCTGCATTAGCAGGAGAACAGCACCAGGTCAAGACAAGTGGTCATCCCCTGTACTTTGTACTCCCTAGACCATATGTGAAAGCCCCACTCCCCAGTTTTGGGCCTGCTGTCACAAGAAATACATCAATTATCTGGAGTGGTTCCTGTGGGGAACCAGCTTCATGGGGGAAGGCTGAGGGTGTGGGGATTGTTTGGCCTGGAGGTGATTTTGGACACACCTGGCAGCAGCCTCCACCACACAGGGAGGTTACCGAAAGGACATCTAGACCCAGTGCTAAGGTTCCTGGGGTGAGAATGAAAGATATTGGTCATAAATTGAAAAGGGGCAGCAAAGTAAGCAAGTTCACTGGCATGGAAAAGAAGTAGTGGAGCAGGCTGCCTAGAGATATTGAGCAGGCTCCGTCCCTGGAGGATTTCAGGATCTGCCTGAACGAGCCTTGAGCAGCCTGGTCTGATCTCGTGGCTGACCCTGCTTTGAGCAGGGAGCTGGGCTGGAGACCTCCTGATATCCTGAGTGACCGGAATTACTCTGCGGTGATTCTGTGAAATACATTTATCTCTGCAACATTGTCCTTTCTCTGCTTGCCTTCGTTAGTAGTCTCGATGCTGAATATATGTGAAAATTACATCAGATGTGTTGTAAGAGGAGGAAAAAATCTTCTGAAATGCTGGTTTGGGGATTTAGTAGAACAGGAAATTGTGTTTGAAAACTAGGTAATGATAGTGCAATGTGATATGCTTGGAGCTGCTAGTCTGAATTGTGACTTTTTGTCTCTAATGGCAGCCTTTTAGCAACATACAATACCAGTACAATTCAGTTATTTCCTTACATGTTTGGGAAGTGTATTGTGTTCCCCTCTGACTTTTCTCTCCTCCTGTACTTTACTACAAAGGCATGTGTCACAGCACAGGTTTTGTGTTGACACAAAATATCAGGAATCTAATACTATGTACTCGATAGACTGTGTGTCACAGAATTAGATATCAGACATACTGGTGCCAAACTAACAAAAATCATTTATCAGATCATTTCAGGGGGTTTCCTGCATTCGCTTTACCACTCAGCATCTCTTTGAAGAGTGATGTAATGTGCTCTGCCTGCCTTCTTGTTAGCAGTGAATATACAATACCGTGTCTGGCTTTTGAAATTAAACCTCCAAGGGTATGCTGTATGCAGAGAGCCGTAACGTGACTCTTGAGTTTTCAATATACATAAGTCCACTTTCATAAAAAGGTCATTCAATGTGAATGGCAGATGTTCAGCATCAGCCCCCCTCCCCACCTTACCTCCATTTATCAGGAACCATTTCTCAGCTATGAGATTTTCAGACCTGGCTTCATCAGGTCACTTAATTTGTTTAAAGCAGGTGCTGTATATACTAATATACTACATATATACCCGTAGGTGCTGTATATACTAATATACTACACGAGACAGTTGTGTTTGTCAGCAGATTGCGTTAAATTGTTGATCTTTTTTTTCAGTGTAGTTGCTATTTTATATGTGAATTTATGTTTTTGCATACTCTGTTTTACATAATCATATTTTTGCTCCTAGCCAGCCATGACTTCTTTATACCTCTCTTGGAAAACACTGTATGTAAATATAAATAGAAGGAAAACTGTATGTGTCTTTAGATGTATTTACTCTAGAGTGGTTGTTAAAAGCCCTTACCTTCACTGACAAACTGATCATCTAAGTAGTTTTGTTGAAATAAACCCATAAGGTTTATTAGGTAGGTCTTATGTTTTGTTCTTCTAAGGAGAAAAAAAAAAAAAAAAAAAAAAAGGAACATTGAAAAGTTCTTTTTCTTTGTTTGTGACCTGAGACTTCTGTTCTTGGACTTCTTTTGTTTGGGTGAAAATTGTTTAGAGGGTACAGCTTGAAAGTCCCTGTTCTGGAAAGCTTGACAGGTCTTACTTGTGAATCTGTAATTTTTCAGTTGTTAGATTCCTACTTCACAAAGAATCACAGAATCACAGAATTTCTAGGTTGGAAGAGACCTCAAGATCATCGAGTCCAACCTCTGACCTAACACTAACAGTCCCCACTAAACCATATCCCTAAGCTCTATATCTAAAGCTCTACTTCTGCAACTTTAGTTACTTTAGAGTCTTTCTGAGAAGTTGTTGGCAATTGCAGTAGATCGCTACAGATGATACTGTTCTCTAAATGTGCCAGTAATTTTCACCTTGTTGTTCAGGGGTATTGCTATGAACAAGCTGTGTATTTCGGTTGCAGCATTTGACTTTTATACGGGTTCAGACGAGGTACCAAGTGTTGTACTTCTGTGATAAACATCTGCCAAAGCTGAACTGCAGCTTTTGAATAACCATAGACAGGTTTTCCCAGTGCAGATTTGTGGCCCTATAGATGCGTTTCCTAGTTAAAGGCTCAACAGTGTAAGTTGGAAAACTGATTTGGAACTGTAAACTTATGGCCACATGTAGTCCAGAGAGCCTTATACCAGCCTTGCCTTCAGAATCTGTAATTTATCGTAAATACATATGCCTGCATTCCCAAGTTCTTGAGCGTTAAACTAGGGATTATATGTTCTAGACAGGTTAACTAAATATTCTGGGTTGTCTTGTTGTGTCTGCTCTTTGAAATGAAATTTCACACACTGTGGGGTAACTTATTGTGCCTTTTTACAAAGCAATGAGTTGCTTGTCCCATTTAAAACAGACTGAAAGATCTTATAACTGATGGAAGCAATACAGTGAGGTCAGGTCCTTCATCTGATGGATTTCAGTCTGCTAAGTAACATTTTCATCAGTTTTTAGGAACATAAACAGTCACCATTTCTTCAAACATACAGAGTTACCACTGCTATTCTTTTTTGAGCTCCTTTGGGAATGGGAAGGGCCAGGGCTATCTGGGCTGCCAAGAGATAGGCCTCACTGTGCTACATTAGCCTGGCACTTCCTAAGGTCCTTCAGCTGCACCTCCTTTTCCTGCCACAGGTCCCACTGCTGTCAAGCTGTTACCTGAGATATTTGCAGAAGTGTTTCTCTCTCTGTCAGGCTAGTGACCCCCTGCAGAAACACTGAGCTGTGGTTTGATACGACACTTAGCCTTCCGTGTTTGGTTGCATGTCCGTTACTCTGGTGGATAGAAAGCCCAGACTCTCTAAGCTCAAACCTCTGTTAAACAGTTGACTTTTCTATTTTGTTCCACTTCTGTACCTGAAAAATAGAAAAGGCAGCTAGCATATACAGGTGTAGCTCGTTTACATGGACATAGCAAAAATGCCTGTAAATCAGTTCATTCAAAACAAGGCAAACCTTTTTTATTTAAAAATAAAATGGTATGAAGTATAAATCAAATACGTTGGGGTCCCTGCACGTGCAAATTTTTATATTGCCTTCAGCATTTTTCCAGTATACTAGTACACTTCTTGTAATTAATTTCAATAGGAAAACAGATGAAAAAGCAATTTTTTCCCCTTTGTCAGCTAATTTGTTTTCTACAGCATTGGTGGAAACAGTGTAACATGTGTCATGTTGTCTGCTCGACTTGCAAAGCAGGGTGTAATTAATTAAGATGAATCTTTCCAGAGCTAGTTTCTGGATCAGGTGAAACCCCTGTCCTTGTCCTCTGCTTTGAATATGTGTGTGTGTTTTTCTTGGGTGGAACCAAGAAATCAAAAGGAAACCTCCTGGCTTTCATTATGTTCAGAGCATCTCATTTGTTGCTTGGGAAGGGCAAAGGGCAGGAGGAAGAGAGAACGAGGCTAGATTAAGTTTTGAGATTGATTTTGCTTGCCTTTCCCACTCCAGTTCTGAAAACTTGAAGGTGAGGGGATGTAGCCTGGGCTCATCCGCAGACAAGGGAGGAGGCAGCAGGTAGATAGGTAGGATGTAAAGCGTGTTGGAAAGCAAGAGTGGGAACAAAGTCTCCTTCCAGCCAGCTGTAGTTCCTTATGCTTCAGTGACCAGATCAGCTAATGCTTTTCCTCCGTCTACTCTTTGACAGCATTGGGAGGGTGTGCACTTCTGCACTGGTTATGGCTTTGAAGTTCACCAGCATGTGTCCCTTTGGGATTTTGGAGAGTTGATCACCCAGGTTGTGCCACTGCATGAGAAAATTAATTCATACCAGATCCTATTAGCAAGCTGGTAAATATACAGTGTTTCTCTTAATTTACTTTTTGACACCTCTCAGCGAGCAACCACTGCTCTTAAATAACAGAAATTGCCCCAAAACATGTTTTTTTCTTTTTGTATTGGTACATCAAGATAGTCTTCTGTCAGTCTGGAATCCTCTCAGTAAGGCGAAGACAACCGCGTCCCAGGTCCCCGAGGAGTACTGTCTCTCGTCTGACTTTCTTAAGCACTCCAGTACTGCAGTGGAAGGGCAGGAGAGTGGTAGAATTGGCCTCCAGTCTGTTTGCTCTCATTTCATGTTCAATGGCACGTATCTTACTTTTGAAATAAAATGTTTGATTTTTATGATCATAAAGAATTGACTACAGAACAGTTTTCTAGCCAGTAAAAAATGAAAGGCTAAGCAAACCTACCGTATCCCAGTCTGATGGCCTTAGTGATTAACTTCAGTTGTACACTCGAGATTTGTGCAACACACAGAAGAGAGATCCAACTCCTCTCTCTGCATTCAACCCTTCTGGGAGAAACTGCTTTTAAGCTGTACATGAACCAATGAAGTTAAATTCTGAATGTGGCTGTGGAAGACAGCCAGGGTAAAGTCACAGCCCTAAAGCTGTACAGTCTGCTGTCATGTTTCTTACAGAGACAGCTTTCATGCTGCAGAAGGGATGTAAAGTACAACATTCATAACAAGAATTTGTTTGCTCTTGGCTTGCATGCGGTTCCCACGAAGTGACTACAAAGGCATAGGGCAGTAGGAAGTAAAACTCTGGAGACAGTACATATCCAGTGAATTTGATACAATATGCTAATATAATTGCACTGACGCAGCTTTTGCCCAACCTTGATTCTTAGATGGATGTACAGCTTATGCTTGAATAGTCTTACCCAATTGTTACTTCTTTCTTTGTAAGAGGCAAATGCAGACATAGGTTAGGGCATGTAAAATGCATTTTCATCCCATCACTATTACTCTCTACCATCAGGTTAAACACAGTTGGTAGCACATGATGTCATATAAGCTATTGATGTTTTTATGGGGGGAAATATGATTAATTTCTATTGACTACTTTTATGATCTCTCCAAAGAAACAGAATGGCAGCATTTACCCTTCCCTATGAAGGCACACGTATTGGTTATTACAAGTCACCAGGCTGTTTGTAGCAGTGGCAGTAGTCAGTCAGTGCAGATGTGAAAAGATGAAATTCCTGTCAGTGACCCCCAAATCTATTGGTACCAGCTAATTTCCAGGTTCAGTAGAGCGGATAGATATCAATCCAGATAGACAGGTATCTATTCTAATAATCCTGATATTCTGAGGAGGCAAAAAACTTGAGTTGTGATTTTGTTTTTGAAAGAGCAGAGAATGCTGATGCAAGTAACACTGATTCCCTAGCAAAAGAGACGTGTCCAGATGTCATGTTAACACATTCCGCAAGACAGGGTTTGTTACAATCAGACATCGGTGTGTGAGGGATGAAAATGCATTTAAACATCGACACCAGAAGTTTCTTGGCTGTGTTTCAAAGCAAGTTCCCTCAGTGTTTCACCAGCATGGGAGACAGGCTGTGGACATAATCAGTTATTCAGTGAAGGGTGATCTTTATTTGAAGAAATGTGACGAAGTTTGAGAAATCATCTGGATCAGAAAAAGAAGAACAGGAAGAAATTGCCAAGAGTCAACAGCTCTGTAAAAGATGAGGTGGAGTAATTTACAGTGCTACAGGGCAAGTGAGGAAGGATGACTCTGTTGCTTAGGGTGGTAGATAGAAACAGATAAATGTTATTCTGTTGAAAATGGTAATCTTGCCAAAATGTTCCTAGATAATCCTTATCTCAAAACAAGAGAGAGAATTTTGGGATACTTTTAAACAGAAGCTGTCTCTGTCCTTCCTCTGAACCAGAGAGAAAAAGATACCATCTTCTATCCTGTTAGAGAGAAGTGAAGATGAGAAAGGACTTGCTTAGTTACTCCTATCTTTGTGGCAGGAACAGACTTTCCTTTCAAAAATCATCTGTTTGCAAGTTCTTAATTGTTGCTGTCTTAAAACATTTTTTTTTCTCAATTACTTTACAATGTTTGTGCAATGTTAGGGTGATATCTGCAGTGCCGCAGAAATTCACTAGGAAATTTCCTTTCTAACAGCACAGTTGTGTTATTAATTCTAGTTATTGAAGTTATTAAGCCAGTTAGAACAAATAACATAAACCATTGCACATTTATGTATCTTAGTTGCTTATGGTAATAACAATACTTCTTTTAAAAATTATATATTTTTTAAACTAAGGTATCTGGATAATCTTTATATGTAGATTGATATATGTGGATGTTTCAATGGCATAAGTTTCATGAATTAGTGTCCTTGTTATATCTTCTAAATGCTTTGATATGTTTTGATACCACAGCCTGCATAAAATACCTGTGTGGTTTTCTCTTTTGTATTAAAAGTCTGTAAAATATCTGCTGGTCTTTGAAGAAAATAAATCCATCACTTATGTTATCAGTGAAAAGTAATACTCTCAACACTGATCTATTAAATGATTTTGCAAATGTGTACTTTTTTTCTAGTTGTGTAACTTTAAAGATATTAGTAACACTTCCAGCAAGTTCATGTCAGCATTTTTAGTAGAAACCTTTACTTTCTTCTGCAAAAATTGGAAAATACTGTGGCTGTGTATTCAGCATTTCTGCTTGTGAGCAAGTGATTCTACAAAATCCAGAACAAGTATTTGTACGAGTGGGACAGAAATGAAGATTCTTCTTTACAGGCATGTGAACCAAAACTTGGTAAATTTGTGAATGGTCTTTCAGGCTCTGTAATATTGTAATATTATGAAATATTGTGATATTTTGTCTGTGTGACAGGGCAAAGTTCATGTATTTATGTGGACCTCCCGGAATACCCCAAATCTCTTGATCACGTGGCTAATGGTGCTTGCTGCATGAGTAGATGTGAAGTGGTGGCAAGTGTTGATCTGCTGGGTAGTTCTTCTCTGTAAGGAGGACTTTTGTTAGCTTTGGGTATGTTTTCCTCAAATAGTGTGAGTGTGGGAAATTTCTCTGACTGGGCCACCTACATCTGAACCAGTTGTCTAGACAGTGTTTGCACACAGTAATGAGAAATGGGGCATGATTCACTATCCAGAAGACTCTTCATTATTAGCTCCCAAGATGTGAAAAAATATTAACCCTGATAAATATTTGCTTTTTAAAGAGATAAAATTGAGGGTGTAGCTTAAAGCAGTTCTTGAGGGGCCAAAATGGCTTTTTTACAAAGTGGATAAAGAAGGCAAGAGTGCTAGTGTGTTCAGCTGCGTTTTTGTTGTTAATTTTCTTTATGCTTCAGATAGTGTTAGAAAAAAGTTACTCATACAGCCCAAGAAAGAATATTCATGAAGTGGAAATAATTTGTGTGCTAAAAATTTTGATTCTGACACTGCTAAAACACAGACAAGAACATTCACAATATCCAACTTTAAACCATATTTTATACTAAATGTCCTGATAATTTTTCTAAAAAAAATAAGCAAATAACACTTCATGATACAAAATTTTGTAATGTCTTGCAGTACCCAAAAGTCTCTCTACAGATTAGGAAGCTTAAGAACCTCAAAGTATTTAGTGACTTAATAGAATTATAAGAAATTATGGTTCTCATTTTTTTTCACTGTTCTTAGATTTTTTTTATAGCACGAAATGATTTTTCATGTTACCTGTTAATTTTGCCAATGTTAAGTATTGAACTACAGTTCAAAAAATGTTTCCATCTAACCTATTGTTACTCAGCTGCTTCCACTTCTGCATCTTTCTTACTGATATTTTTCTTACCAATGGTAATTTTTGATCTGCTTCTTTCAGTGGTGTTTATGAGAAGAACCCTGATTAACAAGAAAAACAAATTTCAGATTGCCTCCAGATTGGTTTTACTTACATAGTAAATCAGCAATTTTCATAATTATTTTGGAGATATGTTTCATTTGATTTACTGCAGATCGTGTTACAAGAAATGCTACTCAATAAATGCTGTGGCCAATGGTAGGTTATCATACCTATCAAGTGAGACATTCTTTCATAGACGTGATGGTAAAGGTTGTGTCCTGTCTGCATATGTACTAGATACTGATTTCTTTCATGATAAAGCATTAAGTTCTTGAATTCCACTTTTGACTACAGTCTATTCCTTTTTCTCCGCAGTACAGTTAATCACAGTCTCAACAGACAGCTGTTTCTCAGAGGTTTAGAGACTGGCAGTCTATGGATCTGTTCTAATACTGGTGTAATTCTTCTAGCAAGTAGATGGTGATCCTGGATTCCCATTAAACATCTCTGATTAAGAAAAAAAAAAATCAGGAAAAAACCTGTAGAGGTGACTACTTAAAGTGCAAATAGCAGCTATTTTAGCAATCAGGTACATAGTTCAGGGGGAAAAAGCCTTTCACAACTTGGTCACATTTCATTCTCTTCTTTTTTTTTTTTTCTTTTTCCTTTTTTTCCCCCTTCTTCTTCTTCCTTTTTTTTTTTTTTTTTTAAGTACTCCTTTTAACAAAACTGACATTCAGAAGTTCTTTCTTCCCTGTAGTCTTAATCTGACATTGAGTTTCTTAATGGAACCACCCTTTGAGCCTTCCACTCTTGATTTGTTGTAATTTTCGCTTCCAAGTGCCTTTCCTGTAGCTATTTGTTCTGCTTAGAGTTAGTGTTTCAGATCTTGTCTAAATCTTCAGGAGACAAATTTTCCTGCTTCTTCCAACTGTTCTTTTTCTAGTTTTCCAGAATTCAGATGAAAAGTTAATTTGCCCTTCAGTTAATCAAGGCTGTGTTTTGCTTCTGTTTTCACCATTATCTGAAGAATCTTAGCCAATTAGGAAATTGTTAAAACATAGATTAACCTTAAGTGTAAATTAAGGACCTAAAATGTTTGTTTTAGTCCTGGAGGGAAAGTCATGCAAGTTTAAAAGAACAACCTGTCCTCTTCAGTTAATGGCCAACTGCTTCTTGAACAAACTTTTGAGATTGACAAAGCCTTAATTAAATTGCTTATATTCTCAGGTGTGGATCTAATCCAACACTCATTGAAGTTGATTGATGTCAGCAAGCTCTAGGTAGACCTGAGTCTAACACAAAAGAGGTGTTTGAGTACTGTAGCCACTGTCTCACAATAACTGTAAAAAGCTCAGCTTCTTCTTTCTGTCTCCAGCTGAAAAAATGATGTGGTGGCTTTTCTTTTGCACCAAGTGATACCTGGAATACAAAGACTCTAGGATGCTCTGCTCAAGTCTGTGGAGCTGTTCTTTCATTGGTATTATCTCGATGTTGTTATAAAACTGAGACAACGTTTTAACCTTGCTTTAATTTCTGCTTTAATCTTCACCTCTTGCAAAAACCTCAGTATAAGATGAAGTGATGAGTGAGGCACACCAGAAGAATTAGGAGCATTGCTTCTATAGTTGGCAAGAGTTAGATTTTAGAAGCATATTACTTTTACCATTTAGCAAGTGGAAAATCAAAGGAACACTGGGAGCATTAATGGAGCTCCTGGCAGATGCAACAACAAGTATCGCCTAAGTGGGATCGAGGAAATAATTTACTACCTTGCTCCTTTTAAAAGTTCTGTGATGGGCCTTGGACTGTAAGGCTGTTTCACGTGATTGAGAGGACTTCAGGCATGTTTTAACAGAAAAGAAAAAATGTTTATGCAGCTTACCTTCATAACACTCCATTTTTAGAGTTCAATGAGATTATGTGGGAAGACTGATGTTACTAAAAAATCAAATGGGTCGGACCTATTAGTAATGTTCTGCGTGTTTTTTTCCATTCACGTCTTAGAACATGTTCCTTCCAAATGGTGGTGTATCTAACCCAGATTAGTTTTTTACTTGGGGAAATATAGGCTGTTATATCCTTACCTTTTTTTTTTTTTTTTTTTTTTTTTAAATGTACACAGTCATAGGGAACAGTTGGCACTCTGCAGTTTTCTGCAGTAAAAAACAGAAGAGTGAGGAAAGCAGGGGGGATTATGGATGTCAACAACTTGTCTTGGGGAACTGCAGTGACTGGCTAGTTATCTGATGATACCTTTCAAAAGCCGGGGAAAATGATCCTAATTTACAGCACATGTGGCTGTTTGACATACTCTGAAGGGCCCATGCTTCTCAGCCTGCTCCATTTGGATCGTTTGCACAGACAATGGGCCTAAATCCATGGAGCAAGAAATCCTCAAGTAAGGTTAAGTTATATTTTAATATCCTATTCCACATTCTTGTTCAGAAGTTTTGATTACAAAAATGTCATTTCTGGATGTGTTCAAAGATTTTGTTTTCTGTCTCTCTAGGAACCTGAGATCTCTGTAGATAGTATGAAAAAAATGGTTTATTTGTGTATTTTGAGATTTGCAGTTTACAATATGCTGAGCTGTGATTGTTGTTTTTTTCCTCTGTTTCTAAATATACAATATTTTAATGTAATTAATTGAGGAATCTGTGAGTTTGCACTAGATTGCAAAATTTCATTTAAGATTGCAGCTGGATCTTGGTGGGTGATATGTTGTGTACAGGCCTAATGATAAGTTGCTGTGCATTTGGCCATGCTTAACTTTGCAGTGCTGAGCTGGATATCTTCCCAGGGTGTGACTGAGGGGCAACTTCGGAAGTCAGATTTCCCCATTATAGCTCACTTTGATCACCAGAAAAGCAACAGTGACTCTCTGAATTTATGTTAATGGCTGTGCTGTCATGTTTGTACAGAGATGCATCTGAGATTGAATTAGTGTTTTTGAGGACTCTGATTATAAATGATTTTTGTTAATGATTCACTGAATCAAAATATTTCTGGATTATTGTGGATAACTGTTCTGTAGTTTTTGTCTTTTTTTAAAGTACCTTTTTCTAATTGAAAGCATAAAGTTGAGACAAATGTGGCTTACAAGTAGCATAGACACCTGTGATAAATTTTGTAACCTGTAAAGCAGAACAATACATCACTGAGTTTTCTGTTGAATAATTTGCTTATGGCTGATCATCCTGCACCAAAGCACACAGGTTGTCCATCCTTCCCAGCACTTAATTTTTCAGCATCCCTCAGTTGTGGCAGCTTCCATGGGGGCTTGCTAACGGGAGACTTTGCAGGGAGGTATCACTTGTAATAGTCAGATCTAGGAAAGTATGAAATTGTTATTGCTCTTAGGGTCTGTTCTGTTGGCCACCTCAAAAACCTCACACCTCCCTCTTTCTCTTCCTGCTCTTTCCTTCTCCCTCAAAGACACCTTCTCCCCACTTAAAATAAGCAAACCAACAGAAAAAAAAAATTGCTTGTGGCTACTTCAAGGGCAGGGAAGCTGTAGAGGGTGAGGAGGAGAAGGAGGAGAAGTTGGCTTTGGGTAGTGCCTGGCATGGTGGAGGCTGTCTTCAGGCTGCGTTGTGCCACTCTAACAGAAGTTCTGGCAATGCCAGCATTTGAAATGCAGAGGGAAATTGTTCTATCTTTTATCTGAGCAGTATGAAAGATTGCAAATCTGTAATAACTGATAAAAAAATATGCTGACATCTCTATAAAATCCAGTAGATTATGTGTGTGTTTTAATGCTTACTCTGCTGACTGCTTTTTGCTGTCACATAATTTTTGAAGAGAAAATGTAAAAGCCACTGAAGAGAAGTAATTCTGATATTTGCACACAGTGATTTTATGTATAAGTGGAACAGCAATGAGTTGGTAGAAGCACTGATCGATGTATGATAGAGGAAATGTTATGAAATCTTGCTTTCTTTAGTGTTGTGACAAGCAGCCCAGTTAAATAAAGCTGCATTTAGAACATGAGGTTAATACTTAGGAGACACAGAATTGCATTTGTAATATAATATATTATGGGTTTAATTTTCTAAGTAGCCATGCTTCCAAGGGACACTTACAAGGTAGCAGTTTAAAGCTTCTTCTTCCCACCTCACATTTCATGAAGAATGAGCTGAAAGCAAAATCTGTTTTGTTCTTTCAGAACAGAAAATAGCTTTTTATTTTCACAGTTGGACACCAAATTATAACAGTTTTGTTGTTTTTAGCGATTGCGATTAAAGCTAAAGGTTAGAATCTCACAAGCAATTTATACATTCATATTTCAACTTACAATGCGTACAGAAAGACTAGGAGAATTACTTAAATAAACTGAACATATACAAGAATAATTTTTCATTTACCAGTTATATGATATTACCTTGTCATTAAAAATAAAAAGAAAAAAGTCCCACAGAGCTGTCACTGTCAGACCAATTTCATATTTTTCTTTGGATATGGGTGAATTTTGGTACTAGCTGTGCATGAACAGGAGGTTATTTTGCAGTATCCATAGGAGCTGGATTAAATAGCATGTTTTGTGGTTCCTCTAGGGCAGCTGTTCCCATAGTGTATCCCTACAATGGAAATACAGATTGGCCAATGGAACGTGTGCTGTAGTCCAATAACAAAAGGTTAGGTAAAGTATGGTGTGTCTTGGTGGACCTAGATCTCTGACATTTCTTCCTGCATTGTTCTGTCTTAAACCTTAGTTTTGTTGGCCTATTTTGTCAAAAGACAACAAAATCACTTATATATGTCTTTTAGTTTGATGTTAAACAAGTAATTCATTAATTAGAAAGGGGATGAACAGAGAGAATTGTGTGAGTTGTCTGGTGAAGACAGAAGAAGCATTTAGACAAAGATGCATTTGTTTATCAGTTTTATTTTGGTAGCCAAAGCATGTGGGTATTAACAAGTTATGAATTGCACACATTTAGGTGGACATTTTGTCTTAAAAACAGCCCATCCGAGGATTCAGTGTGATTTTCAAGGGTGTTGAAATATGTCCAACCTTCTTCATGATTTATAGGTAAAAACCAGCACTCAGATGCCGATGAATATAAGTGGACTATATACAAGTGAGGAAAATGTTGGACAGGGAAACTGCTGTCCAGCTTCCATCTTTTAACTATGACACCTGGGTTAGCCATGGCTACTCCTTAACGCTGTAAGCAAAGAGCTACATGAAGGCAAAATGATCTTTGTGAGTTTCAGCTGTATTTTAGAAATGCACTCACTGTAAATTAGAATTGATTGTGTCTCTCGGTTTGCCTAAATCTGATTGTAAAATACTTAGGATTTGTTTTTATTTATTTATTCATTAGGTATTTCATTATCTAGCTTAGTAATGTTTAATTCTATATGGTGTCTGGTCAACCAAGACTTCTGTAGGTAGGAAGAACTGCAAGCGTAGACACGGGTGACTACATCAGTCAGCAATTAAAAAGTTATTATTCTCAGATGTAGTGAAAAGAGTCCCTGTCTGGGAGCTTCCCTGTGCGTGTCACCATTCTTTTGCTACTGCTCGGTTTGTAATTTTGGCAGTGTTTTGTCTTCAGCATGTTGACTTGGGACTACTTTATGGATGGTTTATTGTGAGTTGGTTTTATTGTGCCCTTCGCGTTGGAACTCTGATGATACAGAATATCTGTTAATTGGTTTAGCTAATTAAAAACAAGCATTTGCTTTTATGCCAGATCACTGTTTGTCATCATCTATTGAGTGTGCAATCTCAGTACTTAACCTAGTGGAGTTTAAAACTAGATACTGCATGAAAACTTGAACTGCCTGTCAGTAATTGAGTGCTGGGTCATTTTACTGTACCAAGAAAATAATGATTTTCCTACAGATCATATTGGTATTTATTCACAAAATACTACAGAGTTGGTATAGTTAAAAAAAAAAAAAAAAAAATTGAATGCAATTTCCCCCAAGTTCCGTGGCAGAACAAGAATACAAGTGTTCTTGTCTAGATCTTTTGACTAAAGTCCTTCCTTTCTGTAATACTCATAGCTAGGTTGTGGCTTTCTTTGTTACTCTAGAAATAGAACATATAATTTTCCTAGCAGTAAATCTTTCAAATTAAGGTGTTCAGTTTACATAAACTCTTTCCCCCTGCTTTATGAGAAAACTGGCTGGTGAGTTTAAGAGAATTAATGTAAAGGCAGCGTGGAAGATAATGCTGTAGAGGATTCAATGGCTGGCACTGGCTTCAGCAGGGAAAGAGGGAAGGATAGACAGATTTAAAATAATTTGCTTTTGATGTTTTGTTTCAGTGACCGTAACAAATTCAAATTTTCCACTCTGATTTTAAAAATGTACATGACAAAATTCAGAACATAGAGCCACATTTTGTTCTCAGTTGCTTTAATGGGAATCTGGAATAACTCTTAGATTTCGATGATGTATGCAGCTGCAGCTGAAAAAGAGCCCAATCCACAGCTATAACGTTTCATCTTCTGTTCATGCATTTAAAGAGGGGGAACTTGCAGGCTGGAATCTGAAGAGACGGTAATGAGTTCAATAGCCTGCTATTTTTTATTATTTGTTGTATTTGGAGCGTCAGTATCTCACGAGTGTGAGATGGGAAATTTCCCAGTGAAATTGGTTCATTTTTACAGTATGATTGTGCATATCCATAAACAGATGTGCAGGTACATGCATATTCTACATGTAACCTCCTTTCTCTTTCCTGACTAAAATCTCTGTCTAAACTGTTGAGGGTTTTTTTTTTTTTTTTTTTTTTTTTTTTCAGTAGAGGGCATACAGCAAATTCATGATATTTGGATGAGTCCCATCTTTGTCCAGTATTTTGAATGTTTCATACTATATTATTGCCCCTTTCAAGAAATCTTGCAGGAATGTGTAGCTGAAGGAATAATGCAGAGACTGAATCCTAATTAATCAAAGCTTTGACATTTTTATAGGCCTCTGTTTAGTTAGATGCAGGGTTCTGCAGAATTGCATAAAGTCCTTTGTAAATCAGTTTCCACTTGCCAGACTTGTTGCCTTGGAGGAAATGAATTGGATCCTTTTGTTTCAGATGGGGCTGGAGGGGCAGGAAGGGGAAAGGTCTCAACCAAATGTAGTTCTTCAGCAATGGAAAAAGCAAGTTACACAACACACAACTGCTGTTAGGTTTCCAGCCTAGGAGTAAGGATGTCAAGGTACTTAGAAAATATGCCAAAATTTAAATTTTCAAACTTTCCAAAGCTTCTTTTTTTTTTTTTTTTTCAGGGTAGTAAGCTTATGATATTTTATAGCCAGGGATGGAAGAGTACACCTAATGGCATGTGTATTTAAAGCTTTCCAGTATATTTTATATGTTTAAAAAAAATCCAAATGAAATAAGCTGCATAAATGTGAAGTTAT